>JAKGDA010000008.1:0-601708 GCA_021596325.1 Parafenestella ontariensis | reverse complement strand
AGAGGATGCTGTGCCCGCCATGCATGACGATCAGAACAACATCCAGGACAACGACTCTTCCTCCCTTTTTGTCCCAGAACGTAGTCCGCCAGCACCGCATGTAGCGAGTGGACAAGGCTCGTCCGCAAACATGCATCCTCCAGCCCGCCCCTCAGTAGCCCCTCGTCAGGCTACACCAGCTCTCTCGACATTCGCCAAGATCCGCAACATGCAGAAGAGGCTTCAAGAGAAGAAGAATGCCACGACTAAACAAGCCACATTCCAATCCTACGCCAATCCTGATAGCGAGGCTTACCTTGAAGCGGTGACGTCTAGTATTACACCATCATCCTCAACGCCAGTACCAGACGTCGACGAAGATGAGATGGCGGACCGGCTAGCTGTTGCGGAGTATTCACGACAGAAGCGCCATTACGATAATCTCAAGCTCAAATATGGTGGCAAACTCCCGTTCAGGCAAGATGTTGAGTGGATGAAGATCAAGGGCGCCGAAGAGGCCAGGAAAAAGAAACGACAGCGTGACCTTGCGAAGGCTCGAGAAGAGGACGAAGACGCGCCAGATCTCTTCCCGGAAGTTCATGCAGCGGCAGATGACGAAAACAGCGATGAAACGGAGGCCGATGCATTCAACTTTGATGACCTTAATCCGCGCAAACGACGTCGACAGTTACCTCAAAAAGAACCGAGGCAGATATCTATGCAAGATGCTGAGCTTCACAGTATGCAGGTTGCTCTGGAAGCTGCAGATGACCTGCCGCGTAAGAAGAAGAAAGGAGCTTTAGCAGACGACGCGTCACAAGGTGCTGTCCCTTCCCCTGCTCGGGGTAGAGGCTCCAAGTCCAAAACGACTAGGATCCCCAAAGCGAAGGCACCTCCCAAGAAAACCGCCAAAGGTGGTCGGCAAACAGCGAAGAAGAAGCGAGAGTTAGACTTCGCTGTCAGACAGGCCACTTCCCTTTTCAACTCAGATGTCTTTCAGCAACAAGCTGGCGCCGGCTCACGTGAGCAACCTACTTTCAAATCGAGGGTGAAGGCAGATGCATTAAAGGAGCTCATCGCTAGTGTGCCGATTGGTGACCAGAAGAAGGCCAAAGGCGACATGAACATTCTTGTGGCTGCAACAAGAGATTTCGATGGCAGGGGTGCAGTCAAGTCTGACGGCTCTGGTCATTGGAAAGTGAAAGGAATGAAGACATCGTTGAAGAATTATCAAGTACTCGGGACGGCGTTTATGCGCCGCCGTGAGAACGATGCCCAGGAGCCCAAAGGTGGGTTGATGGCTGACCAGATGGGTCTAGGGAAAACTTTGATGATGCTTGGTGAGTGCCGATCGTTGCAGACGCGAGACAACACTGACATGATTTAGCAAACATCATCAATGGACAGCCTCCGAAAGGCGCTAAAGGGCCTAGGACTACTCTCCTCGTCGCTAGTCCTTCACTTCTTACACAATGGAAGAGTGAGATCGAGCAACACTCCGACTACCCCCTCAAGATCATGCGCTATGGCGCTGGCACGCGTATCGACTCCAACCACGCCTTCGACATTCTGGCGGCCCACGATATCATCCTTACCAGCTACACCGAGGTCATGAAGTCTTATCCAAAGAATGAGCCTCCGATCGAGTGCCAAACCGCGCAGCAGAAAATAGCTTGGTGGCAAGAGGTGTACCAGAACGAGCGAGGTGTTCTGCACCGCATGATGTTTCTGCGCGTCGTGCTTGACGAGGCTCAGGCTATCAAGAACCATACGGGACGCACCTCGATCGCCTGTCGCGCATTGATGGCAGAGCACAAGTGGGCTTTGAGCGGCACTCCCATCCTCAATAACCTTACCGAGCTGTACCCTTACTTCAAGTTCCTCGGGGTCCCACATACCGGCAGCTTCAAGATCTTCAAACACAACTACTGTGATACGAAAGACACTGAAAATACCGAGCGCCTGCTGAGTCGGCTATCGCAGTTTATGATCCGACGTACACACGCAGATGAGATGTTCGGGGCACCGATTCTCAAGCTTCCTCAGGCTGATCAGACCACCTACAAATGCGAGTTCAACTCTGTCGAGCGCTGTATCTACGACGTAGTCCACAAACGGTTTGCAAAGAACATCAATATGTGGGCGAAGAAGGGTACCTTGGAGAAATCGTACAGCAACGCCTTAGTGTGAGTGAGAAGCATTCAAAAGGATGCAACGCAAGCGGACTAACCACTCATAGAATGCTTCTTCGACTTCGTCAACTGACAGCTCACGTTCTCATGCTGCAGTTCGTCATGAGAGACCTTCTTGAGCGCGAGGATATCGAGCTTATAAAGAAGATCATCGATGAACAAACAACCAACAGTAGCACCCAGTGCGGACGTACAATTGTTGCAGTTCGTAAGCAGTTAGACAAACTTGCAGCTGATCAGAAGAAGAAGACTGCCGCTGAAGCCGCCGCCAAGAAAGCTGCAAAGGAAGCTGGACGAGACGTGAACGATATCAACATTCTCGAGGATGAAGACGGCGACGATGCTAATGACGACGACGAGCGTGAGCCCGAGGTTGAACCCGAACAGCACACACAGCAGTTCGGTGGCCGTGGAGCTTCTGGTGGACATTTCGGCAAGGAGTATAACTTCAAGCCATTCCTAAGCAGTCTCAAGGTTGGTGACAGTTGGGAGAAGGCTAAAGAGAAGGCCAAATGTTCTTACTGCGGCAATCAACCCAGGAATCCGTACATGACATCTTGCGGTCACCTAATCTGCGGCGAGCCGTGCCTGGAGAATGCGGATTTGGAGGCGGCAGAATATGGCAACGAGCGCTTGGCTTGTAAAGCATGCGGCACTACTCCCAGCTATGCTCACCCATGCGATCCCGAGGATGGAGACTCTCCGGAAGTCGTTGCGCAAGGCACTCGCGCTCAAGCACGGAAAAAGAAGGACAAGGCGCGCAAGCGCCGCGAGAACGAGGACATCGCCGAAGATTGGCTGGCATTGGCCGGCGATGATGTCCTGCCTTCCGCGAAAACGATTGCTGTCAAGGCTCAAATCATAAACTGGACCAGAGAGAACCCGCGCGTAAAGATCATCATCTACACGCAGTTCCTAGCTATGTGAGTTGATTCTCCTACTTCGACTGATACCTGCCGCACCACTGACCACTTCATAGGATCCGTATCTTGGCCAGAATTTGCCAAAAAGAGGGTTGGAAAGCTGAGCAGGTGAGAAGCTATGTGCAAAAGTGTAGCCTGGTGATCTTCAACGACGTTTGTGAAGTCTTGGAACATCCACAAAAGTTGTTAAAGATCACCAGGCTACACGTTGGATATCACTGAATCTGACCATATATACTGATTATTGTTGCAGTATCACGGCAAGATGAGCTTATTTGCTCGCGACAAGGCCATCAGCTCCTTCGCCGAGAACCCGAATATCAAGATTATGTTGGCTTCTCTCCGCTGCGGCGGTCGTAAGTTCTTCACCTTCCGCGGCTTGGACTCGCTGCTGACTAGGTTCCAGTTGGTCTCAACCTGACCATGGCGTCTAAGGTCATCATGATCGACCCGTGGTGGAACTCGGCATCTGAACAACAGGCCTTCTGTCGCGTGTTTCGTATCGGCCAGAAGGAGGAGACGTTCATGAGCCGGCTTTGCGTCAAGAACACAGTCGACGATCGCCTGCTAGAAATGCAGGAGCGTAAACAGAAGGAGATTGAGTCGGTGATGAATGATGACGGCACCAAGGTCAAGAAGTAGGTGCATCGAATTCGACATTGGCGAATAGCCAGCTAACAGTACCCAGGATGAGTATTCGCGATCTCATGAGGCTATTTGGCAACTTGGAGGAGGACACAGATGGCAAGCCTTATATCATGGTTGACGACCCGGATCCTCGCGGTGGCTTTAGGGCTGATCGTGATGACGAGGGATATGCGGATGAGCTCTAGGGCGCAAAAGTTCAGGTTGGCATGATTTTGGTGCTGCGAAGGCTAGGCGTTTGGGAAGTGGATCCGTGGATTTGCTTATGATTTTGGAGTTGGGTGCTTGAGCAAAAAGCAACAGTGGTGGAGTGGTGGCGACTCTCTATTTGGGGTAGCATGGTGTCTGGTGCTTTCGACTGCTTGCTTGGGGCGTTGATGCCTGCTTGCTTTTTCTTGCGTTATGGTGCTAAGGATTCTCGGGCACCTCCATCTCTTAACCAGTTTCATGGAGCGATAACGAATAAAAGCAGTCTTTCATAATGTTAGCTAGTTGCCATCTTGGTGTGAAGTAATACATTTCCAGAGGGCTCGCTAAGGTGACTGTCGAATCACACTCATGCGCGGCTATGACGGCGGAACTTGGCCCTACCAGAGCAGCCCAAGATAGAGGATTGAAAGCCTCCCGCCTGTACTACTTTACTGTTGCATCATAGCTCCTTCATGGCTATCAATGTCGTCCTGCGTCGTGCTTGGTTGAACCGCAGCCATCCGATAAGGGCTACAGCGCGTGGACCAATCAGGGCGCAGCTGATAGCAACATTCCCGGGCGATGAAGTGCTGCTCACCCTCACCAGCCCAATGCGAACCCAGTCTTGCGCGTTAGCAATCGTCTTCACCTCCTTGGCCAGCCATGTTGAGCCTTGAACTCGTCGCCCTGAACCACGACAGACAATTTCCTCTGGCGGCTGATTAATGCCACGCTGATTTCAGGCCTGGCAGCTGTCAAAGCGCCCCGCCATCCCCCACATCCTGTATCTCCGTGAAACGTCGAAGTCTGCCATGGACGATTCGCACGCGCCCGCCGACGCGGCCTCGAAGAAGGGGCGCAGGAGCAAGAAAGACGCCGGGAGCGAGGACTCTAAGAAGAGACGGTGCATCTCAAGCGCCTGTGTTCCTTGCAGAAAGAGGAAGTCTAAAGTAGGCAATCCCATCCTGGCCGTCGTGCCTTTCTCCGGCGTATACACACATTCTCCGCCTCACCACCCCCTCACCGGAGACGCCCATCTGTTGCAGAGGGCGTGTGCTGACACGAGACACAGTGCGACGGAACCACTCCAGCCTGTTCTGCATGTGCCGCCGTGTACAATACCGAGTGCATCTACGACCCCAACTCGGACCACCGCCGCAAAGGCGTGTACAAGAAGGACATAGACAACCTCAAGACGCGCAACTCGACCCTCCAGACGCTCATCCAGGCCATTCTCAACTACCCCGAAGACGAAGTCGCCGACCTCGTCCACCAGATACGGACCTGTGAGAGCTTGGACACCGTCGCCGAGGCCATCATCGCAAAGGAGAATGGGGAAGAGGACGAGGATGAAACCGTCAGCCCCCTCGCGACGCCGCCTTTGGGCCCTACGAAGCCGACGTTCGAGAATCAGCTGAGTGGAAAGATGGGAGAGCTACGGCTAGAAGATGGGTCCACCAGGTACATTGGCGGGACATCACACCTCATATACATGGGCAACGAGGCCGCGGATTCTCCGGACACGTACCCCGAGGACTCATACCAGCAGGTCGAAGACCCCTTTTGCTCGTGGACGACCGTCACCACCGAACCGGAACTCGTACAGCATCTGATCAGCATGTACTTTTGCTGGCATTACAGCTTCTTCACCACCCTGTCAAAGAACCTGTTCCTGCAGGAGTTCAGATTGGGCAAGCCACCGCCGGGCTCTGGCAGGAAGATGCACTACTGCACACCATTGCTGGTCAACGCAATGCTAGCGCTGGGATGTCATTTCACGTCGTGGCCTGGGGCAAGGGCTGTACGAGATGACTCTGCCACAGCAGGAGATCACTTCTTCAAGGAGGCCAAAAGATTGATTATGGAAGGCGACTTGCACGAAGTACCAGCGTTAGCAACTGTACAAGCCTTGGCACTGATGTCAGTACGAGAAGCAGGCTGCGGAAGAGAAGCCAAAGGTTGGGTGTACAGCGGCATGTCGTTCCGAATGGCCTGCGACCTAGGGCTCAACCTCGGCATGCACAGCAAAGACACAATCGACGAAAACGAAGAAGACGCTCGAAAGATTACTTTTTGGGGCTGCTTCTTGTTCGACAAGTGCTGGAGCAACTATTTGGGACGAATGCCGCAACTGCCAAACACGATCCTGACAGTATCCAAGTTCGAAGTCTTCCCAGTCGAGGATGCCGAGACCTGGAGCGCCGTCACAGACTCAGGCATTAGCCAAGCACACTCGCAGCCGAGCAGGACACGGGCCGTTGCTCTTCAAATTTCGAAGCTCTGCGAGATTTCTAGCGACTTGATGAACTCCTTCTACAATCCGATCGACATGGACAAGGCCAAGGGCAAACAAGCAGAGCTGAAGAAGCTTAGTGAGATACATGTTCGACTCGAGACATGGAGGCGAGAGTTACCAAAAGAGCTGGAGCCCAAGGAAGGTGGGTTACCGCACATGCTCGTTATGCAGTAAGTTCTCTTCTTGATGTTGAGTGTGCCTCTGCTAACCCCGGCATAGCATGTTCTTCCAACTTCTCTACATCCACCTGTTCAGACCGTTCCTAAAGTACAATCCGAACAACTCACCACTTCCCGCACATGTATCCCCGCGAAAGCTCTGTACCCAAGCTGCCGCCATGATATCAAAGCTGCTTCGGCTTTACAAGCGATCGCATGGGCTACGGCAGATCTGTAATATTGCTGTTTACATAACCCACTCAGCATGTACGATACACCTTCTGAATCTTCCAGAAAAAAACGCGAAACGAGACATCATCCATGGCGTCAAGCATCTGGAAGAGATTGCTGAAGGCTGGATATGTGCACGTCGCACCCTCGTTATCTTGAGTGTCCTTGCCAAGCGCTGGAAAGTCGAACTCCCTGAGGAAGCCGCGATAGTGCTAGCACGTACCGACGCAAAGTTTGGCCCTTGGAACGAGGGCAGCACACCAAAACCCGCCCACCGCCAGCCTGTACCGAGTCTGGATCAACAGCCATCTCCAGCAGAACACGCCTCGCCATCGCTTCAGCCCTACAGCATCGACATTCCGAACGTAGCAACACCACAATATCTCAACAGGATGCCGAACAACAACAATTCCGTAAGCATAGATCCCTTCGCGCGTTCCTTCGATGTCCATTCCCTGCCTCCTTCCGACGCAAACGCCCTCGCTTACGCGCGTACTCAGCACCACCGGGACCATTCCACTCCTCAGACAAACACTTACAATCCGGCGACACCGGCCTCTACACAGGCTCGCCAATCCATCGATGGCCAGAGCACGGCTGCAAATTCGCCAAGCCAACTGTTTGGCGGCGTGGACCAGCTCATAAGAGAAGGCCAAGACTGGATCTTCAGAGACCAGACACAGTTGGCGTCTGGCTTTGACAACTGGAATCCCCAGAGCATTGATGACATTGCGTCATGGTTTGCCAGCACCGCATCACCGAATGGATACACTGCGACAAACAATCCTGTCTTAGGTGGAGATATGAACGGGGGACCTGTAGGTGGGCAAGCTGCCAATGGGTACCCGAATGTGAATGGCAGTGGGAATCCGAACTTGAATGGAGTGGGTGGTGTGGGCGGTATGGGTATGCAGGGTTTCACGTATGATGAGACGAGCTGGTACCAGTGAGTGTTGTCTCATTGTTTTTTATTTGAGCGATTGATATTTTTGCCGCGGCGCTACAACGGTAGATGGATGTTACCGCTCGCTGTTGACTTTTTGTTTTTCGGTCTGTGATGGCGATGTATAGGCAAGATAGATACCACTGTTGTTCGAAAGCCAGGCGATAAAGGCGCTGGGACAAGCTTACTGGGTCAAGATAAATGGGATATGAATCAATGTTATTTTAATTTTTTAGAAGAACTATCAAATGGGGGTACCACCAAATGAGTAGTGTACTAAAACAGGTATATACCTGAGAGATCCACAAAAAATGAATCAATGTTATACTGGTATTACCAAAGACTATGACTGTACATTCGTTCCCTTCGCCCATGCATGGTGCTCAACCACATACCTTGTCAACCAACGCTTCAAACTCCAGAAAATGCCCACTGTACCCGAACCACTTTCAACCCACCAACGCCCGCTAATCACCCCCAACAACCGCAAAACCTACACTTCACTCTTCACACCTCCCAAGAACCCTCTTAACCGTCATCCACACCCATTCCAACTTCCCCTTCCAGCTCCGCCCTCTCCTCTGTCTCCTCCTTTCCACCTCCCGCGCAATCTTCTTATACTCCTCCTCTT
Source organism: Parafenestella ontariensis (assembly GCA_021596325.1). NCBI lineage: Eukaryota > Fungi > Ascomycota > Dothideomycetes > Pleosporales > Cucurbitariaceae > Parafenestella > Parafenestella ontariensis. The sequence continues at coordinate 593,521 of JAKGDA010000008.1, read as the reverse complement.
CTTCCCCACTACTCCCACCACCACCACCACCACCACCACCACCATCAACAACGACAAATCTCCTCACAGCATCCGGATCCCCACTAAACAGCATCGGCCCATCCAACTCCACGCGCTCTCTAAACCTCGATTGTAGCCATGGCCGTGACCGGGGCCTCGCCTCACGCTGCACGACATCAGCCCTGCTGACCTGCAGCAGAGGCACATGCTGAGCAGAGACGAGGGAGTAAGTCGAGTCGAGGGCAAGATTTGATCTTGATGGCTCGGGGGAGGGGCGGTAAGGGGAGAGTAAGGGGGTAGGATAGGGGGAGGGGGAACGTTGGCGACGAGAAAGAGAAGTAGAAGCAGAAGAAGGGGAGATGTTCTCCGATGATACTTCTGGCAAGGTGGAGAGATTATATGGTATAGAGCGGATTTGGCGCTCGTAGATGCTGGGGACGATGGATACTGCTAGGAATAGAGATGGAGGGTTAGTTTTTAAAGACGATACATGATAGGGGGAAAAGTAGGCTTGACGTTTGCTTGTAGACAGACGTAGGGGCGTGGGAGGAGGTTTGTACGTACCGCTTTCTTCCCTTTCATCCTCTTCATAGTCTTCGTCGTCGTCGATATTGACGCGAGACACCGCTGCACTATTCGGCCGCGTTGTATCGCAGCTCACTTCTGATGACGACGACACGTCGCTGCTGCTGCGGCCGGGCCAGGCTGTATTTTTCGTCGGCCACATGACATCCGGGGCCTTGATTAACTTGGGGTATCGCCGGCCTGTGGCAGGCGCAGGTGGCGCAGGAGAGGTCGGCAGAGGTACTTCGCATGGTATTGGAGAAGACAAAGCAGAAGAGGAAGGAGAAGAAGAAGGCATAGTGAAGCCTGGATAGTTTCAGTGCGGAAAGTGGTGATTTTTAAAAAGTGTTCAAGGGTGCGAAGGTCTTCAGGCTGCTGTAAAAGTCTGAAAAGAAATGGTAGGGAAGATGGGTGGGAATATATATGGGATAAGATATTTTGGACTTGACTATGTGTGGGATGGAACCATATGGGCCTACCAAAATCAATATTATTGTACCGCAGTCGAACTCTCCACATCTCTAACTGGGTCCTCCGCTAAGGCAAACATGGGCACCTTCCTACTCGGACTCCCAAGCGGATTCATCATACCCTCTGAACTTGCTGAACCACGGTGTGTCTCGCTTCCTATTGAGCTCTCAGATCTAAGCGGTGGTGCTTTGGCCGCATCGTGATTGGCTTGCTGCACTTTTGCACGGATGGATGCAAGTGCTGAGTCATTGTTCTCGTACGGTCGCTGGGTATGGGGTGGTGGGACTAAAGTGGATGAGGTGGACGGTTCTTGGTCGTAGAACAGTGTTTGAAAGGGAAGTTCGGTACCGTTGCGTAAGTCCGTGTGGGTGACTCGTGGTTCGTCTCGGGGGTTTGAATTTGGGCGCGTTGTATTGGCTTCCGGATCATTGGCTTCTTCCGATCCATTTGACTTCGGCACGGCCCGCTTCTGCCGAGCTCGGGCTATCAAATCGTCAAAGTCGGTTTTATGCGACTTTGCATAGCCGTTCCCATCGAAGTCCTTCCTCATGATTTTGCTCTCCCTACTATCGGCCTTGCCGCCTTGGGTTTGTTCCCACTCTTCTAGCTCTTTCAACAGCTGCCGCTTGTTCTTGCGCAAGTTATCGTCTGCATCGCAATTCGAGTTGTGTATATTCAACCACTCAATATGACGTCTCTTCATTAGATCCTTACTGCCCCAATTTGGTATCCCTATTTCCTGCAACTTCTTGCGTAGCGCACCCTCTTTTACCATAGCATAGTTGAGTTGTGACAATCGGGTCGGCGGGGGAGACGGTTCTCTTTGTCGTCTCTGTAGTGCAGCAGGAAATGTGGTCTTGTTTCTAGAGCAGAGGAATGTTAGTGGAGTCGTGACAATGTCTGTCTATGCCTCTTCGTACCTTGACCGATTACTGCGCCCCTGCGACGCATCCTGTCCTGGGCATATGTCCAGGTGGTTGTATACCTGCTCTGCTTTCATTTGCTTGTTGCAGATCGGGCACTTCGCCATTCCTTCAGGTATAAACTCCTCGTCACCGTCCTCTTCACTGTCTGCGACTTCGATCGGCGCATCGTCCATTCCCTCATTATGGTGTTTTTGACTCCGCGTTCGTCGAGGCCGTGTATGCCTGACATTCTCTTCCTCCTCTATGTCCGTGTCGTCTAACTTTCTCTTCTTTCCGCTACTTGTTGCCACTTCCTCTTCTTTGTCTGCGCGTGCCATTCCTAGCGCCTTCGGTCTCGCCTCTTGGAAGCGCATCACCACCTCTCTAATGGCAATATTTGGCAGTAGCTTGTCGCTCGAGCAGCCGCTCTTGCAGCTTGGACACTTCCCATCTGAGGCTATGCATCGTCGTATGCAAATCGAGCAAAATGTGTGCGAACAGGACGTGATGACGGGATTTGAGTAGAACTCTTTGCAAACTTCGCAGCGCAACGCAGCCTCAAGTGGTTCGAATGCGGGGATTGAGGTCGACAGCCAATCTGTGGAGTCTGGAAGGTCAAAGGATACGTCCATGGGGGATTTGGACAAAGTGCTGGGCGGAGTAGGCGTTCTGGAGGTGTGAGGCGACGGCGGTGTGAAAGTCGCATTAGGCTCAAAGGACGCGCTTGTCGCGAGATCGCGTCCGTCACGTGCACGGGGTCCATGTGCTTTGTCAGCATGGAAAGGGCGCCGCGGTCGAGTAGAAGAAGAGAACGTCAACTTGGACTGTTTAGGCATCACAATCGAGTACAGCTAGGTCAAAGTCGTTTTGTGGAGGTCAGAGTGAAATAGAGAGTTGTGTGGAGGTGAGGTTCCTGAGCTTGAGGAAGGACAGAGCGACCACAGCTATAGTCACGGTAGGGGAAGCATATGAGTGAACCATACTCAACGGACGAAACTTATTTCACCGTCTTGAACAAAGCATCTCAAGTCGCTGCGGGAGCTTGTCTCGATGTGCTGTTGTGAGCTTTATGTATAGTATCCACATGGGCTCCCAAGGGACGGTCCAGGTCCTGTACCATGCAAGTACTGTAGTTCCGCGTTTTCACTTCAAACAGCTTTGGTGCTGTCACAGGAATATATCGATCAACGCCGCGCTATGAGTTCAGTGGTCGTGTCATCCTTTAGTCTTAACCAAACCCCACGTAGTGCTACACTCTGACCGTCCCTGAAGGGCCCTTTTGAGCATCATCTCTCTACACCTTGATGACCGTGCTTTTGCTTTTAATCCCGTCGAAGACGCATGTGTTGTCAACAGGAACATACTGCTCTGTGATGACTTTGATGACTTCCTGTGAGACAATCCCGCCGGTCAACGCTCCAATGTTGTGTAGTTCAGCTCCACCAGCTCGGACGCTGTTGACACGTTAGCTCTTTCCTTCACCGATAGTAAACTACAGTGGCACCTACAGCTCCCTTGTGAATTCACCAATCTGGGTCTTGATGGTCGCATACTCATCTTCATCAATTAAAGTACTGGCCTCTTTGACTAGATCATCCGCGATCTTGAACGCAATACCAGTAAGCTTTTCCGAGTCTGTGTCTGGATCAGTCTCGCCAGGAACCTGGGGTACTCCGCCAAGGCCGTCCTTGTCATGTGTGGCGACAAATTCATCCCATGCCAAGAAAGCGATGTACAACGGGATCAACGAGTCGGGAAAGGTGAGCGTCTGAGCTGTAAAAGGTCAACATGTCAACATGAGATAGGACTCTTACACGTTCTCACTTACCGATCGATTTTGCCCGATCGCCCCATTTGATCTTTTCGCCCGCTTGCACAACATGGAATGGCCGGCCTCGCACTAGCTTGATGTGCGCTGCGTTTTTGCAGAAAGCTTCGATGTCCTTCTCATCGATAGGATTGCTCCGGTTCGCATTGCGCTCCAGAAAGCGTACGCTGTCCACCACTTCCGCAAGATCCTTTCGTGCTTTCGTCTTGTAGACGTTCTGCAGTTCGATGTAATCCGCTGAGCGCGCTTTCATATCCGGTACAGAGCCTGGAACAGGAAGAACGTTATACTTGGTATAGAACAGACCGATAGCATTCGCGATGACCCAGAAGCTGGGGGAGTCTTCCCGCACGAGAAGACACTCGGGGGCCGTGAAGATCTCTTTCACAGCGCTACTCGGTTGTGGCGGGTTGAGCGACTTCAGCACTGCTGCTACTGCCTCGTCGAAGTTCTCCTCACCACCCTCGGGGTTGTTTGTCCGCGCAGCTTGCGACACGATAGTTCTGAATTCCGTCTTCTCCTTGTAGCTTTGCGGTACTTCTCCACTGTGCTCCTTCTTCCACTGCTCAAGATAACGCAATAGCAGAGCTATCCAGGGAACATGTCCATGATCATCTGCCTTCATGCTGTCTAGATCGGCTGTCTTCTCTTCTGCGTACTGTATCAGCTCAGGCCATGGTTGCAGTAGTCGAAGATCTGATGTGGTCTCCGGGCTTGGGTGTGTGTCTACGATGGGGAATGCGGGAGGTAGGTGTATAGAGAAGTGCGAGTAGAAGCCGACTGAGTGGACGTAGAAGAGTGGGATGAGGACGGCGTTTGCGTGGTCTGCGAGTTTGGCGAGGAGCTCGGGGCGGACGGGTGCGGTTACGATGATGAGCGTGTATGGCCGTAGAGCGTCAGGCTGTAATAGCCATGATTCGATGGGCTAGATATGGGCTTAGCATTGCCACTTCCAAACGTGTATCTTGACCATACTTCTGTGACGAAATGGCCCTCTACATCTGGGTTGAGCTCCTTCAGAAGATTGCATGTGTGTTCCGCCCGGAAGCCTCCTAGATGTTGGTCCTCCAAGAAGAAGTTGACACCCAGGTCTGCTTCGCTGACTATTGCGGAATCTTGTATTGTGAAGTTGCCGACGCCGGGCAGTACGAGGTTCTTGAGTGTTTCCAGGCCTACGACGCCAGGACCAGAGTTGATCAGGAGGATGTGCGAGTTTTCGAGCGCGATTTGGCCCGTAGCCCCCCAGAGACGCAGTTGACGATCGTACCTGCTGCATTTAGTAGCTGTTTGGCGAGGTGCGAGCTCCCGGGAGCTTAGTGGCGCTTACTTTTTCTCTTTGGCCGTCGGTCCCTGGACGGGAGGAGGGAGATCCGCCATTGTCTCGGCTGTGAGACTACAGTAGATGGTGGATGCGAGGGAAGTGGAATTGCTGTAGGGCGATGCTTAGGCAGCCTTAGCTCCGGCCACCGCCTAGGTAGCTCTCAGGCACAAACGCGGTCGTTCCACGCCAAGCGCAACGCGGGGCAACCGTGGTGGGGGTTGAATCGTCATATCAGCAGAGCTTCAAAACTTCGAGTTCGTCTCCTCTCATCTCTTTGTGACATCAGGTGCCCTTTTCTTACGGCATTTGGAACATCTCGTTATTACCCTCGGACTCCGTTCATGCGGCTGAAAGCAATTGACCTGCGGCTTAGCAATATAAATCAGCAAATTCGCATCAGTCATCCGCAGCTTCTTCGACTGCCCCTCCTCACTCCACCAGTGTCTAGACCCTGTATAGCCCCCCTCTACACTAATCCTCCGCCTCTTCCGGGCACATCGGTCCGCTTTGGCCATCCAGCAGCCCTCAATTGCACCCGCAGAAAGCTTTCCACCACCACGCGAATCTGTGACGAAGCGAAGACCACCATGACAGATACTACCGTAGAAGCCGCCAAACGCGCCGCTGCGCATCAAGCAGTCGCAGATCACTTCGACCCCTCTGCAAACTATGTCGGCATTGGCTCCGGCACCACTATCGTTTATGTTGTCGAAGCCATCAAGGAGCGATCTACAAACCCAAACATCCTCTTTGTACCCACCGGTTACCAGTCGCGCCAACTTGTGATAAACGCCGGCCTCACGCCCATCTCTTTCGACAGCATCCCTGACAGTGTGATGCTAGACGTCGCTTTCGATGGTGCTGATGAGGTGGATGCAGAACTCAACTGCATAAAAGGAGGAGGCGCATGCTTGTTCCAGGAGAAGCTGGTCGCAGAGCGGGCCAAGAAGTTCGTCTGCGTTGCGGATTACAGGAAGAGGCAAGATCGCTTGCTCACCAATTGGCCAACAATACCCATTGAAGTCGCACCACTGTCGCAACACAAGGTCGAGGCCTCGCTCAAACTGCTCGGTTCAACCAACCCAAAGTTGAGGACCACACTACTGGAGAAGTCAGGACCCCTCAAGACGGATCAACACTTCTTCATTATCGATGCGCCCTTCCCTGCGCTCCTCACCTCTAGCGATGTCGCCGCTGGCAAGGGCAAAGGAGATGGAAGTGACGGCACATGGGAGGTCAACAACATAAGCAAGGCGATCAAGAGCTTGACCGGTGTTCTGGAGGTTGGAATCTTTGCAGGCATCAACGGCAATGACGCACAAGCCTTACGGGCTAAAGACGGTGCGCTAAGTGCAGTGACAGGCGGGCAAAAGCCAGTCGCTGTGTATTTCGGAATGGCAGATGGCAGCGTCAAGCTACGGACTGCCGAAGGAGAGCAGTAAGATACTGCTAGAAAGGCCCAGCTGCCTTCGATTGTACATCATGAATCACGAAATTGAACGACGGAAGAGTTCACTGAAATTAGAGTTCTGACTTGATGTATGCTGCCAAGAATAAAGGTGCAAGTTTGAGCATGAACTAAGAATGAATTCTCAGTAGTATTAATGATCAGGCACATTGATCGACATAAATCTCCTTGCAAGCAATTGGTCGAGTCACATGAGAGGCAGCCCACCTCTGTGACCACCGTTGGACCGTGCATGCGCAACATAGATCAAACCCAACCACCTCGCGAGACACCTTCGTCCTATTCAAAAATACGAAAATCCCGCGACGTGTTCACTACTCTTGCCCACTCTCTTCTTCTCAAAAACCTAAAATGCCTTCCCCCACCAACCCACCACTCCAAATCCCCGCCTCCGTCCCCGAAACCCCAAATTTGGCATCCCTAAGCAACCTCCCCGTCGAACTCCGCATCCAGATCTGGAATGAACTCCTAACCCTTAACAGGGTGCCACGCTCATACGGCTACACGGGCTTACCCGCCCGTGCTCTGCCCTCACCCATTCCCTCATTCCCAGTGCCGGATTTGGATCGCGAGACCACACTACCTGCGCAGAATGCCGCGTCGCAGAACAACATCACTCAGTTACATGTGTTAGAGGCAGATAATAGAAGGAGGTTTCTAATGGCTAGGAAGGAGCAGGACTGCCGTAGGAGAGGTTTTGAGTGGGGTAGGAGGGTGGGGAATCTGGGGAAATATACCCGGAAGGAGGTACAGCAGGAAGAGGAGGGAGGACGGCTTGGGGATAGGCTGCCGGGTGTGGTAGAGCCAGTCAAGACGATGGTGACGCATAGTATCATTGTGGTGTGTAAGCAGTTGAGCGCTGAGTATCTGCAGGTGTACTACCGGCGAACGAGTTTCTTCTTCATGATTGATAAGACGAATGTTTGGAGAGGTATACCACATTTTTTGGATCGAGGAGAGCAGGGAGAATCTTCCACTACAAACTCAACCTCGAGTTCAACTTTTCAGATACCGAATTTCTGGTCTGCCCCTGCTGAGCTATTCCATAATCTTCGCCACTGCACCATATATATTGAACTCAGCGATATCGAGACAGCAATCCACCCCATCCGCCAGCACCCAAACGGAGTCTTGAACGATACTTCATTCGACGCGAACATCACCAAGGCTGTACAAAACCTTCTTGCATCCATGCGCCAATTGCGCACTGTACATATTGTATGGGCTACTGCGATAACGGGTCGCATTCCCCTCTCCATTGTCGAGGATCTCAGGGTACGCATATCGCTGTCAATTCCACTTGAGGATGTTTCTGGAGGGACGCATCAAGAAACATCAAAGGAGGGGGAACTTGTACACACAAGAGCTGTAGCGATGTACAACCGGGATACTTTCATCGACCCTTTCGTACTGACATTGCTTGCGAAGAGAAGTTTGAGCGGGTTTCAGGTTAGGATTGGAGATGTGGGTGGGGAGTTGGAGTATAAGCAGCGGCGGGGCGAGGGGGGAAAATGGGAGGGTTGCTAGCAAGTGAGTAAATGCGATGTGGAAGTTGCAGGAAATCGTTTTGGTCGTGAGCATTCATTGAATCCAGAGTGCCAAAGGCTACAAAACAGTGAACAGCATTGAGATGCAAGCATGGTCTATTCGCTCCAAATGAAAATGCATAACCAAAAAGAGAACATATTTCATTCATATCGCACCAATATTCAATTCAAACAGAGCCCACAGACTCGCGACAATCCCTATCGCAGAACGTAATTCCCCCCTTTTTTTCTCCACAGCCCCTTATCCTCTCTTTGCTCTAATGGCGGTGAGCATGTCCGCGGGGGCGGAAGCTCCTCTTATAAGAGTCATAAGCAGCAGTGACATACACCGTCTGCGTCACAACCACCGTCTCAGTAACGCACTTCCAGCCCTTGGGGCAGTACGGTGCGTCGGTGGGGGCGGGCGCACCAGCTGACGAGGGTGCGACGGTGATGGTGTATTCCGGCGATTCGGCGGCAGTGGGCGCAGGAGCCGCTGACTTCTCATCATCAACCTCCTTCTCCGGCGCCGGCGCGCTGTCGTACGAGTCGGTGACAGTGGGCTTTGGTGCTGCGGCGGAAGTAGCCTTCGCAGGCGTCGCGGTGGTAGAGTCCGCCTCCGTGTCCTTATCCGTCTCAGCAGCATCCGTAGCCTTTGCCGGAGTCTCCGTCTTAGACTCGGCCGCCTTCGTTGTGCTGGTCTTCGGCGAGGGGGAATCGACAATTCCACCACCCACCGTCGCCATCACCTTGCCTACATCGATCGCGCTCTTCTCGGGTGTAAGCACCTCGCCCTTGTTCGGGGGTCCGTTGAAGTTCTTGGCTGTGCACGCCGCTTGGATACCCTGGCACTTCTTCTCCCAGATCTTGCAGCCTGCATTACCTGTGGGAGGAGCGGACTTCCAGCACACATCGCCCTGCTTGTAGCAAGCTTCGGACGCGGCCCAGCAGCCGGTTTCGTCAGTGTACGAGGGGACTTCAAAGCCACACCAGTTTGCGTTCTCGACAAGGCAGCCTGCGGGCTTCTGGCCCTCAGTCTGCGAGGTCTGAGCATCAGATGCACTACTCTTGGCGGTGAGCTTCGCGACCGATGGTCCGGGAACAGTGTATTTGGCGTTGTCGGTGTTGTAAATGTCGAAGTCAGTGGCGGGCTGGTTGTAGTCTACATAACCGGGGATGGAAACAGTCGACTCAGGACCGAGATTACCGGTGCTCTCAAGGAAGATCTGGGCGCATCCGGTGTAGAATTGCGGATCTCCAGAGTTGGCAGCATGAAGAGCCAAGATCTCAGGGCGGGCAAGGTAGTAGCCACCCTCGAGGCCCTTCGGCAGGTTAACGGAGAACAGACCCTTGTTGTCGATGATTTCGTCTGTGCACCAGCGTTGGGTGGAGCTATCGTAGCCGTGGTCGAAGAGCTTGAACCAACCGTCGCCGGCACCCTTGTCGTTGATGGCGGATGTGACCTTTTTCAGGTACACCGCGCAAGGACCCTTGTGGCCACGGTCTAGGGGTGGCTTGGACGGATCATCGGCCCATGATCGGATCTCGAAGGTGAGAAGTGCGCCGTCAGGGACTGACTGCACGCGGGAGACACCCTTGGTACCGCCAACGTTGCAGGCCATGTCATCGCTGTGGAGGCTGGCAATGGGGCTACCGGCAGTATCCGCATTGGGGCTCATACGCATAGCAACACCGTCACCCTGGTTCAAGTTAGTGTATAGTACATCGAGTTATAGATGTACAAAGCGTACCTGAGGCTGTCTATTGACATAGAAACCAGTAAAGGTGGTGTGTGCAAAGGCGGCAGGGGCCGCGGCCAGGGCCGCAAGAAGCATAGACTGGGTCTTCATCTTTGCAGATCTTAATTCTTTTCAAGGATGAAAGTAGTCGTGGATGGAGGAAGTGGTTGTAGTATGACACACGAACAGGACAGTCACTAGGACTTCAGATGATGGTTCAAGCTATGCAAAAGAATGGAGTGGTCGACTGGCGACGTGTAAAGAATGACAACGACGGCAAAGCGCCAGAAAGAGAGACAGAAGTTGGTTATATCGCGAGTGCCCGAAGGTAAGGAGGAAGATATTTCTCGGAGGAGGGGCTGCACCTAGGTTTTGATGTCTGCTCAGCAGCTGCGGATCCCCCGGGCGATAACCCAACTCCTGGGCATCCCTGGGGCGAACATGCGCTTTGTTCCCGTTGAACAAATGTTCCTTGGGACAGATCCTCTTGAGGCGCCGCCGTCCTGCCCGATGTTTCCTAGCAGTGAAACGCACATCCCGAGGGGCAGTCAGCCTAGGAGGTGCCGTCAGTGCCGTCCAATCAGTATGCACGCCCCCTTCCTTCAGAGAAGCGTGAAACACAAGCGAGCGTCTCTAGCGAGCCCCTAACCAAGCATTCGGTAAGACTAACCCCTGACGGCGCTTTCTCAGACGCAGCTAATTCAGGTACCGTGCCTTAATTAAACCCGTTTGTTTCTGGCCCAGTTTGCTTGGCGAAACGATCCGTTCATATGCTCAAAGACTATGCTGTAGAACGTCGAAAGCGGGTCACTGATAAGAAGAGCAGTCTAGCAGTCAGCAGATCCCTCTTTCAGTTCTTTCAGAGGCGCCAGACGTCTTTAAGCGCTCCAGCTTTGTTCAGGGGTTTGCTGTTCGCGTCGACATGCTTTGATTACATCGCAGCACGGCTCGCGGTGACTATCTCATCTCATGAATCTCCGGTTTGGGCCTAATGCGAGATTCCCCACCTGGGCACTCCATGCGCGTACTTGGCGCTCGTAAAAGTCATATTGAAATCCGAAGTTGCGGCTCATTTCTGGTCCCGCCTACGCTGGCTGGCAGTGACAGCACGAAACGTGTTTTTGTTCATGGCGGAAGGCTTTCTGGCAGCTCGTTTCAGTACGTCGCCAACACTAGGCTCGCAGCTAACTCTGTAATGCCCATCGATCGGGTGGGGGAGGCAAGGACACGGCGGGTGTCTGCGGGTGTATTTCCCTCGCCTCCGTGCGTCATGTCGCACTGCCTCTCCCCGATGATCGACACTCTTCTAGACCGTACGATATTGGCCAGATCGAAGTTTGCGGTTGTGCTGACGATCCTCCATGAGATGAGGATGATCTAAGGTGCGCGGGACACCCATGATTGTATCAGGGAGGTAGTTCTCACGTGGTAATTAGTGAGCGCGCGGAACAGGAATTGCCCAAGCGCTCACCACAAAGTGGGCCGACGGTTAAATTTCCGATCCCGGATCGGCATTGAAAGTAAAATTGTCATAAAATGCCCTTTTATGGCACACTCAGCACCTGAGCCGTGTCTTGCGACGAGGCGTGGAGATGCAGGTATGATGAAACTTGAAAACATCCTCAAGGCCTCCGACTGGTCGTCACCAGCAGGTGCGCACTCAGACACTCGACGGAAATTCGCGACTGAGAGTGCCAATATATATCCGAATAATGAATCAGGCCTGGATTAACCGTTGATCCTGGGCGCATGTCGACACTCAGCCATACGTTGGCCTCTTCTCGAATGGCGGTGCATGAGGTGACAGCATCTGCATACTTGTGCTGTCAAACTGCGCGGCACTCTCAGGCATTGGATTGCTTGCCTCGACCTCGGCCCTTTCCAATATGCCTTTAATGATGTCCCTAAAATCAGTCGTGTCTCCCTGGAGCTGAGTTGCCTTGTTGGTCTTTGCAGCGATCCTTCGTGTTGCGCAATACACATCTGTTATCTTTATGCCATACACATTACGGAATTGCAACTTCGTAAAGCAGATTTTAACGCCTTCTGAGAATGCAAATCCATCGCGATGCTGGTTGATACAACAGACAATGGACGTGTCATAGCCGTGTTCTGCATGCTCGATACCAATATCTCGCAGACCCGCCTTCACTGTCTCTATCAACCACTGACTGCTCCTTTTTGTCACATAGTGCAACTTCTTTGACTCTCCAGGCTTAGTTGTCGGCAAATGACGTTCCACTAACGGTGTGATGACCTTGGTGACACGCACGGTGTTCATGTACCGGTCCAGCTGGACTGCGTCTGTGGGCGAGAACGTTGGGTCCCAAGGCAAAGGCCATGCGCTAAGCGATATGAGAGGCCTTAACAGAAAGTTCACTGATAATATGAGGTCGGATGTTGGTCGGGGGCCTATCAGAAATGTAGGCCGAATCCACTGGTGCAATGGAGGCGTTGGTCTATCCTCAAATCCATTCATTGCATATAATTGTGCTTTGACCGATATCATCAGATTGCTTTTTTCCACCCCGTGTGTAGAAGCGAAGATGTCAGTAGGATCACAGTTAAGCTGGAATGAATGTTCTATCCGTCTAAAGGCATATAGCCAGTGGTCAAGAAGGCGCAATTCTTTGGACACGCGCCGAGTACGATCGCGTGCAACCCCAAAACGACCTACGGAGCCCTCGTAAGCGACGCTATAAGCTAGTACAGCGTTTTGATGCTCTCGAAGATGTAGGCAAACGTCACCTAGCCAGCGTGCGGCGGCGATGTCACCATCATCTAAGCTTCCACGGTTAAGGTAGATGCCATTGAAGACGCTGTCAAAGAAGCGTTTGGCTTTGGGAAAGTTTCCGGTAAACGAAGCACAAACACCGATGAGATGTCTTAGTATGCGACGGTCAGGCTGTGTTCCAGAGGTCACAGTTGACCCTCGCTCGACGGCCGCCAACTGGTCTTCGAGGAGTCGTTCCGCGGCGTGGAAGTCACGTCGACTCCATGCAGCCACTATCTGCTGTGCGGTCCATGCAGAATCTACCGTTATCGAAGTGTCCTTCTCATAGTACGCTGGAGGTGCGATGTGTGACGGCGGAGCTGGAAGTGATGGAGGCGATGACGGTGCAACTGGCGCTACAATAGGTAATGGACCCGCTGCAGTAGCTGTAGGCTGAGTATAGGAAGCGATTGATATTGGTACTGGAACGCGCTTAATCCCATGCGTGCTCGACCGTACTCGTCCTGTGGCAATGGGTGAAGGCAACGGTCGAGCGTAGAGTGAAGAAGAGTCCGCGTTAGAAGAAGGTGATGTGGCGTCCAAAGACAGGCTCGATCGTCCAGATACGGGGAGAGAGACTGCAGGCGGGTTCAGATAGTGTCTTTGATCTTGCGGTATTGATGAAATTGATGGCGGAAGTGAAGGGAGAAAGAGGTCTGATCTACTGCTTTGACTCGGCGGCGAAGTCGTCAGATTATCAAGACTATACACTCTTGGTTCCTCTAAGTGGTTGATATGGGGAAGAGCAGCCCCAAGATCCTGCTGCATCGAGGGAAAACTATGGCGTTGTGGACGTTGTTCCAAGAGTCTACCCTCGTTGACCGCTGTCACAAGCCAATTGACGATAACATCACGGTAACTTAGAGCTTCTTGCTGAGACACGCCGACGTCTTGAAGATCATGCAGGATCTGGGTCCATGCAACATCATCGTCCGTGTCTTCGTCTTGTGCAGTGCCAGAGGCAATCCGCTCAATCGACGCAATGCTCTCTTCTCGATGACCGCCTCTATAATCATTCTCGAGTCTCTCTAAAGCTTCTAGTATGAGGACCTGGCTATCATGTATCAAGGAGGTATAGAAGGAATTCAGCATCGATACGCTTGAAGTAAGGCGCTGGCGGAGTGTTCTGGACTTCTCTGGGTCCCATTTCAGGCGATCCCATGCGCGCTTGCTCTTTGTATCGAGACTGTTATAGTGCAAGAGAAGCTTATCGAGCTCTTCAAGTACGTCTATACACGGTTCGTATGCGTCTACAAGCTGCTGCCGCTTGTTCTCAGGGATCTTATCGTATTTGTCTTGGATGACCTCGAGGAGGTTCGACAGACTGCGCGCTTCGATGGCCAGAGACTTGTATTCTCCTGTGCAATCGCGACCTAGATGATTTCAGCCCTGTACAACCAGAGTACCAATGGGAGGCAAACAGTTCCTATACACACGCCCAGCGACCTCGCACAGCTTGAGTACATCGCCAATACTAACTCCGAAGCTCATGTTGAGTGCAGGCAAAAGGCTTCTGCCTTAGGACCAGAGAATGGAAATACAGTGCATGAGCTGAAGAATGGAATTATAACGCATTGCCAGCGCATCGTGAAAAGTTGAGCACAAGGCAGGATTGCAGAGCTAGAGGTTTGACTGGTGGCGGGGGAAGCCTAAGTTGAGGCTGAGAAGGCGCCACTGATGAAATCTGTGGCTCATGAGAGATCTGGCCCCCAGATAGAGGCCCAATCGTCTAGTGCTACATTGCGACAATGCAAGGGCTGTGTTGGCAGGCCGGTCATTGAACACTGAAATGGTGAGCTGAGAGTGTTGTTGGAGATATCCATACCCTTAAAACTGGGGATCTCGGGGGCCCGTTCCTTCCCCAGGATTAGGATCATCTATCCGCCCTAACCAGCCTCACTGGGACGCACATGTGCACTTTAGGTCAACGACGCTTCATTCAACCTCCACTGCACGGGATGACAATCACGACGGGGGGTATCTATCGCACTTTCTTAAGGCAAACTCCAGTTGTAGGGCGAATTCCAGTCGTCACTCGGCCAATGAAGGGCCAATCGGTGATTTCAGCCTCGTTGTCTACTCCCAATCAAGGCGATGTTTAATCAAGCCCCGCATCTACATGCTGCGGTCCGGCCAAGTTCGTTCAACATGGCAGCCTACTACGGCTGACGAAGCCTTGTGGATAGCCCCGAATGATATTCATCATAGGGTTTGTCTCTTACTTGCCTCCAATGCGAAGAGAAACAACACTTACTAGACTCTATCAGTACCAGGTCCAACTCCAGAATGGATCCTCTATCAATCGCATCTGGTGTTATCGCAGTACTAACGGCATCTGGACATACAGTACAAGGCTTAGAGAAAGTCTGGGATCTTCGCCATCGCAGTCTGGAGTTTGTTGGTCTATGGAATCAGGTGAGAAAGGAGCTTCCTTCTCTCAATGATATGCTCAATGATATGCAAGCTTAAGACGCCATAGGCCAACGGATTTCGTGCTCTATTATGGGGAACAGAGATAGCCCTTCGTCATATCAGAGACGGTGAACAACCCACCGCTCGGATCCAAGATTGTTTAGCAAATATCGATGAACTCATTTTACAAGCAATACAGGTGTTTGCAATCCTTGACAAGGCTATCCAGGATGTCACCTCAAAGAACGGCCATAGCCCTGATCAGAAGCCGTCGAAGAGAAGCTGGCTCCGTCGAAAGTCCAAGCTGGTTCAACTAACATCTCAGGTGGCAGCACTGGTAGTGTCATTGAACGCAGCGCTGAGTATCTTACAAGGGGTGCAAAGCTCTATCGCCGCAGGCCAGACAGCGCTGAAGATCGATTTGGTCTTGTCGAAAGTAGAAGCTTTAGCTGCAAGGCCATCCGAGAACGGTCCAATTCCCCCTCTGGACGTACAGGTCCAGGGCATCATAGATGAAGTTCACGCAGTCGAACAAACTGGGGTACCAGTCACACCTGAGCCACAAGCCGCAAGTCGTATCCTGAGCCGGCGATCATCCTGGCAAACATTCCACTCAGCCGTTTCAAACTCCTCTGACTCGTCTGGAACTTTAGTGTCTTTCAGTGGAACCCTCTCCGCAGATACCGAATGCGAAAACTTCTGTCCTTGCCAATGCCACGTGAGTACACAGTCAAAAGTACCCTGGTGGATCACTCAGCTTCTTGGTTTCATGAAAATTCATGGCGACGGATCCATGTTGCTGAATCGACAATCGTGCAACAAGAAACACTGTCAGAGGAGCGGGTCCGCGCGGTTACAAATCTCTTACGTTGCTCCCGCCTGGTCTCTACTAAGCACTTTCAATGTCTACGTGAGAGCTGAGACGATAAGGGGACTGATTCCAACTATCAACTTGTTCATGCCTCGAGTCATACCTAATAGTTCCCTCATCTGGAGTATTATCGAACTTGGTAAGGTTACCGAGCTAAGAGGCATGCTTTCTCGCCGCGAGGCCTCACCGTACGATATTTCGATTCGTGGCGTTTCTCTCTTGAAGGTTCGTGTAGCCCGTGATACCGTTTATCGAAGACTCTGACAAAGGATCGTAGTATGCCGCAATCAAGGCCAGAACCAGATCTACGAGTGTCTGCTTCACGAAAAGGCTGTTCCGTTCTTTCGCGATCAGTCTGGGATGTGAGGCTTCCTAACATATATTGACCGAAGGACAGAGCGCTGACATTGCAAAGGATGGCGGTACAACCGGGAATAGATCGTGCCCTGAGTGGCTCCTATCTTGATCGAAACGCTAGCGGTCTAGCACTAACTTCTTCTGAGCTTTTCAAGACCAGCGAGAATCTAGATCAACAGGGCTTCACTATGTTACATCTCATTGTTCTCGAGTTACAATATCTTGACCTATGAATGGTACTGAAATACTATCCAATCGACATAGATGCACCCGACGCCAATGGACGAACGCCACTGCTCTGGGCCGCATGGAGAGACGATGTGGCCAATATAGGCCTTCTACTCAGATACGGTGCAGATGTCGACAAAACGGATGACCAACAATGGACGCCACTTGCGAAAGCTTGCAAGGCCGGACATTCTGGGGCTGTTCAATGCCTTCTTGAAGCGGGTGCCTCTTTGACCATCTCAACCTTGCAAGGTTTCCAGCCCATCCACCACGCTAGCGATAACAAGCCATATGGAGCTAGAATCATACAAGAGCTGCTCAACCATGGTGCAGATCCAAATGCATACAGCAAAGCTTACGGAACACCGCTTCATAATGCTGCCAATCGAGGATCTGTCGATTCTCTCAAATGTCTCCTAACCCATGGTTCTGATATTGACGCAATCGACGGGGACGGAGACACGCCATCTATGGTCGCTCTTTGCTGTTGGAACGAACCTGCATTCTTTCACCTCGCCAAGTCCGGGGCTCGACTCGAGATTGCCCGAACCAGTAGCCACAACATCGTGCATTTTGCCACATGGTTTGCTTCTGTCGATGTGTGGGATCTGTTAAGTAGCTATGCTGAAATTGGAAAATTGCGCAGCATCGACATGGGGATCCTGCATAACGGACACGATATCTTGGCTTGCTTCGAACAATGCCGGGCACTGCGGTTTCCAGGGGTAAGGGATCTCGAAAAAGAGAGGGCAATGTTTCGTCGAATGATGCAGGCTTTCGATTTTCATTCCGAGTCTTAAGAAAGTTCCTCGAGATGGTATTAAATGGCCGGTGACAATTTAGCGATGGTCTCTTCACTCTCGGGTTCGTCGTCGTCCTCAGGAGGTTCGGCTTCTGACAGGACCAACCCGACGCCACCCTTTCCCTCATCGTCGGATCTCTTTGGAACGAAGTTAGCTTATTTGATCGCTCTAGTATTACTAGCTTCCGAACACTTACGGTACGAGGGTTCACAGCGGTCTGGGGTATATCGAGGCGTCTCGTTGCTCTTTCACTTGGTGCCTAATCGTACATTAGCTTTTATTGGTTATTAGAATGCTGAAGACTCTAGAGACGTACACTTTGCGCACTTTCATAAGACTGTGTTGTGGATTTTGGCGATCGCGATGGATAAGACCACTCGAGAATTCGATCGGAGGAGGTTCGTGTCTGTATCGGATGTATGGTACTTGGAGGGTTGGGGGTTGCAAACATAGTGGAGTAGTCACCCGGCCGGGGAACCGGTGAGGCATATCCGCTAGATGAGCTATACCCGCTATATGAGCTATATTGGTCTGGTCCTCCTGTGTGCCCGCTTCTTTGGTACTGTGTTATTGCTAGCAGGTATTCTGTCAAATGTAATGAGCTATCTTCCTTTCTAGATACCTAGACGAAAGGCTGGACTTACGACGACCATCAGAAGCAAGATAATACCCTGGTGAAACTGCTGGACTGCTAGGAGTAATCGAATCGTTGAGAGTCACTTCACTTTACGCAGAATTTATGCATACCTCTGCGTGGATGAAGCTCCTGTTTGCTGTCCTGAAGGGTGAATCGTATGGGGTGATGGCGAATAGCGAAATGTAGGGCCGCTCTGGGAAGATTGAATGTGTGAAAGCTGCTCATGTTCCGGCTGGGTATATGACGGTTGGGAGTATCCTGAATACGCGGATGAAGGGTTAGTCAATCCATATGACGAGGTACTATAGCCCGACCCAGAGGATGAAGCGTAGCTGGTTGTTGGATATCTCGATGTCGTAGAACCAGTTGTAGATAGGCTTGTTACAGAATAGCCAGATGAGGGATTCGCGTAGTATGATGTATATGGTGGGTAAGGATTATATGTCGGGATCGAGTACGGATTGCGATAAGGATCTGCGGGTGGTGGGCCTGCAACATAAGATGATGATGAAGACTGGGGATACTGCTGATGTTGCCCTTCGGGATCGTGAGAGGGTGCTGTAGGACCCCAGTACTGTCGAGCAGCATGTGTCTGAGAATCCTGATATGCTACCCCAAAATATCAGCGTCGCATCAAAAGCAAGCTATGTAACGGAACATGCCTAGGACTTGTGAAGATGCAATCCTCTCGTGCGTGCCCGAGCGCCTCGAGCCATATCCTGTTCGATCACGTTCTTCCCTCCAGCGTTGCGAGTCCATCTTGAGATCTTGTATCATCTGGTCCGTTGGAGCGTTATATCCAGTGATCCAGTAACCTGGTTTGCCCGCATGCTCTCCTGTCCCTGTCCCGGGTCGGACCAATGCATCAGGTCCACAGCATCAATCGGGCGATACGCAGTCTCGCACGACCCCCGCTTCTCTCGACGTCAACACCTCACCGTTCACTTTGCACTTTCCTTCTACGTCCTCTCAGAGCTCGAATTGTACAGAAAGTACATCGCCTTCCGCGGCTTCGACAATTGGCGCGCGGCTCTCACGGGGTTTCTTAGAGCAAACATCGATCGGTCGTTCCCCGTATCAAGGGAGGTTCCGGCTTATATAAGGGAACTGCCGCCCAGTTGGGCCCGGTACCTCGACGGTGGTGAGACGGAGGATGCTGCAGAGTTTTTGGCTGTGCTTTTCAGTAGGTCGTATAATGTGGTTTACGGCTTGTACGTGCTCTTTTGAGTCATTGGGGGGTGCTTCAATTACCCGATTAAGCGCATGGTCAATCCCAGTCCAGACACTGAGAGCTTTATCGAGTTGGCGGTGGGGAAGGACGATTTCTTTGAGATGGACAGCTTGGGGAAGGTTTTGTTGGGGTTCGTCTTGTTGAGAGTGGTGCGAGTTGCTAATTACATGGTGTTTTGGATGGTAGTTGGGGGTTTTGGGAGGGGGCGAGGATGGTGGAAGGGGAAGGACAAAGGAGTAACGGAAGAGTAGATTCACTTTTGTAGTGAGGAAAAGGAAGTTTGAACCAACGGATTGTTTGCATCAAAGGACTCGTTACCATTAAATTGCAACTAGATGTATCTTGACGAGAGGAAGGGTAGAGGGCGAAGACGGAGAAACTGCCTAGCATTAGCAATTGATTGTCGCAAGGCAGTAAGGGGACGAAGTGTCGCCAAATAAGCAGTGACTGCACGATATAAATCTGTTCATTTGACAGGATCTAAGACAATGTTATCGATCAACCGCACAGGAATCTGGCCACCTCCAACACCCAGCTCTTCGCCATCTTGTGGCTCCTCTACAGGCAGCATCTTCACTGCACCACTGAGAATCGCGCCCTTCGTGTCATCGACCTGATCGACTTCCTCCATAGTGTCGGGATCGGCAAGGCTGAGGTAGTCGACTTGGAATGTCGCACGCTTGCTTGGTGCCAACGTATCTTGCTCGAGCGATGTCATGTCACTGTGATCGACTGCAGGCCAAAGGATGTCGCCTCGCAGCCGTTTGCCAGCTTTGTACTGTGCTTCTGCTTTGCGGAGCGCTTGGTTGAGCACGATACCAACGTTGCGACGGCGGGCGCCCAGATACACATTGCGAGACGAGAGAGCCAGACCGTCTGATTCTCGCGATGTGGGGATGATGCGCAAGTCCATGTCCAGGTGAAAGTCCTTGATCAGTCGTCTTATTACACGCGTCTGCTGTATGTCTTTTTGGCCAAAGTAGGCGCGTTCGGGCGTGCAGATATTGAACAGCTTCATGCATACAGTTGCTACACCACGGAAGAAGACAGGCCTCGACGCGCCCTCGAGCAGCTGACCCAGTGGGCGCATCTCAACGAAGCTCCCCACGCCCGGTATGCTGCTGTCTGGAGGCAGGGTTGGGTACATTGTCTTGGTGCTGGGCGCAAACACAGCCGTCACTCGTCCCTGCCCTGCGCTCGCCAGCTCTTTGTCCAGCTCATGGAGCATTTGCAGGTCTGACTCCCATGTCTTCGGATATGATGCCAAATCCTCGTTCAGGCCGAACTGTGTGGGATTTACGTAGATGGTGACGAAGACGTCCGTGTTCTCGGCTGCTGCATGTCGGACGAGCGAGACATGTCCTTCGTGGAGGGCGCCCATGGTAGGTACGAGGCCTACTGTGCGCTTCTTGAGGAGTAGATCTCGGCGGAACTCGCGCAAGGGCGCTACATCGTGGAAGATGTGCGTGTCGGGAGCAGTCACGGATGCGCTCCGGAGGGGTGAGGTCGTCGAGCTGAAGCGGAGTCCGTTGTGCTGCAGAAGTGGTTGGGCCAGGCGGGTCAGACTCGAGGGTAGGCATCGGCGCGCTGTAGACACTACGTATAATCAGCTTTGTGACTCAATGGCTCCGTGTGGAGCTATTCACCAGCTGTATAGCGGAAGTGTGCCATTGCGGAGAGGGATGCGGAGGAGCTGCGGGTCACAGCTCCTATCCTTGGTATCATATCGCGGCGAGACGCTGGCTATGAGAACAACACCGCTCTGTGAAGACGGACGAGCGGAGAAAAGGTGAGAAAGCAGCCATGCTCGCGAAGAGTTGAGAAGGGCAAAGACGACTCGCAACTGCGCAGAAGCTGCCATCATGGAAGCCCCATGTCCGAGTTGCGGCTAGCGCCCCACTAAAAAGTTCCAACGGTTCGAGATTTCGACACCCGTTCACCCTCCAACCCCGCCATAACTCACCACCACACGCGACGCAGCGCAAAATGGCCGACGATGGCATGCTCCTCAACTTCTCCATACCCGATAGCGGTATCCTGGCCAGGCCGAGTTTCAAGGGCGGCAACTGGAAGGACAGGCTTACTGCGAAAAAGGCCGCGCAGAACTGGCATACCAAGGCTACTGCGCGATTAAGCGGGGAGACAGTACCGAAGAAGGTAGCAGACAATGCTACGAACGTAAATCGCACAGAGTTGGGTCCGAGGATAAGGCGACCGTCCAAGAGCCCAGAGCTGCCAGAGCAAGGCGAACGGCCCGTAAAGAGAGCGCGCGTCAGTGGAGACTTCAGACCAAAGTCTACCGAGAAGACAGATACCAGCGACTTCAGACCGCAGTCCAACCCGACAGTGACGAGGCGGCCGGGGGAGAAGCAAGACGTGCCCAAGGGTGGAAAGCAGATCATTTCCTCGCTGTTCACCTACAACCCCACCTCGACGACCAAACCCAAAGCGAGCGAACGACGCGCAGACGATGCGCCCGTCGAGCCCTCGAACGCTCCGCTCAGCAGCGAGCTCGATACCTTTACTTCCCTCGGCATATCCACGACCCTTGCAGCGCATCTACTGAACAAGATGGAATTGAAGGCGCCAACTGCGATTCAGAAGGCAGCGATAACACAGCTCGTCAAGGACGATTCAGATGCATTCATACAGGCCGAGACAGGTTCGGGAAAGACCCTAGCATATCTGCTACCCATTGTTCAGCGACTCATGGAGCTGTCGGCCAACATGAGGAAGCGGAAGGTTGACGAGAACGTGCAAAGAAACTCCGGCTTGTTCGCCATCATCATGGCGCCCACACGAGAGTTGAGTAAGCAGATTGCGCTCGTGCTGGAGAAGTTGCTAGGCTGTGCGCATTGGCTTGTAGCTACCACGGTTATCGGAGGCGAAAAGAAAAAATCTGAGAAGGCTCGGTTACGGAAAGGTATCAACATCTTGGTCGCTACACCTGGTCGATTAGTCGATCATCTGGAACATACTGAGGCCTTGGATGTGAGCAACGTCAGATGGCTCGTTTTGGACGAAGGAGATCGCTTGATGGAGCTTGGATTCGAACAGGAGATCCAGAAGATTGTCGGTGCCCTCAACCTCCGAATGCGCGCAAAGAAAGACGACAAGCTCAAGATACCCGGACTGCCAGAGAAGCGAACTACTGTACTCTGTTCTGCGACGATGAAGATGGACGTCGAAAGATTAGGGCAAATCAGTTTGAAGGATGCCGTGCACATTCGGGCTGATCCTTCAGAAAAAGGCCAGGTGGAAAACCAAGGAAAGGACGACCAGTCCTTTTTCGCCCCGGCACAACTTAAGCAGTCGTATGCTGTCGTAGCGCCAAAGCTACGACTCGTCTCCCTAATGAGTTATCTGAAGCGTGCATTTGCACGAAAGGGTTCCGTAATGAAGGCCATTGTCTTCATGTCGTGCGCTGACTCAGTCGACTTCCACTTTGATATGCTCACCAGCGACTTGGAGCAGAAGTCAAAGAAAAGGGAGGAGAAAGAGGAGGATGCTGACGAGGAGGAAAAGGATGGCGATGATGATGCCTCAGAAAAAAAGAAGCCCAAGAAGGCGAAAGCCATACCTCAAGCAGATCCTACGAAACTTTCTGTCACAAACGCCGAATCCCCCATCCTCTCTCCCAAAACACACACAGTAACAGCCTACCGCCTCCATGGCTCCCTTCAACAATCTCTCCGCACATCCACCCTCGCACACTTCACCAAGAACAAGGAGCCCTCTGTTCTCATAGCCACGGACGTCGCATCCCGTGGTCTCGATCTGCCCAACGTGGACCTAGTCGTAGAATTCGACCCTGCCTTCGCCCGAGAAGACCATCTGCATCGTATCGGTCGTACAGCGCGTGCTGGACGTGAGGGCCGAGCATGCATCTTCCTTATGCCTGGTTGTGAAGAAGGCTACGTCGACATTCTTAAATCAGATCGCAAGGACACCGAAGCAGGCGTACACATCTCCCGCCAGGACGCAGACGACATTCTCAACCGCGGTCTTGTGACCAGTGGCGTAGTAGACAAGAACGCGTACATGGACAAAGCCACAGATTTGCAACTCGCCATTGAGCGCTGGGCGCTAGCATCTCCCTCTCGCCTCGAAGCAGCGCGGCGAGCATTTCAAAGCCACGTCCGCGCATACGCTACACACGTTGCTGATGAGCGGAAGTACTTCGACATTAAGTCCCTACATCTCGGCCATTTAGCCAAAGCTTTTGCGCTGCGAGAACGGCCGAGTGGCATGAAAGTCCCCGGATTGCGGACGGGCGCTGGTAGGGGAGATAGGACGCCAGCGAAGATTCGTGGCGCGAAGAAGGACTCGGTTCGTGAGAGGGAGAAGGAAGGTGCTGCGAAGAAGGTGGTCGATTTGGATCTGCCGGACAGTCATGATACGGATGAAGCGAAGAAGATGAGGCAGGCGGTCAGAGCGAGGGAGAAGTTTATGAGACATGCGGGTATGGCGAGTGAGTTTAACTTGGGATGAAGACTGAATCACATATATCATCTGTCACCCCTATTACATACAATTATACTACCGGTTTGAAACAGCCTTGTTGCAATGCAGTACCTTAGTAGTCACTTGTAGGTGTACCTTTCAAGCATCAAAAGAGCACCAAAGCAGTTTTGAACCCTCTTCCCTCCACGTATAATCTATTCCAGGCACCAGCAGCTTAGTCAAACCCCAAAAAGGCCCAAAAAAGGAAAGGCAGAAGGTAATCACCTATGCCAAGGCAATGCAGCTACTTTCCTAACAGACACACAAATGCTGAATTATATATACATTTTACAAGATTGCTCAGTTGCAATTGGTGAAGGATCTGTGTAGAGGTGCATGCACATAGTTCGTAATAGCGGTGGTGATGGTGGGTAGGCGGTTAGGCAGATGCCATAGGTGGGAAGTGGGAGGAGTGCTGATGCTGATGCTGATGCCTGGAGAGACATGCAATTTACGTCTCCCATGAAATGGAACTACTGAGTGATTGATTCGGGCTGAAAGAAGCATGCTGCTTGTGGCTAAAGCTAGGTCTGCTATTCGTATAGACTTTGGCTATGTCTACCTGCGATAATTCCGGAGCCATACCATCTTATCATCTCGTCTAATACCTTCGAATATACATACTTACCATAATAGATACACATGCTCAGCAGTCTTAAGGAGGTCCTGAGCTCACGTCAAGATAAGGTTTCAGCCTCTTCCTGCTCCTCGCAGATCTTGAAAACCTGCTCTACCATATCCACCATGATCACACTTTGCCAAATCCTGCTTTCTCCTGCGCCTTTGCAGATATGCAAGCCATGATCTAAGTCCTCGGCTCTCGCCTCGTTTGTACATATTATTCCGCAAGAAATTTTCCCGTGCTGTCCACCTCATTCCAAGATTGGCTTGTTGACGATCTCGCGGACCGAAAGGTCCACCAGCCACGCCTACGCATCCAGGGCCGTTGGCCGTTCCAACCCTTTTCCAGAAGCTTGTTTTCCGATATCTTGCTATTAATGGGGGCGGGTGGCTTGCAGCAGGGCGATGCGGAGTAGGTTGCGCTGTGTGATTGGCGGAAAATTACGTTTTGGTTTGTTTGTAGCGATACGAGGGAGGTGGTGCCGAGGTTGAATCGGGAGGAAATGAGAGGGTTAAGGAGTTTGTTAGCTTGTGACTCGAAGATTGTTATATATGTATGATGATGGTGCCCAGATTTTGGTTGGCAGATTTAAGTTTCGACGTGTGAGAAGTGGTGGTACAGATGGCAAGAGACCAGGGACAGACTATGTTGCCGATGTGGAAAACATTATCTACTTGAAAATTAGAAGAAGGTTGGACTTAGAGATAAGGACAAGCAGGATTGGGAGGTGGAAGACAGAAAGATGAAGGACATTGAGGAGTGTGAGCGGGTTAGTGGTGGAAGGAAGGCAACTGCCAACGTGCGACTTCACGTCTGAAGCGCTTCCTCGACCCATTTTCTCCAGCAACAGGTTCCCAAATGTGGGTGTCCTCATAAAAGGAGCCGGAATAACAACGGAAACTACGACACGAAGTTTGCCCAGGCGTGGAAGCATGTTGCGGTCGACGATGCAGATCTCAGGTTTGGGGCCTGGTCAAGACAAGAAGAGGGGAAACTGGTGCTAAGGCGTTGAAGACTGTGACAAGAGCTTTGAGATGGACAGACGTATGATTTGGGAAATCGCGAAGACGTCATCAAAGACCCAAGCTTCATCTCCTTCCACGACAACTCGCACACCTCGACCGACACAGTCGATTCTCCGTATCATTTTGATCTAGCAGTAGCATGCATCGCAATGCGTACTTGCTTCTCGCGCGCAATCAGAGTGAAGAAGCTTGTAAACCCGCATCGAACGTATCGCGCACTCTCCACACCCCTTTAGGCGCTGAAGTCACAATCCTAACATGTTCGATGGACAATCTAGAATAATTCAAAGATTAGTTTGGTTCTTCTTTTGGAAATCCAAGAAAGATGAAACTCGAAACTTCGGTTAACTCAAAAGACAGGAAGGGCACCGTGAAGAAGTTCGGACGCAAGCTAGTCATATTTCCATCCTGTGTGAACGATCTGCCGGACAATTTTGATGCGCGATTTGCTCGTCAGGGAATGGAATGTCTTGTCCGATATCTGAACTAATCACGATCATCAACTTCTCCTTGCAATTGGCACACCTTGGATCCCGCCCATGTATCTCTTGTCTGCGCGAGACCAGATAAAGCATTTGCTCAGCTTTGGCCGTCTATCGAATAGACACATTGCGGTAAGACCTTGGATACACCTACAATTTCGAACGTATGTAGTCATTATTACCATATGACTGTTCTCTGAATTAACAAGCGGAGACGCGTGGTGTGTCGATGATGTTCGTTGAGTTTACGCACGTTGAGAAGTCTGTCGTTGTCCAAAGGCACATAGCTTGAGGTCTTGTCTTGAGGAAAGGCAAGAACAAGCAACTTCGATGTTGATCCGTGCAACATAAAGAGCAGTTGGAGTAAGTTTCTAAAGGGTCCGTTGATGGTTGGAGAGCATGGTGGTCAAATCTAATTCACGGAAACAACAACGCGGGACTTTGATAATCTCAGCGAGCCGGCACGGGCAATTTTGCGCAAGCAGGAAATCTTCGTTCGACCTCGTTCGAGCAAAAATATTACGTCACGGGCAATGGAAATACCTCTTGCAAGACTAAACAGTTCAAGAAAGTAGGGTACAGATCCCTTCGAAGCATATTGCAAGTATGAAAATTTGAAGAAATCCCACAACACGCGATACCGTTACTGGCTGAGACTAATGAAGGGCTTGCTTTAGATGTGACCATACATGAGCTAATTGGTCTTCAACCTCACCCTTTGATCACGTCGAGGGAAAGAAGTTCAATAGCGCTGACGGAAAATGGCCCTAGGCTTCGAGATGCATTACGGACATAGTCAGGCCAAGTCAACGAGAGTCACGTCGTCACTGCCTTACCAACGGTCCCATCATGGTCGGATAGATTGAGGATGTCCACATCTAAACTTAGAAGCCACTGAGAAAGTTCAACGTAGCCAAGTTCAGATACAGACTCATTGAGAAGAATGGCGCATAGACGCTCATCTTGCACGCGAACAACCATAACGGCTATACCTCAGACCCAGGAAGAGAACGCCCCTATGACACAATACGAGCAATTCCCAACGTTCTTCACGATGCGTACTGCGCCATGTCCCGATACACCCTTTTGGATCACTAGACGTAACCTCAAGCCCGTGCGAACTACATTTTGAGCCCGGTGGCAATAGTACCTGACTCAAATAGGACACTTTCAGATTGTTTTGGCATACTTGCAGCTACGCGAAGGTCTCGCTAACACTGTCGCTGGTGGTGAGTATGCAACCTCGATAGTGTTATAGCTCCCACTATCACGTATACCCATATATTTCGGCTTATAAGACGCAAATGTTCAGACCACATTGCGTGTCCATCAGCTAATGCAATTCCCAGCTTCTTCGGTCCGAACATAGCATAGTTAGCGCATCCAAAATGCGGAGAAATGCTGCATGGCCCATGACCGGGTATAGCCAGTTTTGAAGCACACACGAGCGTGTAAACCCCCCGGAAAACTCCTGCTGCCGATGTGCAGCTGGGGTTCGTATAACGATGCTTTGCATGCAGCGGTTCTGTTACCCTATGCTCGCCAAGAATGAATCCCTACGCGGCCATGGTTCTCCGTATTCTGCTTTTTCTGGCTCTTGCAGCAAATACTATGCTTTTTTGAGAATCAGCCTTCTTCCAACCTTGGAACGTTGCGGTTAAGCTCATGAAGCCTTCCCTTGTTAGGCTTCGCGTCACGGTGAACCCGTTGAACTCAGATTCGGTCAAAGATCGCTCTGCCGCACCTTCTGTCATCATATTCCTTGTCAGGATAATTGTCTTTGTGGCATTGATTTTTTCCTTAAAAAACCCTGCGAACAGCTGGACTATTGCCGGAACCCCTGCATTGTCTCGCGAACCCCACATTCCAAGCACGAGGCCAAGCCTATACGTTATGCTTAACCACTCAATCTCATAAACTACCGAGATCCAAGAAGACGAAGCATTAATCCGGAAGGCTTCTCGAAGGTCCGATTTACCAGGGCAATAATACCGGTGGTCCAACATCCTTCCCGCTTATTGTAATCCTGATAAGTATCATTTCGCAGCATGCTATCTTACCAGTGACTATAGGTTCTGGAAAGCTACAGCCGGGTTAGAGAGATCCGTTTGAGTCGTAACAAGGTGGAGGCATTCATCTCCTTCGCTGATTTACGCTCACTTCGCAGGTTTCGGCGATCCCTTGTTACTGAAACGTCCTACCGAATATAGGTACGCCATATTTTAATCCACTTTATATATTGTAGGTCATTGAGATTATCCCGATCTCTTCAATAGTATATCTTAGCGTAGTCTCTACTACTCGCCCGCCTAAGCGTGCTTCAACGGGTGACGGCGAATCCGAAGTCGCAAAGGCATCGTATGGCCCAGCTGTGTCATAACTCAGAATCAGCTGGACTAATGAATGTACATATGGACGGCGATGCCTACCAAGGGTCTCATGGAGCAAAGCGACCCGCAATATCACTAGACATACAACCACTTGTTGGTGATGTTTTGACTTACCTACATCGCCATCGGCCACGTCTAATATCGTACAAGCTTCACCCAGTATGCTCGGAGCATGATCTCAATACGGGTTCAAGTCCGGGAGGCTCCCGCCGAATCCATGCTCCCTTTATCAACCCAATTATGGGTTCTCGAATATGCCATTGGCCGAACAGAACTTTGGACAATCAAAACTCGTCGCAGACTCACACCTGGCCTGCAGTGCAGACCAGAATCTTGGGAAGAGGAGACACCTGCAAGTGCTAGCTAGGATCATGCCGTTATGTTTCTCCATGTACCTTCGTGTACCTTGTGTACCTATCGTAGGCTTATCCTCCCACCTCCATCCCCCTAATCGCGTATATGCGCGCTCGCTTATCCTTTCAGATCCTGTCAGCGCAGACTCAAATGGGGTCTTTGCGGAAGCGGAAGCAAGCGACCGATTGAACAGTTGCACTTTCTTGCCTGGCCAACATGTCTCCGGATTCTAGGCGAGCAAAGCCTAAGCGACGATCTCATCGTGCCCCGAGCGCTTCATGATAGTAGATCTCCTGGTCAGCGATTATCAATAATGCTATCGCAGCGTAACACTCAGGAAATGACGAATGTAACCTTCGGCTTCTCAGATTCGGTCGATCTGACGATTCAAAGCATCCTTCACTCCACAACACGGCATAGCACAGCATAGCATAGCACAGCAACGTGAGATTGACACATCAAAATAAGATCCGGAATCGCAAGCTTCTCCAGGCCTCCTCGACGCGCGTTCACGCCATTGTGGTATTTCGTCTGTTACTCCCTCTGCTGCGGCCTCCATGCAACGCAGTAAGCCGCCTCTCCCATCGGGACGGCCCTCCAGCTGTACCAAAGGATGTACGCCCTGATCCGCTCACTACAGCCACTTCATTATTATCGCTCACCTCAACGTCACGCCAGCGCAGGATTTGGAATTGGCCCTTTCTCGACTAGGGCAAGTACCTATATCAGACGTCTGATATACAGTTGTGGCTGACGCCCACCAGCTCCACCAAAGACGCTTGACCGATGTTTAGGCTAAATGTTTGCCAGCCCCCCAAAACGGTCGACTATCCACAATTACAACGTTGGCCGTTACCCTAATGGTCATCCTTGCGGCTCTGATTATCGAGATCCAGCAAATGGCAAACAAGCATGCAAGCGTTGAGAGGTACATGCAGTGACAACCGAGCTGCCACCAGAGAGGGTACCCTTGCGTCGACCCTACCTACCACGTTCCCCACATTCTCCCAGTGCAGATCGTGTAGGTCGCTTCTGCTTGTGGTGAACTGAAGATGCACGCTATACGTTGGCGTCGCGTGCATCGCGTGCTGCATCGTGAGCTGCGATCGTGGCCGCCATCGAATGTTTGCTCTTTTCGGACATAGTCGACGGAGCTTCACGATCCTTCTCGGATTGCGCACATCGCATGCAAGCCTCGCGTAAGCCACACGCAATCCCAGCATTCCAGCGTACATGTTCGCAGCTCTTGATTGACCACCAAGGCGTCCGACATCGCCCATAAGCAACGCTCAGGACACTTACTATGACGGCACCAGGGACTGTACCTTGAGGGCATCCAGGGGGGTCTCATGTCGTGCCGACGCCATACCTCATCAAAAACCGGTTCCAGAAGGCCGCATGGGCGCGACGGCTCGCGACGATCTGTCAAAGGACCCTCCTGCATCCCATTGCGACGAAGCTGCCGCCATTCCGATGTGGCTTGCTTCATAAAAGACTAGACTAGCCAGTAGACGAGCTTTGTCTCACCGCATTCCCAACTTCTGGCAACCTCAAGTAATATCGAACGTCACTTTACGGCAGACATAGCCCAGTGACCCGCGGAGTAGCGCAAACCACGCGCCTTCCATCCGTCTGAGTATTCTCCGCATGTGGTCATACAGCGCGTCGGGGCGATGGTGCAGCAGCGCGACTTGTGGGGTCAATCTAGCCCAACCCAGGGACAACTGGGAGTCTTTCATCTAAAGAAATGAGCCCCTCAATATGTCGAAGGTTCCAAAGAAGCCCCTAAAATGTGGAGAAGCCATGTTGAGGATGTGGCGGCCGTCAGAGATACATGCTGCAGGTGCGAACATTGGCGTTGGCTAGATGATTCGGCAGCTGAACGTAGCACTACCGCAAAGGTACTGCGGTGTCACAATGAAATGTGTGCTTGACCTGGATTTTCCTTGTCTTTTGCGCTGGGCCTGACTCCGTTGTAGCGGAGAGTAGGGAGGCTACTCCGGTGCTGGGATGTGAGAGGTGATGATGGGCCTTGCAGCTTGCATGCGTAAGTCGCTCTCAATGCGGACAAGTAGTTTGAGGTCATTCACTACGTCTTAACGGCAGTAGTAAGAAGGACCTTTATGTCGCTGGAAGGCCACATGCTCTCAAGCTACTTGATCTTTTCTATGTTGCTATTGCGCATCGATTTGAATGTTGTAAAGTCACGGGAACCTTGAGACTAAGAGCACCTTGTTCCCAACTAGACACAGCAGGGACGGTGAACTCATGGCCTTCATGTTGATTGTACTACCATAGAAGGCTGGTCCTAGAGCTTTTCAACATGCTCTGTTCTAGTCTGATCCAGCCTTGCAATAGATAGCCTAAATGCCTTCAGAGGTTCTCCTAGTAGCATAGGCATCGCTTCATGCAAAGCGGACAGTTTCTGATCCGGAGTTTGCCAGGTGTTGTAGCCAAGAACGAGGTTCGTGCACAGTTCTAGCCAACAGCAATGAGCAATGAGTCTCAACAGATCTGGGGTGCATAGCGGGACAGCACTCCTTGCATGTGCCTTTTGCTACATCGGTACGCTTCTTCGTATTCTTTGACCTCGTGAACTCCCTGGTGGCTGCGAGAGAGTCCCGTTATGCACTCGATTCACACTGTCAGGTTTCATCCAAACCAAACTCTCGCAACAGGATCGATGAAAGCAGCTACACACCATTCACCATCTCTGTCGTGGTCGTGATCTGAAACATGCATAGAGAGGGCCCGCAGAATCTGGCTTTGAAGTACCATGGGACTCATATGTCGGATGGAAGTGGGAAGCTGCCCATCATGCGAGGCTACGATGCAGTGAAATAAGGAATGGCTGGCGTTGATGTTTGGTAGCGCAGGGGCTTCAGTGTATCAGAACGCCAAGTACCGGCATCGATAGAAGTACCAAAGGAAGACATCTGCGCAGGTAACGGTAGAGTGCAGTGAGTGAAGCGGTTAAGAAAAACTCGCGCTGGCTGCATATTCTATCGCTAAGTTCAAGCCGAGTGTTTGATAGTACCTCATCAGCCCATGTCGCCGCCAATTAGCTTTGAAAGAAACAGGAATGTTTCTCATGCGATTACCACAGGAAGGCATTGTAACCTTCCGATCACTTACCTTCCCGCCCCAGCCACGAGAACAAGCACTCGATATGCCCTCACCATAGCTGACCCACATATACTGCGGCACGGTCGTCAGCACCCAACAGCACATACCTCGCACGCCCTCATCAGCCAACTTTCGACAACTAGTAGGCCGTCTCCCGTGCCGCGGATAAAGTATGGCGCAAGCACTACACCGTGGAATTCGTGGATTGGCTACCATCCGTCACCGTTGGTGGTCGGCTCAGCAAGGCAGCCTACGATGGAAGGGTGGAGTTTGCTTAACGCAGGGGGTGGTTATCTGAAACAATAATCCTGGGCTTAGTACCGTAAGGCGATGAAACAAAATGGGGCATTGTTGGTCGACGCGGGGCTCCCTAGGTATAGCTAAGCGATCATAACAGTGTACGAGTACCGGTGAGCTACTGACTGACTCGGCGGCACGCTATACTGATCTGTTGTCCAAGCTTTCAAGTATGAGAGTCACCTGGATTGCTATTGGCTTTGCGCGCAAAATTTGCTGTGGGAAGTAAATGGCATTTTGAATGTAGTTCAATTGTGTATGTGAGAAAGGCCTCGACTAAGGGCCTAGGTTATAGATCTCCACTCTCCACCAAGGTCCTCTAGAACAGCGAAAGCGAGAAGCGAAGAGGGTATAATATACTGCTTGTAAATGGTTGTATGATCCGAAAGTTGCCCGAGTTTCGCCACCAAGGAAAATATGCCCAAAAAGTATATCGCGCTTTTGACAACCAGGAAACAAGTGGTATATGGAACAGGACAAACCACGACCACGAGAAAGTGGCGCGTAAGAAACTTGGGAACTCCGAGTCAGCTCTGCAAATGCCGCGCCGCAAAGCCGGCAACCAATCTCCCAACCCGAATATTGGTATGTGCAGAACGCCCGAAACAGTACATGTGAGAACCACACACCACCCCTTGGTTGTGAGGCGCCCAATCCTAATAACGCCAAGAGCCCATCCCAATCCAATATGTATGACCCTACGCACCGGAGGAACGGAGCAAAGAAAGTGATGCTAAGAACGTGCTCAAGACTGTTGAACTGAATGAAATGAATCCAGCTTGGGTTGGCCAAGACAAGATCTTGATCATGTATGACGATGTCATGACGGGCGAATGAAAAGATAAACCCGGCCCGTGCATTGTCATCCTGAGGCTGCAATGCGGTATGATGCGCAGCCGGGATGGTAGGACTAGTGATGACGAAAAAACGCGGACCGCAACGCGACTTACAGCGCGAGGCCAGCACCATCACCACTCCAGCGGTAGAGGCTCAACATTTCCCGGCGGCGCTGCTGCGCTAGCTCGGCATGTTCATCCATGCCTCGCCCACGCACTTGCTGTAGGGCAGAGCGCATGACTTTCCGGAAATTTCGCTGCAGATGTTTGTTAGCATGATCGTCCAATTTCGGGAAAAATGCCGCCGTGGCAAAGGAAACAAAGGCTGAATCCGGAAGTTTAAAATTCTGGAAGCTCTGAGACACTTA
Organism: Parafenestella ontariensis; assembly: GCA_021596325.1. NCBI lineage: Eukaryota > Fungi > Ascomycota > Dothideomycetes > Pleosporales > Cucurbitariaceae > Parafenestella > Parafenestella ontariensis. Next base: position 560,384 of record JAKGDA010000008.1, on the reverse strand, counting down.
CCTGATACTCTGTATTGAGTGTGACGATGCATGCTTCATGCGCCCGCACAATGACTTCGCACGTGCGAACAATGTTCGGATTGGCTTCTCCTTGCAACTTGTCGGCGATTAGAAGCAGTAGGAAGCTGCCCTGCAGAAGGTATATGCCGAAGAAGAACGGCATGAAACTCAGATCCGGGTCGTACTCGAGGATTTCGTTCAGGGCTTCGGCCGCTGAGACTGCATGTCCAGTGGCGTCGACGAAACTTTGCGAGGATATCCAGAGGTCGTTATCGTCCAGGAGCGAAATGGGATCCCATTTCCCGTTCAATAGGATATGTAGCGTATGCATAAGGTGTGTGCCATATGCTTCTACAATCTTAGCATGCATCAGCGACTCCTGTGCTCTTGACATCGTGGAGTTGACAGATCGAACGGAGGGTGTGCCAGGATGGACTGGCTCGTGAGGCTCCGCGTTGGCCTCATTGATTGCACGATTCCGAAGCTCTTGCAGGGACTGACCGTATGCCACCAATTGTTGACTAATCTCTTGTGCATGGTCGTCCCAGTCGGTTTTCGTGCCGAATCTCGGGTGATTCCTCGCGTAGTTTAGGTCGACGATTTCGCCAAGGATGGTCATCAAAGGTAGGAAAAATCCGAAAATGGAGTGTCCGGTGCACTCAAAGGCAGGACCTCTTCGGCGAAATGTGGGATCTGAAAACGATTGAGCGGAGTCCTCGAAGAATTCGCCAGCTTGCCATACGTTATCGTCAAGTGGCTGCAGAAGGCCCGAACATTCGACATCTAATAAAGATAGAGGTCGGTTGTAGCATAAAGCAAGATGGCTATGGAGCGATCAGCGTTTGCCGAGTGCACGTTCTGGCGACGAGCCAGGAAGCTCAGGCTCTGTAGCTGGTACAGAGACTCGAGTGCTTACCGGTCGACAGTGTACAACAGCCACCATATGCGTCTGCGTTCTTCTCGTTGTTCCTCAGTGGCGTCTACAGGGCTATTCTGCCCATTCGGATATGTTCCGCCCATGTGCGCTGCTTCGATGTCTCCAGCCGCATCGTCGTCATTTAGCTCAGGTGGGGGTGTCACAGGCACTTCTTTGCCAAGTCTCAATTCCCTGGCTAGTGACCACGCAGCGTTCCACCAGCGGAGCGATGCAGCCTTGTATTCACTCGCTGAGATCACAATGGCTAGATGCATATAGGTCGCTACGTCATCAAGACCTCCAGGTGCTCCCGCTAAAGATTAACGGTTAGCTAAGGAGGTGCACAAGCTACATCGAGGCAGTTGGGGACTTACGTAGACCTATTTCAGATTCTTGGGCAGGCATGCCAAAGCCACCCATTGTGACACCATTGGCGCTACTGCTATTGGCAAAAGTTCCAGGGCTCGCCTCGGATTCGCCCGGGGTCTGGTGTACCAAAGGTTTTAGGAGGCTGATGGTCAGGTTAATCAGCTTCTCTGACAGCTGGCTTCTTGCGGAGGGTGATGATGACAAGTACGGTGACTCGCTCGTCAAGCAACCAATCCAAAGCATGCTAGCCAATAGTGCTGGGCTGCACACGCGTGGGTTGTTCTGGCGTAGGAAAGAACGTTTTCGGAAGACGTAACCGAGCACGTAGGGGGATACAGGTTGCATGAAGGCGGATGACGAGCTCTGGAAATAAAGCTCCAGCAAGTCGCAGGCCAATGACACCGGCATAACATTCACGAGATGCGGTAGCAATGGCTTGAGAACCGGGTACCTCAATTGTTGAGAGGCATTCTGGTGCGGTGCGCCGGAGTACATCGTCGTAGACGGTGAAGGGAGCATCCACCCTGGTGAACCAGCAACTGGCGATTGAGTCATGTAACCCATGTTCGCGGGCTCTTCGGGCAGCCTAAAAGGATTCGATGGCCCTTGCGTGTGTGCGCTTTGGGGGCTCATCATACTGTAAGGGCTGTCAGAGTACTCCAAGCCGTGAGAGGGGACGATGGGATGCATCCCCGGTTGCATCATCTGAAGGGGTGATTGGTATGTTATACTCCGGTGATAGTCATCCATGGATGTGTACTCCGGAATTGAGTTGTGCATAGGCAGCCCTTGAGTCTGAATCCGTGGCGGTTGCATGGGTTGCATGGGCTGCAAGCCATGGATGTCGTCTTCTGGAATTGCGTCAATGGCGCTCATACTCATGGTCCGGTTCTGGTAGGCTGGTGCGGGCTCCATCTCGGATCCCGTTGTTGCCATGCTAGCTGATCGGCTTGGAAGCTCTGGGAGCGGTCGTTGGCCTTCAGGCAGCCGAGGACTGCTGTTCTGAGTAGATTCACTAGCTTTGAAATCAGATGTTGGAGTAGCGGAGTCCTCGGACGGCTGTCCGCCTTTCCCTGCAGCAGCAGCGGCGGCTTGTTGCTGGGCAATGTCTTTTCTCGAAGCCTTGCCGCGCTTTTTGCGTTCGCGTATGTATTCGCATGTCAAACCGAATTCTGCGGTCGTGTTAGCGTGCCTGTCAAGTATAGTCACACTTGGGCGACGGGATATGACAGGAGCACAAGCAGCGCTGAAGGTGGGTGACAGCTGTTGCAAGGGTCATGGCAAGTTCTTCAAGAGACGTACCTATGCAGTGCGCACAACTCTGTCTACCTAGACGGTGGAAGTAAGAGGTTAGCGTATGTCTCCGAGGCTTCGTTTATGGCATTCCTTACCATCGCACTTGGTCCGCAATTGATTACACTGATCACACGCCCGACTGATCCTGCGTCGCACCGGGCCTGAGGTCGCACTGCCGCGACCCGATCGCTCGTGGAGCATCTCGCGCTGGTTACGGGGCGCTATTGGCCCACTGGCGTACGGCAAGCGATGAGACTTGACGATGGCCTTGCCGTTCGGTAATACATGCCGGTTCTGATGATATTGCTGCAGTGCTGCGTATTGCGACGTGTGCGCCAGAGTGTCGAGCGGCGACGGGCCCATGTGCTGGGCGGCGAGATGGTGATGATGTTGTTGTTGTTGATGCTCGACCATATTCGGCGCGGGCAGGTGGCTAAACGCCGAAGGGTACTGATGGAGATTCGTGGAAAGCATGATTTAGCGTCCGTCTCCGCCACAAATCCACCACTCGAAGGCAGGACGTTGCACCGCAATGATGGCCGCGGACGAGGGCCGGGAGGAGCTGACCGAGTAGATGTGCTCGGGCGGGTGGCAGGCGGCGAGAGCGCGGTCACCAAGGCTGAGACGTCGAGGGGATTGCAGCGCCGGGCTGGAGATATGTCGTCGGAAAGAGGCCAAATGTCAAAAGGATATGCAGGTCAATGGTCCAACCGTCTTCTTTTGACCACTGCGGTGTGCCTGGGTACAATATAGCTGTCGGCCAGTGCTGCCTCCGCCTTAACGCTGCATCTTAGTGGACGCAGCGGGGTATAACACAGTCTGTCGAGTGCTTGGAGGTGCAGGGTGCCCAATACCGGATGGGCATGGGCAGACCTGTCCTTTCTCCGGGTCCAGCTGTATCGTGCGTCAGAGAAGTCTCTGGGCCACATGCTCTGCAAACGAGATGGGCAGCAGGGCACGCATGTTCGTGCGTGCGTCCAGGGAGTCACGGTGGTTCTGCTTGCCTTCCCTTCCCCCAGTCGCCATTCACCCCTGCGCCGACCAGGGCCTCGCTGCACCACCAACATTCCACGTTGAGCACAGTCCACAAAGCCGCTGGATCGTCGGTGCCGCGAGCTTGAGCGGACGCACCCCAAAATGCTCGCCGCAGGTTAGACCCGCAATCAAAAAGGATATTGGTTGATCGGTGCCATCCCGACCCTATATGCGACCGTCTTAAGGAAGGCGGCGTACCGATGCCGGCTCAACATGTACCTTTTCGTACCCCCAGACCCACCCACTACTCTAACCCTCGCTCCTCATTGCTGAGCGACCAGAAACAACCCGGACCGTCATGGCGACCGCCGCCCGCTGCTGCAGTGCGCCCGTTAGCACCTCGACCCGCTGACAGCACGGGACCTGGCAGTCTCCACCCAGCGCCAGACTTCCTCTACGCGACCATCACGAGATGGCACGCCCCCAAGTACCAACCCCAATGCGCCACCCCTGCTTGCGACAGTCTTGACAGCCAGCGTTACCGCCACAGCTGCCCGTCATACGGTACCCCAGCGAAGATTCCGCCATCCGTCGCCAGCCTGTGCTGATCCGGCTTTCATCCAGAATTCTACCAGAAGCAGCCGAAGAGAGCATGATTCATGCCTAGCTGCGAGGAGATCGGTCTCAACGACTTCCAAAACACTTCCATGATATCATTTGGCCGATTGGACCCTCTGGCTTTTGACAGGGCTATCCTGGAAACGATTCGCTTACGTCAAAGCCGTAGCTGAGAGCGTTTTCGCATAATAAATGCCCTCCAATATCCAATTCGGTAATGCATATTAACAGCTCCTCCACAATCATCAACGAACCAGGATTGTCACCTGCAGCAGCCATGGTCAGGATGCCGAGTGGGATCTGTGGAGAGGGCCTGGCGTGTGCGAACTGGGTCTATAAAAGCCCGCATTATGATAGCAAGTCCGGAACTGCATGTCAAGGTACTAACATGCTAGCGCCTCTTGCCCAGCCTATGCCAACGGTCCATGGGATGGCGAGTGGCGCTCGCGACACTGAGCATCCGTCCTAGGAGACTATCGTACTGACGGTGCGGCCTGCTCCGCTCATCTCAATAGGAAGAGCTGACAACAAATGTTTGGTAACGAGGAAACTCGCTTCGCCGTAGTGACTCGAATATAGCCAGCAGCTCTCTCGGTTCGACAACGTTACGAAGTGGCCCACGGTTCAAGATCTGGAGACCGTTAGCTGACCTATTTTCATCGTCCTCACTGGGCGTCGATGCTGTAAGGCCAGCGGATCGCTCCGCATGTCAACCGTTAGGCCCTTGCCTCATTTGCTTCGTAATGCTTTTTGACAGCTTGGCCCCTCTCTCACTGCAGGACCGCTTGCACAAAACATCGGCTCCATTGCCCGGCACAACTCATCTCTCTGTACAACGAATAGCTATTGCTATAAAAACTAAAGTTGCCTGCCGTGCTTTGGTTGCTCTATTGGATTTACGTTGGGGTCCGAGTTCTCAGGAAAGAGCAGATGCCGCACATATCGTTGTTCTGGACCAAGCTAAGAAATGCTATAGCATAAGTTGTGAAAACCATATGACGAATGTATTATCGGGCGAGGCGTACTATTGGCAGTCTCGGGAAATTCACAGTCAAGCCTGGGTAGCAAACGCCCGGAACCTGTTGAAGTCGAAGGAGCGACTTCGCGCACTATGACAAGTTTGGAACGGGTGCCAGTCTCCGCAACCTCAGTGAAAGCAGAAAGCATCGTCATATGGTGAGTTTCCTGCTGCTGTGCGCTTCGTACTAAACCAAAAAGCGCCATTGAGCAAACCGTTGAACCTTCCTTTATCCACACGTATTCCATGCCAGCTCAGGGCGTGCAGGATCACTGATCGCTGGAATCCTGTCAGCCACTCAATCCTCCTGCGAACTACTGGGGTAGCCACCGCATCTGGAGTTCACGGCGAGGGGACAGAATTGCGCGTGTGACTGGGCAAATACTGTATCGAAAGCGTGCATTGAGGATCAACTAATGGTAATTTGGGAAATTTCTGGCACTTGTTTGAGTTGTCCTTTTGCCTACTTGCAGTGGGTTTCATGCATCCGATCGCATGTGCAGTATAGTTCCTGATGGAACCAGGTATTCCTCAGCTGCGACAAAACGGCCATGCGAACGGCTTGATGTACGTTGTCGAGCCGATGGGATGCGAGATTATCTCGTCACCTGTGCCGCAAGATTGACAGGATCCTTCGGGACCACTCACTTGATGCCCCCTTCTCCACTCAATAGTAGAGCCCAGTAGCTACAGTGGCTGCTTTAGACAAGTTTCTCGGTAATTTTGGGGATTTATCTCATAAGTTCGGCCTCTGGGCCCATAGCAAGCCATATCCTAGTTAGAAGAGACTGCAGTGGTGGGGCGGGCAGAATGGCGAGCCATGTGCTGACTCCAGATTTGCAGAGCCTATCAAACTTATCACGCCTTCAGAGCTTTCTTATGAGATCTCATCATCTTAGAAACTCTGTGAGATTGTATTTAAACTTGCAAAGTCACGCTTCCGCATCCCATCAACACCATCAAACTGGTTTAACATTTCGCCGCAGTCGCGAGATGCCGTGCGCTAAGGGGAGTGCAAATCCAAGGAGTGATGGGAGATGATTAGGGTACCCACGGCTCCCCGGTTCCGACTCGAACTCGGCTCGCTGATTTCTTGATATTACTCCTGCAGCAGTTGCCGCCCGTCGCGTGCATTGCACGGGCAAATTTGGAAAGTGCAAGTGCACAGCATTTCAACCGCCGAGTCATGCACCGTTGGGGATACCATGCACTTCTTCTGATCTCCTGCTGTGTGAGCTGACGACGTTCTTGTTCTTATTATAATTCATCCTTGGAACTCGCTCGTGACTCGAGAGAAAGGCTGCTGGCTAGTCCGGTACGAGCGGTCGGGTACGGAGGTTGTTCCACCGTGAAAGGACCATTTCACCACCATAATTTGAAGACCCGTAAATCCTGTTAGTAACCTCTCGTCGAGACGAGATCTCTTTGCAGAGGACATGGGGAGCGTGGGATGACTCCGACCGACTTTGCGACTTTGAGATGAGAAGTCCCCAGAGGCCACATAAAATGGTCTAATATAGTCAATAGAACCATGCATGGAGAGAGTCTGTATCCTCCTCACTGAGTACTCACGACATGCTTCTTTGCTTGATGCCTAGCTCACCTCATTGAGACCAATGCCGGACTAGCTAGGAAATGAACTGGGGCCTTCAAGAGGGGTACAACCGTACGACTACCAGCAGTACTGTCTCTCCCTGCGAAAATCATATCGAATACTTTGAGCCCTATTATTTGGCGATATCGACGAATCGGCGATGCCGTGTGATTTTCCCTACCCGTTCGTCATCCGTTAAAGATGGTGGTGTAGACGCTCAGTCGGTTTTTTTAGAGGCCGGTCACGGGCTGGTGTTGGGTTCTAGTCCCTACAGCTGGCCACACCCTTAGCTGCCCAATGCCATGTGCTCTTGCACCACCTTCCTTTCGGTTCCAAAGAACGGGCTAGAGGGGAGCTGAAGTCGTGGGAATTGGCGTTCGTATTGGTTCATTGGACAACCACAGACCACTTCGAGGAGTAGAGGCCAGCGGCACATGTTGACTTTATCGAAAACCAGGTCAGCGGGGACGGCCCAGGATGTCGACATATTGCACGCTTGCCGAACATTGAAGGCAGTCGGGGAACAGAAGGGCGGCAAAGTGCCCAATTGAAGGCCATCACACTATTGACGAGCTCGTGCGCGCCCGACCCGAGAGACTCACATTGATATCTTGAGTAATCGAGCCAGAAGTTGCTTTTGTCTTATTTGTTTGATAATGGTGAACGTCGCGGACGTCGCTTCGGACTCTAGAGGCCGATAGATAAAACTGCCGCTAATCTTGACTAGTGTTAGCGGGACAGACGTCATCCGATTCGGCGGGCAAAAACCTCAGACTCACCACTATACATCAGTGGTCTTTGCTCGGCTCCCAACTTCTAATTAATTTATCAACGAGATTACCACCAATACGTACAATCATCATGTCACTAGAGAAGATCACGACCATCTCTCCCATTACGAACAAGCCAGTTCTCACGCGCAATGGCCTCTCAGATGCCGATCTACAATCTATACCTGAGACGGCCATAACAGCTTTCGAGTCTTTTCGACGCACATCGCTCGCTGAAAGGCAGAAGATTGTCAAGAATGCCCTGAAGCTGCTAAATGAGCGCCAGGATGCATTGGGCAAAGAGATCACCGAGCAGATGGGCCGTCCTATCGCGTACACGCCAAAAGAGATCACGACAGCTGTCATGCGCGGCGAGTATCTGCTCAAGATCAGTGACGAAACTCTGAAAGATACTGAGGGCGAGGCGGAGAAAGGCTTCAAGCGCTACATCAAGAAAGTCCCGCTTGGGCCTGTATTGATTCTATTTCCGTGGAACGTGCGTGTGGCAACAGTCTATATTTACTCGCCCACATGCTGACCAGTTCCTGCAGTACCCGTATCTCACCCTGGTCAATTCGCTGGTACCTGCCCTGCTTGCAGGAAACTCGGTGATATTGAAGCCTTCCCCGCAAACGCCAACCAGTGCCGAGCAGATCCAGCAGATATTCAAAGAAGCTGGATTGCCTGATGGTGTGCTCCAAATTTTCCACAGTGGGTCCATTGTCCAAATTGAGGCGATAGCACGGTCGCCACAGATCCAACTTGTATGTTTTACCGGCTCCGTGGCCAATGGTCTCGCGGTCCAGAGCGCTGCCAACGATCGGGTTCCTCTTCGTGTAGGCCTTGAGCTTGGAGGCAAGGATCCTGCATATGTACGGGGCGATGTCGACGTCAAATGGGCCGCGGAAGAGATTGTAGATGGCGCTATCTTCAACTCCGGTCAGAGTTGCTGTAGCGTCGAAAGGGTGTACGTGGACGAGAAGATTCACGATGAGTTCGTATCGGCCGTCCAAGATGTCCTGAAAGGGTACAAGCTTGGTGATCCGTTCGACAAGAGTACGCACGTTGGCCCCGTGGTCTCTAAGCGATCAGCAGAGAGTATCCAAGCACACATCAAGGATGCCCTCGAGAAGGGAGCCAAGGACGCTACCCCGGATAATGCCACGTTCAAGAGCCCGCCTGCAGATGGCAACTATGTCGCTCCGACGCTTTTGACCCATGTTACACATGACATGGCGGTTATGACAGAGGAGACCTTTGGTCCTGTGATCCCTGTTATGAAAGTCAAGAATGATGCCGAGGCTATCAAGCTCATGAACGACAGCCAGTTCGGACTTACAGCTAGCATCTGGACCAAGGATACTAGCAAAGGTCACGAGCTCATCGAGGACGTGGAAGCTGGCACCGTTTTCGTGAACCGATGCGACTACCCCGCACCAGTACGTGTTTCCCTGACCCTTGAGTAAGATGACACTAATAGAAACAGGATCTGGCATGGGTGGGATGGAAGGACTCCGGAAAAGGACAGACTCTGAGCAAATTCGGCTTCGACCAGTTCGTCAAACTCAAGAGCTACCACGTCAAAGACTACCCAAAATAGATGTCACTGCATGAGACGAACTAGTAGGACCAGCCAGTTTAGACACGAAACAGATTGTCTCTCCCTACGACGATGAACTAGCGTGCATCGAGAAAATGGCCTTCTGCAGCTGAAAGTGCTCTCTTATTTTACACTTCTGGAAATGAAGCGCTGTGTGCTTTGATGATCTCTATAACTAATGCATCAGTGACGCAAATCATACTGAAGGCCTCCGAAGCTAATCGGCACAGGCAGTGGTGCTTCAAACGATGACGCTGCGATCCGGTGCTACGCGACACGAAGGATCACGAAACGCGTTTCGCGTGCTCACCTGACTCACCTGACTTAGCGTCTCGGGATTGTACTACATACTGCACCATACATGGACACAACATCCTTTCATACCTCTCAATCCTTAATTCGCTCGAAGTGGAACCACCTGTCTCATATCTCCAAGCAGCAAGGCGGAACGACCTCCGGTGCCACCACAAAACACGCGTTTTTGGTACCTGAGCGAAGAATGCGATCCATAAGCAAGGTTGGTGTCACGAACGCGACAGCATCGAGCTAGTATTGCGGTTACAATGATCTATGCGTGGGGAAGGCCGCGCTCCCCCCATGCGAAGTTGATGTCTAACTCACGGTCACAAACTCACACAAGTACGTCTACTATGCATCTCAGTCATTTGACATCGCCAACATTGAGCTTCAATTCCAATTTTTAAGGACTCCAGTTCTTCACATAGTGTTCCAACTATCGATTTTCGAGTGTTATCTGCCAAGATTAACATTTCACGGCCTGGCAACCCGCGTCCGCTTTTCCGCTCAACGAACTGAAGGAATGTCCGGGGACAATGACTGGAGCCCGCAAGGGATGACCCAACGCCATGCGATGGGAATTTCCGCCGAATGAGTCGCTTAGGAAACCAATCTCTCTCTTCTTCTTTAATTCTCGACACCTGAACTTCTTCTCGTTCATGCAACTCATCCCATCCCCACCAGCTTTCATGACCACCCCATATCGTGGTTGTAGCTTCTTCCTTCTGTTGATCTCATATTAGTTGTATTGTATCTTGCCGCTTCGTACCTATCATCCTTGCCTTGTCCCGTTACAGCGTGTTTTCATCGAGCTTTACATATACCCCTTTGCGTTTCGTTTCCGGCCACGTATATTGAGACGATCTATACCGCTCAACACCATGGCTTTCAAAGATATCATCAATAAACTTCGACGGGCAGTGCTTTGCTGCAGTCAGCGTAAACGCAAGCTCTCACTGGACATTGTACGTATCCCTCTGATATTCTATACTACATATATTCAAGCAACTCTTACGCTCAGCTACCCAAATCTATTTGATATGCACTGATGCTAACGACTCTTGAAGGGCCACCCAACCGACGTCCGCCGCGTAGACATCAGCGATGCCCTCCCTGGCCTCACCGATGCCGAGAGAAAGTACATCCGCGAGAAAGCTTCCAGCGACGCCATCCACCTTCTCGGCCTCCAGTCCCACCCTCCATCCCACCCAGCTACCTCACCACCCTCACCCACCGAATCACACTCTCCATCTCTAGCACCAACCTCTATCATGTCCTCTCGAGAGCCATCCGTGGCCCTGCTCAACGCCGCTTCGAAAGATCTTCCCAGCAGCCTACCCACGCCGCCACGCCGCCAGCACAAGGAGAACTCGCCCCCTGCAGCGCGGATGAAGGGCATGTGGGACAGCACACGCCGGGTGAGCAACAGCTCGAGTCAGGGCCACGAAGGCCTGTACGAGAAACTCGAGCAGATCAAAGGCTTGGAAGAGACGGAGCGGAACGAGAGTTTCACGACGCTGAACCTCGACTTCACCTTCGATGACAAGAAGGATCATCACGCCGACAACAGCTCGCCCAAGACGCTGTCGCTGGCTGAAGGCTTCGAGATGCAGGATACCATGGGCGGTCATTCGCAGAACTCGACACCGGCGGCTAAGAAGGACAAGAAGGTCATTGAGCGAGCGATCAAGGCTACGGAGTTGAGTGATAGTAGTGATAGCGAGGAGGATGTGTTTGTCTCCAGGGAGACGAAGCCGCTTGTCAAGGTCTAGAGTATCATCAGACTGAATGAGTTTAGCTGCGGGAACGAGCTCTAGATTATTGAGAGAGCTATGTATTTGTACGAATGGCACACAGAGAGATGTGAAACCTATTGTAAGCGAAAAGTATCTAATAGCAGTCACGAAGAGTAAAGGGCTTGTGAATGTAAAACTTTATTAAATATCGAACAGCACCGATCCTTACTGTCATTGCGTTCCATGATTCAGGTGTCACTAGTATTTTTCCGGCAGTAGAAATTGCCAGACTACCCGTCAGCCTCATTCCCAAACCTCCTAGGCAACAGCTAGCCAGCATCCACCCCACACACCCACCCCGCGTTCCCGCAACCGATCCATCCGACTTGCCTTCAGCACGGCTACCTACCTACCAACTATATATATTTCACAAATTGTAGATATACCAGGAAAGTTCGCTCTACAAACAGAATTACATTTCTTCAGCGTCTTTGACGCAAACCACGTTGCCTGCGTGTACTCTTTCCTTTTTGGGAAAAAAGAGTGGGCTGCTGCTGTTGCCTGGAGAAAGGGCGCAAAGGAGCGCACAGTCGAATCTGGCTGTGGGCCATGTCTCCAGATCATTTTTTTTAAACCTCAGTTAATACGGTATGTAAGATTTGATTGTTGGCTTGTTGGGAGGGAGCTGCACACGATCATAAACCGACCGGACAGTAGGAGGTGGGTTTCGCTCAATACTTCATGAGCATGCATATTAGACAATAACTATTGCAGTACGAAGCGTTTGCATTCGCTAGGCTAGATCCCGGGTATATAAATATTCACATACTAAGAGCCACTACCGTGAGCGGTGGCGACATATTATAGAGATCAGAGGATGTTTTTGTGCCGAAAGATCAAACACCACGATCTTCCCGTCGAGTAACGCCAAAACACACCATATGCATGCCCACTATGCTGAGGGGGTATCTCTGATGTAAAGAGTCCACCTAACGCCGTATTATGCTGTAAATCAAGAACGCATCCCCGCTGTCTTTTCTTCAACCCGCCTTGCTCATGTCTCAACGAGGCGGATGCAATTGTGTACGATAATGTTGAGTTGCGTCATTGAAAGGATAGCGCCCCTCACATTAACATCCACTCTTTCGCTGGAGGTCAAATCGATCAAGGCTCCTAATCCGAATCATCATCCCCGTCCGGCGTTCTTGAATTTCTTTTTTTGTTTTTTGCTCCCGCAGGCCTACCCCTAGGCTTCTTTGGCGTGTTACTCAAGCTCACATTGCTCTTCCTCTTCCTGCCCCGCCCGCTCGTAGGGAACGATACACCGCTTGTATCGTCGCCATTCTCATTCGGAGTCTCATAGCCGGCTGAAAGGGCAATCTCATCCTCATCTTCGCCAATCTTAGTCTCTCGGTCGATTTCCAACAAGTCAGCGAAGTCGTAGCACTGTTTCACCATGGCCTCTCGGTTATCGAGAGCGCTCATGATGGGTGTCAGGCGCTCCCAGAGCTCTTTACCAGAGACGAAGTTGTTGCGGTTTGCGGGCTTGGCATACTCCTTCTGAGGGATGCGTCCGTTGAACTTGTGCAGGTTGTAACAGCGGCGGACGAAGGTTCGCGTCTCCCACACCATTTGGAGAATCATGCATGCGGTTGTAATCTGACGCAACCGGCCATCTTCGATAGTTGGTTGTGCAATCTGCGATCCGGAGAATATCGGCGGAAACTCTCCACCTATCCCTCGAGCCTCCTGAAGCTGCTGCTGAAGTATATCTTGGGTTGGCGGTTGCTCTTGGAAGACGAGTTGCTTCGGCATCTCCGTCTCAATAGCCAATGCTACGGTCGGCCCGGTGGTTTTGAGCACGATTCCTTCCACTGCATTGAGAAAAACAGCAAGCTCCTCTAGAGATGGAAAATCAAGCAAGGCCAAGTTCTCCAAGCTGAAACGAGCGAAGAGGACGGCTTCTGGTATTGCGCCGCTCGCATCCAGCTTCGACAAGTCAAAGTCGACTTGCTTACAGAAATTGTCAACAAACTTCTTGAATGTGACCTTCTTACCGATCTTCAAGGCCTCAAACAGCTTAGCGAGTTTGGGACTATGCGTTGTCTGAAGCATCCCATGAGGGTCGTCAAAGACATTGCGCTGATAGATGAAAGCGATCCGGATAGCTTGCATATACTCTTTCTCCAAGTAGGACTCTTGCTTTTCATGAATGCGTTTGTGCTCGAGAGAAGCTACTTGTGCTATTTGCTCATTGGGTGATGTTCCTAGAGCAACAAGTGCGGCACCGCACTCCTTCGGATGAACAAGACCTTGCCGACTAATGCTGGCGATGATGTTAGTGGCAAGCACCGCGAGCTCATTGTTGTGCTTTAGTGCGGCATCTACAAAGTCTGATAAGAACTTCTGAGCTAGATGTAGGGTTGCAGAGTCGTTCTCGTTAGCCACGAAGGAAGTCTCCAAACGAGCTGACCCATTTACAGCTCCTTTGCCAGTCGCAATCTGTGCACCAGTCTCGGAGCGCCGCTCAGCGAATGTGAAATAGTCGTTGAAGATAGAGAGGGCGAAGAATTTCAACTTGTCGTTGTTCTCATTGATGAACACGAGCTTGAACACCTTCTCGACCTCTGCACGCATGAAGAGCTGCGGCGACTGCTGACATATTTCGCCTAGACTTTGCAAAGCCTGCCCGCGTATGCTGAGATCCCAAGTTTGCATCGTGAATGGGCGTACCGTGTCCAAGAGAAGGAGTGCCGCCGAAGCCTTCTCATTCAACAAAGGCGTTAATTGCTGCTCAGTGGCCTTTTTCTTGCTCATGTCATCACGTGCTTTGATCGCAACCTTGCTCCGAAACGTCAAGATATGTTCATCGAAGTTGCAGACCTTGCCGAAAGTGCCGAGTATGGCCAGGTACGAGGTAATCTTCTTGCGCAAAGCAGCAGTCTGCTCTTTGGCTGATGATGTAAGAAATGGCCGTAATTGGCAAAGGACAGAAGCTATGACAACACACAACTTGTCCAGGCCCATATCAGGCATTGAACTGATTGTCCACAAACAGTGAGCGACGTCAAGCAGTGTCTCTCTGCCTGTAGCCCAACCCTCTGACATGCAGTTGGCTAGCCTGGAGACGTTCCGCATTAGACTTACTCGCACCTCCTCTGCAAAAGCGTTGTGGAGAGAAGGGAGAGTCGGCAGTACATGCCGAAAGATGACGACTGTTGGTCGCACAAGAGCGAGATCTTGCAGGTTGTGAACGTCCTTGATGTATAACTTTAGGAGTTGGACCTGGTCTAGTGTGAAAAGAGTCGACTTGACCTGGGCGAAGATGCTAAGGGTGTTCATAAATCGCGCTTGCGAGCTCACGATCGATCCAGACTCAGAGCTAATGATCCCATCGATCATGTCAGCAACCAATTCTTTGCAGGTTTGTAGGTTCGCAGCGGGAGCTTTGGCATTTGGTGATAGTGCATGAATGAAAAACTTTTGAAATGCCTCCAGTCGCACTGTATGCCCATGTATCGACTCGATGATGTCTACTATGAGCGAAGCACGCTGTGTGCGATCAAGTTTTATCTGGTTTTCGTCTATCCTAGTGTTGGGAGTCGCCGGGCTTAGCCAGATCTCTTCGAGGACGTTTCGACTTAATTCAGAGACAGCATGTTCGTCATCCTGCGAAGGCAAAAGCAATGAAGTCGCGATCCGGAGCTTATTCGCTCTCTCGGTGGAGCGACAGTATATGTCCTTCAGCAGTTTGATGGCCCTCTTCTTCGGACCGTTTGATGGGTCGGTCGTTAGATTGAGGATGTTGCCGAGGACATGATGTTCCAGTGAAGGGACCCGGCCTAGGCATGTAGCTATTAATGAGAGGGTGCTCTCGCGGACCATTGGCGACGAGTCTGAAAGTAAGCTGGCCAGTGTTTTGAAGTGATTCTCATTCATCACCCGGGGATCCTTCTCGATCAGTTGTTCCAGGCCCGTTATTCCTCTTGACCGAAGCTTCGAGGAGTTTTTGTCTTGAGTGTAAAAGAGCATGATCTGAATCGTCCGTGGAATGTATTGGCAGACCTGACCCTGCAACGTCACGATACCAGCCGCGAGTTTGCTCTGCACGTCGGATACAGCTTGAAACTTACTGAAGATGTGTTAATGACAAAGAAACCTGAACAGAGACGAAGGCACTTACTACTTTCGGGCAAGCCACTTAGGATCCATGATAATGGCCTCCAAGTGCTCCTTGACGTCCTTCACCGCTTGAGGATGATCGCCCTCATCGTGCTCTGGAAAAGCTTTGGTAACTGCGGCTAGCCATGAGCTAACATGACACCCGGTCACGGATTGAAGGTGCGAATCCTCTTGACTTGGTTTTATATCGAGATAGTCGCTCAACGACTCGATGATGATTCGATAGGGGCCGTCGAAGGCGAATAGATCCACGTTGTTGATTTTCCCTTTTGCCTCATCGCTGATGGCATCGTCGACTAGACGATCCAACCTCGACGACAGATCAGACTGGGAGATATCCAGTTCGCGCTTCAAATGTCTCAGACGTTGCTTGAAATCGATGACGCCGCATCCTATCCTAGCCATGGTAGTAAGGCCCATGTCTTTGTCGACTACCGAGTGCTTCGCTGTCTGGACGCTTTGCACTATCTTAACAACGTGGATCAAGAGTTGTTGAAGAAGCATGTCAGCGGCTGGCCACTCGGGAGAACCAAGGACATTGCAGAAGTCATCAATAAAGAGATCCAAGAGGTTCCGGAACGGCTTATCGCCAGTTTTTGAGACGTTCGAAGCTCTCTCGATAAGAGATCCGGCAATATGAGTGGCGATATTAGTGGCATTCCGAATGAGATTCTCAGCAATTTGAGTTGGCGTGCCGCTGCCTTTGTTTCGTTTCTTCACCCTCTTTGAAGTAGGCATTCCCGACTCGTAATCGCTGTCTTCCTCCTCCAACGCTGAGTCAGCGGTAGTGGCAGTCTCAGTCGTACCATGTGATTCTCTGTTCGTTGCAGCCATCTGTACAAATCGCATGAAGAGTGCGGAAATGGTCATGATAGGCACTTCCCGTGCTGATTTGAATTGCCGAGCACTCGCCTTTTTGTCGGGTAACTTTTCTAAATTACTGAAGATACCGTTGAGAATAGAGGTCCGTTGACCTTCATGCCGGGCGAATATTTCAGCAAGGACATCCATAGCCTTCTGACGGAATTGCTCAAATTTCGCAATGGTAAACACCGAGTCCTTCTCATGATCGCTGTTTTGCTCTACGAGAAGTTCCAAGGTCAGGTACTCCAGAGTGTTGAGAGCTCGATCTGACAGATTGAACTTGCCAATTAAAGTCGCGAAACAGCTGAGAAGGCTTCCACACAACCGAAGAACCGCTTGTAGTTCTTTCTTCTGGCCAGAGGCTGCACTGAACAATTCTTCTGAAGCACCGGACCTCCGAGACTGCACAATGGGTACGATGCATGCATCCTTGATCAGCTTGACAAGGTCGATAATGATATCGATGATCTCTTCACGGCGCATCCGGTAATCGTCGCGTCCCTCGATCATGGTCTCCAGCAAGAGTTTAGAAGCCTTGAGCGCGAATCTAGCGGTTGCAATACTCTCGGACAATTCCAAGGTGCCTTCGTCTTGAGAAAAGAGGCCATTCTTGGTGGTAGACATGACGGTTGGATGCAGGAGCGATTGGATTTGGACAACGAGGTCTACGGGGAGGGCAGCAAAACGGCCAAGGTTGACTACACTGGCCATCTTCTCGGAAAGGACGTCCATAGGCTTGGGTTTTAGGACGCTGGTATCAGCGTCGGCAGTGGTGACTTTCATGAAATTCTCCGATCCGTCAAAGTCGTCTTTATCCTCGGACAGATTCGTTACCAGTGATCGTAGCTCGTCAATCTTCCGGTCCGAAATCTCTCGTTCATGAGGTCTCAGGACATTAGCACCGCCCTCGTTCTGATGCTTCTCCTCCTTTCTCTGGGATAAGCTTCCGGGCGTATCGAGGCTGTCGTAGCGCTTGTATTCTTCGTGGCGGACAGATTTGGGCTTTATCATTACAGCCGGGCCGGGAGGTCGGACAGGCGTACTGCTAGGAGCAGACGAGAGGGCGCTCGACGGATACGGAAGGTTCGCGTTCTGCGCGTAGGCATTGCCGTTGGGCGTCGCGGGCTGAGGCTGGGTGATTGCTCGAGCCTGGGGTTGCGGAGCAGCTTGGCGGGCAGGACCAGAATTTTTTCGAGGTTGTTCGGGCATACGGACACCGAATGCTGGCTTTGTTAGTTGGTGACACAACAAAGGTAACAAAGAAACCTACGCGCAAAGCTCACATCCGTCCGTTTCAGGAGCATGCTCGCAAAGGGACTTAATTGGGGCGTATAGCTCGAGGCTGAGCCATTTGCCTCTTTGGCAGGACTGTCCGGTGGAGGCGTTGGCAGCTGCGGCATGGACTTGAAGTTGCTAAATTTGTCAATGGCCGCTTTCAGTCGCAATGGGCTTGGCTTACTATTCGGGCAGCTTATCGCGTTGCAGTAGCTCTCGAAGCTGGTTGAGGGTGTCATTCAGGTGCTGCGCGGTAGACTGGCCCTTGATCTCGTCGTTCAAGATGCCCACGGCCTTCTTCGCAGCGTTCTGTTGGTCT
Source organism: Parafenestella ontariensis (assembly GCA_021596325.1). Lineage (NCBI taxonomy): Eukaryota > Fungi > Ascomycota > Dothideomycetes > Pleosporales > Cucurbitariaceae > Parafenestella > Parafenestella ontariensis. Next base: position 542,555 of record JAKGDA010000008.1, on the reverse strand, counting down.
GCGGTCAGGGTAGAGGGCGGCGTGGGAGGTTCAGCGGACGGAAAGGGGATGACGTCTATCAAGTGTCAGCCTTCTGCTCAAAGGCAAGTGAGAGAGCGATACTCGAGCAGGAAGCGTCCGTGAAGGCGGGCTACTGACCTGGCGAGAAGGGGATGATTGAGGTAAAGGGCGAGTACGGTAGAGCGTCGTCAACCGTAGGCGGGCGTCGATATGGCAGCCCGCCCCCGTTGGCATTGTGCCAGTTGGCATTTTCGTATCCGGACATGGCAACTGTGCTTCGGTGGAGTTGAGCAATCGTGGGGTGTAGCAAGGGTAGTATGGAGGTGTAGTTTGCTGCTTGACCAGGGTGGGGGGTGTGAGGAATCGCTACGGCGGCCTGGGAGACTGCATGGTCCTGGTGGAAAGCAGAAACCCTTCACTCTGGCAAGATTGCGCCTACGTGTCGGATGGACCGCAACGCTACGTCCTGTCCCCAGCTCGAATGGAGTGGTCGCAGAGATGGGAGGTGACAATTCTGGCGCGTCTGACCGCCTGCCGCTTCGACCTAGCGCTGCAGCCGCGGAAGTGCTCCCCGCAACGCTCGCGATTCCCTGTCACTTTTTTTCTCCAATCTCATCTCTGCATACCTCATATCACCCAACAACAAATCTTTGCGCATGAGCCCGTGATTGAGCTCGCTGTGCAACGACAAATCTCCATCATGTCTGCCATTGGCTCCCTCGTCTTTTGCACAGACTGCGGCAACCTGCTCGACGGCAGCGCTGGCAAGCAGAATGCTATTTTGACATGCGCAGTCTGCGGCGCATCCTGTAAAGGTGTGCAGACCCTGCAGATCGCAGAGCATCACACCCAAGAGCTGACAGCGTGTTCAGATACTTCCTCCAAGACAGTCGTCACACAATCCAAGCCCACTGCTTTCCCATCTGCCCTTCGAGCGAAGCGATCCGAAGTGCAGACCATCGAAGAAGGTGAAATCCAAACAAGCAGCACCATCAACCATCCATGCGAGAAGTGCGGCAGACCGCAGGTCCGCTATTACACACAGCAATTGCGAGGCGCAGACGAAGGCACTACTGTCTTCTACGAATGCAAGTGCGGCCACAAGTACGTGTACCTCGCTCAGAACGGTGTTGGACTTTTACTAAATGCTATCCTACAGGTGGAACACAAACAACTGAGCGGGACATTTGACCTGTCACTTCTGCTCTATTCGCCCATTTGTACCTGAACGCCCTATATGCATGCTGTCATCCCACGAGATACTCTACGCTACCACAGCCTGCGCACCAGGGACGATCGCATACTCCACTTCTCCGTTCTTCTCAAACTCGGCCATATCGAGCGCCACAATCACGCTATCTCGTACCACCTGTTCAGGGTCATCCAAGAACTTGCGCAAAGTATCTTCGACTCCCTCCTCGTCACCCAGGCTTCCCAGCGCTTCGGCAGCCTCATGCCGGACCATACTCGCCTCCTCGGTGTTGCTCAGTGCCTCTGTAAGACTGGGAATAGACGCAGGGTGCGAGAGCTGTCCGAAAACAAAAGCGATCTCGTGGCGGAAGAGCGCAGATGGATCGCTGAAGCCGCGGGCGAGGGCCTGGACGGCTGGGACGGCGGTGGGAAGGTCTGGAGGTGAAGAGAGGTCGCGTAGAGCGAACATGGCTCGATAGCGATGGAACAAGGGCAGTGATGTGTCGAGGAGTGTCTTTTCGAGATCTGCGATCGACGGGGACTCGGCGCTCTGCGGTAGTGGCGGCGCAGGATCGATGGAGGTGAAATCGCTGCATCAGTCAATACGTAGATCACTCGAACAACTTGAAAGAATGTGCCATACCTCTTCTTCAACTTCTCCTGGTCTTTCTGTAGCCCGTGCTCCCACTCGATGCGATCTACAGCAATGTCACACGTCTCTCGCACAACATCCACCTCCTTCACGTCGTCCCTCAATCCTCTCAATATATTCAAGCTTCCCTTATCTCCCAATGCACCCAACGCCTCAGCAGCCTCGTGTCTACACATGGAATCCTCTTCTTTATCCTCCAACACGCCCCTCAACGGCGCAATCGCGGCATCGTGTCGTGACTGTCCTAAGCAATAGGCCAACTCGTGCTTCAGTAGGGCGGATGGTGAGCTAAAGGCGGCGGCGATAGCCTCGATAGCCGGCACAGTCTGCGCGTTCGGGGGCTGCAGGGACGCGAGGTGCTTCAACGAAAAAAGTGCGCGGAAGCGACGAGCGAGGGGTTCGGGTTCCGAGGTAAGGATGTTTCGGAGGGCCAACACCTGTGTATCCTGCTCTGTGACTGCCATGTTGCTTCAATTCGAAAGGCGAATGTTGTGAAAGTGTTAAAGAACCAACCACGATCGCCGTCAAGAATCGAGGCTCAACTTTTTTGGCGGGGTTCCAGAAGGATTCGGTGGGGTCACTGATGATCTGATAAGATCTATACCCGACACGTGATCACGCACCCTGCAGCAAGCCAAGGACGCGGCCTGCTACCAGCCACGCCAGCCATCCATTCATCAGAGGTCCAAGCTTCCGAAACAATGAATCCGCGACTGCGCCCTCTTTAATGCTCGAGTTTGCAAGGGCGACGACGCGATACAAAGACATTCCTATCGACTAACTATAGTCGTAGACCGAGTCTGGTTCACCTTCACCTTCACCGCAGCGAACGCGCACAGGATAGCGACAATAGCGACAATACCAACACGCCTCTCACCTCCAGCGACAACCCACTACAAAGGCACAACTGTCCTGCGACACAAACTCAACCTATACCGACACCATGGCATTCCTCCGCGATGTCTCAGACCGCTTCTGGAACTACGTTAGCCCTCGAAAGACGCAGCAACGGCGAGAGAAGCCTTTCAAGGCGCCCGCACTACCCACGCACGTCAAGGTGCCACTCCATAAACCGGTCGCTACACCAGAAGCGAGAGAGATGAGTCCGGAGTCGCGCATCAAGATCTGGCACACCCGAACTCCAAGCCCGCAAAGCGACGTCGACATGGATGCCACACTGCTGCCTCCTTCACCGCCTACCTCGGCAGGGCCGTCGCATGACGACCTCGAGGGCGACACATTACTGCCTGATTCGCCATTCTCGCCGGGCTACGACAAGGCCGGATCGTCAGCGGACGAAGTGGATGCCAACGAGGACACGACGGTCGTAGACGATGGTACATACATGACCCAATACAAGAGATACAACGTCGATGAAGAACGAAAGCGACGAGATAAGCAGGGTCGCGAGCTGAGAGATGCTGGCTGGTCAGAAGACGCTGTATTTTTATTCCAGAAGCTTGGGATGCGCGGATTCGAGCCAATCCTGCCCATCGACTGGATTGACGACTTTGAGACATTACCTGAGGATCTGTTCACTGCGAAACTTGACAAGGCTTTCATCAAGCCGTCCCTCGGTTCTGACTATCATGGTAAGTGTATAGTCGTCAACACTTGCCGTGAGAGAAGCTAACATATCGACAGCACAACTCGCCCTAAGCAACCTGTTCGACCTTGGCAGCCTAGCCCGCGACGCCTGGCACACGCGAGCACCTAAACGTACCCCAGCATACCATATCAGACGCGCCGTTCAGAAATACACAAGGTGGGCCATGAAAGACGGCGGGGTCGACCACATTTGGCCTGAACTCCCGCTCTTCGAAATCGTCACCTGGGGCTTGAACGTCCACTCGTCCGACGGCGAGAAGAGGATGATTGAGAAGCTTGGCAACCTTCACGCACGATGGCATGAAGCTCTCCAAGGCCAAACCGCAGAAGTCCCTACACTGCATGGCGTTACTGCGTCACATACTGTTATGGCTTTTGTCAGCTATGCACCACCGACTGAAGAGAATGAGCACGCTCAGCTGCGGTTGATTGCCATGTTCGACTTTGGCAAGGAGGGCTACGATGTCTGGAACTCGCTGGCTATCGCCATCTTTGTCATTCATTGTCGCAATCGGATGATGCAGCTCAAGGAGTGCCTGCCTGAGCCGGAGCTGTCGAGCGAGGAGGATCCCGATCTTTGAGCGTCAATTGTTGCCTACAGGTATATATCAGCTGAGCAATATTCAGCCACAGAACCACGAACGATGCAACGAAGAGATGGAATATATGGAACGAAACGATGGATGATGATGATGACCTGGGTCCCGGCGTTTTGTTTCACGATACCCTTTGTACCCAGCACAATACCCTTTCTGGCTTTTTGTTTTGACAATCACATGGGAATACTCTTCCAAGCACCCTTCACTGCGCGTTTGTTTAATCGGTTCGCTGCCTCGCATCATGGAGACAAGAGCAAAATAGCCAATGAATACCTAGTTCAGAGAATACCCAGTTCAGGGAACACCTAGCTCAGAGAGTACCTAGTTCGGAGGCCGAACTCGTTCAGGTAGTTGGTATCAATAGCGTTTGAAATCCGCCCTAAATCTAGGCTATGTTTTCGCTACTTCGGAGATAAGTGACATCGCATAGGAAGTCGGCGGATCCAAACGTCACGACTATCCTTTGATTAAAATTTCTCACTACGTCATCGATTCATTTAATAGCATCGCAATGTCGAAAAAATGCTTTTACTAAATAGGATATTTTCCATGCCTCTCCATACATCGCTACACCTGGGAACCGCTCTTTTCTCCAAGGAATTATAGTTGTTTAGCAGCCTCGGTCCTTCTCTCTTCAACACTATCCGCAGCAATTGGCAATGTCAACACTCTCGCGTCTCCGCCGCGCCTTCCGCTCTCCCGAGAAAATAAACAACGAGCATCCCAACCCAAACACAACAGCCGGCAAATCCAAGCTTCAAGAGCAGGAAAACGGCAATGGCAAACCGCATTCGGAATCAAAACCCCAGCCAGTCGGTTTTTGGCACTCAGATCTACGACAAGTGCGCAATCGAGCATTTGCAAAATGGATAGTCACCACCGCATTCCTAATGGCTTTTATCTTGGCCGTGCTGTCGCTGTACTGGGGAGTGTTCTTCGACGTGGAGCAGCGGTTGCAGCATTTACACGTTTACGTCGTGGACTTTGATGGCGTCAGTCCGTATGACAGTACCGGACATGCGCCATTCGTCGGGCCTGTGGTCACGAAAATGGTCGAAGAAATGGCAGGGAATGGCATGCCGACGCTGGGGTGGAAGATCCGTCCAGCATCTGAATTCAACAACGATCCACTGCAAGTTCGTCAGGCGGTTTACGACTTCAACGCGTGGGCTGCGATTGTCATTAATCCGAATGCGACGGCTATGCTTTACTCTGCGATTGCGAATGGGAATACGTCGTATGACCCGCTGGGGGCGTGTCAGCTTGTGTATGAGGACGCGAGGGATGATACGAATTGGTACGACTTTATGCTGCCGATTATCAGCCAGTTTATGACGCAGGCACAGAGTATGGTGGGTAAAGAATGGGCGGGGATGCTTATGAAGAATGCGAGTGATCCGGCGGTCCTGGCGAATATACAGAAAGTACCACAGGCGGTTAACCCAGCGGTTGGATTTTCGGAGTTCAATCTCAGGCCATTCTTTCCGTACACGGGGATTCCAGCTGTGAGTATTGGGTTGATCTGTAAGTCACCACTCCCCATCCGCTACCGTGGCAAATCAATCCTCCATCGAAGGTGGAGCAATAAATAACTAATCCACCTCACAGACCTGATCATCATATCCTTCTTCAGCTTCTCCTTCTACCTCCCCATCCATATGCAGTACCTCAAGCCCGTAAATCACCCACCGCTAAAATTCTCCCAACTCATCCTCTGGCGCTGGCTCGCCACAATCTCCGCATACGTCTTCCTCTCCCTCGCCTACTCCTTCATCAGTCTAGCCTTCCAAGTCAACTTCAACCACACCAACCCCGTCACATCGCCAACGCAAGTCACCGAGATTGAATACGGAAACCCTATATCCTACGGTCACGGCACGTTTCTGGTGTATTGGATGCTTAACTTCTTCGGCATGATTGCGCTGGGTATGGCGTGTGAGAATATGGCTATGATTGTGGGCATGCCGTGGATGGGGCTGTTTCTTATCTTTTGGGTTATTACAAATGTGTCGACTGCGTTTTATGATATTGAGATTGCGCCAACATTTTATCGGTGGGGGTATGCATGGCCGCTGCATTCGAGTACGTATCTCATCTCCTCTCGTATCAAGCTCTTTACGCACGATCAGCTGCTGATAAGTTTTGCAGTTGTCGAAGGAAGTCGATCGATTTTGTTTGGTTTGCATTCGAGGATTGGCGTGGACTTTGGCATTTTGGCGGGATGGGCAGTGGTGAATACTGCTTTCTTCCCTTTCTGTTGTTGGTTTCAACGTAAGTTGTATTATGACTGTGAGGTGACGTACACGATGCTGACTTGATACAGGATGGAAGACTCAAAAAGAAGTACATGAATACTGGCCTATGGAGTAGAGAGAGGACAAACTCCTTCCTTCACTCATAACAAAACAATTAATCATGAACACCGGCTATTCCCCGTTCCCTCCACAAACCTCTCCATCCAACCCACCCAGCCTCTCCACCCATTAAACCCCCTCTCCAGCAAGTATCCTCTCCGCCTCCTCCCCAACACTCCCCTTTGTTCTCAACATAAGCTGGGGCCCGACACTAATCCTCGCCACCCCAATCTCCTTCAACTCCTTCACACTCAGTCCATCCGCCCTCATCCTCACCAAAATAACATTCAACTTCCCTTCCAACGCCTCAACCGCCCTCTCCACCTCCCCGCGACTCCACCCCTTCCGCGACGGCCCACCCCAGATGAAAATATTCGCCGCCCCAGCTTCCAAATACGCTTTCCCCCGCTGAATCGCCTCATCAACGTCTTTCCCCGCAAACAGCGCGTCGGTACGAGCATTCACGACGAAATCAGGCGCGCCCTCCTCCCTCGCGACCTTCAAGACGCGACGAATTCTCTCCTGCGCCTCACTAACATCATACAGTCCCCCCTTCTCACGCCCAAAGTCCTCGAGATTAATCCCCACGGCACCAAGTTTAATAACGCTACGCACGCCTTCTTCCAGCTGGTCACCAAACCCGTCTTGGAAATCCACAGTAAGCGGGAGATTGTGTTCTTTTGCTACTTTTGCGATGGCAGCGACGGCGCGCAGGTTCACGTCGAGGGTTAGTTCCGAGTCAGCGAGGCCGGCGGCCGCAGCGATAGCGTAGGAGGCTGTTGCAAGGGCTTTTGTGCCCGGGAGCGAGGCGATTGTTGTGGCGGTTATGGCGTCCCAGACGTTTGTGAGTATTAGGGGGTTGCCTGGGTTGTGGAGGGCTTTGAAGGTGAGGGCGGTGGAGTTTTGGGACGTGGGGGTGGACATGGCGTGGGATGGGATATGTGGGAGGGTCTAGTTTGTTGGGTGAGATGGGAGGGAAAGGTTGGTGGGTTGATTTGATGGTGTTTCTATGTTGAGGTTGGAATGTGGTGTGGTGAACAAAGCACGTACGTGCGTCTTCAGCTCTGATTTATACCTCCTAGATACATACTTTATTCTGGCCTAGCCTTTGTCCTTCAGCCACATCAGTACCTACAGATCCTAGATGAGTCACCCGCCCTACGAGAGCCCGTTAATTGCTGCATGATCGCCACTATGCTTACTTTTGTCCTTTGTCATGTTGCATCAATGTTGTTTGGTTCATATGTCAATCACTCCGCTTGGTATGCTGTCGAATTGACCACTCATGATCTTCGCCGTATGAGTAGCCGTCGGTATCCGGATCATATGTATTCTCACATATAGTTAGTGCCGTGAGATTGTGTCAGAGCCTTCATTCGTCGTCTATGGCGTTTACAAATGATGCAGTGCGGGGAAGAAGTCAGGTTGAGACTCTGGATTACGCCGCTTGGACCTGCCTATTTTGGTCGCAAGGTAATACACAGCAGTCGATCATCTTATTCTATTTCCAAGACTAGCATCTTTCAAACACCCGGTAAAGACCTTTGAGGTTTGCAACCTCCACCACCCCCTTCAGCAACCCTCGCGTTGCCACAAGCCTTGCTTTACATGCAGGAAAGATCGTGTATTCGAGCACTCTGCGCACCTTCTTCCGCCTCAGTGCAATCTCTGGGTCTTCCTCTCCAACCTTCTGCTTCCCTTTACTACTGTCATCGTTCGATGCAGATGGCGGCAACGGTAAGCTCTCTGGGACGTAGAATGACGCAAGCTCGCGGAGCAAAGTCTGAAAGCATCCCTTCTCATTATCCCAGTTGACGTGCGGACCCAACCTAAGGAGAAACTGGGGGAGCTTCGCCATAGAAGGTGTGTAGCCCTTCATCAATAGCGGTATGGAACAGAGTTCACCTTCTGCGGTGATCTCCATGGAGAAGTACTCAATCAGCAGTGCAGCTTTACCAATTAAGTGGTCTTTGACCGTCTCAACGACCACATCCCAATCTACTTCATCTGCTGCGTCGCCTGCACTGCTTCTCTCCTGCTCGGCTGCCACTTTGAGTAGATCGTGCAGCGGTAATGGCGGGTTAAAGCGGATTGTACCGTAGTTCGCAAAGTCCGTGAGACCAACCTGATAGAAGTACTCGTTGCACAGCATACCGTAGTCCACAAGGAAGAGCTTGACACCGCCTTGTATAGCTGCTATGCGCTTCTGCTCATCTACGATGCCGACAAAGGTATGTGTTGAGATGATGTCTGTAAGCTCGTTGTGCATAGCGTCCCGGACTTCAGCGCGGAGATCCTTGATTGAAGTGAGGCGGCAAGCCATGGGTTCCTTTTCGACGTACTCGTAGTCCATCTCTTCACCGTCATTAGCAGCTTCGTCTACTGAACGTTGCGGCTGTAGCATAGAAGTGATTTTGCGAGCTGAAGCATCTGTCCGGACTAGATTATTTTCGTAGGGCTTCTTGGTCACCGTCTTGGGCGCTTTTGAACCGCTGCGGTCTGATACATCGCCCGTTGTTGGTGTTGCAGGCGTTGTCTGCTTCATGGGCGTTGCGAAAGGAACCTTGGGATTCGATAGCAGCGACTGCGTCATGAAGGATCTACTTGTATCGACCTTGCTCAAGCCTTCACGAACTGCATCGCATATAATGGCGATTATCTCGTCTTCGTTCAGGAAATGAACCTCCCGTTTCGTGGGATGCACGTTAACGTCAACCCGTTGCGGCTCAATTTCTAGGCTTAAATAGAAGAATGGATGCCCTCCTTTCGGCAAGAATGTCGCGTACGTCTGTTCGACGCTCTTCTTGATCGCAGGTGACTCAACGGATCGATGATTGATGAACAGCAACATGTTTGTTCGCTTCGCACTGTGGTTCGCGTTGCTAACCCAACCGTCGCACTTGAAGCCCCAGCGGTCGTCTTCAACTTTCAAAGCTACGAGTTCGTTGGCTGCTGCACTGCCATGAATCTGGCGTATTCGGTCTTTGACACTGGCGGAAGCGGGTACTGTCACACTGCTGCCGGAGTTGTCGCCTTGCTTCTTGCAAGAAAATGATACGCCGACACAATGAACCGCATAGCGCCCGACTAGCTCGAGGATCTTTGCGTATTCTTCACTTGCGGAACGAAAAGCTCGACGTCGTGATGGGACGTTATAGAAAAGATCTTCAACCTTGAACATATTAGCTTCGCATGACTATTGAAGGAAGCGGTAATTTGGACGTACCGTGATCTGTGTGCCTTGCCTTCCAGCCTTTGGTTTCGGCTCAGCACTCTGGCCAGGCTTTGGACTGGCGAGCTTCCCATCAGCGTAGTGAGCCTCCCACGCGCAGCTCGACTCCTTCGTTCTCGTCGTGACTTTGAGATGCGCGATATGACTGATACTAGCAAGGGCCTCGCCACGAAAACCATACGTGCCGATGGAGGTCAAATCCTCAAAAGCTTTGAGTTTGGAGGTTGTGAAGCGCTCACAGAGGATTGGCAAATCCTCTTTCTGATGAAGCGTTAGTAAATGGAATGGAGATATCACCGCAGAACGTACATCGATGCCGTGTCCGTTATCTGTGATCTGGAGAAGCTTGAGTCCACCATCCTTGACCAGTACCTCCAACGCGGTCGATCCGGCATCAACAGCATTCTCAATTAATTCTTTCAGCGCGTGAACCGGAGCGACAATGATCTCTCCGGCAGCGATCTTGTTGACAACATCTTGATCAAGTGCTTTGATCCGGCGGGGCGCGGGAAGCGAAAGACTATCATCGCCTTTTCGCTTCGTACCACGGGGCGAAGCCGGCACGTCCATATCCTCCGCCATAGCTATGGGGTTAAGCGAGCTTCGAAGCTGGAGTTGTAGTGATGATCAGGTCGATGTTCAGGGCCAGAAGCGAAAAGGGAAGCTGCAAGGACGCGACCCCGCCCAACGCGCAGTCACGTGCTGATCCAGCCAATCCAGACAACGGTGCAAGACCTTTTGAGTGTTATCAATCCTCACGCAAGAGACGATGACCCTTACGTGCACTCCAAATGCTGGCTTCTAATCCATAACTAAACCACAGACCAAGACAGCAATCGTAACTCATTTCCAAGAATGGCCCCACCATCATACACACGAGCTACAGCCTCGTCCACATTGAAAGCGAGCCCAAGGCCACCAAGAGCGAAAGAGACGGAAACGCCTAAAGGAACCCCCAAAAAGCTCAAGCGGCCCTCAACACTCACAATCAAGGACCGCCAAACAATCACCTACAATGCCGATCTGCACCCCATCAAACCACTCGATACCAAAAAACCATGTCCTCTAGCCACTCTCCCATCTGAGCTGCGCACGATAATCTACACCTACATCCTAGATCAAAACCCCGGCATCACCCATCCCAAACAACTGCGCTCAGCCAAAAGAGACCAACCACCACGCTACATCTGGCCCTCGCTGCTGCACATATGCCGCGCAATCCGCATCGAAGCAGCATATACATACTACACCTGCACGCCCTTCACCTTCGCAGTCCGAAATCTGAATTTCTCCCCCGTGATCAAATGGGTGGAAAGTCTACCTCCCGACCACCGCAAGTTGTTATCACGTAATAAGTGCATGAAAGTAGATATCCTGCCCGAGTTCCTCAACACCTTCACATACCCACCGCCCAACTACCTCCTCGACAACTTCATATCAGAACACTGGAAAGCCTGCGCGCCTTTTGGTAACCTATACGCTCTGTCCAGCGATGTGCATCGCAAGCACTTCATTGTCTTCTGCCGTCTGGCTACGTGGTGGCGGTGGTGCGATCAGTCTGTCAACAGGAATATAGCGTGGAGGTATGACTTGGTTGAGGATGGTGCGCAGGTAGAATGCGATTGGATTCCGGATCAGAGGAATTTCCTATTTGTTTGTTTGATGGAGGAGATTTCTGTTCTGGTGTTGGGGTGTGTAAGGAAGGTTTGGACAAGGAATACACGGACGGCGGAGATGAGGAGGGAGGCAGAGAGGATGCTGGATGCGTTGGATGGGTGGAGTTTTAGGCCTGCTGGGGCTCCGAGGAAGCTAGTGGATGTGTATAAGGAGAGTTTGAGTCTGCTTAAGAGGGTTGTTGGGAAATGGTAAGTTAGAGATTGTGCTGAGTGTTGGATTTGGTTAACTGTTGTCGTCTGGTAACGATGCGGTGGGCCAGGAAATTTCAACGGTACAGCATGAGACGATAATTGGGTATCATAAATCATGATTAGCTACAAAGATCAAGCGCCTTTCTCTCTCTCATCGGTTGGTCATCTCCTCATGAGCATATCGCTGCATAGACAATCCCCGTGAAGAGCATCAACCCCTGTTGTAGGAACCCGAAATCGCCAAACGCCGGAAGGTCGATAAGACGCCTTCAAACTCCGAATGCACACCCGCTCGTAAGCTTCCAGATGCCGTGATATACCCACAGCAGCGGCCGCGTCAGTCAGGACGGCCATCGACAGCTGCCCCGCCCGCAGGCGGCACTCAGCCGCTGCCATTGAATATCGGATCGAAACCGTAAACTGGACGCCCTTGCTGATAAATTCGTTAGAGTTTGGAATGCAATACTCAGCTTATGAACATACCCTATTGAGGACAAAGATGATATCCCTAACAGACACAGTCTTCCGGCCGCCTAGCTCGACAATCGCAATGACGTCCCTCAAGATCTATAGATCTATCAGTTATACATGTTGCTTTGTTTGTAGGACGACGTACAGTTGTAAGTCTTTCCTTGAGGGCCTGGCGGACATCGGCGTAGATGTTTATCGAGATTCTTTTCACGCCACCGCGGCGGGCTAAACGTCTAGGGTTACAAGTCAGCAAGTTGTTTCGATCGAGACATGTTGAGGTGATAGTAGTATATATCAGATCGCGAAGCGTGTGCCATCAGGAGCGAAGGGACTTGCAATCGAAGCAAAGCCTTCCCTTCATCTCTATCACATTGCTCTTAATAGATCGCAATACTGGGTTGATGGTGGAGAGTGTATCATTTGAGTAATCCTCGAGCACCTTAGCCCCCAAGAGAACCTGATGAGCTGTCGCTGGCTTTTGGATGTATTTTGAGAGGTAGAGAGTGTAGCGACCGGCTCTGACCAAACTTCGTAGTCTTTGTGCGTTGCACAATCCGTTCGACAAGCGAATGTACCATATGCGAGCCGTACGAATATCACTGTCTTGCCGGGCGGCCTCTTCCTCAGAAATGTACTCACCGGATATCGCCCTTGGTCACACCAAGGATGCTATCTTTGCGGATTTTCCTAACTTTATTCAGCCCCAAGAAACTCACTGCATGCCGTGTCATACTCACGTATGTCGCTTCATTCCCTTAGCCTTTCCGAGTCCTTGCGCGCCCTTGCCTAAGCCTAAGCCTAGCTTGGTCGCTCTCGATGCGGCAGGTGACGCCGATAGCGTAGCGGAGCCTTGTGGTCGAGCATAACCAGGTCTGGGGGCCGCGCCGAAGCGCTGCGCCCCGCCAAACTGGTTAGGCCGTTGATTTACCATTGTGATAGTAAGTGTGGTGTTGACTGGTAAAGAGGAGCGGGATGTGCGAGTGTGGCGGTGTCGTGGTGGTTGCGTGTGCACGGACCAACTAAATGACTGTTTGGGCAGTCACGTAAACGCGACGCGTTTCTAGGGGCGCGTTGTCAGGTGAAGGTAAATGGGGTGACAGATGCGGGGCATTGCGGTGTGTGAGGGCTGCAAAAGGAAGCGACGGGGTTAATTAGTTGAAGTACAGCAAATGCCAAGTCATCGCGATAGCTCGCTTTGAAATATTGAAACGTATCGCAGAGCAATATTTCGCTGTGGTTATTGACATGCATCACAGATGCGGAAGGCGACTCATGAGGTCAGGCGTTATTCATTAGAGGCTCAGGGGCCATTCCTGAAGTAGGATCATTAAAGCTAGGGTATCCGTGATAGTGGAGGGTTTTTCTTATCCAAACCAAAACTCAAAACATCTCTAGGAGATGAAGGTCGCCTCAGTGAAGAGGGTACCTTCCTCCTCTTTGACCTCATCGCCCACCTTGATCTTGATGGTCATCTTAGGCCCATACTGGTAGATGTACGGCTTTGTGCCGGCCGCACTGGCGACGATGGCCTTGACGAAGCCCGGTACTTCGGCCATGACGTCGACGCGGTCCAGCTTAGCTCCAAGAGCACCTCCGAGGTCTGCGGTGACCTCCTTGCCATCCTCGGTCTTGCCTACCCAGTGGTAGGTTGCCGAGGTGGGCTCCGGCCAGTCGTTGTCCGAGTCTTGCTTCGTCGCGGTGTGTTTGACGTCGCCTTCGGTGTTGGCGATGAGCAGCTTGCCATCTGTAGCAATACCGGCGACTCGGACGACTGTCGATGCGTAGGACGCAGGCGTGGTATACTCCATCAATATCGCAGAGTATGAGGGAGACTGGAAGTTGACGAAGTTCCACCGTGAAGCTACAAGGGTCAGTTCCAATACGACCCAAAGAGCGTTCCAATTACTTACCGGCATGGTGTGGCTTCATGCCTTGCAGGGCATGGCTTAGCATGCCTCGGCCCTTGACGTCAATCTCTCCTTCCTTGGTGATTATGGAGCCCTCGACGCTGCATCGAGGCCAGAAGTGGTGGTGCATTGAACCCCACGGGGCCTTCGGGTCTGTGCCATAGTTGGTTGTGCCGTCCTTGCCGCCCATGAAGCCAGGCGCGGTCCTGGTAAACTTCACGTTGACCAGACTGTTCTCGTTCACCGCCGACTTGATTGTGTAAGAGTTGCCGTCGTCGGAGAGCTCGAGAGACACGCCGTCGGCGAAGAAGGAATACTGGTCCTCATCGAATCCATAGTTTTGAAGGGGATCGGTGGCCCATAGCCCAGGCTTCTCGTTGTTGGGGTAGAAGAGCCTGCAGCTGAACTGGACGGTCACTCGAAGGCCACTGGAAGCTGTGAGTACATGGGTCTGTGAGTGTCGTAGGGATGCTGCTTACGCTACGTTGCTGTATATGACCTGCAGGAAGCCGATGTGCCCAGCGTCTGTGAATAGGTAGAAAGTCTGTGTTTCCACATTGGTGTAATCCAGCGTAACCCACTTGAGGTCTTTCTTGGTCAACTCGGTGTATGCGGGGTCGCCTGCGTTTTTGCCAACGGGTTGGATGGCGTCAGGGCCGTACTCGGGTTCCTGCGTGCCGGCAACGGCGGCCAAACTAACGGGGGTGTAAGCACTTGATGCTGCAACAAACACACAAACACGGGCGTGTCGCGCAAGCACGTGTGGGACGAGCTGCGGTGTACTCACGTTGACTTGGCCCAGTTGAACATCGTACGGCGGGTAGGGCGGCGCACTATGCAAGAAAAAAGTGTGCGTAAGTAAAAGGTGGCAAAGACCTGATAGGGGGAGGGCAGAAAAACTCTTGAAATGTCGATTCAACAGTTTCTGAAAAATTCGCGTTGGCGAGTAGTCGGCCGCAAACAGATGCAGCGGTGGGCGTCGAGACAGGCGGTCGGGAGAGGCGCTGCAGCGAGTGCAGTAGGAAATCCGAGGCAGTGGGCCGTTGACCTGTTGAGGAGGAATCACAGGCGGCTTTAAAGACTGCTAGGCGGATTTGGTACGGTACTGGAGAGTGCTCAAGTCGTTACAGCTCGAAATGTCGACGCCGTGGGCGAGGCACGTTGACGATCCATGGATGCGCTCGGGAAGCCGCGGCCAGTGCATGTGCGCCTAGCCGCAACCGAAAGAGTAATCCGGCATCAGATATCTTCACCCCTCCGAAGATCGTTCTTCTGACTCTGCACAGCGACTGTACAGCGCTGCATCCCTCGTTGCGAAACGCCTGTGAAGTCGTCGGCGTCGCGCTCGTTCATCCGCACAAACTCCGATCATTCCGCGCATTGCGGCCAATCTGAGCTGGGCCGTCAAACATCGCGGTCGCGCGGGGCACCAGTACCGGCCTACGGCCAGAGTATGACGAGTGGGTGCTTTGCAGCTAGGCTCACGAGCATTGCACACTACCCATTCTTCCACCACGCTCGCTGCTAAGCGCGCTGTTGTCTCAATCTTATCCGGTGTTTCCGCGGATTCTGATTGAACCCAGAACAAAGCTAGACGCCCTGTGACGGCGTGAAGGGCGCCCAGTAGTGCCGATTACGCATCTGTCTCCAAGTAAGCTACTCGATCTGCTAGCACTTCGTGTCTTCCGTCATGGCCTAATAGAGCTGACCTCGCCGTGACAGAGCACATTCTCACGCTCCCTCATCCACCACCATGGCGTCGACGCCCCAGGAACAGGCCCAGTCGGTCCGCTTCAGCGATGTCAACGAGGAAATCGAGCCCGAGGAGGCCGTGCAGGGTGTGTCCGACCTCACGGGCACGGGCAAAGTGCCGCGAGACGGGTCATTGAGTCCCCAGGCTGAAGAAGAGCTGCGCAATTTGTCCTCGACTCTCCAGAAGTCCCGCTGCCAGGCAAGGCGCATGGAGAACTTTTCCTTCGAACCCGTCTCACTCCCGCCATCCCGAGTAAGCAGAGTCTCAAGCATATCATCATTGAGACATCACTGATACATACCAGGCCCCTTCGCCCTCTCCCACCTCGCGAACCCCGTCAGGACATTCTGTTCATCGTGCTTCGCTCGGCACAAATCCGCCCTCACCTGCCCTCGCTATGCATTCTCCGCCATTGACTCCGGCAGGCACATCATCTCGGGAAGAGCGACCCGGTGCTGAAAGGCATAGGAAACAGTCGAGCGACCCCGCTATGATGACTCCACAGGTCTCACCACCGCACGAGACCCCGCCGACGTCAATGGACTCCTCCGTACAAAGCGCCGATCCGGCTCAATCATCGTTAGCAGTCCCCGATTCTCCAAAGAATCTGCCACGGTCATCTCAACCCTCTTCTTCGTCTGACGTAACTGGTGTCATCCAGCCACACCCAAAACATGGACCCTCGTTTACAATTGGCCCTACCGGCGACTCCCTACCGGCTTCTAGAGACGTTAGCCCCTCCGGATCTGGCGGAGAGCGTACCCCAGGTGCAGCTACTCCGACCTCAGTCAGTCGTCCCTTTACACCACAAGGAGAAAGGGATGATCCTTATCAGCGCTCTAAACGTGCTGCACAAGCGAGAAACCTTGACTCACTTGAAGCACGTTTCGTATATGGTGGCCGCGACGGACGACAGTCGGCGGCTTCATCCACCTACACACTACCACGTTCAAGAGGCTCAGACAGAGATGAGAACAAGAGAGCGAGCCTGTTCGGTGGGAATGGAAAGCCCTCCAGCCGCCATGGCTCTGATGTGGAAAGCGAAATGAAGGGTGCTGGCAAAGAACACCATCATGGATCCATGTCTGAGCTGAAGCGCTTTTTCAGGATTGGACACCGGCACAAGGACAAAGATAAGGAAAAGCGCAACAGGTCTCCGACCTCATCCGTCAAGAGGGAGAAGGTCAAGTCTAGCAAATCAGGAACCATGACCCCACCCATGATGAACGCGTCTATGAACGTTCCATTTGCAGATGACCACGGTCTTCAGAGCAGATATGGAAAGTTCGGAAAGGTCCTCGGATCTGGTGCCGGAGGCTCCGTTCGACTGATGAAGAGAAGCAGTGATGGAGTAACGTTCGCAGTGAAACAATTCCGAGCCCGGCATTCGTACGAATCTGAGCGTGACTACAATAAGAAGGTTACCGCCGAGTTCTGCATCGGGTCAACGCTCCACCACGGGAACATTATCGAGACCATGGATCTGGTGAACGAGAAGGGCAGCTACTTTGTTGTCATGGAGTACGCGCCCTTTGATCTTTTCGCAATAGTAATGACCGGAAAGATGAGCCGCGAGGAGGTCACTTGCTGTACCCTTCAAATTCTGAATGGAGTCACCTACCTCCACAGCATGGGTCTCGCTCACCGCGATCTGAAGCTTGACAATGTGGTCGTCAATGAGCATGGCATTATGAAGATTATCGACTTCGGCAGTGCCGCTGTCTTCCGTTATCCGTTTGAGAACGAAGTTGTTCTTGCCAGCGGTGAGTACATGTTGTTTAGTTTGTCAGTGCAGTGACTTACAGTCTTCAGGCATTGTTGGTTCAGATCCGTATTTGGCTCCGGAAGTGTACGACGTTTCGAAGTATGATCCACAACCGACGGATATTTGGTCGCTTGCGATTATCTTCTGTTGCATGACTCTACGTCGATTTCCCTGGAAAGCGCCGCGAATCTCCGACAATTCGTACAAGCTCTTCGTCTCCCCCCCTAATGATGGGCCAAGGTCAATTACTGGTCCCTCCAAATCAACCTCTGACCTTCACACTGACGGCAACGAGCGTCGTCAGTCCGGCCCGCATTCCGAACCTACGTCTCACCATCATACGTCAGATCCTAACGATCACCGTGGATCATCGTCTTCGACCAGCGGCCAGCAACCGCCTCAGGTGATTAAGGGTCCATGGCGCCTCTTACGCTTATTACCAAGAGAGAGTAGGCATATCATCGGCAGAATGCTGGAGGTCGATCCTAAGAAGCGTGCCACGCTGGACGAAATAATTGAGGACAAGTGGGTCACGGGCAGTGCCGTATGCTCGCAAGAGGAGGGCGGTAGGGTGCTCCGATGCGACAATCATGAGCATACGTTAGAGCCTGGCGCAGGCGTGGGGTCAGCACCGAACACCCAGCAGAAGAAGTGAGCTTTCAGGCTCACCGTCCCTTTTGCGTCGCTCCAAGAATTGTTGATACGATATCTCAGATTCGTGTCCTCAATGCTATCAAGCATGTGTCGCTATAGCAGTAGCGACTAGAAACCCGTGCTTGCTGGTTCGAAACTTCAAGCGAGGAGAAGTCAGACTCGACAGGCCATGTTCATTAACTTCTCTTAACCAACAGGCTCCCGAAGCCTATATCATATTGGCTAGTTCGACGTTCTTGACATATAGTAGGCAGGCGTTTATGGTTCATTACGATCCGCATTAGAAGATTTGGTTCTGGTTTGGGTAGACGGACGGGCGGCTCTCCTCTTTTCACTATTGCGCATTTTATCGCGCTTCGTGTAATATACTTTGGATGATATCTAGTCTGCGGGGAATCTGGAGGGATCCTAAAGGTGGATGCGCCCCGTGCAAAGAGGAAGGGGAAGGGTGTAAATATTTACTAGATGATCAAATGAATCAACATGCAGCCGCAAACGCTTCGTCCATACATTTGTTTATGCCTATCTTACTCATCTACGGTACACTAGACCGACTACTAATGCTTGAATCTAAGGTGCCGCTTCAAGCCACATACACATTAATGTCAACATGAAGCATAAATCATTATATATCTGATATGAATACCGAGCAACGGAATAATGATAACAAGGCGGATCTATACCCTCGGCACGTGAGACGTAACCCCTGCACATTCGTTAATCCTCGCCTATTCCGGAACGCGATCCCAACGGTTGAAACATTTGCATGACACGCCGAAACATTGAAGGCCCCTAAGTGTTTCGAACCGCGTTGGCCCCGCGTATGCTATCGTCGTTTCCACGGCTTGCACAATGTGGAGCTCAACGCGCAAGACGCAGACG
The DNA here is from genome assembly GCA_021596325.1 of Parafenestella ontariensis. Classification (NCBI taxonomy): domain Eukaryota; kingdom Fungi; phylum Ascomycota; class Dothideomycetes; order Pleosporales; family Cucurbitariaceae; genus Parafenestella; species Parafenestella ontariensis. The sequence continues at coordinate 523,619 of JAKGDA010000008.1, read as the reverse complement.
CAGTGGACGGGAAAACTGTCTCGATTCCACTCCTTCGATGCCAAGGGACGTCATTGGGTGGAGCGGATACACGTAAGATAGCAGTGCATTGGAGAGAGAAGCACGCTGGTTGGTTGGGGTGAAGGGCACATGCGAAAAAGAGTCCTACGACTAAGGTGTCCAGGCCCGATAGCAGTGCAAGCCTCTTCAGTTGGTTGTCGTATCAACGGTTGGGGCGGGCTTGCATTGCAATCTTGATAGAGAAAGTGCGGTTGGTGTATCTCGAGACCTGGTCACATGGGTTCTCGACTGCCCACTATCTCCATCTATCTCAAGCCTCTCACCGCATAGTGATATGACGGGACGGAGTTGAAGACATTACTGAGGCATCGACTATTACTTTATTTTGTTAAGTGTTAAGGGTGGCTAGAGCATAGCGGAGCATCTTATGCGGAGAGCATAATCCACAGTCTACGCAACCCCGATGCGCGATGTGGGGTGCCAATGGCGTCAACTCAGCCGTAAGGTATTCAGGCAGGGAAAGGCGTGAGACGAGCAGACGTGCGTTTTTCTACAGTAGTTCGTTTCATCGCTCATGCGGAGGCGGTTTGGGATTGAATACCAAGCAAGCCCAGACGGGTTGGAGGGGTCGAGCATCTCTCGCTTGCGCTTGCCTTGGGATTTCGACGCTTGAGGTAATCCTTCGACGCTACGCTGCGTAGTGCTGGATTGCGAAGGTGGTGATGCCTATCCGTCATCATGAATGATGACAGATCAGTGGATCACCATGTCACCCTTGGTATGGGAGGGAAGGATGCCGTGAAGCAGGGCAGATCGACCCCCACAATGCAGAGCCAAAATCCTGCACGTAGGTCTACTTTTCCTCGTCTGTACATGACCACAACAACCCAACAGAACCGCAACGCCTCGATGCAGTTATCCCTACCCATGCACGTAAGAATCCGAGCAGGATGCCAGCCTGCATCTCAACTCTCTCACGGTCTAGGCAAATGTCGCGGTGCGGTTGGAGGGACAGCGTCTTATCTTAAGTTAGCCACGGGCCAATGAAAAAAGCCTCGAACGGTACATGCAGCTAGGCGTGGATAAGGCCTGTGAAGATCGCGCCTCGCGCCTCGTCTACCCCCGGGATGGGAGACGACGACATGGCCCCAGCTTCGCAACGCCGTGTGGGCTTGCAAGCTTTAAACACGGCCTTGGCCGAGAGCCAATACTTAGACGCACGTTTCCCACCAGTGCATCATATTTTTCTCTGGCTTCGCCTTTTTTGCTTCCTATATACAAACTAAACTACCCTTTCTCTCTAAAGCCAATATTTGCTCCCCTTTTCTTTTTTAACTCGTTTAATTAGTGTCTTTTTTTCTGTTCTCCTTCCCTTTCCTGGCTGGTCCCCGGTTCTTACTTTAGGTTGGACGTATATGTAATCGAAATTTTGGATTGTGGGTTTATAAAGATGCGTCGCCAACTTCCTCCGTCACACTTGAAAGTCCCACCTGGTCCTCATGCTTTTCCGCAACGACATTGTTTGGGAGAAAGCACGGTTATCGTAAACCACTACTCGGGTATTGAGAAGTCGATTCCGGCGATTCCTTCGTTGCCGGGGTTTAGGACAAGTGCTGGTATGTTTTTGTTTTCTTTGTGATGGAGTGGTGTGATCGGCTATCGCAGTAGGAGCATACCATCAACCTTGATCAAGCGAAGAAGTTTAGAATCTTGCGTAGGAAGTTGGCGCTGATTAATAACTACAGCATTCCTGACGTCGTTGAGTGCGAACCTGAGAATCGACCCGGATTTACCGTCCCCACTGGGTACTCCGACTACATTCCGTCTGAATAGCTTTTCGCTTCAACCGCTTCCGCCCACGCCGCTTTCTTTCTCCACACTCCCTGCGCCGCTATCGTATCCTTCACCTGCCGAAACACAGATCATGTCGTCGACTGAAGCAACCGCGCCGGTTAAGCCACATACAGAGGAGTTGCCGCAATTGTCGACCTACACTGCTGAATCAGAAGATGATCGGATTGAAGGACTACGTCTTGTCGCCGACTCGGTGGCCCAACAACGCCAAGTCTCGAGCAGAGTCGTGATGTTTCACCCGGTTTCTCTCGCCGCATACTTCACTGTCGTTGCTATTGCAGCGCAATTTATGTTAAAATGGTACGATGACAAGTTCATGCTCGGTACGACAATCGGCGGTATCACAATGACTTTCCTCATCTTCATCCGCTGGATGACTGGCGGCTACATTGGCCTCGCGGAAGATATCAACATGGAATGGCTGGGACAAGACAGGCTCATCGTAGTCAAGTGGGGTGAGGATATTATTGGCGCACTAGTTCTGGGTTGGGCAGATAATGATGCTGCGAAGAAGCGGGGCAGGAGGCGGAGGGGCAAAGCTGTAGTCCGGGCTTGGACGGTGAAGCTGAAGTACCGCGGAAAAGGTGTTGGTGAGGGTTTGTTGGAAGAGGCAGTCAAGGTGGCAGGGGAGAGGGGCGCGGATGGCATTGTTTTTGATGGAGATCATGCCAGTAAGTTCTATGCACCCTGAAATTCCTCGATATCACGTTCTCACAATCCAACAGATTCCACGCGCGTTCTCCCCGCCATTTTCAACGGCTTCCTTGATAAGCAAGAAGCAAAAGCAGAGAAGGCCCTCCGCAAAGTCGCTGACGAGAAAGGCAACTTTCGCCAGCGACAAGGCTCGCCAACATGGGGAAGCAGATAAAAGACTATTTCTACTACCTAGAAGGCGGCGTTCTATTTCAGTCACAGAGACGAATTTCCTTTAGAAGATACCCTATTCCCTCGTTGAGATACCCCAAACGATCGCTATTGTTTCTAGCATCCAGCGTTCATGTTTCGTATTCAGTGTTCTAGCACATTCGTATCTTCATTCAAGACATAGATCTCGAACTCCGTAGACTCAAATGACGATATTTTGCACCACTAGTTGCATATACCCGGTGACCTGGCTTTATCCCACACGATACCCAAGATATCCCGTCTTGTTGAAGCGAGATAGATTAACTGCCATTTATTGTCCCCTCCACCCGGCTTTTGCACACCCACTTGGTTGAAGTTTAGCCAGGAATGCCTTATCGCGTCATGCTTGGTATACTGCTACTTATCCCAGAGATACTGCTAGCATCCTGGAGATACTGATAACAGTGCATAAAGCGTGATATCAACACCCTTGGCGGAGTATTCCGACTCGTCGCGTGCCCCGCATCGTACCCCTCCATCGCAATTAATCCCAAGCTTTCCGCAAGAGGTGCATGCCAAGGTGCGAATGCAGTGGCATATCGGAAACCAACACCAGGACAAATGATCGATACACCATCCCGGGGTGTAACATGCGTAGAATAGTCGTTGGTTTCAAGGCCAGCCGCTAAGCAAACGAGCGCCTTGTGCAAGGCTGCACAAGAAGTTTCGGGCTTTGAGTCACTCAGCGCGCGCTTGCACCTCCATCTTCAGCATCGCCATCGACGGACGATGCTGGGTACTCTTCACGCAGCTGCAGTATGACTTTCTGTGCCGCATTAGTATAAATAGAAAGGTACACCATAAAACTCCAACACCCCAACCGCGCGCGATGTGATGCGTTGTTACAAGCTGACTGTGCCACAATCAAGGGAGGGGACATTGGTACGTACCGCTAGAGCTTCTGGGTTCGCGCCATTTTCGATGAGTGATACGCAGTAGGACAGCTGTTGGCGATCGAGGTGCGTATTCTGAGAGTTCATTAAAACAAAGTTATTGAATACCGCGGCGAATTTGATGCTAACATACCAGCAGTGTTGCGATCTCATGAAGAATGTCAATAACCTCGCGGGCAGCCTTTCTACGGGCGTCGGCTGACGTCTGTTCAGCTGGCATTGTCGCTAGTAGTACGTTCGTGAGTTATTGATAACGTCTCTTCAAATTAGAGTTGTCTGTCTGTTTGTTGACCTCTTCTTTTCTCGAGTCTTGAATGTTTGTCAAAAGTCGCGAACGCGTCCTAGTCTAGACCCCGCAGCGCTGTCCGCTTGGCACGTGAGGACTTGGCAACCGCCGCCTCCTCGATCGGGAAAGTTCACACTGACAGTCTGAATTTCTGCATTTCGACTTCATGACATCACGATCGTGATGACGCCAAAGACTCGTTGAAGCTTGGGCTCGTGATGGATGGCACACAAAATGAAGGCCGCGTGCTTGTGTTACGCTTCTGTACACCTATTCTGTAGCGATTTTGACTACCTTATTAACCTTTGAGCTGTACAAATATTACCGATCATTTTGACGTTGATATCAATTCAGCAGAATGGCATCGGATCCGCACCAAGGAGGACGTCTTGAAGATATGGCTGCGGAGGGAACTTCTATTCCTGGTGACGCTGGCAAGCAGAATCTCGTAAGTTAGAACTCTTTAGCTCGATTTGCTTTTCAAGTAGCAGCTCCATCAGCTCTACTACTGTCACTCAAACATATACTAACACCCCAAAGATCCCCTCTGTGCCTCGTCCCGACCAAGTCAATCCAGACTCCTCACTAGCTCACGCCAACCCAGCGCACGGCGCAGACAATGCCTACGACATCCCGCGTAGCGTGAACGACCGCGGTCAGACCGGAGAGATCCTTACAGGCACTGGCGATTCTATCTCGTCCAACGTCGAGAAGAAGAACTTGGATGACGCGAACTTCGATCCGAGGGCGAAGGGCCATGACCGGTATGCGAAGCACGCTAGACAGGACAACCCATATGATAGCTTGAAGCATGGTGCGAGGAGTCATGATGTAGAGGCTGCGCCAGGTGAAGAGGAGTTGGGGCAGGACGACTTGCTGGACAAGAGGGGCGCGAAGTAAAGTGTCATGACGACGATGAAAATGTGGTATCTATGCCGAAGACCTGTATGCAGATGGTTCATAATGAATTCAAAGCCCAAAGAGGCATAAAACCAAAGTCTATTCTTGCATCAGCCGTTCGTTACTATGAGTATGTCACATGTATAATCGTGGACCCTGAGGCTGGAGGCGAAGCTGTCTGTGGCTCAGTAGCCCCGCTAACCCCACACGTGCTCTCGAAATTCACATCGCGCAAACTACCCAATCACACCCCACAGAAACGCCGTTCCTTTTCCTATACTCTCGAGCAGGTTCCTCAAAATGGTATTCTACTTCTCCTCAAACACCGTGTCGCCGGCAGCGTTCATATACGTCGGCAAAGACAAAGTAGAAAGTAAGCGCAAAAAACCGTAGCACTTACATTCGACAATCTTGGAGTTTACCAGAGTTCCCTCTGCCACCTGTTTGGGATGATGACTGACGATTTTGAAAGACGAAGAGCTCATCAAATACGGGTGGGACGAAGATGTCTGGTTCCACGTTGACAACCTCTCATCCGCACATATCTACGTCAGGTTACCAGAGGGCGAGGACTGGGAAAAGATCACCCCGGAGCTGCTAGTTGATTGCGCGCAGTTGACGAAGGCAAACAGTATTGAAGGTATGCGGGACTGCACTGAAGAAGAGTTACCGCGGGGCACGGCAGAGTGATTCACGAGTTGAATGTTGACGACCGACAGGTAACAAGAAAGACAACATCACGGTTATTTACACGCCATGGTCGAATCTGAAAAAAGATGGTAGTATGGCGGTGGGGCAGGTTGGGTTCAAGGATCAGAGGAAGGTAAGTGTGACGAAGTGCAGTGTGGTATTTCAAGTTGTGCTGTCTGACAGTTTCCTAGGTCAAGCGGATACATGTTGAACAGCGGGAGAATCCCATTGTTAACCGGCTCAACAAGACCAAAGTTGAGAAATATCCTAATCTGAGAGAAGAGAAGGAGGCTAGACTCAGTGAGCTGAGGAAGCGGGATCGGGATACTTTGCAGCAGAGGGTAAGTGGGACTTTCTTTCGTTTGTCTAATTCCACGCACTATCGGCACTCAATTGCCGCCTCTATTGTTTCCTTGCTCCAGCTACGTCATCATATGCTCTACTTCCAATACCGTCACTCCTTGAGCCGGCTTCCTCCTTCAATTGGGTTATTGCTATCCCACAGCGTTCTCAGTTTCCTCAAACACGACCACGTACCCAGAAATACTCTGACTTCAGTGTAGCGTAAAGAAGAAGCCCGTATTGCCAAGGAGCGGAAAGAACTCGCGTGGCAGAGAGATCATGCCTACGACGATGTGATGACCGAGGAGAACCTGGCCCAGTCCAGCAACCAAGATCGCGACGAGGACTTCCTCGACGACTTTATGTAGTCAAACCACTCGTACTTATCATCAACCTATCGTTGAGGTGCGGCGACAGAGTCATCCGTCATATCCACAGCCCCGGCCAAGATGCAATCGGAATTATAGCGGATGGCGTTCGGGAATACATTCGGCGTAAGGGAGCGTCAATTAGGGTCGCGGACAGTCATGGAGGGGAGACACAGGCCCATGCTCTCATTCAGCATGCGAATGTTGTGGTTGAACGTGTCGTATGCGGTGGTCTTTATCTCGAGCTCTTCCCGAGTGCTAGGCAGTGTTAGCAAGCCGAAGAGCATCCTACCTGAACATAGCACTCACGGAGTTCTAGCCTTGGGTCTCGAGCGCCCTCCAGTATCCTGAATCCACCAAACGAACAAGAGGTTCTTTATGATCTTGTGTTCCAATCCATTCTCTCTCGTCGCATACTGCAGGAATTCGAGGGTGTTCTGGATCCTGTGTGGTTCAAAGTCGGTGGTGCAGCCTTTGCGAAAGGCTAGGCGCAGACGGTCGCGTAGGGTATAGCGGGCAGGCTTCGAGAACTGAACAGCCCTTAAACTATGGCGATACAAGTGCCTGTACGCGTGGATGACGGCTTCGTTCGACATGGTCGTAGAAAGTCGAGCGTCGCGCTTCACTTTGAAATGATTGGTCGCCGGCGAAAGGTAGAGCCGAGCGCATTAAGCGCCGCCGTCATGGTCTCTCCAACTCTTCCTCTTCACTCCACACGCACCCATCGCCCCGCCTGCTCTTCTTTGCAGCAACCGGGGCCTGTAGGCACTCTATAGACGCAGCTGACCGACTGCACTTCGCTTGTGGAAATACTGCCCACTGCACTAATCACTAACTTTAGGTTTCAGGCCACATAGTCAACCTCCAACCACAGTACACAACCTGCCAGTCATACCACGACCCGCTGTTGGATCCATGGAAATCGCCACACACGCATCATGACAAGAGTACACCATGCGCGCCCACAACACGCGCCACAGCGCAGCGCCACACTCGACCGGTCGCGAGCTGCGCTGAAGAAGAAGAAGCCGTACAAAATCGTGCTTGAAGCCGTCACACAAGAGAAGAAGAAACTGCACTCGATTGTCCGTCGTCGCCTTGTCACCGTTTATACCCGACTGACCTGAATATAGCTGACGTATGCCTCCAATGCACCCACCGGTTTTGGCTTTATCCCCGCTGGGCACCCGGACTTCACGGAATGGTGCAAAGAGCAGTGCCGACAGCGCAATCTCGACGTGCACATTGTTTCGGTCAGCATTGCGCCCAACAATGCTTATCGAGCCCCTGACTAACAACAGCACAGGCGAAACCAAAGAACAAGATGCATGCAGATCCGGAGAAGTTATCGCATCATGTCCACCGAGTTGGGCACCATTTCCCCCTCGAAATCATCCAGCTAGCTTGCAGCAAGTTTGGCTACGTATACGACGAAGCGCATGGCCTTAGAAAAGCCAGAGCCAGCGACAGGACAAATTGGATTGCTCAACGTGTTGAGGACTATTCGTCGCGACAGCTTCTTCATGGACGTCCTACTACAGAGAAGGAGACTAAGGATTACATCCACGGCGCTGTTCGAGAGATGTTTCCCAAGATTCCTGAAGCAGATTTATCGTCTATTGTCAACCATGCGTTCCAGGAGGTAAAACTAACGGTCAAAATGGTGAGTAACGCGCTTACAAGATACAGGGAACCAATAGGGTAGGTAATGCGAAAGAACTCTCGTTGGCCCGTAGGGTTCAACTTGCTGTTGTGGCGCATATTCGCCATACCTATACGGACTATGACAAGCTCCTCAAGACCGGTGGCTGGATGGAAGCCAGGTCCAAAGTTGAACATGTCTCCCTAGCCAAGCTCAAAGAGTGGCGAGACGAAGCCGGCGAGCAGAGCAATGAACTCGAGGAAACATTCCGTGAGGTCATTGTTCTTGATGATGACGACGAAGTGTCTAGCGATGATGGTTCACTCTCCACACCTGATGAACGTGAACAGAGCATGGAGATCGTGTCTAGTCGTGCCACTGCACGAGACTTGCAGCCCGAGCGCTATGCTGACTATCCACGCATCGATGTTCATGACATGAAGCGAGTGCCGAGAAGGACTATTGTCGTTCAGCCTTATCCTCCTCCCCCGCGGTCTGCCACTTTATCAGGTCCCTCACATGTTCAATTAGGCTTACAGCAGTCCTATCCACTGGCTCGGCAACTTGTTCCCATTTCTGAGTCGCGTCCGTCCGCGCGAGGTGAGGCACTCCGCCTTGCTCATAGCAGACCAGTTGATCCGTAAGTGACGACCCACAAAAGACGTCCAAGCTGCCACTTACACTTACAGGCGTACGAGACCCGCGCCATCTCAGGCCGGTTCAAGGAGTGCGCCCATCATGATGGATGGGCGGCTATACCAAGTGAGTGCTAGGAGGGTCACGCCCCAGAAGCTTGACAAGACGGTATCCCTCCCCCTCTTCTCATCAGCTAACGTGCATAGCTCCAACCCATCGACGAGCCTCGTGGTCGTCCAAGGGTAGAGTATGGTTCTCCACTCCGCGCTGCCCCACGTCGCGCGCCAGAAGGATATGTACAATCCCCACCTCGACTCAATTCCTTTGATAGGCCACCAGCACACACAAGACGCCCTTCCGACCAGGATGTTGTTCTGCCTTCTGTTGAGCATGAGGCTATCGATTTGACGTCGCCACGACGTGTTGCAGAAAGTCAACGACCTTTACAAGACCCAACCTCTCACTCCAGAGAACATGACCAGTTGCAATCTTCCAAACGGAAAGCTTTTCCTACTTTACCCGATAGCAGAGAAGTTCAATCTGAGCCAAGCAACAAGCGACTGAGGCCAGTATATCGCGAGGATGATATGCGCTCCCGGCCCGCAGCCTACCAAGGTGGCCTGCCTCAAACTCTCTCTTATCAGTCTATGGATGCGCGCAGTCACCCAGGAGCCCAACCTCCACAACAGGTTATTGATCTAACATCTAGTCCATACCGACCACCTACCAGCGGCGACAGAGGCGCTTATTTGCCTGCCCGTTCATATCCTGCAGAGCACAATGGTCATGCATACGTTCCTGTGCCAGCTCATCTCCGATCGCCTATGCGCGAGGTGAGACGTTCATATTATGAAGTACCCGCTGGGGAGCCAACTCGTGCATACATACCTGACAATAGGATGTATGAGAGACGCGCCCCACCAGCCCATGACTACATTCCATTGAGAGAGGAACGACCGCGATCGCGTGTTGAAGACGAGGGTGCTCGGTACTTGAGAAGTGGAGTGAGATACGCCGGGCAATGAGTTGTGCGAAGTTACAACGTGTCCATGACTGGAGGAGTTATACGCTTTTTTCTTACGGACGATACCCCTTTTTTTGTCTGTTCTATGCCACATCCTTGAGAACACTTGTTCTCCTTTTCGTGTCTCCCGTCTTGGGTCCGGCATTTCTTGCATTTTACTTGCATTGCATAGCATAGTGGAATCTTGTTGCATTTCGGGGAGTTAAGGGATGGCATGCTGACGTCTGGGCATGGATGAGAGCAAGTACTCGTATGAAGCATATTAACTGGTTGAGGAAGTGAACGGTGATGATCAAAAGGAGGAATGCACTCCCTGCATATACGAAGATACGTTCAAGGCATGATATCACAGCCTTGTGAAATATAACAAGTTTGCATCACACTCATTTCGGTATTCCTTCGACGTGAGAATTGTTCCTTCCTTGACTTCAATAACAAGAAGTAGCAGCGCCTGAGCGACTACTCATCCGTGATGTCCTTCGATTCTGTCGAACCGCACAATTTCCATACAAGAAGCTATCCATGCATCTCAGCATACTTGTTCCTTACCCCCTCAACAATTTTCTTCACCTCCCCCGCATCTAACTTCTCCTTTCTCTCCGGTGTATACAACCCATTCACCTCTTGTTCTATATCCGTCAATTGCGTATATACGAACCCACATATATAGCCTCCATTCACTATCCCTGTCATCATCTTCTCGATTCGCTGAAGTAGATCGCTGGAGGAGGTTGCAGTAGTGTAGCCCCAGTCCCGCTCCCCAGCTTTATCAGCGGCTGAGCGCGCGATATTTATCCCGCCGAACTCAGTACAAATGACAGGTGCGCCTTCTCGGTGTGAGGAACCCGGGTCAGAAGACGATTCGATTGGCGACAGGAAGATTGGTCGATTAGACTTTGGTGCTAGGATGCCCGGTAAGGAGGAACAAGTTCTCGTCAGCTCGTCGCCGTCAGAGTAATCGTGGAACGTAGTTAGATCGGTGCAGACGTGTTCCCACCCGCAGTTATCGTTGACGGGTCTTGTCGGATCGAGGACTTTGGTCGCGTAGTATAGGCTCCGGATGTGGTCTCGCTGTTGCTTGTTCCCGGCCAGATCAGTGTAGGCCCATGATTCATTGACGGGCGTCCATGCAACTACACTAGGATGATTCCTGTCCCTCATCACAGATTCTCGCCACTCTTGATCAAACCGCTCTGCATACTCTGCGCTGAAGGCATATGCGTTTGCCATCTCGCCCCATACGAGAAAGCCGAGACGGTCAGCCCAGTAATGGAATCGTGGGTCTTCGACTTTTTGGTGCTTGCGGCAGCCATTGAAACCCATACGCTTGCTGAGCTCGATGTCTTCTTTCAATGCGTCTGACGATGGTGGTGTCATGAATGTTTCAGGCCAATAGCCTTGGTCGAGGAAGAGAGCCTGGAAGTAGGGCCGGTTGTTGAGGCGGAAGGTGCTCTTGTCCCAGTGTAAAGAACGCATCCCTGTCGTGACTTTGCTTATGTCTATCAGGCTACCGGTAGAGTCGTAGAGGCGGATCGTGAGATCGTAGAGGGTTGGGTGTTCGGGGGACCAGAGGGCAACGCCTTTAAGCCAGCAGGAGTCATCCTTTGTTGGCGCGTTGTCCGTAATTTCATTTGGTAGTTGCGATGTTTGTTTGTCCGAGAGTCGCATGTTCGCTGTGAACGACACCGCATTCGAGTCCTGCGATAGTTCGATTTTGTCAGTCTTGCTCACCAGGACACCTCCCAGGCTAGCTTCAAGCTCCACACTATATTTATGCCCAGCAGGTCTCCCTAACACTTTAACACTGGCGTATAGCCGTCCACTTTCGATATCGTTGCTCCTCAGCACGGTGCCTGCGCTCGCATCTCCAATCCTCACGCTTGGCACTGCCTCCAACCACACGCTCTGCCAAATACCTCCACTCGGCGTGTAAAAGATACTCTCCGGCTGTGCTTTCCAGTATTGTTTACCCCGAGGTTGCGTTAAATCATGCGCCGAGTCAAAGACCCTTACAGTAAGTCTTTGAACGTTCCCATTTGCAAATGCATCGGTAATGTCGATGTCGAATGGAACATGGCCGCCACGATGGCCTCCGAAGAAGTGGCCACCCACCCAGACTTTCGCTTCGTAGTCAACGGCTCCAAATCTTAAAATCACACGTTCTCCAGAGGCTTTGCTATCATCTTTACGTAGGTCGGTGATGTCTCGCTCATACCAAAACACCTCATGCACGCCCTTGTCCTCGATCCCAGAAGCGGGGCATTGGAACACATATGGGACTTGGATATCTCTTTTCTTATGCACTACAGCTTCGTGTCGTGCAAACTGGTTGCCTTGCAATAACTCCTGCGTCCCGGCTGCGATTTTGGCCGTGATGCTGTGCGCTTCGGTGTTCTCGGCGCTGTTGGTGTTGATTGGGTTGACGGTAACCTCATCTGGGAGACCATTCAAATGCCAGCCTTGTGTCAAGCCGATGCCGTTGTCGTCGAAAAGAAAGCTCCATGGGCCGTTGAGGGAAGTCCATGTCAGATCTTCGCGGATGAAGTCGGGGCGTGGGTAGTCAGCCATGGTTGGTGGTGTTTTGATGGGGGGTTGGATTGAGTCACGTAGTTGATTCTTTAGTTGTGGATGTGATGAAGGTGGAAGATTGTGATATTTCGTAGCACTTTCCAAGGTTAAAAAGGTCTACTGCACGTGAGATGTGTTACGACGCATCGATGTGGAGTAGTGGAGAGTAGGAAGACTGGGTCCATCACGCACCAACCTAAATCAGGATTAGTCACTTGTTACTCGGAAATAGTCCGCTCACAATATCCTTCATTCCATCAACATCCTCTTGACTTTCATCAGAAGAAGCGCAAAACTGGAAGTTCACTAATAATTAAAGTGGTATAACTGTTCTATATCTAGAAACACAAAGTACTACTCTATGTCTTCACGCTCAACCTTCCTACCGCAGTTCCCTCTCATAACCTGTCTGCCATCACTCCCACAATCTTGCCATTATTTCCCTTTCTTCTCATTACTGTCGATCATAGGCCCTCCCGGCAAGCGATTCATGCTTGAACTGACGCTAGCGTTTCCCACACTCCTTCGAAACTGTTCTGGATCACCAACGTGTACGGCGGTTCCGTCCGGGCGCGTGTAGTAGCCCGAAGCAACGGTCCAAGGGGTTTGGGGGAGTGCAGAATCAGTACCTGTCATTAATTTAGCCCAGTTATCCGACAAGAATAGAGGAAGAGGCGATACATACGACGGGGCATGCTCGCGAGAAAAGACTTGATATCAGCGGTTGGATGAGCCTCGTTGTTCGTTGCAGCCATATCTGCGGAACTCGTTTGGCCGGTGAAGGATGAAGAGTTGGACTTGGGAGAGTATGACTTGGAACTGAAGGAAGAGTATACTTTTGCTGCTAGTGCGAGAATGTGTAAATCAATTGCTCATCATGGAGGTCAACGATGCAGCTTATACATGGCTACCGACGAAATTCCAAACGCATACTTCTTATTACATCATCAACATCGATGCTGGAGTAGAGGGTCTCATCTTGACTTCAACTTGACATGAGGGTCTCAAGGGGGTCTCTTTCACAACACAAGTACAACAATTCTCGGGGGTCTCTTCCCAATCTGGACTAGGCGGGGACCAGCTTTACGCGTATTTAATGAGGCTCAATTGGAGTCTCCTTGGCCATTGAGGAGGAGAAGTGAGGGTCTCATGCTCTAAATCTTTACAGGTATCAGTGGTTAGAACCGTGGAAGGATCGATTGAACTCACCGCCTTGAAGGACGTTAAGATCACCAGCACAGCCTTCCAAATCGACGAATAACAGCCCACCAAGTACCTCAGTGCAGGTACGTAATTTTTCTCGCTCATGCATCACATGCTAGCAAATGAGTGGGCTATATGGCGTTTTCAGCGGTCAAATCATGTATAGATCAACATGCTTAGACGCCATATGTACAAGCCATGCCACAACACCCAAACTAGATAATGCCGGGAACTTACTCCAGGCTGGTGATGGTAAGGTAGGGTCTCAATCCATAAGCAGGGCAAAGTTGTTCTGCCGAGGTGACGCCTCACTGTTTTGCTGGGCGCATCACCGAGTTCAGCTGTGAGGGCCTGTTCATATCGTGTTCGCATAATAGCCAACCACGTACGCAGTTTTACGCAGGATGCCAAAGGAGGAGAATGAGACCCTCGAATCATTTCTTGACCTCAGTCCTTGCCTTTCCATCCGGTTGCTGCCGTCAAGCAACCGATTGGACGACAAGTTGGGGCCTTAAGGATTCTATGGGCTAATAGAGTAGCCTCACCGGTGTGAACACAAGCTGTGCCAAATACCTCCTGCGGAGGAGCCTAGTGAGCTGTAACAGAATGCTGGTGGACGTTGAGAAACCTTATCTGTGTCCATGAGCTTCGTTTAGAGGCAGAGCGTCGCAAGCCCACCCTCTTCAACTTTGTTTCGATTGGCACTACGTCCAACCGCTTTGATCGCACGCGCATATTCTCATCAAAACTCTCATTGTTCAGATCCCCAAACCGCGCTCGAGCTACTCTGTCAGATATCTTTACGGTCGCACTCCTACTGGGACACTAGTGTACCGAAGGGTCAAGTGAGAAGAACTCCGTCGTATTGCACTGAAGTGTATGACTAGATGTGTCGTTCGCGATCAAGTTGATGGTAATAATGATACAAAAGCAAGTAGTGCTTGCCGACCTCGATACCTAAAACGCCGCAATTCAGACGCTCATGCTCGAAAGTAATCTCGATGAAGTACCGCCCAAAGTCCAACACCAAGTACGATGCAAAAATCCCATAACATAATGCACACTATGCAAATGCCGCAAGAAAGCCGAATGCCACGATGCTAAAACAACGCTAAACGCACAACCTCGACCAGGTATTATGTCGCCTCAAACACTCGAGCCCATTCTGTCCTCCCCACTATCCTTCCGACCGTTCCTCTTCTTCCCCTTCCCCTTCTTCTTCAGAAGCTCGTTCGGCGGCGTATGCGTTCCTCGGCTACCAGTTTGACTATCTCCCTGCTTGAGCCCCTTCACTTCTTTCAGCATATCCCGGAACCCTTCCTCCAACGTGGTCATTCGGGCAAGCATGATCCTACTCATGCGATTCGAGTCCGACTCCGTATCGCTACCCTTCTGCTCACGTGCCTTCATCCGTGCAGCCAGCTCGAACTGTGTCGTAAAGGACGCAGGTAGTGTGTTGAGGTTGCCGAAATTAGGATTGAGGTTATTATCCCCAAGATCTGAAGCAAGATCTAGCGCGACAGCGTTGAACGAAGGCTCACGTCCGCGGTGGTTTGTCGCTAAGAAGTTAGCCATGTTAGGGACTTGTCGATTTGCGTCGCGCGGCGGCATGATCGCACGAGGACGGGATGCTTGACCGGTAGGACCAGAGGAGCGCTTGGGCGTACGAACACCAGCCACAGTCGATCCGTCCATTCGACCTGGAGTCGCCGTTCCAGTTGCTGTACCACTACGCGTGCTTGTCTTGGGGCGCCTTCCGGAAGATGAGGGGCGTGATAAATCCGCCGTTTCCTTCGTTGGGCTGAAGAGAACCGTGCTAGTAGACAGATTGCGATTATGCCCAGGTTTCGACTTCGAGAGTCTCTTACTTGGCGACATGTCGTGCTTTCCCTGGGGGCTAATCTCGGATGGCGAAGCTGTTCTTGCGGAGGTACGCGTAGTTGTTTTGGGGAACATCGTCATCGGAGTGCGGAAGAAATCGTCATCTGAAGATTCATGCCCGGATTGCGGTCGCTTATTTTCTTTACTGGAGCCTGGAGCAACTCGCGGAGTTATTTGGTTGTCGGAACTCGCGCTGTTTTCTTCATCATCTCCATCGGCGTCCGTCTGCTGTGGTACCTCTTCCATACTTATTGCTCGCTCGTCCTCTTCTGCTATGGGTCGAGCAAAGAAGGTGATGTTTTCGTCCGGATCTGAGGCTACAGCCCTGGTGGCAGTGAGCGGGTGCCGTCGCCTGGGCTGCCCTGCAGTCTTCGTACGCCGCAAGTATGGCCTATTACGACCCTCTAATCGATCCAGAACTGATCGCGAATCGTCTTGCGGCGGTGTGTTCTCATCATCGTCGCCCATCCTCCTCATCCAATCTGACACCACGTTACTTGATTTCCTCCTACCGGTCGGGTACTGCGAGGGTGCCTGGATGCTGGGGTCTCGATACGGTCGGCGGAAGACCTCTTCAAGCGCACGGTCCTTGTGGAACGTCGTAACTGAAGGCTCACGCAACCGCGGGCTGAACATGTCGACGGGCCCTCGAATGCTGAATGCAGGTACTGGCGCCTTTGACTCTTGTCGACCACGTTGCTCTACTAGGTCTGTTGGTCCATATGCAAGGTGTGATAGAAGCACACGTTCATAGAGGAAGATCGAGAAGAGGATTGGGATGTGCGTCAGTTTGATGACGAGCCGATTCATGCGAAGGAATCTCTTGAATGACATGGTGTACTTCAAGGGGATCAGTAGCCACCCGATGATGTTGGTCGGAGCGATATAGGAGAATAGCGCATCTGACTTGACCATGGAGATGGTGTTGACCGCAAAGAGGAACTGGTGCTCCTCATCGGCATTCTTGACGACAGCCATGAACGAGTTTGTCAGAACCGTTACCAATATGGTGACGATAAGGAAGTGACAGATGAAGAGGAACAGAGCGAGCAAGGTTTTACCCAAGAAGTTCACGTCTCCCCAAAGGTCCCAGGCTGCCGGCGTGAACCCCATAACTAGCTGGAAGATGGTATACGCAGCATCTGGAGCCCCCAGATCTCTCTTGAAGGCCATACTGAAGGCAATAAAGAAGCCACTGCAACTAATGACAATCAAGATGAGGATGGCGACCAGATCCATAGCCATCATCTTGAATGCAATGAGCAGTTGCGAGAAGTATCGATAGTGATCCAAGGCCGAGAACAGTCGAGGGAAGAGCAAGACAGCCGTGGCTCCGAGAACATCGTATGCCATTGCTGCAACTGCGTGGCGACTGACGTCGGGCATGAGAATCCCATAGAGGCGCAAGATGTAATACGCCATGAACATCAGTAGGATACCCAAATCAAAAGCATTCCAAACGCTCATTATGTAGAGTCCAAAGCCTTGCTCGGAGAAGCCTACTACTTCGTCAAGCATGTACCCAGCACTCCAAAACCAGAAGAGAACCTCCAAGGCTGTGATGTCGTCGGACTTCTCCGCAAGGACAGCGAGGAACAGGCCCAACATGATTCCGAACGAAAGCGTGGAGAATAGATTGCGATAACGGGGAACTCGAAGACGAGACAGCTTGAAGAGCGAGGCATCGTGGGGATCGTAAAGAGTGACTGTGCGTCTCATGAGTGCGGCGGGTGGGGGGAGTGGCGAGGCCTGCTTGGTGGGCGAAAGGCGGCGGGAAGGGCCTGTTCCGGGGGAAATATCATCAAGAGTGCTGTAGCCGCGGCCGTTGGGGGGATCGGGCTTTCGATGGAGGCTATCAGCAGCCGAGTGGAAGACGATTGTACCGGCCCAAATGGCTTCGAGTTGTTGCACTACGAGAGGGTGGGCGAGGAACTTCTTAGCCTGGGCGCGAATAGCAATCTCGAGCGTAGATATGCGCGCAGAGCGAGGAGCCTGCCGAGCCCAGTTTGCGCCTGGAGTCGTAATACCAGGCCCAGACATCTCCAAGCCCTGCAATGGGTCGAAGTCGTAGGAGAGGGCATCGATCAGTTCCCGCGTCGAGAACTCCCTCAGCAGCCTCATAGCCAGCAACTCACCTATGAGCGCCCGTGTCTTGCTGACGCCCATGATGCCAGGGTTTTCCTCTCCCTCCTTCTTGAATTGTAGGCAATTTGCGAGCAAGCAGTACAGGGTGCCACGCGAGAAGTGGTTGGATCGAATCTGCTGCTGGATGGGCTTGACGAGAAACTGGGAGACCTGCGGAGAGCGCAGCTGGTCCCAGGAGAGGGTTGTCTCGCATCGCTGGACGAGTATTATGCGAATTGCGTGGGTGGTGTTGTAGATGGGCAGGCGGTCTGGAGGTGTTGTTAGCATAGTAAACAAAGCGCGAGACCATACACACCTAAGACTTCAGAGGAGAAGACCGGGAGCAGTGGCCCGTCTCGCCGGCGGTCTTCGTCCTCGTCCTCGTCTTCACCGTCATAATGTGCTGCCGCTTCAGGGTACTCGTCATCTGCCTCGGAAGTCTCTCCATTATGGCGACTGCGGTACCGGTGGAGTGCCGCAAGCAAGGGCGTAGTTTCCGACGGACGGCTTTGCTTTGACCGCAAAAGTGAGGCGAACATGGAATCTACCTCAAGCCTTCGGGTGAGGAGCGTTCCCCGTCAGCGTGGCCGTGGGGTGTGGAGGGCGTAATGGAAAATGGAGGGTAAACAAGCGGTTTTACTACGGCGGACCGCCCGAGATGATAAAAGGGATCGTGGGCCGCGCTCCTTCCCAATTTCGTACTACACCCCCAATTCACCGCCTCTAGACCTCCAGACCGCTTCCCGGCGTTATACTGTAGAAGGGAGATCATGAGGACGGGATGTACGCCTCGAATCGTGGAGAAGGAGGACGCACAGATAAGACTCGAGTCTCACAACCAATGGCAGCCCCGGCTGCATGCACACTACGATGACGAGATCACCAGATGTACAGGGAGATGCAGCGCGATGTCGATGGCGCGAAAGACGCGATTGACCACATCTAGGCATATTAATCGCTCATGCATCGCATTTGCAGTCTGGGGTGCAGAGCGCGCACCAAGCCTCCGACCAGCCTGCACATGCTACGCGGGTTGGTGTTTGAAGCCCTCCTCTCGCCTCCGAGTCCGTGTAGCTTCAGACTCCGCCATCTCCTTCCTGTCATGCCTATCAATCTCAGTGCTGCTCGTGCCATGCATCTCGATTCTCGGGACGAAGAAGGCGTTCTGCAGACGCAAGAGCATTGCCTGATATCTTTATTTCTATGTGTCAAGGCGGCCGTCTCAGATATAGCGCGAGAACATATGCATTTCTCTCAATCCACATGCAATTCTCAAAAAGCATCATGCACGACGATGTCTATCTGCATCAAACGTTGAACATGATGCGGATCATTGCTCCACTGCTGCATGGTCGTTCTCGCGGCATGCCATTGGCAGCTTTGGCGACTTCATGCATGGGCAACTCTATACCGCGCCCACAATCACTGATTGGCAGTCACTGGTGGGGGTTGAAAATAGACTCCGTTGGCTGTAAAAGAGCATTCTGCTTCATATGTGTTCCGAACTTCGGTGGTCCTATAGAAGGTCACAGAGTTTCGACGCCGTCCAAACGTCAGTGAAGCAGTCCTGCCCCACGGTTCATTGACTGCATATTCTCGAATGAGAGGAAGAAATACGCGTGAGGTATCAGTGACATCCCACGTCGATGAGACACAGATCCAAGTCGTAGTTCAGTAGTTGTGTTGTAAGAGGACCGGCCAAAAATCGTCAGTAGTGGGGCTAATCCTGCCCCGCGTTAGTGCCGGCGGCCCACCTGCATTCTCGAGTTTTTTTTTGAGGTTTGGAACTTTTTTTTTCAGAACAACCCCAATTGCCTTTCTCTTACAATTGTCTGGCAGCCTCGCTACAGAAGGGTTCCTGAGCCCGCGAGCTGTCTCTCCTACCTCTCAAAATGGCTCAACGCCCCGATGAAAGCCAGAATTTGGCTCTCGAGCTTCAGGATGGCTACGTCTGCTTCGGACGCAGCTTCGGCGCTGAGAAGAGCATTGCTGGAGAACTGGTCTTCCAGACTGGCATGGTCGGCTACCCTGAGTCCATAACAGACCCGTCATACCGAGGCCAGATTCTGGTCATCACGTTTCCTCTTGTGGGTAACTATGGCGTGCCCTCGCGGGAAGAAATGGACAGCCTTTTGAAAGACATTCCGGCGCACTTCGAAGCCAAAGAGATCCATATTGCGGGCCTAGTGGTGGCCACATACGCAGAAGAAGAATACTCGCATCACCTCGCCATCTCTTCGCTGGGTGCATGGCTGAAGGAGCAAGGCGTGCCCGCTATCACTGGCGTGGACACGCGAGCGCTGACGAAGCGCATCCGAGAGGAAGGAAGCATGCTGGGACGACTGCTGCAGAGAACCACACCATCACCTGTCTCTACTGCACTCACTGCACTTGCCTCACTCACAAATGGCGCGGGGCTCACAGAGGGTGAAGTTGACGACTGGAGGAGCAGCTTCGAGCAGATCGAATGGCGAGACCCCAACAGGACGAACCTTGTGGCCGAAGGTACGACAAAGCATTGATTTATATCGGGATCCAGTCTGACGCGTGCACAGTGTCCATCAAGGAACCGAAGCTCTACTCTCCCGACCCCGCGAATGCCCTCCAGCATCCCTCCGGCCGCCCCGTACGCGTCGTCACCGTCGATGTCGGCCTCAAATACAATCAACTGAGATGTCTGGTGCGGAGAGGAGTCGAGGTCCTGCAGGTACCATGGGATTATGATTTCCCTCAGCTTGCTGGTAAGGACTACGATGGACTTTTCATCTCCAACGGTCCTGGTGATCCGGCTATGATGGAGGCTACTGTGAAGCACATCAAGGCAGCCATGGATGAGGCGCGGACACCTATCTTCGGTATCTGTCTTGGTCACCAGCTGCTTGCGCGCGCCGCGGGTGCTGACACTCTTAAGATGAAGTTTGGTAACCGCGGCCACAACATCCCTTGCACCAGCTTGCTCACAGGAAAGTGCCACATCACATCACAAAACCATGGTTACGCCGTGGACTCGAAGACTCTGCCTCATGGCTGGGAAGAGCTCTTTGTCAACGCCAATGATGGCAGCAACGAGGGTATTCGCCACGTACGGAGGCCGTACTTCAGTGTCCAATTCCACCCTGAGCACACTCCTGGTCCCCGCGATACCGAGTACCTATTCGATGTTTTCATTAGCACAATCCAGAAAGCCATTGAATCACCTCAGGTCATGTCACAGGCGGTCGAATTCCCCGGTGGCACGTTCGAGGACAACAAGAAGCTGTCTCCTCGAGTGGACGTTAAGAAGGTCCTCGTTCTCGGCAGTGGAGGCTTGAGCATTGGGCAAGCTGGAGAATTCGATTACTCGGGAAGTCAGGCCATCAAGGCTCTGAAGGAGGAGGGCATCTACACCATTTTGATCAACCCCAACATCGCTACCATTCAGACCTCAAAGGGCCTTGCCGACAAAGTATACTTTTTGCCGGTCAACGCCGACTTCGTGCGCAAAGTTATCCAGAAGGAGCGCCCCGATGGCATTTATGTTACATTCGGTGGCCAAACAGCCCTTCAAGTGGGTATCCAACTGAAGGACGAGTTCGAGGGGCTCGGCGTCAAGGTCCTAGGAACGCCGATCGACACTATCATCACCACTGAAGACCGAGAGTTGTTTGCGCGAAGCATGGAGTCCATCGGAGAGAAGTGCGCCAAGTCAGCATCTGCCAACAACGTCGAGGAGGCCATGCGCGCCGTCAAAGACATTGGCTTTCCCGTCATTGTCCGAGCTGCCTATGCTCTAGGTGGACTCGGAAGTGGCTTTGCTGAGGACGATGCTCAGTTGCTTGACCTCTGCAACAAGGCCTTTGCTGCTAGCCCGCAGGTGTTGATCGAACGCAGTATGAAGGGATGGAAGGAAATCGAATACGAAGTTGTTCGAGATGCCCGCGACAACTGCATCACAGTCTGCAATATGGAGAACTTTGACCCTCTGGGTATCCACACTGGAGATTCCATTGTCGTTGCCCCTTCGCAAACCCTTTCGGATGAAGACTACAACATGCTTCGAACAACGGCTGTCAACGTCATTCGTCACCTGGGAGTCGTTGGAGAGTGCAACATCCAGTACGCCTTGAATCCATTCTCTCGCGAGTACTGCATCATCGAGGTGAACGCCCGTCTGTCGCGTTCATCAGCTCTAGCCTCTAAGGCCACTGGTTATCCCCTGGCTTTCGTTGCAGCTAAGCTCGGTCTCAACATACCGCTGAACGAGATCTCGAACTCTGTTACACGCTCCACCTGTGCATGCTTCGAGCCATCTCTGGACTATGTTGTCGTGAAGATCCCCCGATGGGATTTGAAGAAGTTCACACGTGTTTCGACCCTTCTCGGCTCGTCTATGAAGAGTGTTGGTGAGGTCATGAGCATTGGCAGAACTTTTGAAGAGGCCATTCAGAAGGCCATCCGTGAGATCGACCCTAGTAACCTCGGTTTTAATGAGACCGCTGCGTTGATGGGAATCGATCAGGAGCTCCAGACACCTTCGGATCAGCGACTATTCGCCATCGCCAACGCTATGAAGTCTGGGTACAGCGTCGAAAAGATCTGGGAGATGACCAAGATTGACAAGTGGTTCCTCAGCCGTCTCAAGGGTCTTAGTGACTTTGAGAAGTCGATGTCGAACTACAACACCGTTAGCATCACCCTGCCTCTGTTGAAGAAGGCCAAAGCACTAGGCTACTCCGATCGCCAGCTCGCCAAGTTCTGGGCTTCTAACGAACTTGCAGTGCGTCGCGTGCGCGTAGATGCTGGAATCTTCCCCGTGGTCAAACAGATCGATACCGTGGCGGCCGAATTTCCTTGTTGGACCAACTATCTTTACCTCACATACAACGGCACGGAGCACGATGTTAGCTTCAACGACAAGGGCGTGATGGTTCTTGGCTCTGGTGTGTATCGCATCGGTTCTTCAGTAGAGTTCGATTGGTGCAGTGTACGAGCTATTCGCACCCTAAGAGAGCAAGGATTTAAGACCGTTATGTTGAACTACAACCCAGAAACGGTAAGTGGACGGCGCTATAATAGTTACTTATGAAGCATACACTGACTTTTTAGGTCTCCACTGATTACGACGAAGCGGATCGTCTCTACTTCGAGAACATTTCGCTCGAGACGGTACTTGACATCTATACCTTGGAGAGCTCCAGCGGTGTCATCATTTCGATGGGCGGACAGACCCCTAACAACATCGCTCTGCCTCTTCACCGTATGAATGTGAAGATACTGGGTACCTCCCCGGAGATGATTGACACTGCTGAGAACCGTTACAAGTTCTCTCGTATGCTTGACCGCATCTCTGTTGATCAGCCCGCCTGGAAGGAGCTCACCAGCATTGAGGAGGCTACCGAGTTCTGCGATCGGGTATCCTATCCCGTGCTCGTCCGCCCATCTTACGTGCTATCTGGTGCTGCTATGAACACCGTCTACTCGAAGCACGATCTGGCCAATTATCTGAACCAAGCGGCGGATGTCTCAAAAGAGCACCCTGTCGTCATTACAAAGTACATTGAGAATGCCAAGGAAATCGAAATGGACGCCGTCGCCCGTAACGGAACTATGATTGGACACTTCATCTCAGAGCACGTAGAGAACGCGGGTGTACATTCTGGTGACGCCACTCTGATTCTACCTCCCCAGGACTTAGGTAAGATCATTTATGTGCAGTGTATGTGGCACACACTGACTCTAGAAATTAGACACCGAGACTGTCCGACAGATTGAGGACGCCACCCGGAAGATAGGGAACGCATTGAACATCACGGGACCTTACAATATTCAATTCATCGCGAAAGACAACGAGATCAAAGTCATCGAGTGCAACGTCCGCGCTTCGCGGTCTTTCCCTTTCGTCTCCAAGGTCATGGGTGTCGATCTTATTGAGATGGCTACCAAGGCTATGGCTGGCCTGCCCCTCATCGAGTATCCGCCAGTCAACATTCCTGCAGAGTACGTGGGTGTCAAGGTTCCCCAGTTCTCTTTCTCTCGGTTGTCTGGTGCCGACCCAGTGCTCGGCGTGGAGATGGCCTCGACGGGTGAGGTCGCCTGCTTCGGTCGCACCAAATACGAGGCGTATATCAAGGGTCTCATCGCGACAGGTTTCAGGTTGCCGAACAAGAATATCTTGTTGTCTATTGGCTCTTTCAAAGACAAGCTAGAGATGTTGCCTTCCATCGAACGCTTGCACAAGATGGGCTACAACCTCTTCGCTACGGCCGGAACAGCAGACTACATCCAGGAGCACAACATCCCAGTGAAGTTTTTGGAAGTTCTTCCGAGTGGTGAGCACGACGAACAAAAATCGGAGTACTCGCTCACACAGCACTTGTCCAACAACCTCATCGATCTGTACATCAACCTGCCGTCGAGCAACCGCTTCCGACGACCAGCCAACTACATGAGCAGAGGGTACCGAACCCGACGGATGGCTGTCGACTACCAAACCCCTCTCGTGACCAATGTCAAGAACGCGAAGCTTTTGATCGAGGCCATTGCTCGCCACTACGATCTCGAAATCAGTAAGGTAGACTTCCAGGAGTTTGCCGCAGCTCCGGGATCTCACGAGCAGTCGTCTCTGGAGATGTCCAGCCTGAACGCTTCGTTGTCTTTGACGCAACTTCTCGCAAAGTCACCGTTCAAGAGAAAGGACATCACCTCCGTCAAGCAATTCAGCCGCGCGGACCTCCATCTACTGTTCACCATCGCCCAGGAGATGCGTCTCGGTGCTCAGCGACAGGGCTGTCTTGACGTTCTCAAAGGCCGTGTCCTCTGCACCATGTTCTTCGAGCCGTCGACGAGGACGTCTGCTTCCTTCGACGCTGCTATGAAGCGTCTGGGTGGCGAGGTTGTCGTCGTTAACGAATCGGTATCCTCGACAAAGAAGGGCGAGTCTATCGCTGACACCGTCCGCACACTTGGCTGCTACGGCGATGCCATCGTCCTGCGCCACCCGTCTGAGGAGTCAGTGGATATTGCCACCAAGTTCTCCAGTGTTCCCATCATCAATGCTGGAAACGGAAGTCGCGAACACCCGACCCAGGCTCTGCTCGACATCTTCACCATCCGCGAGGAGCTGGGAACTGTGAACGGCCTCAACATTACTTTCGTGGGCGACCTCAAATACGGCCGCACAGTGCACTCCCTCTGCGAGCTCCTCTCCCACTACGACGTCAGCGTCAACCTCGTGTCCCCCGCGTCCCTCAGCATGCCCTCTGGTGTTTCGAACGCACTCAAATCCCGGGGCCAGCTAAACCAAGTCTCCAACGAGCTCACAGCCGAGATCATCGCCTCTTCGGATGTACTGTACTGCACGCGAGTGCAGAAGGAGCGCTTCCCGGATCTGGCGAGCTATGAGGCCGTCAAGGATGCATTTGTGATTGATAACAAGGTGCTGAAGGGGGCGAAGGCGAATATGATTGTGATGCACCCGCTACCGAGGAACAACGAGATTCACGAGGAGGTGGACTTTGATCCTAGGGCAGCGTATTTCAGACAGGTGAGTAATTCTCAGTTCAAAGTGGACATTATTCACTGACATGATGACAGATGAGGTACGGACTGTACACTCGCATGGCGTTGCTTGCTATGGTCATGGCCCCGTAAGGTGCCGCACTATACGCGACAATGTTCCTTGTCGGCGACACTATCGTTACATTTCTTCGGTGTTTAGGGCTGGCGTTCACATGTTCCATCCACATACACAAACACAAACGACAACAAAAGTTCTGCTTCGTGACCTTCATTGGGCTTATACCACACTTCGTAATACGCATCACGTAGACGGCATTTTACTCTAGATAGACATCTAAAAGCATTTGAGAGGAGTTCGCCCCGGGACTAATGGGCCGTGTTATTATGTAAAATTTGCATTTCCAAGGATGGGGGGAAGCTATTTTATTTTTTCTTCGATCGTGTTTGGAGTTTGCATTGGGTCGCGTGGGGAGGTGTATCACCGGGTTAGGTTTGGTTGGCGTCGCATTTGATGGGTGCATTTTGAGGATTTGGGAGGAGCCATTTGGGAATGGATAGGGATCTGCATGGAATGGTGTTATTAGATGAAATTGGTTTGAAGGTTGAATGCTACTCAGAATGGGCAAGCTATGTATCAGGTCACTCCGAACGCCTCGCCCTAATAAATACAATAAACAAGGGCTCATTTCATGGAGACTATGATTTAGTCTTCGCATGATGGTCGCTATTATGCCAGAACGCTTTCTTGCGCACAGTTGTGTCATGACTTCCGTTGAGATATTCCACACAGTCGTCTGGGAAGCCTCTAATGATGCAGACACCGTCCCCAAGCTGTACCTCGTTAGCACTTTCTCAATTACCCAACACTCCACGCAGAAGACGACTTACCGGGCAACCCGCAACCGAATCCAACGAACAGGTAGATCAAGAAGATGACAACCAAACACAGCAACACCATGAGTTTAATATTCTTCCACCACATCCTCCTCTTCAAGTTCCTACTCCTCACCCTAAAGTCCCGCGCATTCTCGCCCAACCGCCCCGTCTTATCAACCAACACGCTCATGTGCTCCCCACGCTCCAGCACGCGCTCAATATTCTCCGTCATGATCTCCCTCACGCCCTCGATTTCGCGTTGCGCAGTACGAAGCGCATCCTGCTGCCCGGCCTGGGTGCTGCCCTGCTCCAGCATCAATTTCTTCAGCGCGCCATTGAAACTCGCACAGCCATACGGGGGCAAATCAGCAAAATCCGTCGTCTCAACATCGAAGTCGGCGAAGAACTTCTTCTCCAAGTTGGTCAGGAAGCCGAAGGGGATGCGTTGGCCGAGGTCGCGCTCGGCGATGACGAGGAAGGTCAGGCCGCCGGCGGAGGCTTGCGCGGTGGGGAAGTCCTGGGGCGACTTGACGAGGCAGTGGATGAAGAACTTGGACTGGTCGATGGTCTTGTGGGCCGAGGTGGTGTGGGTGAGGCGTGGGAGGACGAGGGAGACGAGCGACGAGGCGTTGCTGCTGGCGGAGGCGGTATGTTCGGTTAGGACGGTGGTGTTGTGCGCTATGCATGCACTACGTTGGTGTTAACTTTACTGAACAAAGGTCGTATTAGAAGAAGGGGAGGTACTTACTATAGCAGAGGCGTCGACGAAGATGAGGACGCCATGGCGAACGGGGGTGGAGGAGGGAGCTGCCTTTGTCGCTTGGAAGCAGCGGGTTTGGTCGGAGATATCAGACCGCGAGAAACAAGCGTGCTTTTCTGCTGTGTCTCAGGCTGTCCGTCGGTTGGAGTCGTGGTCGTTGTTGTTGTTGTTGTCGTCGCAGCAGCAGCAGGAAAGCTGGGGATGCTGCCTCTAGCCATCCGCGTCATCGCCAAGCTAACTCGGATCTGTCAGTAACCCATGCAGGGAACCGCGGTTGGCGGCGATTGGCGTCTGTGGTAGGGCTGAACTTTTTTGTGACTTGGAGCTTTCGCGCTTGCTTAGAAGTTGTTTATTATGCTGAAGCTCGTCGGGGACTGATCTGTTTGTTTATCACAGATTGCGCGGTCTCGTGGGCAGCGGAAATTAAAACCATTGCGCGACCAGACAATTCGTTTGTTGATTTTCACTCTCGTGGCTCGACGTCACCATCCACATTCTTCGCCGCGCAAGCGTTCACGACAACAGCTCGGCCTTAATTCTCACACCCACCTGTGTCTGGCAGCATGGTTCGCGTCAAGTTCCGCTATCTGGTAGTGGACTTTCTTTATCCTGAGCCCAGCAGCACGAAGAACAGCACTCCGCTTCCAGACGTCGTCCAAATCCACTCTCCCACACCTGATGCCTTCCACCCTGGCCTCCTCATACGGATGATACGAGACGAAGTACAGGAGCTGTACGGCGAGTATGGCATGGGCATGGTAGCTGCGGGGCTAAAAGGTACTTCTCCCCTTCACCATTTCACACATCTTCAAACTTCCTTTGACAACAAACCATTCCAGTCAACTACTACTCCCCGTCCACCAGCACCGCCATCATCCGCTGTCCACGCGACCACTATGAAATGGTCTGGGCGGCCCTCACGTACATTACGCGTCTCCCCAAGCCTGTTGACAGGCCAGTTGTTGTGCAAGTTGTACGAGTTAGCGGCACGATTACGAAGGCCGAAGAGGAGGTTATACGGCGGTCGCAGCAGATTATCAAGAGGGCGAAAGAGTGGGAGGGAAATGGGGGCTTGCCGATGATGCAGAGTGTGGAAAAGGCGGTGGATAGGGAAAGGAAGAGGGAGGGGGAGGTTTTGGCAACAGTGGATGATGGGGGTGAGAGTGAGGAGATGAGTGAGTGAGTAGGTGGATGCAAATCTTGAGTGCATCGCACACTGGGCTGCTGGAGTTTGGCTTCTGGACATAGGACGATCCTAGGACGATAAGGCAAGAGCGCCCGGCGTGACCTCACATTCACCACCCACACCAAGCGAAGCGAAGGTGAAGCCAACATTAGTGATTCTTGGCGGTCACCCAGCAACGCTTAATTCCGAACTCACCTTCGGCCTGCTGCTCCCCTCCGCTGACAACAAAGCTCGCATCGGCCCTGACATTGGACTACTGTCTCTCTTCTTCGATCTAGTTGAAGGTCTAGCCGACGATGTCCGCGAGCAGTTTCCGGTATTGCAGCAGCTTAAGCTTTTGTGGCTAACGAGTGAGCTGACCCCATTGATCGAATACTCTACTTTGGATACGATATATCCGGCATTGGTCGAGAGGTTCCGGGAGTCTGGGATTGAGGTGACGGAGGAACTGGTGCAGTCTGGTATTTGAATTCACTCCGAGAGCTAAGCGAGAGTTATAGCACATGTCTCAAATATCGTCCATTATTTATGTAGGCCAAACAGTCGCATCACTGTGTCAATTGGCGAGACATTTTTTTGTTCCATGGGGTGTAAAGCTGCCAGCGATATTATAATAAGATAGCAGTCGTAGAGTTCCTTCACGCTTCCTTGAGAAGCTGTAACGTAACTATGAATACTCCACTCCCCCCTTCATCCTTCTCCGTGTCACTGCACTAACCTTGTTCATAAGTCATCATCACAACCCTTCAGCCAGGCAACTCTTGCGCCCCCGTCCCCTTTGTCTCCCCCTCCGCACCCACATTGATCCTCTCATTTCTCTCAAACTCTCCCTGCGCCGTCTCAGGCGACACAAACGGCGATTGGCATGGCGTGCCATTCATAATCGAGCCCGGCAATTCCGAAGGAGTGGGAGAGCCACAAGTTTCGACTATTGGCGTGCCGTCCAGCTCCGCTTTGTGAGCGTAGCCCGGTCCCGCTGCTTCGGCAGTGTGAGCATAGACATCTGTGACTGCCCCTTTTTCGGGTGGGTAGTCAACTGAAGAAATGATGAGAGCTGTTTGATGGTTCTTGCGTTGGCGGCGGATGTAGAAGCATGTTAGTCCTGCGAGGCTGAGGAGGGCTGGGACGCCGATACCAATACCAACGCCTAGGCCGATGGTTGCTGCTTTTCCGCGCGCAGACACTGAGGTAGCCAGGCTGGGTGGAGTGGTGGAAGTCACAGTCGTACTGTCGGTGGTGGTAGTGGTCGATATATGTCTTAGAGTACTTGAGGCTGTAGTAGAGGCAGAATATCCAGGCGAGGCGGTAACCGTAGACCCTGAAGTTGTTGTCGACGATGTGGAAAGAGGCAGCGTCCTGTCCGAGTTCGCACTCCAGTAACTCCACAGCCTGCTCGATGACGGCAGCGCAGCAATATCACTGAGCGTGGAAACCCAGTTGAAAGCCACATACGCCTCGTCATGCTTCAGATTGTCGCACCCCGCCCCTGGCCATCTCTCGATATCCTCATCCCATACATTGTCGTCGCACCCTCCTATGCCAGCACAGTTGTCCGGATGATGGCAGACCCACTTGTCATGCGGTAGTCCTTTCGTTCCGTTGCAGTAGACTAGACCTATCCAGTGGCTCTTCTCCGTGTCGAGCTTACACTTCTGAGGGCAGTGAGAATCCTGGAAGGAAGGATCTGTGCAGCCATATTGATACGTGACGCCCTTGTCAACGTTGTGGCAAGCGTTTTCCTCGAGGCATTTGTCACCCACATGGCAGCAGGAGTAGTGAGATGACAAGGTCGATGGATAGCATGGGATCACGCTATCCGCGGCAAGTTTATCGACGTCGTAGTAACAAGGATGCGGTGTGCGAGCAACGATGCTCGAGAGTAGGTTAAGAAGGAAGACTGAGACAAGGTTGAGGTGCGTAGAAATAAGATGCATCTCGCTGGTATCGTCTGTGAAGTAACAAGACAACGTTTAGTCGGTGCTGGAAGTGGCGTCATAAAGACAAAGGAAAGGGAAAGAGCGACGAGGCCAGCTCCATATCGCACACTGACGTAGAGCGAAGCTACGCCACGGTGTGAGCACAATAATTAATTGCCGTGACGTCGAGAAACATATCGAGTGGATGGATATGAGGATGGTGATATGTCTGTGCAATGTGAGACATGGCGTTGCTTGTTTGCTGTTCCTCAACTAGTCATTTAGCGTGGCTGCTGTGTGTGTGGTCCCTTCCCCGTCTGTGCCTCTTCACCGGCTTCCCCGCAGTTAGTGTGCACCATAGTACAGCGGTTGAGCTCAAGATGTGGGAGCTTCAAAGGGCCGCAGAAGGAGGGCTCTTATAAAATCGTGATCGTCCTGACGGTTCCTCGCTTATACATGGAGAAGATTGGCCACGTATCCGGCTTCCAGAAACCTTCCTCAAAACAGCCGACTCTCTCAAGCGTCCCCTGTTGTCCATCGCAGTCTTTAGCCACCAGGCCAACGTTACGTTTTCCGTCACGGAATTTATGTAGCTTCTTGGGACGCAGTGATTCGGGCCACTCGTATCCTTCCCGATGGGCGACGAGAACCGCAAAAAGGTTCTTGTCTTCGATGTCGGCAAAGTCGGGATTCTATACTCTTGAAGATGGAGCTGGATTGCTTTTGGCGTTTGAGCCATAACCTTTGCTGTTGCTATGGGTGCTTTTGTTTGAAGATTCGTATTATTGAAATGTTGAGAGGTTGATCTTCCGTAGAGGTGCGCGCACGGTTAATGAGCCAGATCATAATACTTGGCCGTTAAGAGAAGCCTCAAGATTGAAAGTCACTGCAATCTCCAGTGAAAGGTTTGTGGTCCACTGTTGCGCAGTCCTGCAAATTTGCTTGAAGCCTACCTATGATATCAGCCTAATACATCACGGTTTCCTTCTTCACATTCTCAGATTGTTCTTTGCGGTATCCCAGAAGGCCGTCGTATGGTATTGAATCGTCCCCGCATCATGAAAGCCCACCCACTCGACTGCTCCTTAGAGATGCCATCTACGGCTCCTTGAACCCGTTATGGTAGTCGAAGCGGCGCTGTTGTGGCTTGAATCTCAGTGTACTAAGTAACTCCAGATCGTCGCCATCTTTTGTCGTGCGCCCAAACAAGACATCCGCCCCGTACAGGTACCATGTCTCAGTCGTCAAAACCTGAATCGCAACGCGACGCCGCAGTCCCTGACGAAGCACGCCTTTCACTTGGTCCGTGAGCTCAGCAGCCTCCTCGATCGGACGCTTTACTTGAAATCGTATGCGCTGGAACGTCTGTGGTTCACGGAGTCCATCTGCAGTCTTGCGGGTGTGGACGTTCACTTCGATATGGCGCCAGCGGGTGCTGAAGACAACGTGGAAGAATAGGCGCTTGAGGTTCTTCATATTCTGAAGCGCGTATAGAACGACAGGCCAGGGTTCGCAGATAGGGAAGCCATGCGTAGAGAGATAGGATGTCATCGCGTCCCTTTGGTCGATGTAGAAGTAGTCGACTTCTAGGAAAAGATCCAGGCGCTCGAGGCTCACACAGTCGGCCAGTAAGTCCCAGAGCTTGATGGCTTGTTCTGGTCGTGGACGGTGCTGCTTGCTGTCTCCGCTGACTGTCAGTCTAAGATTGCGCAGGCTCCTACGACCGGTTTCTCCGATGTTTTCAAGAAACTTGATATAGACTTGGACATAGTCCGGGTCGGTTGTGAAGTTTTGCTTCGTCTTGATATCAAAGAAGTTGGTAGCAAAGAAGTAGGAGCGCGCTTCTTGTCGGATGTAATGATCAATGCTGCTGAGGAGTTCAAGTGCTTCAAGCGGTGTCCGCTCATCCATGCGGAAACCGCCCGCGGACTGAAAACGCTTTGTAGTTGCGTCGTATGTCAGCGTGATAGGATCTGTACACTTCAGCGTCTGCGCGTATGCATGGTTGCGCACTTCTCCGGGGAGAGACGCGAAGCATAGGGAGGTCGGGATGGCCCTCGTGGAGCCTTCTTGGAAAGAGGTCAGCCGATCTTGGGGAGGAGACATGGCGTTGAGGTTGAGGGAGTGTAGATTGGGAGTTGATACTGTAGAGTCTGTTGTGGAATCTTACGCCGTGAGAGTAGCCTATATATGAGTAGGTCTAGAATCTAGAAGCTTTTGGTCGTAGTGAAGTGAATTGACATAATAGCAGGGGACACGAAACGCGACGCGACCTGTGCACTGCAGCCTACAGGAGCACGCATAGTTCCTATAGAAACCTTGGAAGCTAGTGCATGCAGCACTTCCAGCTGTTAGACGTTCACTCCCGAAAAACTTTCTATAAAGGCCTTGGACAAACAGAGCGGTCACATTCACAGACTAGCGACTGGAACGAGGTCACAGGAATGGGCAGACCATAATATATTATTGGGTGACTGTAGGTACCAACAGACTGGGGGAGAGTCTGCCTTACCTTACCCCGCGTCAGCAGAACCTCGCTCTGAGGTTCGCTTAATCGCCCACATGATGTAACTTTCAGAGGGGAAAAGGAAAGACAGTTTATAGCTCGCCAGAGCTATCAGTAAATGGTAAAAGCGGTATCGCAATTATGATACGGGAGGCTTTCGTTGCGCAAACGGGGCCGCTGCAGCACGTGACATCCTGCATGTGACTTCCACACCCACCAAACAACAAAAAAGATATCCTGGGTTGCCTGCCTAATGGCAGACGAAGGTGTTGATGAGAGTGGGACTCGAACCCACGCCACTTTCGTGACCAGGAAGCGGAGAATGAATCTCTGCACTGCTAAGGAGAGACCTTAACCTGGCGCCATAACCAACTCGGCCATCTCACCGTTAAGGAATTTGATAGCAGTTTGAAGAGTTATACAATAAATAATCTTGATGTTTGACACAAAAAGAATGAGTAACTTGGGGTGGAGTGGAAGGCATGAGCACTAAGGGGTAAGAGAATTTTCTGCAGGGTCCGGCAACGACCGGCAGAAAGAATTCGGACGAGCACGAAGCTTATGAGCGGAAATGTTCCGATCGATCCGCTTAATCATTCAATGCTTGGCCAACAAGCGAGTATCAAGTCCAACTTATATCTCGCAATTCCACAAATTAGAGTCAAGAGCGAAAAGCGCATAGTGAAGAGTCAAAAGCGAAAAGCGCATGTGAAGCATCACGGATCATACGAGACTTTCCCGCAATTACTTCTAGCTTCCTTTGAGGAAGCGTGAAGTCACCAAAAGAGGGAAAGTGGATGCGATGAAGTAGCTTTAATGGCTGTTGACCTACTACAATCGACTCTTAACACTTAGCTGCTCGGGACGCCACATTTCGTTTAGGAGCCGGCTCGCGTTGACCATCTCTGGCCGGCACTGATCTAGCGAGGTGACACCAAGCAAGCGCATGCCTGTTTGGAGCTCCTCTGCAAGGACTGTTGTATGTCAACTTCAATACTCGTTGTTATTAGGAATGTAAACTTACTGTCCACACAGCGCTCAACGCCCTTCGTACCATACGCTCCCAGCGCATACAAGAATGGCCGACCGACACCGACCGCTGTAGCACCCAGACATAGCGCCTTGAGTACGTCGTTTCCATCTCGCAACCCGCCATCTAGGAAGATTTCCAACTTTCCAAACACTTCTGGGCAGTACG
The DNA here is from genome assembly GCA_021596325.1 of Parafenestella ontariensis. NCBI lineage: Eukaryota > Fungi > Ascomycota > Dothideomycetes > Pleosporales > Cucurbitariaceae > Parafenestella > Parafenestella ontariensis. The sequence goes on along the minus strand of JAKGDA010000008.1, from coordinate 490,363 downwards.
TCCGGATCTCTAGGAGCGTCATCAGCGCGCTAGGTGCAGTGTGAAGCTGTCGGCCGCCATGGTTGCTCAGCAATATACCGTCACAGCCATACTCCAGCGCTAGCTTCGCGTCTTCTGCGCATTGTATACCCTTTAGCACAATCGGCCCCTCCCACTCTTTGCGAATCCATTCTAGATCTTCCCATGTCATATGCGGGCTGAGCTGTCCTTGTACGGGTCTACCACCCATCGCAGGCGCAAAGGCGTTATCACCGCCAGCCTCCCACTCCGCTGTACCCTCTTCTTCAATTCCAACAGCTAGCGCTTCTTCAGCTTGGAGATAGCGATCCGCCGTCCTTTTACCCAAAATTGGCGTATCAACCGTAATCCACAGCCCTTTGTATCCGCATCTCTTCACGATGCTCATAAGCTCAATAGCCTTCTTCCGATCAACAGGCATATAATACTGGTAGAATAACACCGTCGGACTCTCGTTCTTCAACCTCTCCTGCTCATCAACGTAAGTCTGCATAATCTGCTCGCTTGACTTGGAACTCGCCGTACTGACAACCACATGCGCACCTTTCCTTACCGCACCTCGTATTAGCTCTGGTTCTCCACCGGGATGAATCGCACCCATTGTTCCCATGGGTGAAATGTAAAACGGATACAGTGAGCTGTGACCGAAGATCTTTCGCCGCGTGTCGACATCGCCTACATTACGCATAACACGCGGGCGGAAAGAAATGCGGCCCCAATCATCGAGGTTGCCTTTGAGTGATGCCCCGGTGTTTGCGGATCCGGAGGCGTAGGTATAGGATTTGTGCGGTAAGACGACTTTAGCTGATTTTTCGAAGTCGGTTGATGAAACGCAGAGCGATACATGGGGGACTTCCTTTGAATCATCTGTTTCCGAGGCCGGTGCTGCCTTCTCTTCCTTGGGCTGTCGGAGTTGGCCGAAGGTGTTTGGGTCAATGGAGCCAAGCAGGGCATCGGACGGTAGGTAATCGTTCAGGTAATCCAGAGGGTGGTATTTCTTGAATTCTTCTGTCGCATCCTGGTTATACGTCAACATGAGTCCCTTGCACCATGCCCTCACACTTACTGTTCCAGCATTCCTCAAGATTATGGGCGCCCCACCCGGGTGCTCTGACAGGAAGCTGGTGACATCATACGCTTTTGAGTCTAGAACTATCCAGCAAGACTTCTTGCTATTGTGGTTTGCGACCTCAGCTCCATCAATTTTACCCATCCTTCCAAATGCGTTGGACCTCAATTCGTGAATGATTCATGCTCGGCCAACCGTGGAAAAGGTATTTGAGGGGAAGGCGTGGAGTTGCCGATAGGCCCGGAGATAAAAATCTCGGAGGGAAAGCCGGCAGTGAGTTCGGGTTACATGCAACCGAAGAACAAGGGCCAACTCAACATTCCTATCTTGAGTCTCGTCTTTGCTGCTGAGTACTGCTTGAGCATCAAAGGGAGATTCTAGTTGTCGGAAGAACCGAAAATCCCACTCGCTTTGATTGCCCCGTAGCTGGGCGTATCAACCACTTCAGTGGCAGTGACTTCACTGTTCTTGTGGTTGGCATGATGATAGGTCAGATAGTTCACACTTGTCAATTAGAAGTCTAGTTCCTGCGGACCGTCCGCCATCAGTGATATTTTCTCCGGGTAATACACTCTACTTCAACGACGTATCGTCTGTATCTCTCTATCTCTATCCAACGAAGCCTAACGAAGCGTGGGTACGCCTAAGCTGCACTTTCAGGCAGGCAAATGTCAGGGGGAGGGGCCGTACCTTCTGTTAGGCAGTGTCAGCAGCTTGTGCCTTGCATTGTCTTCACTGAATCGCGACATGCACGTGTTGAGCGTTCCATCCGACTGACAGGAAGCGAGATCGACCCACACGACCGTGCCAAAATCCTACAGGACGCACGCGGCATTCCAGCGATTTCCTCGTTCCTGCATGGCATGGCGACTTCGAGCCGCGTGATAATTAGGCCCGCAACCTGCTGCAGCTCATGTATCTTACGATTAAGTTTTCAGGTGGGGGTATGTGAGGTAACGACACCATGGGTAAGGCGGTTACGCTAACAGGCTAGAGGCAATAACGAGACCCACAAGAAGACGCAGGCACGGAGAAAACACCTTCAGAGGAAGGCGTGAAGCTTTATCAGATCGTCTTGCAAGGTACCTTCTGGAAGAAATTGCAAAGATTAGATGCTTGTGATGCACGAGCAAGTATGCATTGAAATCCACAAGAGGCACTAAGCGATGATTGAAATGCGTCCAGTTTCATCATGAAGGCAAAATGTAATCTACAAACAAGGGGTATCGCAACTGAATCGCGCTGCGAACTAGAATGGAAGAACCCAAATTTTGAACGCTAAGCCTGAGGTCGCGACATAACAAAAGAAACTTGCGCGGCGCTGTTTGCGTCTTAGCGAAGCATTGTGTGCCCCTGCGCACCCTGTCGTAACTTTTAAACGATATGGGCAGGACTAGCGGCAGGCCTGCCTGCCTGCGACGAATCCCCAGCGGCCCCCCTATCCACGGTCCACTCGACACTTTTCACGATTCCATGGTTGCCCGTGATGATCTGCTCATCGCTTTTCGCATCGTCATCTCTTCCTACAGCTCCCTGGTGCCATCGCCAATCGTTCTTCATCTCCACATCCTCGTTCTTCGCACTGATGCTGTCTAAATCATCGTACCCACTTCCCTGGACCCTGCCACGTCTGCCAGTGGTGTTCGACTGGTTACCATAGGCGTACGCGTTGTTGTTGCTCTTATTTTTGCTTGAGCGCTCGAACGAAGGACGGAGCCAGGGTATGAAGCGGCTGAGGATGTACTTCACGGTCGGACCTGAACTACCGATAATAGCGACACTCGACTCGATGGCGGAATAGGCAGACTCGACACTGTAGCTGCTGGTCTCGCCTCTGAAGGCGCTGAGAAGCCAGACGAGGCGCGCGATACCGATGCCAATGACAATGAAACCAAGCGATAGGAAAGCGATCGTTACAAGCTTCCGCTTCATCGGCATCTGTAGGTCCCATATTATCCACGTCGGGATACTAAATGGTCGTCAGCAGTGCAATCGCGTCATTAATAACAAGGGAGCGACTTACAGGAGGACGAGGAAATCTGTGATGATTACAACTGAGACGTTGCCCTCAACATACAGATATGGGTCGTAACAGCCTCCAGGGATGGCCGTGTTCCATGCTTTCTGTACTGGTAGACACGGAATCGCGGAGATGATGGTCGTTGCGATCATATAGAGAAAGTTGAGCACTTGGAGTCCCAGGATAGACCGCTTAATCCAAGGATTATTCGACCGCAGCTTGTATAGACTCCATAGGAAGGAAGCCTTGATGAAGCAAATACATGGATTGTACTCCACTCCCAGAGCGTATCGCAGCTGTGCATCGCAGGCGTCAGAAGAGATCTTTTGTCCAGTTTAGTGGGTGCTTACCTTGAAGGCGTAGACCCAGTCGATAGCGTACGTTGGTATATCTTCATCTTTATATCCAGTGTACATTGCGACACAAACTGCGTTCTCATTAGTGACCAACTCACCGGGAACAGTACCAGGCAGGGGAGTCTTACACAAGTGCACGATGATGCTGTTGCCCAAGCTCAAGATCCATCCCACAGCGATCAATGCATCATCTACACGACGATCATCAGTAAGGGTACTCTTTGCAAGGTAAAGATCGGCATTTCTTACCCCCTCCGAGCAGATGATCCTTCCACTTTCTCCAGAATCTGACTATAAGCACAGCTAATGCGAGACCTGGGAAAAGGTACATGAGAGCAATGAGTGTTGGCTGCACACTGGGCTTGCCAGACATGTCTGGCGCTGGCATTGGTGCGGCCGACATGGTTGCAGTAAAAAAGGATGCTGAGTTGTGAAAGCACAAGGGAGGGTTGATCAGTAAAATAGGGAAAGAACGACAGTTAATCAATCCTTCTATCAGCAAGCTGTGCGTTATCCTGCGGGTGATCGAGACCGTTCCCCTAAACGTCGTTCATGTTCTGGCCTTGTCTAGGGAATCCTTGGATGAGCTTTCGGTTCGATGGTGCCGCAAAAATGCTCTCCCGTCTCTCAACTAATAACACTATACCGCCTACGTAGGCGGACGCATGGGTGAATTTCGAACCGAGAGGAACTCATGTGCCTGCATATTGACCTAGGCGGTTCGGCTAGAAGACAGACCAGTAGGAAACAAAGCGTCGTTCCCGTAGCGTGAACGAGAGCCGCAACCGGCGCTGATACGGGAATACGGCCTTGCAGCTTTGGAAGCTTGCCTTTTTTTGTACAAACGCCTAGGCCGCGCTTTGTATGATCTAGGGTCCACTATCTTCGACCAGTGCTGCATGAAACGTTTCAGTACTGCCAGGATCCGATATTGCTTGAGCTCGGCTTTGTTCATGGTAGTGTTCTCTGAGATGATAGACTCTCTGTGCAATTCTAAGATCAAAGGCCGTTAAATCTATATGGGCAAGCGTTCGTGTAGCTTGTGGTACAGCCGTGCGATTCCGGCCGAGTCACGATACCTGACTCGAAAAGTGGAGCAACTTCTCGAACATTGCTTTTGAAATGCATGCTAAGAGTCACGGACACGGGATGTTGGTATGCTGAAGGGTTCCCGGGGACGGAATTAGGGCCTGTTTAGGGACGTTGGGTAGAGGGGAGGTTTGCCAATCAGAAACGAGTCGGGTAGTGCGTGTGCATGTAGGCCCACAAAATGCCGTATCGGCAATGGTCAGGAATGCTTGACAAGACCTGACTCAGGTGTGGCTGCGCCTCTACGCCATCGGCAGGTATAATCAGTGGAAGCCCAGCGGACCGTACCTTGTAAGCCCGTTAGGGGTCCAGCTTTTGCGGAGCTATTATGCTTCCGAAGAGCCCATCGTACGACCAAATGGCGAGCCCTCTCACAGACCCCGTGGAATGAACGTGCTGACCTCGTGCTACTCCACAAGGTCGTGCATATGCGTCGCAATTTGGGGCTCACACGTGGCGAGCAAGGAGAGTCGATATAACGCCCAACAATAGAGCATCCTTCGCCTGGTTCTAGCCGGGACAGGACGTCACCGACCGCGTTGCCGTGAGTACATCAGTCCCAATATAGTCTCATCCTTGCATCCGTGGCGTTTTGGACGATTTTCTCCTGACTCAATGCATTATCTTGTCCGCGCAATGGGGAGACTCGCGAACGCCATTTTTTGTTTCTGACAGGCTAAGCCTTAAAACTTCCACCCAGCGAGTCAGTAGGTACCTAGCTGCCGACACAGTGGAATTCCTCGCCGCCGCATGCGCAATTGAGGTGTTCTCTTCCTTTGATCGTATAAAACCTACGCGAGCCGCAAAAACGTGGCAGCCAAGGCTTGTCGTCCAATTCTCTGGACCTCCTCACCAGTATATCGTTCAATTCAAGATGCTGGCAAAGTCATTCACTCTTTCTTTGGCCTGTGCCGCTCTTGCGACGGCACAGAGCTCCGTCCCTTCGTTTACGGCTTCGGTGGCGCCTGCCGCTGAGACGGTCGCTACCGATTCGACACCCGCCAACGTCCCTCTGTTTGAGGTCGAGGCCGTGCAATTGACCGACGATGTCATTGCTGATATCCAGAGCAACCCTGATATCGCCCAGTATGCTTCGCTTTTCGAATTCGAGGATAGCGAGAATTCAACGCTGAGTGCGCGCACGCGCCGTGTTCGCCGCGCCCAACGGTGCAAGACCATGCCTGGCGATGCCCTCTATCCTTCAAAGCTTGCCTGGAATATCTTCGACCTCTTGCTTGGTGGTGCTCTGGAGAAGATTGTCCCCATTGGCTCGCCCTGCTATAAGAAATCCGAGTACAACAACTACAATGCTGCGACGTGTGCAGCGCTCGTGGCGAATATTGGCGCAGAGGAGATTTAGTAAGTTACCCGTCCGTCGCATATTGCAGGAACAACCACTAACGTTTATAGCTACGACAACAATGGTGCTCTGATGAACCCCTTGTATTACGGAATGACCTGCGAGATTCCTGCATCTGGAAACTATGCCAATGGCACCTGCACTCAGGGTGGATTCTCTGAGTACGCCGTCAAGGTCAGCAACGTCGCGCAGATCCAATTAGCTGTAAACTTCGCCCGTACACTCAACCTCCGCTTGGTTGTTCGCAACACCGGCCATGACTACAATGGAAGGTCAGTCGGAAAGGGCGCTCTGAGTATCTGGACCCACGGCTTGAAGGACATTCAGTACATCAAGAACTACCGGGGCACCACTTACTCTGGTCCTGTATTTAAGGTCGGCGCTGGTGTTCAGGGTTTCGAGCTGTACCAGGCTGCTGAGAAGTATGGTGTATCCGCTATTGCTGGTATCTGCCCTGTGAGTTGCATACATCAATATCGATAGAGGGACTTGCTGACATATCGTAGACAGTCGGTGTCTTCGGTGGTTACTCAACCGGAGGTGGCCACTCTCCACTGATGCAGCTGTTCGGTGTTGGTTCCGACCAAGTCGTTGCTCTCGAGGTTGTGCTCGCCAATGGACGCTTCGTCACTGCTACTCCCACCGTCAACAGCGATCTCTACTGGGCCATGCTTGGAGGTGGTGGTGGTACTTTCGGTATCATTACCTCCGCTGTTGTCAAGGTCCACCGCAAGGTCCCTGTCACCGTCGCTACCTGGACTCTAATGACTTCCGAAACTGTCACTGCTGACAAGTTTTGGGAGGCGTTCAGATTCTTCTGGGATAACTTCCCCACTTACAACAACGCGAAGACCTACTCGTACTTCAACCTCATGAAGCTCGCTCCCGGCACGTACATGTGGTCCATGGGTCCGTTCTTCGCCACCGACAAGACCGTTGCGGAGTACGAGGCTCTGATGGCACCCTTCTACGCTAAGCTTGCTGAGCTCGGCATCACTCTCAATGCCAATGTCACGCACTATGACACATTCTACCCAGCCTACGAGGCCTCGTTCGGCACCCTCGACTTCCATGTTGGTGGCGCTGGCTCTACCCCGGGCAACCGCATGCTCCCCACGGAGAACTGGGCGGATGAGAACATCCGTAACCAGACATTCGCCGCGGTGCAGAATGCCGTCGAGAATGCGTTGTTGATCAACATCTACCACCAGCACCCTGCTGATGATCAGAACAAGGGTCTCAACTCGGTGAACCCAGCCTTCCGTAACGAGCAGAGCATGGTCGTTGCCATCAACCTAGTCAGCGACATGACTGCTGCCGGCTGGAAAGCTGGTGTTGAGCAACTGCATAGCGAAATCCTCGGTCCACTTCGCGCGGTCTCTCCTGCCGGTGGTACGTACGGTAACGAGGCCGATATCGACGAGCCCGACTGGCAAAATGCTTTCTGGGGTAAGAACTACCCAAGACTGCTGCAGCTCAAGCAAAAGTACGACCCTAACATGCTCTTCTACGTCCACCACGGTGTGGGTACTGAGGGATGGGCCGTCCTTGACAATGGCATCGTCGGCGTGCAATCGACAGATGGCCCGTTGTGTCGTGTATGAGAAGCGTGCCGCAACAACGCTTGCTCTTGCCCTATAGATTTTAATACAAGTATACTAATGCCACAATGTGAATAATTCTCTTCTTCACGGCCTATTGCGCCAATCTGTTGTCAACCTCGCGTCTTTGTGGTGATGGATGCGAAGGGCCGCCTGCCGCATCACTGAACACGCAGAGCGCTTGCGACGAAGGCTTTAAGATGTTGTCGCATATTTAATAGGTCTGGAGTGAGGAAGCGACGTGAGAGAAGGAGCTGTGTTGGTGTTTTGGGCCCTGCTATTTGTTGAAGCGGTCGCCCGCGGGTTTCGCGACACCCAGCGTTTGGCAGCCCTCTACGAAGGCTTGACACAACCTTTCGAGGGCTGTCAAAACTCACTCCAGCGGTTGATAAGTAGACGATGCCACAAGTAGCGGGTGCATCACCGTTCAATTCCGCTCTCCGACGAGTCGTGGGCCTCCAGATATGCCGTGAGTGGGTGAGGTTGGGCAACGCTTCGGCTGCACGAGCGGAGGGCGGCCGCGTCTCCGTCCATGGGCCTCGCCACCAGGTACGCGTTTCTAGAAATTCGATAGAACGAAGGAAAGTCGATGCGATGCGCATAATCTTGCCGTCGCAAGTCTTCGCCTATGAGAATTCGACATGCCCTGTGCGCAATGCGGCGTGTCGCAGTAGATTGGTGAGGCTCCAACTGTCTGGCAAGTGTGTCGTGCGTTGCTTGACAGCTCCTCGAGGCAGGCGCACACGATTAGTCACACCCAGCAGTCTGTCACCGTAATGCTTAACGGGCTGTAAAACAAACACAAATCTCGTCTGCCGCCCTGTTCTGCTACTCCTATCTTTCGATCATTGCGCGTTCATCATCCGTGTTCCGAGTGCCAACCCTCGGAATCATCACCATCCGGCGCAGAATCCTCGACGTCAAACACCACCATGTGCCCCTTTAGTATGTCCAGAAGGCCCCATAAGGCGCGCCATTGCTAATAAAAGCACAGCTTCGCTACCTGCTGATGATGATCAGGGTCGCTACTCGCCCTCATCCGTCAAGGACTGGCAACCTAGGCGAAAGTCTGTATCGAACGCTTGTGAACGATGTCGAAGAAGGAAGATAAGATGCGACGGCGAAACGCCTTGCTCGACGTGTAAACGCTTCTCATTACAATGTGTGAGAACACAAAAACCGAAAGAAGTCGTGGCATCGTTAGTGGGCCCTACATCGCCTTGTCGCGCAGTCACATGATAACGCAATTGCTTACCATATCTCATGAAAAGTGAACATAGAGAAGCTCTTGAAGGTCGAATACGTACGATATGTCAATGTATGATCAGTTGTAAGACAAATGCTAATTTCGTATCTCCACCTTTAGATCAGTTAGAAGCGCAGTTGGCACGCCACGTAAATGCGCCCATGCATGGCATGGAGTCTATCGACCAAAGTCTACTAGCAAGCACACCAGCTTCGTTGGATTGGCAAACCCCACCGCCTCATCTTGGTCATGATACAACAGTCCCAGCCTCTGTTACGGCCGACGATCTAGATCTTGGAAGCTTCTCTAGCATGCCATCTATTGAGATCAACGAATGTGAGTCTTTTCCCTGTCTGGCATCGCCGTCTTCACCAGTACCTTCATTATGGTCAGATACCACGCGCACCTCGTCTCCCGAGATGCCGCCCTCATCCACCCTGCCTCACTTCGCCACGATCTCGCAATACCCGTCAAGCAGTAAGCTAGTTGCATCACCAATGGAACCACATACCGCGCCATCGTGGGAGTTCATGGCACAGGCGAGCTCTAGCCAGCGAAAATCTAGAACTACTAGCAGCCGAGGCCACTCCAGGAAGACATCTGCTTCGTCGCTTTCGCCCGATAGCGATGATCAAGCCATGTCACCAATCGCAGAGGTCGAAGACGACCTGTTACCCCTGGCGCCCGCGCCTCGTCTGCCTCGACAAGGCTTATTTGCTGCAAGTCATGCAGAAAGCCCAACACCGGGATCGTCACGATCAAGCTTCACAGATCGCAGCCGGGCCCTTTCCACTACTCCGCTGCCAAGTCGTTTTGAGGCCGAAACTCTCACCACTGAGTTTGTGCAACACATCGAATCGCTAGAATACAGAGCATATTCGATCTCGCCGCAGCTCTTTGGTCGGTTCTGTGAATCCGTGTATCCGAGCCCGCAGCGGACGACACCCCTAGAGATTTCGACTTCTATCCCGATGGCTCGGTGTCATGTTTTCCTCGCCATGGCTATCGCTATGAAGGTGCGCATCAAAGACTCTCCTGAAAACACAAATGCGCTCCTAGACACCTGTTACGAGCTGGCAATGCAACAGACCACCTCGTCCACTTTTTGGCAAGAAAACGGTGGAGTGGAGGCAGCTCAGCTGCTCTCGATTTTCGCATCGATTCGAAAGACGGCCAGCAATGAGCCGAGGCGTTTACAGCAGTCATTTTCTTGGTGACATTCACTTTCATCGACTCATTACGAAAACATCAAGCATGATTTGCGGTCTTCCTCGCCTTCCATTCTCTGTCGTAAATTTCGAAAAGTCAAAGCTTTCGTTCTCTTCACAAGTACATGTATATAGACTTCTTTCTTCTTGCAATAGACACGACATAACGAACAGCATTCCTCCTACTTCGCTATTGGAAAAGACTACAGCTGACGACGCCCACTTGAATTGCCTAGGCCGGCAACTGTTCAACAAACCTTCCATTGACATCCACCAGCTGAGCTGCACAAAACTAACACAACACATCACAAACAGTAGGGATCAGTGATAGCAAGCATCGTCAAGTCCTTTTATTCATACCCGCTACACATACAAGTAAACGCCGCTAAATGCATTATCATACAATGAAGTAATCGTCACAGATTCCCACTGATCAAGTCTCTATTTCTCAGAGTCCTTCTTCGCCTTCTTGGCAAGCTCCTCGGCCTGGTCACCCTTCTTCTTGAGCACTTCTGAGATCTCGGCGACAGCATCCTTCAACAGCTTCTGCGCCTCATCGCCGTGCTTCTGCGCAACCTCCTGGAGTTGGCTCAGCTTGGGCAGGATCTGGTCACCACCGGGAATCTTTTTGAGATATTGCTCATAGTCGCCGAAGCCAGACTCCTTGGCTGTGTTGGCGGCGCTCTTGACGTACTTCTCAAGGTCGCCGGTATCGCCCTTCTCGACGGCAGACTTGACACGCTCGTACAGTTCCTGTACGTTGCCGCCTTTAAGGGCATCGGCGTTCTGCTCAACGAGCTTCTTAACCTCGGGGTTCTTGTCGAGGTAAGGTTTGGCCTGCTCCATGCCCTTCTCCCATGCCTCGTCGCCGAGCTTCTTGAGCTTATCAACCTTCTCCTGGACCACACTCTTGATCTTTTCAATATTTGCGGCGCTCACACCAGTCTTGACGATGTCGCTAATCTGCTTCCATGTGCGATCAACTTCCTCCTTGGCCTCGGGACCATATTTGTCACCGTACTCCTTGAGCTTGTCGATGTTACCACCGACCTTCTCCTTCAATGCGGGGTGGTTATCCATAATCTGCTGCGAGGCGTCGCCGGCAAGGTCTGCAATGCGGGACAAGTGCTTAGTGATGACGTCCCAAGTCTTGTGTGCGGTGACGAGGCTCATGTCGCCCTTGTTGAGGACTTGGCGCATCTCTTCGTATGCTTCGCGGACGATCTTATCAACCTCATCGCCGTGCTTCTCGCGGATAGCATCGAGGTCGTCGAATGCCGAGTCAACATATTGCTTTGCACCAGGGATGAAGGCGGCGTAGCTCTGAGCAGCGTTGCGCAGCCATTGCAGTGCCTCGTTCGGCTCGGGCGTCGACTCCTTGATCTTCTGAGTGGCCGAGTTGACGTAGTCTTTGGTGGTCTTGGTGGCTGCGACGAGGTCACGGGCTCCTGATTGTCGGTAGAAGATGTAACCGACGACGATGGCGGCAGTGGCTCCGGAGGCTGCGCCGATGGCAGCATGTGATCCTGCACCTGCATTGCCAGCAGTTGCTGTAGATTGGAAGCGGGGCTGTTGGGCGCGGAATCGGGGGTTTGCTACGCGGGCAGCTGGGCGGCCTGCAGCGCGAGCTGCGAAGCGTGCATTCTGCGTGGCTTGTCTCGAAAACATGGTGATGCTAATGTGTTGTGGGTTCAATTGGAAAGGTAAGGGAACTTTTGGTGCAATTGAGATAGATTTGAGTGATTATTTGATGAGGCAACGTGTGATGTAGTAGGAATCGAGCTGGGGGTTGTGAAGATTTAAAAGAGCAGCTAGCTGCAAAGCAAACAGCTTCGAGCTGTGTCGCGAGAATGACGTCGGCATGATGATTTACGCTGTCTAGCCCCTCTTGGGTTGGTGCGGCTGCCAGGAACTCAGTTTCCACCCACGTCATTGGTCTCCACGGACGCTAAAATTAAGCTTAACATCCCCGCCTTCATCTCATGTGGACACGCATCAGCAAGCAGGTTTCACTTCTATTGTTAATATGGTAAGGGAACTGTAAAGCCGAGCTGTGGACGAGCCACATTTCAACATCCTCGGTAAATATCTAAAGACCTCACAAGCAGTGTGAAGCTCTTTCGCCGATTCGAACTATGGAACAGACACACGTGTCCTACTTCTTCGCAACAGCAACTAGAGCAACCATCTCAATTCCAACCAACTGCTGCACCTCCCCCTCTTTCCCAACCACTGGCCTCTCAACTTTTACTACCACCTTCTCAGCAGCTGCCTTAAGCTCCTTCCCAAACTCCTCGATCTCCTCGTCCCCCCACCCCTTCACAAGTTGCCCAAACAACTTTACCAGGAAGCCACAGATCTCCTCCACACTCTTCGCCGCATAATGTACCTTCTTCTCACTTAACTCTACATCCTGAAATCCCGCCTCTTTCAATGTCCTCTCAAGATACGCGCCTGAGTACCAGTCGTCAGAAATCGGTATACGGAACAGCGGAACGTCGGGTTTGACAGCCCTCTGAGCTTGATGAATGAGATCGATATACCCCAATTCCTTCCAGGACGTGACAATCGCACTTCCCCCAGGCTTGAGTGTACGGAATATTTCCCGTGCGCCTTTCGCGCCGTCCTTGAAGAAAAGGATACCTTGGTTCGTGATTGAGTGTGTGAACTCTGCGTCTGGAAAGGCGAGATTCTCGCCTGGCGCGACGTCAAAGGACAGAGAGGCTGTTGAGTTGCGCGCTTGGACTGCGTGGCGCGCGAGGTCTACCATTGCTGCTGCGCCGTCCACGCAGGTGATGCTGAGCGGCACATCGGGATTCTTGAGCAGGATCTCTTGAGCGACGATGCCGTTACCGCACGCATTGTCGAGGACTTTGGAGTCTGCTGTGAAAGACAGAGCTTTGTCGCTGACAAGGTAGCGAGCAAGTTCGCGTGTGCAGCCGCCAGTTGAGGCTTCGTAGTTTGCGGAGAGAATGTCGAAATGCTCGATGGCGGTTTTAAGTGGTTCGCTCATTGCAAAAGATTAACAGATGGATTGCGGTTGTTTTAACGAAAGAAAAAACCAGCGTTCAGCGGAACTTAAGTACAGAGTCTCAACGAGGTGGCGCACATCTCTACTATTTTCACTTCAAGAGAAGGGCCCGAAGTTTCCGGTGTTAAAATCAGCATACGCCCTACAAGGACCGAGGCGCGATTTAGCGGTTGGACGCCTTGTATCACAGAAAATGAGTAGGGACCGATTCCGACGTGAGGTCGGCGACCTGTTGAATGTAGGCGCAGCGCATTAGTGCTTATTCATCATGGTGCTCGTCATTGCTTGTTGGTAGATCTTGTACGCCTTGCATACAGATACCCTAGAGCTTTGCTCATTGTAGCAGCTGATACGCAGTCAGGCGACCGATGTTGCTATGAAATTTGTGGACAGATATGGTATACAATTTCATTTGTTACACTTTTCAAACGTAGGCTAGGCTGTTGCCTAGAGATCCACATATTCCCCACAATAGACATATGCAATATGCAAACATGAAGCTTCATTGCCTTCTTTCTAAAGGTCGCCGAAAAGGATTTTAATTCCCATGAACTGCTTGAAGCGTCATAAATCTCCTTGACGTATTCCAAGCCCAGCTGTCTATGCCACCAAACTCAATTCCATCTCCCCGGATAAGTTTCGAGGCTGAGGCACCATCTATTTGGACTACAAATTACGAGCACTACCTGTTGAAAGAAGGTTGAAAGCCAGAATCTCCAGGACGGAGCTGGCGACCGGTCAGCACGACCGGCTCGAAGTCTTACTCACACGAGAGTATTCCTGCGCCTATAAGAGTACTGATAGTGACCTTGACTCCCTTGTTCTGCAGAAGTTCTTGCATCTGATGCAACAAAGCTTCCTCGACCAACTGCCGCACTTTCTCACGTCGAAGATACGCGTTAGTCGCCCATACGCTACAATCCGGAAACGCACACTTGATCTGCAATTGTTGAAGCGCGGGAAAGAGCACGAAGAGAGTAACGGCTTCATGCCCTTCGAGAGTGAGAGTCTCCAATTCGGGGTAGTTGAACGCAATACTGCCCCGTATGCCGAAGTAGGTGTCGTGGTCTACAAGGTGTCCGAGATGCATACGTACGGTTAGCTTGCGCAGGCTGGTGCACTCAGGCGCGAGTCGATAGAGATAGTTGTACATCCAGTAATCTGGACCATCGAGATCAAGAACAGTGATGCTAGCTCGTGCATCGGGGCCAATCTTGCTGAGAAAGGTGTTGTAGCTGGCACCGTCATTTCCGCTAACTCGAAAACCGTTATGAGCGAAGAAGTAGCCGCGGACTTCCTGGCGGAGGTCTCGGTTTGCCCATGACATGTTCATGAGCTGGGTTACGCTCTTCGACATTTTTCGCGTTAGAAAAGGGAAGTCCCTTAGACCCATTCTCGATATGCGACGGCTTGTTCCAGAATCGTAGCGAGCAAGAACAGGATTTTCCTCAATTAAGACGTAGCCGTAGATCTTGTTGCGGATCTCGCCAGGAAGATCAAATATTGTCCGGCGCCTCGTATCTGTAATGTTTTCGACGTGGGCTTGCGCTCCACGCGTGCGCTGCTCGACAAGGACATGGACGAATTCCCATTTCTCGGTAAGGCGGCTGACATCGAGGTTCTCTTTGCGAGCCTTCTTGCGGAGTTGCGCAACGGTAAGCGTCCGAAGGTGAGTATCCTGAAGTCGCTTCGAGAAAGCTACTTGTGGCTTGCGGACAACGAGAGAGCTCTGGCCTGCCATGGTGGAGGTAATTCGGGGAGTCGATAGAGGGGGTAGTTCAGGAAGTCGAAAATAGAGGAGTTGCAAGGGGCTGATAGCGGAGTTGAAAAAGGGAGTGGAGGGCTCGAAGAAGGTCGTGACTGCCTTGACTAGTGAGTGAGGCCGACGGCGGGGAAGGTAAAGTACGGCTAGTGAGATAACGCCAGTTGCAGTGATTCTGCGCGGAACACGCGGAGCAAGTGATAGTGAACGAGAAAGATTAGTTTGAGCTACTCAGCTTAGCATACCATAGGTACTAGAATGCGAGTGAAATGATTGCATCCTCGACAACACTGACTCGGCAGACAGGGATGGCCAAATCGTGATACTAATGGAGAGTGTAGGGTAGTGAACTTCGCCCTTGATCATTGTGATGCGGGAGAGTTCTCGAAGATTTAGCCATTGAGGCGCAAGTGTCCGGCCCTCCCAAGAGTAAACGAGAAGAAGATACGTAATAGTTCGCCAATGGTTTCAGCAAATCGTGGAAGAGGTGTTGCAACTAGGAACGGTACCGATAGCGGCAAGATTTCGTAGAGTAATTATGCACCCGGGCCAGCATGTGACAGCGGCTAATGAGAGATGCTGTTAACTGTCTCTTTCCATGTCTTTTCCGGGAACGTTGCCTCCAGCTTTCATAGTCTCAAGCACTCGCCGTCCCTACTAGCACATGGACCTGACCCTGCGGTAACGCATGTTGAAACTCTCCTGGCAGGATATGTTTTATAGCAACTTTCCAACTTATGCATATCTTTCCACGACGTCTGAGTTTTTCTAAAGGAAGCATCTCGTATATGCACATGAAGTCAAAAACGCTGTAGGTGTGTAACATTGTGTTAGTTCTAGATATTAGTTTAGCGAGTACAGAGTTTTATAATAGAGGTAGTATCTGCATATAATAATTCCACTTAGTAGTATATAGGGCAGTAAACAAAAGTAAAGCAACAAGAGAAGCGAACGAACAAGAGGCAAAAGAAACAAAAAAAGGTGCTTGAAGCTTTAGGAAACCGTTCCAGAAGCTCTTCAGCGGGGTATCGAACCGCTCGCTCTCGACAGACTGGTTGCAGCCACCGGCATTTCGTCACAGAGGCCATCCATCTTGAGCTTTGTTGCAGTTGATGGAAGAATACAGAATATTTAAATATATAGAAGACACTTGTAAGTTACTAGGTAGGGTTCATATTAGTGAGCCTGGGGAAAGCGCTAGAATCATGTGCGAGGAAGGTGCGTTGCTTAAGCGAGCGTGTTGGTGAAAGCAAGTGAGAGAAAGCAGCCAGTACATCTTAAGTCCATAGTGAGCGAGTTAAGGCATTTGGGAGATCTCGTTAGAAAAGCGAGGCGCATAAAACGAGGTTCTGGGGCTTTGGACGCGTCTGCCATTACTTCGTGAGGAGATCTTTAGGGACCTATCAAGGTGTCTACTATAGCAGGATACGCGATCCAAAAGTGATGCGTCATACCCACGAACTCATTGGTTCTCATCTGAATACACTGAATTCATTACAAGTGCCGCAGTTGCAGCTTGATGCAAAGATCACATTGCTTCACAGCCGCTCCACCATGGTAGGCCATCCTCCGCTCTACTTCCAGTACTTCTTCATGCCAGGCCATGCATTCTGTAGCTCCTTCTCCACCCTCTTGCACCAATGCTCGTTCCTTCCCCGCGCGAACCCAATCAGCCTCTGCAGAATCCTCGAGGTCTTGTTGACATCCATCTCGACCTTCTCAACACCCGCACCCTCACCGACACCATGATCTGAGCCCACAGCAGGGCCCTCTTCTTCCGCCTCAGCACCCTCGATGATGGCAAGCATGCCCATTCCTTCACCAACGATCCCACTCGCCCGCTTCAACGTCTTGAACCACTTCCCCCCCTTCCGCACCGCCACACCCCCAGCGTACCCTGCAGCAACGAAATAGTTCTGACATAGCACCTGAAGATGCTCCAGCTGCGGTCGGTCGCCGTCTTTACGTAGATAGACCCACGGCATCCCAAACTGCACGCGCGCGTTGTCCGACCTCGTCATTCGCATGCCCTCGCGATAGAAGTGGATCTCGCCGGTGGACCGCAGCATATACGCGGACACTTTCCAGAGGAGGCCGTCTATCTTCGCGTAGCCGATGAAGAGTGTTTGCTCGCAGAATGTGACCTTGTCGTCGTCTTGGGCCTCCCACGGAAGCTGCGCGGCCTCGGGGATCGCGTTGTATTCGTCAGGGAAGCTATCTTCGGCGACCTCACGGATCTGGTCCGCGCTGTAGTAGCCTGGGGCTACTTTGGAGAGATCGGACGGCATTGTGGATGGTGTTGTATGCGTCGGAGTGGATTGAGAAAGTGAGGTGTTTTGAGGAAGGTCAGTCAAAAGGTGTAAAAAAAGATGTATTTTGGCTCTTCACATTCACATATGAGTAGGTAGCATTGTGGGGGCTCGCGTAATGTGCTGATTTTGTGTTTGCGTTTGCACGAGAGCAGGTGAAGAGAAGCGATGACTTCATGGTGAAAGGGCGCGCGGAACTTAAGATGTGCCTCGTACCTATTTTCTTACACTCCCAACGCCTATGGACCGAGCCCAAGGCAAGTAGTACTTCCTCTCATCACCACCCCTATACCTGACCCTAATCGCAACACCCCTCTCTTTACACTCCTCCCTTACCTCCTCCCGCAACCTCTGCTCTACATCTAGCGCCAACACTCTCCCTCTCTCCTCGGAGAACTCCCGGACACTGCGCTCCTTCCCTATCCCTACATTCTCCTTGTCGGCGGCTAGAATCAGATCTAGTTCAAATATCCTGAGCTCAGACATGTTTGCAATGGTCTGCGTCCATGTTGATAGATCGACCTGCGGTAATGGCCCATCATGGGGTTCAGGGCCGGCATAGTTGAGATATGCATTCAGTTCGGGAAGATGTGCCTCGCAGAAATGGCGGACGTTGAATTGCAGCGTCAAGTGGCGGACGTTTGAGCATTCACGCATGAGGCTGTGTAGACGCTGGGTACGCTGCTGCGAGGGTTGATACCACATGTAACCGTGCAACATCATTGTTCTTAGTACGGCTCTACACTCAGATCCAATACTCTTGAGCCACTGTACGAAGACAGGTAGGTACTCGTATCCATAGCATAAAACTATGAAGTGGTTTGTGCTATAAAAGTAAGTTCGTGCCTCTTCTCGAACTTCGCGGCTCACATAGCTTAGGGCTTGCAGCGTGGCTATGACGTCTTGCTGGGGTCTATCAGTGTTTTCGCGCAGCTGAAAATTTTCTGCAATCAGTATGGAAGGGACGATGAAGAAGGGGGACGGCGAAGAAAGGAGAAGAGCGTAGATGGCGTTGCGTATTTCTGGTGGGAGGCGGATGAGTGCTCCAAGCCCCGAGGTGGTGGCGGAGGCATGCGGTGATGTCGTAGTAGTGGTCTCAGAAATAGAAGTATCGACACGCCATTTCTTAGTTGCGGGTTCGTCGGTAGGAGTGCTCGGTTCGTCGATGAAGGTCTCGTGTACGAGCGAAAACATCGCGTTTGAGACAGTGTTCGAAGCAGGGGTTCGAGTCATGTTGTCTGTGGTTATGCGGTAATGATAGTTGTTTGGTTAAAGTTGTGGTTTCAGTATCCGTAAACGGACTGCGTAGCTTTGTACGTACAGGCGATGTTGAACGTTGAGGTACCAATGGTATGCATTGAATGACATGTGCGTGGGATATATTCAATATCCTTAACCTTCAGAGAAACGTCTCGAACATGGCCGCGTCTTCTTCAATACGATCCAATTATTAGCATCAACGTTTCGGCCAGGATAGCAAACCGACAAACACAGCACGACAATGTTCGAGCATTGACTGGTGATGTCCTCCACGGAAACATGAGGATTGCTACATGCTCTCTCATTGGTCATGTCAGAGCACTGGCGGATCATGAGGCGTCTACGGTGCATCAAGGGACCACGCGACGATGCAAGCACATCACCGCCATATGCAGGAACTGCTCCCTGCGCACACCGTGTTGCCAGTCGACGCGGCTCTGGACTTGAAAAACTTGAAAAATGTGGGGGAAAATGGTTCTCGTGATGTTGGTCCAAGTGTAGGGTGCGGTAAGACAAACACGAAAGCGAAACTGGAAACTGCTCGTCTCAGAAAAGAAAGCACGCCTGGCTGACGCTGCGTGGGGAGGCAGGCACAATGGAGAGGGCGAAAGAAGGCACACATAAGGACTCCTGGCTGAAGGAATTTGGAGAAGTCGCACTAGGCACTATTGTAACAAGCACATCGCAAAAGCAAACCTTATGATCTTGCGGGGAGAGGCGAGCAAAGTGAGGTGAGAGAGGCAACGGTGCGACGTGTGATTGCCCAATAGACGGCCCCACGCTCCGCAAGTTCAGCCAATGACGTAAAACTGGGTCCCGCCTTCCCCGTGCTGCACCGCCTTTCCTGACAACTCACCAGGCGCTACTGGCTTTTCACTTTATTTACCAGTACATCCCCCAACAAAACCTTCCACTTCATCCACCCACCAATTCTACCACCCGTCACAGCCCGTCGACTGCCAATTGACCTCACCACTACCTACCAAAACTCAATATCACAACCAACCGCGACCATGGGCAAGGTGAGCACACGCACGGCAGGTACCCCTCCTACCCCACACTAACAGAGGCGGCAGGCCAAGTACATCATGCTCGACTGCGATAACACGCTCGTCCAGTCCGAGCGCCTGGCCTTCGAGGCCTGCGCCGAGCTGACCAACGTCGTCATGGAGAAGCACAACATCGATGCCCGCTACACAGCCGAGTCGCTGCTCGAGGACTTCGTCGGCCACAACTTCCGCGGCATGCTCCTGGGCCTGCAGAAGAAGCACAACTTCACCATGCCCCAGGATGAGCTCGAGGACTTTGTCGAGCAAGAGCTCGGCGCCGTCACCCGCAAGCTCAGCCAGAAGGCCGTCGAGTGTCCCGGTGTGACGGATGAGCTCAACAAGCTCAAGGAGCAGGGCTACCCCATGTCCGTCGTCAGCACCTCAGCCAAGAGCCGTGTCGTTGCGTCCATCGAGAAGGCCGGCATTGCCCACTTCTTCCCTCCCGAACACGTCTACTCCGCTGCCACCTCGCTCAACCCGCCCAGCTCGAAGCCCGACCCCGCCATCTACCTATACGCCGCTGAGCAGCTTGGCGTCAAGCCTTCCGAGGCCATCACCGTCGAGGACAGCAAGTCTGGTGCTACAGCCGCCATGCGCGCTGGCATTCCTTGCATCGGCTACGTCGGTATCTACGGCATCGAGGAGGGCAAGGAGAAGATGGACCAGATGGCCAAGCTCCTCACCGAGGAGACCAAGTGCGCTGCCATCATGTACGACTGGAAGGAGTTCCAGGAGTGCCTGAAGAAGGTCGAGGCCAAGCTATAGACGACTCGTGGCACTCGAGGATGGCTAATCTGATGAGCTCTACTTGCAATTGCAATAGAGGTTACGATACGACATGGATGACGAACAAAATCACGGCATGAATGAACATATAGACTCATAAATGCGTTCTTACTGGCCCTTGATGGCCTCTAGCAGTGGATTCTTTTGCTGTGTGTGTGCTGTTGTTTACAAAATACTCTCTTTGTTGACGTCACTGTCCAGTTTGTGGGGCGGGCTATCGCGACTTCCTCTTAGTGCCAGGGGTTTTGCGCGGCTCCACCCGGCATACTCCACTTCATCGTTGACACGTCCTACGTCGCTCCGCTTTACAATTAACGGTCCGAAAGCGCCCTAATCCTTAACTACGATGGTTCCACAACGGCTAGGTGAACTCCGTCGCGTGCGGGTTCCCTGCAGTGCATCTGAGAGGATCTGCGAGGCCGGCGTGACCTAGCTTGCAACGGTTCAAGGTTGAGCATTCGCGATAGGAAGCGGGGCTTACAGTATTGCTTCGCATGCTGACTTGAAGCATTGGGACCAGATTAGACATGTGCTTAAAGGTGAGGACTGAGTAAGTGCGCTGACTTTCTAACCGCTTGACGAGGGTGGGCGATCCAGAATTGTGACAGGTAAAAGATGTTCTCCCACGTCCATAATGTTTGGTAGATGCGTCGCACCCAATACTCCGTCGAAATGTCACTCACACTCTGCGTTCCAACCCACCTTCCGAAGATGCAATGGCGACTTGATGTACCGAGCTCTGTACGGTTGTTGACAATCGACCCTGCAATGATGCTATCGGGCGCATGAACCTCCCAGATTGACCCACCAATATCGCTCGATAAGGATGCGAGGGCAAAAATCGCGCTTTTGAGCAAAGTTTACGCTAAATCTCGTTTTACTCGATGTTGAATGTGGAGAGGTGAAGAATGCAGTTCAAGCGACAGAATTAATCGAGCCTGAGGTCAACAGATGGCGAGAAAGTAACGGCGCAACAGCACTACTCTACTCGTATCGGATCACCGTTATCGTGTTTGAACACAATGAACACAAGCGATCTGCATCTCGGCAGTCTGGGCTTTTCCCCCTTCCGCTGGCTGGGCATGTCGCCAAGGCATGCTTAAATGAAGCCAGCTTCCTAACCGGTCATATACTCCATGCTCGAAGCTTTCGCTTCATTTACCACCACCAATCTGCACTCTGCACAGCACTCGACTTCATATACATGCTGCTCGAGACCTACCTGGTTGCCAATCATGGCCTTGCTGCAGCTTGTGCGATGGGGCACGACGTCGAAGGTAACGTCAGGAAGGGCAGGTAGTCTCTTTACCTGCCGGGATAGCCATAGGAAGTCAATCATCGAGAATGGCGAATCCAGGCCCCCATGTCCTATGATCCAGATTTAAAGCCTTTCGTGGGACCTGTTGCCTCGCTCTCATCGGATATCCTGCGACTTCAGTTGCTCAAGCCCCGGTCAACATGTATCTCCGAATTGCCCTTCTCTCATTGACCGCCCTTGCGGCGGCGAAAGAGATGCCAAAGGATGAGATCAAAGCGGCGAAACTCTACGATTCCGGGATCAGACATGCGAATAATGTCGCTCTCAAGAAGGTTGCGACTCCCTTCAGCGTTTTGTCGACCTAGCGCTAATGGGGGCCGTAGGAATCGTGGGCAAGACAAGAGGCTAAAGGAGCCTACAACTCCGCACAGTATGCAGAGATCAAGGACAAGGTCGAGTGTATCAATGGTACCGCAGTTTCAGGAAAGGACACGTTCAGGTGTAGCAATGTGAGTCAGAGTGGTCTGTTTCAGGTATCTGCTTAACAATAAGTAGCTTGATCTCATCCACTTTCTTTCTCACTCTGAACTTGGAAGCAAGCGCGGTGTTGGCTCATCGTCATGGGGTTGGACGTCAACAGATGGGCGCGAGTTCGTCGCTATCGGACAGCAAGACGGCGCTGCCTTCGCAGAGGTCAGCAAGGAAGGCAAACTGGTTTATCTCGGGCGGCTGCCGCAATACTCAACACCAAGCACATGGCGCGAGATCCGTGGCCAAAACGACCTCATGATCATTGGCAGCGAAGCCGAGAAACATGGAATTCAGATCTTCGACATGAAGAAGTTGCTTGATATTGATCCGGCTAAGCCAGTGACGTTCAGCAACGAGAAGGATCTTACCGGACATTTCAAAGGCCTTCCTATTGGCCGCACGCACAACGTTGTGACGAATCCGGAAACAAACTTCATCTATTCAGTGGGTGCGCAGCCAAGGAATGACTCCTGCAAGTCGGGGATCATCTTCATCGATATCACGGACCCCTCGAAACCCACGAGCCCAGGCTGGTAAGTTTTCAAAAATGCCCGGCGTGCAGCTGAGCCATACTAACATCTCGCAGTGCCTCCGAAGATGGCTATGTTCACGATGCGCAATGTCTCATCTATCGCGGTCCAGATAAGGCATTTGAGGGTCGTGAGATCTGCTACGGCTACAACGAGGATACTCTCACTATCTACGATGTGACCGACAAGAAGGCTCCAGTCATCTTGTCCAACACCTCATATGAGGGTGCAGCATACACCCACCAAGGATCCGTTCTAGACAAGCAGAACCAGCATTACTTGCTCCTCGACGACGAATATGATGAGTACGACAAGGTCGGTCCGGGCATCCCGGGTAACCCAATCACCTATATCTGGGACATATCCTCTCTCAGGGCCCCGAAGCAGACGGGTCTATACAAGAGTGGTGCTAAAGGGATTGACCACAACCAATATGTCGCGGATGGCTTCGCATACCAGTCCAACTACGGCACCGGCTTCCGTGTCCTGGATGTGCGATCTATCCCCGATGACCCGACCGGTGCTGGTGTAAAGGAGATTGGCTTCTTTGGTATGTGGTTCAGCTTGAAAATGATCGGTAACAGGTCTTCTAACTATATCACCAGATATCTACCCAGAAGACGACAACCTGCCTGGTGGTGGTTCTGTCGACTTTGTCGGCACGTGGTCCAGCTATGCGCTCTTCAAGAGCGGCCACATTCTCGTCAACACTATGGAGCGGGGCGCTTTCATCCTGAAGTTCAAGGAGGGCCACGGCAAATAAACGGGGACGTTTGCTGTAATAAGTCTTGTACGGAAATCAAGAGTACGAGGCGTATGCGGTGTAATGCGTTAATCATAATTTTGGTTGCACACGCATCCGATGGTGACAGCGTCGCCTGAACGCTCAATTGGACCACTGCTTATATATGCTGCATTTCATGCTGAACAGGTTGAACTCTTTTGACAAATGTTTCGCAGTCATGTAATGCTCATCGCACACTTATAGCACGATATTGATCTAGGTGGAGACCGCCCTGTGCGAGTTTCCGACTGAGTTCACGTGGTTGGCACTACAACAGGCGTCTTCCACCGTGCCCCCATTTGTGACTGAGTAATTGGACGCGGATAAACTTGGCCCAGCGTCAGCATACTACAACGACATCATCCGCTATGATTGTCTGATTGTGGCGTTCAACCGCCAAGTTCGCTCTGCGGAGTCAACTCCTTGGCCTTCATATCTTCCTTCCAAATCAAGTACGCTCCGGGGGCGGACAAGAACTTTCCGCCCAGAACCTAGGGACTTCTCCTTCCTCATGCAACACAGCATCATGCAGCCAAGCAGTCCTTCGTCAATCGCACCGATTTTTGCCTCACCTGCCACCAGTTCACGAATGGTCTACTGCATGGTGTTCCCTGCTGTTTCTGCAGTACCTGGCAGATTCTGGATAATCATTCGACAACGCAGCTGCCTCTCCCAGTAAGGTCTGCAAGCATGCGACGAAGTATGGTAAATTTTCTTGGTACCTACTATAGAGTACGAGGGACCGTATATAGACCGTCTAGGTTCTTTGAGCTTTTGTTCCACAGCTTCTTCCTCGCTCACTCGTCCCCCACCGTTCATTAACAAGATGAGGTTTGCTCTGTTCGTCGCGCTCGCTGCGCCCGTCCTTGCACAGTACGACGCAAAGCCGCCCAGGCCATCTGGAAAGCCTCCAACGCCTGACAAGCCCGAGCACGATGGCCCTAAGAAGCTCGTCTCGCAAAAAGAGTTGATCAAGAAAATCAAACTTGAGGATCTCCTTGCTGGCTCCCAACAGCTCCAGACTTTCGCCGATGAGAACGGAGGCAACCGCGCTTTTGGCAGTGGTGGTCACAATGCTACAACTGAGTGGCTCTACCAGACATTGAAGAAGACTGGGTATTACGACGTCTACAAGCAGCCCTTCGTTGAGCTCTTCACGGCTGCGACTGTTGGCCTCACCGCGGCCGGTGAAGACGTACCAGCCGAATACCTCACCTATGGCCCATCTGGTGAAGTTACCGCCAACCTCGTCAAGGTCAACAACCTTGGATGCGACGCTTCAGACTACCCAGCTGGTGTCTCCGGCCAAATCGCACTCATTTCAAGAGGCACATGCACATTCGCTCTCAAGGCAACAAATGCTAAGGCTGCTGGAGCTATCGGCGCCGTAATCTACAACAATGTTCCCCTCCAGAGTCTCTCTGGAACTCTCGGAGGCGAGGGTGACTATGCTCCCGTCGTGGGTCTGACTCAAGAAGCCGGTAATGCTCTCCTTGCGAAGGTCGGAAATGGCACAGTCGAAGCCTCTCTCTCCGTCGACGCCATCCGCGAGAACCGCACAAACTACAACGTAATCGCCGAGTCCAAGCAAGGCGACCACAACAACGTGCTCATGCTGGGTGGACACACCGACTCCGTCTTCGCCGGCCCAGGTATCAACGACGACGGCTCCGGCACAATCGGCACGCTCGTCACCGCTCTCGCCCTCACCAAGTTCAAGCTGAAGAACGCCGTCCGCCTTGGCTTCTGGGGCGCTGAGGAGTTTGGCAAGTTGGGTTCATTCCACTACCTCAAGTCCATCAACGGCACGCTCGGCGGCAACAGCACAGAAGTCTCCAAACTGCGCGCATATCTCAATTTTGACATGATCGGGTCACCTAACTATGTGTTGGGCATCTACGACGGTGACGGCAGCGCGTTCAACTTCTCCGGCCCCGCTGGCTCCGACACCATCGAGAAGGACTTCGAACTCTTCTACGAGGAGCGCGGCCTTCCTCACGTACCCGCCCTATTCTCCCTGCGCTCCGACTACGCTGCGTTCCTGGAAAACGGCATCCCATCTGGCGGTCTATTCACCGGCGCCGAGGTGCTCAAGACTCCGGAGGAAGCCCAGCTTTTCGGTGGCGAGGCGGGCCAGCCGCTTGACGGGTGCTACCACCAGAAGTGCGATGACATAGATAACCTTGCGCACGATGCGTACCTCCTTAATACTCAGAGCATTGCTAACTCAGTGGCTAAGTATGCAGTTAGTTGGGAGGGGATACCACGACCAAATGCTACGCTTCGCAAGAGGAGTGCGGAGAAGAGTAGGTTCATGGCGCGTCTTGATCATGGGGGACATGAGCATCATGGTCAGCCGTGTGGGGCGGGGAAGAACGTGATGTAAAGGATGGATGCGAGATATCAAGTCTCGATATGACAAAATGAAAATTATGAACGTGTTGCTCACATATCGCAAACACCGCTTCTACGATTCACTCAGAGCTGGAGCCCGCTCAACTTAGTCCCAGAACAGTCCTGCCTTTTGAATTCCCTCTCCTACCCTCCATCTCCCTGCTCACTTCGCCTTCCGCTCCATGTGCTAGCAACAGTTCAATCAACATGCCTCTTTCCTTGCCTTCCAGCGACGGCGCCGTGAGTGTCGCCTGCAACGGCGTGTCCCCGTTCAGTGCTTCTTGATTCACATCCGCGCCCATATTCACCAGGTACCGCGCAACCTCAAACGCGCCTGGAGTTTTGACAGCGAGGTGAAGCGGCGTCTCGCCAACCATGTTCGTAGCGTCAATCGACTGACCAAGCGACACAAGATACTGGACTGTATCAAGCTGTCGTCCTACTGTCGCAGCATGCATGACTGAATAGTGTTGCATTGAGGAGGTAGTCGTTTTGGTAATGTCCGCCCCAAAATCTATCAGGACTTTGAGTACGTCGAGCGACATTTCATGTGCTGCTCTGATGAAAAAGTATCCGAAATCCGGGTGCGCTACCATGGGATTTGCACCCTCCCACATGATTCGCTCGACTTCATCTGCCGTTGCGTCTGCGGGGATGTTGGCTAGTATGCGATCCACAGCTACTCTCTGATCAACGTCTAGGTCTTTTCTGTTTCCTTTCGCGACGGCGATCCGGTCGGATGTGATGTGCTTGTGAATGACCGAGACATCAGAGCTGGACATTGTGGATGGGTACTTTGAATCGTGGGTCGTTTTCGACTTTGGTTTGTTATAGTTTAGGATGGTCAGGTTGGAGCACCAGCTGCGCGACTTCCGCAGTCGTGCTTCCCGGGGTGCCATTAGAGTCCGCTCAGATGAGACGCCGTCGTCGGTGTAGAAGGTTCCACGCGAAGTTATCAAGTTGCTGCGAGATATCCGTCTGGTATGGGTCTCTTCGGTCACTCTTCGGATAGCCGAATGCGTGAGAGGTGGCGCGTCTTCAAAACAAGGTACATCGTCAAGCCAAGTTCCGATGCTCTTGCTCGCAGCAGACCCGTGCGCGGCCTGTTGTGGAGGATTGGTTCTTCCACTACGGCGTGACTCGCCTAATGAAGGCTCTAACGAATCTGGTCGTGGAGTCGTTGTTCTTCTCATCGGCTGTGGTGATGCTGAGGATGCCACTGCTGTCTCTCTAGAGATCGCTGTGATGCATGAGCGAAGCAGACGGATAGCCTGAAGCAGCGAAGGAAGTCTATCACGTGCTGTCAGGTTGATGTGGATCTCTTCTTTATCAGTTCTCTTCAACAAATCATCGCTGGCTGTGATGAGATCACTAATGGTCCACTTGAAAAGCGAGTCGAGGGCCTCTTGCTGAGAAAACCTGATGCGGTGAGTGTCTGCTTCGTACGCATGAAGAGTGGCATAATTCAGCACTTACAATGCGATGTAGTCAAGCGCGAGCTCCAGCACGATTGCCGACCCATTGAGATCATGTCGCAGGTTGGTTAGGAGCCCATCTTTGAGAGATTGCCAATCATCGTTTGGCGCGCTACTACATGACAGCTTCAGGAAAGCTTTGTGTATGCGTTCGCTTGTATCATCGCAAGAATCGAGAACCTGCGATACCGCATCGATAAGTGACGTGGGGAATTTGGCTCCGAGAGACGAGAAGTCGTCCTGTGCAATGCCGAGACCAGTTCTGATGATCAAGAGATCACTATTCATGGCGTTCAGGTCGTGTCTAGAATCGCGAACACGGCGCGCAAAGCTGCTGACATCTGGAGCGACCTAAAGCGGGTATGAGCACGTGCATGTTTGTTTGTTGTATCAATGCTTGCCTGAGCGATCGATGTGCTAAGTGCCGCGCATCTGGCAGCGATCGTGCTAGATTGAGGCATTTGTCGTGGCGGCAACGGGATGGGGAACTATGGGGCATGAAGCACTAGAACAGTGCCTCGGGCGTTTGACAATCTCCGAAAAGGCGACGATATACAACACGCCCTCAAGAACAACTGGATGGAGGAAACAAGAATATTAAGAAGTTTTCGCGACCGCTGCGGCTGAAGGCAATCTGTCGCATTGGAGTAGCGGTGATGGGATCCAGGGTAATGAGATTGTGCCGCACGCCCGTGGCGCCGGAAGAAGCGAACACGGATCGTCCAAGCGTTAAAGCATCTTACAGAGACACTCGAACTGCGATGGAAAATATGAAGCGCAACGGATGCTCTGGTCTAGATCCCCTGAGGCATGCACGAGACGGGTGTTGACGTGCAGCGACGATGAAGTGACATTTCACCGGATTAATAAAGCCACCAACTATGGAGATTGGGTTGACTAGTTGTGGCTGGCGGACATCGGTCTCATCTGTCGGTTATTAGTTAGGCAGGTGGGAAGTGAGCAGGGGTTCCTTGAAGTGGAAATGAAGCCGACTGGGCAGTGGACAGAAAATCGAATGCGAAACGGCCATAAAATAAGGTGTTGCCATCGTATATCTGTTTGTATCTTATATCCAATAGTAGCTTTTGCGGATTCTTATCAATCAACAACCCCAGGTGGCAGGAATGATATGTAGTCGATAGGCGCAGGTTCGATGCCGTTTGGGTGTCCTGTAATTCTAACCATATCTCCTTGCCCGACTTCAACGCCGTCGAATGTGATGCGCGTCGCCGAATGACCATCGAGATACATCGAGGGCGCATGTCCGAGCTTGTCCTCCAAATCGCCCGTCCATGCGCCTATCGTGCGATTGCCGATCTCGAGCTGGTACTTCGCTTTTCCACCGATGAGATCGTAATAATTTACTGCAACATCGTACGTTCCCGAAACGAAAGTCAAGTTTGCGGTCGCAGTACCTGCACTGCTGTTTGAGGTCGTAACGATAGCGGTATATCCAGATGCGGCGTGGAAGGGGTTCACGCTGTATGGTCTGTATCCCACAAGGCTCATGTTCTCGGCCTCGATACGATACGGATGGTTTCCAACGCGCTTCGCATCGTCTGGAATCTCGGAAAGGTTGTAATAGAATTGGTTGATGGAGTCGCGCCATACAAGCGCATGGCCGGCCTGGAACATCTGACGGAAAAGCACATGGTCATGCCTCTCGGCATCGATTCTTCCTTTCAGCGACTCCCATTGCTTGACGAAGGTTTGGGCAGCAGCAGCCCCTGCATAGTGCGCGTCGTAGAAGTGTTGAATGACTGTCTTTCCCGACTTAAGTCGCTGAGTGTAAGGGACATGATGGAACCAAAGCAGCAGGTTGTCTGGGGTAGTTTCTTTATCTTCGTAAATTTGAGCAATCTCGGGTGGATAGTGTCCTGCGTTGCCTGTACCATTCTTCACTGTCCGATCCATACCGACACTGAACTTGTCAGCGCGTGTCCATTGGCCCCAGCCGTTGTTATCCTGAGATGCAGGATTTGGTCCGAAGTGGGTATAGAGAATGTCGGTCAGAGTCTGGATACCAAGATTGCCACTGTAGTTCTCATAAGCAGGCCACGACTTCATAGACATGTCGGTAATAGTATCCAGAACTTTCTTGTCGAAACCGAATGTTAGACGTATCCAGTCTTGGAGAATGGACTCAGATTCTACCGATGCATCCCAAGCCAACCTTCCGTACGCGTAGAGATTCTGTTTGTATTAGCGGACTAAACTTTGACCTGTATACAAGGCACGAAACACTCACAGACATGGCCAGATGGCTGCCGAGCCATGTGGAGTTGGTCCCAACATTGACAACACCAGCATAGCCACCTAACGGCCGCTTGAAGCGTTGACCAGAAACGATGTCTTTGACTTTAGACGGAAGGCGATCAGCTCTTAGATCAAACTCAAGGATCTCTTTCCAAAGCGGTGCAAGGTATACCAGATGGCATTGTTGACCAAGATATTCTTGTGTGATCTGCAGTTCGATGGCAGAGCTGCTGTTGTGCAAAGCTGAGAACAAAGGTGATGCTGGCTCTCGAACCTGAAAGTCGATCGGTCCGTATTTGATCTCGCTCCATAGTTAGCAAGGCACTCTATGGACAACGAAGTAAGTATTGACATTACCTGTACGACCACGTTGTCATCGAATTTGCCATCCAGATGCTGGAAGAAGTCCAATTGCGCGTTTGCCCGATCAGCTTTCCAATTAGTTGGGCTGATGTGATTGTCATACACGAAAGCCCGGAACATGACGACACCACCATGAGGTTTTAGCGCCCTGGCGAACATATTGGCCCCGTCGGCTAGTGTGCGATTATATGTCAACGGGCCTGGCTGACCTTCGGAGTTCGCTTTCACTAAGTAGCCTGCCATGTCGGGAACTTTTTCGTAGATCTGGTTGGTGATGTTCACCCACCATGCGTCTACCTTCGGATCGAGAGGATCAAAATCGCTGAGGCCACCAAGATCCCGTGGGGAAGCGAAGTTGAGCGATATGCCAAGCTGTACACCATACGGTCTCATCGTATCTGCTAACCTCGCCAGCCCTTCGATGTTTCGGGCGCTAAGGAGTGTAACATTTGCGTTAACGTTGTTGATGATGATCCCGTTGATGCGAATTGATGCCAGAAGACGAGCATATTCAGCGACGCGAGTGACGTTGTCCACGACAAACCCGTCTCGGAAGAAAATCGAAGGGCCTGCATAACCTCGCTCAATGGTCCCATCGAGGTTATCCCATTCGTTCGTCCATCTAATAGGTGCTTGTGGATTTGAGACAAACGTCGTGTGCGAGAGTTCATTTTGAGCCAGCCGAGAGAGATATTCGAAAGCACCATAAAGAGCACCGCGCTCGTTTTGCCCTATAATTGTGACCCTATCGCGTGTTATGCTTAGGAAGAAACCATCTTCTTCCAGGCCATCTGCTTCTTCCAAGTCCCCATAAGCGTTCGTATACGCGTGCAAGGTTCCCACGATGATGATAAAAGAGTCTGAGCTTGCCTGCGCGCTCACATTGATATGTTTTCCGAAGATACCCGCAAATCCTTTTTTAAGTTCCTGGCCAGCTGTATAGACTGGGCTACTCTTCGTGGAGTTTAATGTGATTATTGCGGCGGGCGCTGATTGAGAGATGTTCGCGTGCGGAATCGGAGCATACCGCAACCATGCTCGGGAGCCGTCTTCTGCGATCACGACGCTGAGGATAAAAAGCAAGCTGCTGAGGAGTAATCTCATCTTGGGTGTTCGAGGGGACGCCTGCTTACAACCGCAACAGCCTAGTCAATCGTCGGATGGCAGTGCTATATACCTACCTCATGACGACTCTCTTGTCATACTAAGCTTCAACTGTGATTGGAGGGTCTAATGAAGCAATTGTAATGTGATTTAGTGCCGAGGACGGATGATGAGCAGCGGAAGCCGCCCATTCAGGCTAAAGCTAGGAGCGAGGAGTGGTTTTCGAAAATCAACTTAGCGTGCGGAGAGAACAACGCTTGATTGATCATGACGGAGGATCGTAAATGTGGGGACATTTGGAGGGCCAACGGGGTGAAAAGAAGCTTCCGCGTCACCACACCCAAAAGACGCGGAGAAGACGCGCCGTTCATGTGTCACTTGCAAGTCGTATGCTAATTAGTCTCGAGCGAGCGACAAAAGCACTAAATTTAGTGAGTAGAATACAATGACAAAGTCCGAGCGTTAGACGAGAGGAGGTGTTGATGCTAGGAAGAATATGAGGAAGAACTGCAGGCACTATCCCCATGACGTCATCAACCACACATTCCCTTCCAAACAGCACGATAGGCTTGCAGTCAGTGATCTTCCCTGCCTGCGATGCCCAGATATTTGTCTAATAAAAATTTCCGCGTTTACTGACTTTGGCAGTTACGTTGACTAGATGCATACTAGATGCTGTAATGCATTACGATTGGGTCCAGCCCTCAAATAGAAAACATACTAGCCAAAAGACGTCGTCTCCCACTTAGGCTACTAGATGATAACAGTGATATAGATTGATTAAATGTAAGCTACAATTCCTTCACTTAGTGAGTGAGTCTAATTACAGCACCTAGCGAGCCTGTTAACATCAATGGCATGATGAAAGAGCAGAGTTGATCGACGGGGTAACTATTTGTCTTGAGGGCCGAGGTGAGGTCTATCACAACGAGTTCATTATCTAAGGGGTAATACAGGTCTAGTTTTAACTGTTTGGAAGTTAGATGTGACGCTACGGATGCCCCGCATCTCGTTGCTTTTGCTCCTCTATTTGTGTCACCCCTATGGCCAAATCTCTGAACTGTATCCCGCCTTCTGGCTCTTTCACTATTTGATATTGTATTCACGTATTTGCAAGACCAAGATATAACTCACTCATCTAAAGGGCACTTACTCACCAAGAACACCTCACCCTAAAGCTCCCTTCACCTCAAAAATTCACTCATCTGAAGTGTACCTTCGCATTCACTTTGACTAGTAGCATATATAGCACCACTCTTTCTAACATAGGCTAGCACACTACATGATCTGCTACTCGCGGCAACTGGTTTTCCTTCTCACTTCTTTCATCCATATAGGCATCTTCTGCGCTCTGCTGGCTCACTGCGGCCTGTTCTTTGCTCATATCACTTGAGCAAACCAGCAGCAATACCTCTCGTAGTTGCATTACTACCTGCAAACACCGATACACAGCCTTCGCTTCAGCATTCCGCCAACCAGCCTTACACACTATAAGGGCAAATCCGGCTGTGGTGATTGAAACCGTTGCTGCATCATCTACGCAAGACGCAAGCTGCTGTTAGTAACTTAACGACAACGTCCTCGTAATATACTTACTCCAACCTCCAGACACATAGCATGGGATCCACCACTATGGAGACTATCGGGCCCTCACGACCTTCCAGTTCGTCGCGTGCAGAAATACCCTCTCCTTGGACTCTCTCTGCGGTCCAACAGGCCGCCGAGGCAAATTACCCAACCCAGTTCCACGCGCTACCTTCTGTGCGAGGCCTCACTTTCCTTTCGCTAAGAATAGGGCATATGATTTGCGGCGAAAGCACTACGCCGAATATAATCACAACGATGATGCTCTCTGTCGGCCATTACGATGATGGAAAGAAGAACCCCCCAGTCTTCGCATTCATATACGGAGAAGACAACAACCAGATTGGGTACGGCTATCGGCCTAGAGGTTCTTCCTTAATGGCGTTCTGCCTCCCGCATGATAGATTACCTTCCATCAATTTTGAGGAGCCATTTTGCGACCTTGCAAATGGTACACGGTCTAAGCGTGCCGTCATTAGTAGATTGAGGGCAGTGATACTATATTACTTCCTAGCAGCTGGGCATCTTCAGCATATCGTGCGATACAACGACTTTTCGCTCAACTTTCAACGAGCGTGTACGTCCGTCGCGAAAGACAGTGCCAGGCCTGGTTTAAATTCGGATCTACCAACTACTGGAACTCAGACAGTAGGACAGACCAGTCCGAGAAGCGAATACAGAGAAGTTTCCACGCCCAGTATGCTTTTCATCGGTAAGCACTTGATACTAGGGATTTGGGGATCATCAATATATAATTATAGCCAGGTTCACATCCACTGGAGGGAGTACAGTACGACTCCAACATGTCACAAAAAAGAAAGCGAGAAATGAATGAGGGAGACAACACTCGTACGTACTATTTCAAATAGTAGTTCCGAATAATGATCTAACTTCGTCTAGGGATCCCAGCACACTCTACACGCAGCCGTGACGTAGCTCCATCTCCTAACGCGTCACCATCTCGTAAAAGCGCCCCTTCATCAAGTCAGGCTACTAAATCACTCAATGCACCCGCACTATGTTCTGCCGATCTAGAGCGAGCCAACGAACGACTGAAAACGATCCTCCAAGCTAGCAAGCTTGAGGCGACTCAGCTTCAACAACAAATCGAGAACCTCGCAGATCAAAACGCCCAACTCTATACACGCTGCAATACTCTTGACAGAGACAAAAAGCAGTTTGGAGCCGAAAGAGAAAAGTTTATAGCTGAAATTGAGCGACTGCATTTACTCCGCGCATACGATGCAAATGCCTACCAGGGTCTGGAACAAAAACACAAGATGTTGAAGGCGGAACTAGCAAATGTGGCTGCACAAGCGACCAATGCTGGAGTTGCGGTCAACAGGCTCCAAAACGAAGTCATGGAACTGAAAAACAGGGAGGAGGCGTCGAGAGAAGAGGCGACAATGGCGAAAAGAACAGGAGAAAGCTCGACAGCCGCTCTTAAGCAGCTCAAAACCGAGGTCGCAAAAGACATGGCTATCATGGCGAAGAACATAACCGTTATGGCAAACGAGGCAGCTACTAGGGCGTCAAACGATGCTAACAAGTTTGCAAGCAAGTACGGTTCTTTTCTGAAGAACTGAGATGGACTAGTCATACGTTGGTGAGCTTTTCTTTGTGGCCTCTAGTATGGTCGGCTTAACTTTCGGACTCCCCGGCCACAACTGGTTTGGCTTTGCTTACTGAGAACTTCGACTGGCGTTCTGATTTTGGCATTTGTTTCACATGAGCGAATCATAATGGACTGGACCTGAAAAGTGACGATTTACGAGAGCGAGTCTTCTCCGAGCGAAAGGCATCTTGAATTACCATAGGTAACAGACCTGAAAATCTTCATCCTCTGATGAACATGATTTAGGAATCACAGTTAGAATATACCCTTATCAAGCGATCCGTATATCAAGTTGTGATAGTTCCACAACATAATAGCTGATTCCGCGTGCATTGCAATTCCCTCGACCCTTCGACGAAAGCAACAAATTGAGCGAATAATAACAGGATGCTCATTGTATCGGAAGCGATGGAACCCAATAAACAAGACGTCCAACAAAGATCCGTCATCTTCACATTATGTCACCCCAACCCCGCCTGATTAACGCTTTACCAAACTCATCAACTCATTCACCGGCCCTCAGCTCATTCAACAACCGCTCCACCTCATTCAAATCCTGATCGATCTGTTCAGCCGCCCGTCTCTCCGCATCAGTTAATGGCCTGTTCCATCTCGATGTCTGCACTGCCGCATCCTGCCACGCTCGATCTCGGACATCGTCTAATAGCCGCTGTTTTTGTGCGAACAGCGTTTGTTTATCTCTAAAGGCTTCACAACTGTAGTGCTTTGGGTATAGCCCTGATAGTTTGGACTCCTCGATGGGTAGATCATGTTCAAGAAAAGAGAGTTCCTTGTCGAGATCATGGATTAAGCGTCCGTA
Organism: Parafenestella ontariensis; assembly: GCA_021596325.1. Lineage (NCBI taxonomy): Eukaryota > Fungi > Ascomycota > Dothideomycetes > Pleosporales > Cucurbitariaceae > Parafenestella > Parafenestella ontariensis. Next base: position 455,485 of record JAKGDA010000008.1, on the reverse strand, counting down.
GCGGGCATCATACATGACGATGTCTGACTACGTTGGATGTGTAAAGAATTAATGACTGTGTTGATGTAGAGATGATAGAAGGCTTTCGCTGATGGAGTCGTGAAGTGGGATGCTTGTGATTTGAGCATTTGTGGGTGTGTATGTGTTTACTTAAATGAACTAGCGGGTTCAAGGGTAGGTTTTGTCTGAGACATTGAGTTTCTGTGCGAAACATTAGATGACTGGGTATGTGGAGTGACTTCTAGAAGGTTCAAGAGGGTCTACCTAGGTAGGACTTATCGAACAATGCTAGAACTTTCCTCGTACAGTCACTCATCCCCAATGAATGTGACCTTCTGCACTGGAGATGACAAGTCATATATCTGATCTCATGAATTCTGCCATTTCTTTTACGACTCTTTTTACGGCTGTAGTAAATTTCTATAGCTCGTCTTAATCATACTCCCTCGCTCTCTCCACCTACTACAACCCCAGCTTGAAGCCTCCAGGCACATTCTTTTGAAAGAAACCGTTCAAATCGTACTTCGCACTGACCTCCCCCAAGAACCGTCGGGAATCCTCTCCATAGCTCTCGATGACCTTCTGTGAGCCATAGCTGTAGTTCATGAAGCGATATCGCGCCGCCTTGCCCTTCTCTTCCGTAGCCTTATCAATAGCCCCGATCAGATCTAGAGAGGTCTGCACAATTTGATCGTCATCTGTGTCTTCCGTCCACACGGGGTTTATCAGAACATTGATGTATGGACCGTCACTTGCGGTAATACCCAGAGCGTTTTGTCCTGCTTCGGCGGATTTATTGAGCATCTGTGTAGTCATTGGCTGTAATACGATGGAAAATGCGAGATCTTTGGCTGCCTGGATTGGCTCGATAGCTTTCCGGAACAGCTCTTGGATCTGGAGGAGAAGATCAACATCCGGTTTGATGGTGGTTGTGAAATACAGATTCCGTCCGCCGTCTACGCTGAAACTCGATTGCTCAGCTGTGAACTCTACCAGTGACCCTTGTCGTATTGATGAGTTGAGGCGCGGTTCGATTGCTGTAAATGCGGAGAGAGACTCGGGACAAGGCTCCACGGTAGAGTGGTTCGCATGGTACAGACTCAGCACAGTCAGCTCCCCGCCCATCACTGCTGCCCATCCCATTGATAACAATAGATGTGCATCTGGATCTGGAGTTGGTGAAATTACGAAGTCGTGGAGAGCGCGTGCAGCATCCGGGTACGACGTCCCTGGGTGAAGCGTCATTCCTCCCCATAGTTTGCCCAGTGGGAAAGTGGGAAGGTCGATCTTGGTTACGATGCCGAAATTATTGCTTCCGCCTTTCAGCGCAGCGAAGAGATCTGAATTCGAGGTCTTGTTGGCGTTCACGATCTCGCCAGAAGCGAGTACGACTTCAAAATTGGTGACTGCATCGCAGACAAAGCCATGTCGTCCCGAGAAGTAAGATAGTCCGCCTGTATGCATCAGTGTCCTGCTATCGTTCGAATGCGAGTCTTCGTTGACTTACCGCCGAGAGTCAAGCCTGCCACGCCCACACGCGACACACGACCACCAACTGTTGCAAGGCCTTCAACTGCAAGCGTTTCATAAACATGACCCCATCGCTCTCCTGCTCTTATTGATACTGTAGTCTTGTCCGCACTCAAAGTGACCCCTGTCAAGTTGCGCATATCAATCACAAGGCGATTGTCGATGTTCGCCGCGCCTTTCCAGGGCGTATGACCTCCTCCTCGTACTCCAATTTCAGCATCACATTCTACCGCTTCCCGAATGAGTAGCGCTACATCGTCGGCTGATTCTGGACACGCGATAGCGGATGGGGTGATGTCGTTGTTGAAGGCTGTGAAGTAGGATTTGTTACGCTCCTTGAATCCAGTCGATTCCCGCTGCAGAGTTTCGATTGTCATGTTGCAACACTGAGAGTCCTGGAGAATGATGTTAGGCCTGAAGAGCGAGCAGCAATCTGGGGTCTCGAGTGAGGTTCGCTTGGCTACGGCACTGCCTGTGATAGTAAAGACAGCCGTTATGCTCAACAGTGATGTGTAATGCATTTTAATATGATGGGAAATGCATTACTGGTCCCACTTCTTTGGCGAAGACAATCTTGGAAGGCTCTACACAACACAAGGGTAACGGTGCCAAGAAACTAGCCCCATGCTTGGACCCTTCGGAGCACCACGTGGCTCGATTATTCACATGCGTTAACCTACTGAAGAGTCAACGCGGGCTGCGTTTAGCATGGTCGTAGTGGGCCTTGTGTTGCTTAGTCTTCCGAGCAGAACCCGCCCTCGCTTCGACCCGGTGAATGCACGGCGACTAATTCGTCGGTGACCGAGGGAACCAGAATTAGACGAGATGATCAGATAACATAGTGGGCTGTCATCGGCTGCGCCGCAATGTCGAAACTATCCAGATTTATCTCCCGCTCCTTTAAATTGAGAATATGCAGCTAAGAGAGTGCAAGCATGCGTTGAGGATGTGACAAACCCCCTCGCTCACTCCCCCAGTCGCGCGCAAGGTCTAGCGAGGGGAGCCGGCTGACTGCTCGCTTTGCACGATTGGATCTTGAGAAATGATATCGGTGTAAGCGCTACAGTCAGGTGTCGAAGCCCATGTTCACACGGCAATCATGTAGATGTTGTATGAGCACAGGCTCGGGAAGATGGGGTGGGGCTTAAAGTAGGGTCCGCCGAGAAAGGAAAGGCTGGCGCCGCCCAAACAGGTATCGCCTCACTTGTACCATCACCTGCAACAACATTACTTGGAGAAAGGCTAGAGAGCTCGAGGACAATAACGATTTCACACAGCTCCGAATCATGGAAGAAACTCCCATTAATCTTGGAACAGTTCTTGTCTTCGGCGGCGGCGGCTTCTTAGGCACTGCGGTGGTCGAGAGGTTACTCGATACCAGTTGCTGGACATCAATCGTGGTTGCAAGCAGAAACCCAAAACACTACTTGCAAAACGTCACATACCGCAAAGTCGACATCTGCGATGAGAAGAGCGTACAGGCGTTGATCGACGATGTTAAGCCTGTCCTAGTACTCCACTTGGTATCCCCTCACTACAACGCCGAACCCCAACTTCTCTACGACTGCAACGTAAAAGGAACATCAATGTTCCTCAAAGCTTGCCAGGAGAGTCCCCATGTCAAAGCTCTTCTCTACACGTCATCCATTCGGGTCATTGCAAACCCCACCCCAGCTATCCTGACCGAGGATGAAATCGAGCTCTTCACCGAGTCCAGCTACACACATCCATACTGCAAAACCAAGGCTATTGCAGACACTATGGTAATGGCTGCGAATGGCGACTCTCTCAAGACGGCTATTTTGCGCGTTCCCATTGTGTATGGAGGTAGAGACCAGCACATGGAGATTGTGATGGACTTTCTCGATAAAGGACAGCAGAAAATGCAGCTGGGCGACAATAAGGCGCTTTTCGAAATCGTCAGTGTGGATAATGCTTCTCATGCGCATGCTCTGGCTGCGAAGGCTCTACTGTCTTCAATGTCGCCGGATAAGGATATCTCGGGCCACGCGTTCTCCATCACGGATGGGAATCCAATGGGCTGGTACGACTTTGCGCGGAAGGTCTGGGCGGAAGCAGGTGATACGACGAAGTTGGAAGAGGTGAAAGTCGTTCCTTTCTGGCTGCTCTTTGCTGTTGCGTGGACATGGGAATGGACGCTGTGGTTGTTTACGTTTGGGATGGTCAGAGCAACGGAGTTTAATTGGTACAACATCAACACGTTGAAGGAAGGGAATTGTGTATTGGATATCTCGAAAGCGAAGAAATTGCTAGAATACAGCCCGGTAGTTTCGACTGATGAAGGAATCCGACGAGCTACAAAGAGGGCGCTGAGTGAGCGAAGAAAGGCTTGAGTGAGCAAGCTTTAATGGACTATATGTACCATGCAAAGAGAAATCAATATCATGCACAGTAGAATGACAAAGGCATTGGCAAAAAACAGTACTCCTCCAAAGCGCCTCCAACCGCAAACCAAAGGAAAAGATACGCCAGCCGGTATCATAAAAAAGAAAGTGGAAGAAGGACTGTGCCTACATGCATGCCACCCAAATCCTCTATAGCGTAGAACAGCAAGACCGAAAACAAAACAAAATACTAAGCACACCTTGGCGTAAATCGTACACGCGTCTTCTCCGCGGGCAGGACATAACTCCGCCAAACACTCGCCCTCTCTGCCTTGGGATCCACAAGCTCAACCTCGTAATGCTCCAACAAATGCGCAAGCACAAGCTTCATCGCCATACTCGCGTAAAACCGGCCGGGGCAGACAACACCACCAATGCCCCAACTATGATAATGCGGCGAGATATCCGTGAGCTTTGACGGGCCTTCAGGCTGCAGCGCTTTCCTGACACCAGCCGGAACGTTCGCCGTCTCCGGCACGAAGCGAAAGCCGTTGAAACGCAGGGCATCGGGAAAGTACTGATCATCGTGTAGAATCGCTCGTGCAGGGACACATGTCCAGGCGCCTTTAGCTACTTTTGTGCCGTCGGAGTAGTGGAAGTCTTTGAGTGCTTGGCGGCGGCCTGACATGGCTTCCATGGGGTTGTGGCGTGTCGACTCTTTGATGAAGGAGTCGAGGAGGGGAAGGCCTTGTGTTGTGTGCATGAACTTCTCGAACTCGGTGCTCGAGAGCTCGTCGCGGAGGGGGGTGAGGTATTCTTTGTGGAGGCAGAGGTCGTATAGGGCATAGGAGGTGGTTGCTGATAGCGCGTGTACGGAGCCGAACCAAATGGCAATTACTTCGTACGTGATACGACGGGAAGACCAGTTCAGATTCTTGGGGGCGGTGTCGATGATCCATGTGACGAGGTCGCTCTGAGGAACGGGTTAGTCTATGTACTTGATGTCGAGATGATTCGTGTTAGGGCGATGCACTTACAGGGGCAGGGGTGCCGAGAAGTCCGGCTTCCCTGTTTGCCTTCTCCTTCAATCGTCGCTCGACGACTTCATTGATCATTCGGAACACAGTGGCTTGGATTCCACCCTTGATCTTGAAGAAGGTCCCGACCAATCTGGAGAGCATGAGTTAGCATTGTGAAGCGAGGATCTATATGGAAGGGCTCCTTACCCTTTGAGAAAGTTTGGTGTAATTCGCAGAACTTCAGCAGCGATGATTACGAGCTCGTTATATTCCAGGACTTTCTCCATGAAGATTGGGTTCTGGGCCAATTCATCCCCAAAGAATGCGTAGCCGTTCAAGTCACACATGACTTTCTTGATGAGCGCCGGCGCTGGCATTGTTTTGCTACCATCTATTCGGGTCAGCCAACCACATGAATATGCCACGCACTGAATGGGGCTTACCTGTAGCGGATTCGACTTTGCCCAATACCCCATCAAATGATCTCTTGATGTTAATGCGCATGTTAGGCATTATCTCTCGCATCCTTTCCGGTAGTAGCGTTCCAACAGCCTTGACATAACCGATACCTTCTGCACCCCGTTCATCCAGCCAGTTGTGCCCGAGCATAGTATAAGCCGGTTGGAACATCTGTCGTGTAGCGGCGAAGAACGACAATTCATCCTTCTTCGCTTTCTGGCACTCCTTGAGATGTTGTTTGGAAGTGATGAAAACATGGTCGTGATCTGGCCCGGCAACACTGAAAGCATCTCCCTTAGCCTGCTATCTGTCAGTCATGAAGTGTTGTGGTATTGATAGTCTCGTATTACCTTTTTGTATGCCTCCGATATCATCGGAGCCCCACAAAAGAGGAACTTCCACCGCAGGTAGAAGTCGACGACCCAACTATACGGTCCTCGGGGTACCGATATTGTTTGGTAGCAGCAGATCAGCGTGACCAACGCACCGCCAAGTGCGCAGCCAAGCGCCTCTGCTACTGGAAATGGCGAACTGAAGACATCCATCGCAACAGATATCATCTTAGCGAGTGAAAATGGTGTTATCGTTTGAATCTTGGTAGAGTCTAGACAAAGCGAAAGTGAAGATACCAAGACACCAACGTTGGATGGGCAAGACTATAACTCAACTAGTGTAAGATCTCAATCTTATTATCCGTCCGTAGATACCAAACATATCAAGACTTGTCCACTGTTGATTCCATCATGTCCGAGCCCTGCTGGCTGCGCTGCCGTCTTTCTCGGCCCCAGCCACGCAGCCGCAGTCCACTCACTGCCTCGTTTCGTGCAATGTGATTTGCCTTACTGTACACGCCCTGAAGAGAGCCTATCTGAGACAATAGACTTCACGGCTTTGATTACTTTCAGGCAGGTATATCCGAGGGCGCATGCGTATCATGTGGATCCTGGTATCCATGTGGCTTGGATTAAACCGGGCTCAAGGTGAGCAATCATGGGGATCCAGCTTGAAAGGATAGATAAACGTACCTATTCTACTCGAAACGTGCTGGTGGCATTATCAGATGTACCTTCGGTGTCCGATATCCTCGCTCAGATATGTCTAACGTCCTAACTGAAGATAAACCTATAGGGGGATTTTGAGGGCCCATACGGTTCAAACTCCAGCTCGGAGCGGCCAGATCTCGCTTGAAATCGAGGTAGCGCAGCTGCGCAGGATACGTCTCTCGGTCCGGAAATAATCACCAGTCTTGTCTAGAACTGGTAGTGGGGTGTGCCTTGCAGGTCCTCACCTAGACATACATCCAGATCGTCTTCGAACCGAGACATGCATGTTCAAGAGAGTCGAATATAGATAATGCAATCACATCAGTCGCGGGCCTGAAAGGTACGGAAGGAGCAACAAGCACCGAGGCTGATTCCAATGGCATTACACAGTTGTGATTGATAAACCAGCTTCGTGCCACCAGATTTCGCCCTACAGGCTGCTGCTGGAGCGGAGGAACGGATGAACGGTAGTGATACATGCAGACCGTGAATGGGGGTCGCTGACACCGCTGCCCATGAGCGCTGACTGTATCAGAAGTAGGCAGCGAAGCGTAGCGTAGCGAGGGTAGGACACGGGTGAGGTGGTGACAATGATTGCGCGACGCGTGCTGGCTGTGGCGGTTAATCCCCATCCGACGCTCCCCACCTGAACTGTGGATCGTGGACGGACGCTTGCCTAGCTCCGGGGACTATCAAAGCTTAGCGCTCCACCACCAGCTTCCTACCGTGGCAAGTGCCCCTCACAGCAAACACCCGACACGGCTATCGCAGCATGGCGGTTCAAAAAGTCAAACACCGTCTACTGCTCTCGATTTTCGCAAGTACGATAACTCAGAAATTGCGCGTGGGTAATCTGCAAGATCCGCGTACCAGGCTGCCTTGCCAATTTCCAGGGGCTACCCAAGATAATCTTGGAGCCCCCAGGCAAGGCAACTTCGTCGGAACTGCAACGCTGTCCTCCGGGAGAGAGCCTAGAACCATCCAATAACGTTTGTGTGATTCGAGAGAGTTACCAGATAAGTCCGGGTGTGCGATACAGCCACGACGTGTATATTGCGAGTACAGTCAGAAACGTTATCATCCAATAACGTGGCTGCACAGGGTGCGTGTGCTGTAAACACGATAGCTTCGCGTTTGAGCCTCTCATTCGAAAATGCACTGCGAGCTGTTCGACTAAGCCATCTCCGAATTTAGACTGCTGTGACAGCTCAATGACTCGGACCCGCTATGAATAGATGCAGGTGTATCTAGGCCACGAACCAATACTCGCTTCGAGGCTGCGCTATCTGATCACCGTTGTTGCTAAGCCATGTTCGTACTTGTGACCCACTGGGTCAATATTTTCATCCATGTGGTCTGTCTGATACACAAAAGTGTATTGGACTGAGGCATGTCAATGCAAGTAGCGACTAGGAATACGAATGCGAGATAGTGTAGTCCGGTAGTATTGGGTCTTTTCTCCTTATGAGTTGGAGATCTATTCGCTACACGATATCTACCTCAATTGGAGCTCACTACACTCAAGCTCGGTATAGTCACGGTCGCCTAGAACAGCTTGAAGCCTCCACTGACAGCTTTCTGGAAGAAGCCTTCGGGATCGTACTTTTGACTAACCTCTTGAAGTTTCTTCTTGATCTCTGGACCGTACGAGCTGATAGGGTCCTGGTCCGGGAACGCATAGTTCATGTATGTATACCGTGACAGCTGTCCCATCGCCTCTGCCTCCTTAGTGATACTATCAAGAACCTCCTTGTTAGCCTTGATCACGATGTCGTCATCCTCTCTATTGCTCCACGAGGTATAGAGTAGGAAACAGACGAGAGGGCCATTCTTAGCATCGAGACCTAGTGAGTTGCCAGCTCCGGCTTTGAGTAATGAGATCGGGTAGGGCTCGTAGGTAGCAGCGTAGATTAGTCCGGAAACCGACTTGATAGGTTCGAAGCCTTTGTTGAACTTGTCCAAGGTCATCTTCAACACGTCGGCGTTTGCCTTCAGTGTTGTGGTCAGATATACGACCCTACAGGGTTATGTTAGTGTTGAGACCGCATCAAAAGGATGTCGGTTAGCGCACCTCTTCTTGTATTCGGACTGTTCTGATTGCTCGTTCGCCAATTCCGACACCGTAGCAACACGAAGGGTGTCAACTTGGGGTATGCGAGGCTCGATATCTGTGAATAGGGAAAACCCTTCTGGCTTCTCTGGCTTGGTGTACGTAGGATCATTCATGCACATCATGCCGCCGAGCTCTGCAGCATAACCGATGTTGATCCGGACCTGGGCTTTCGGGTCTGGGTTGGGGCCATTGAGGTATTCTGCAATTCCTTCGAGCTGTTGTGGAAAGCTCTGAGGGAAGTACATGAACTTGCCGCCCCAGATCTTACCTTGCTTGAAAGTCGCAAAGTCGAAGCGCGTAATGATGCCGAAGTTGCTACCGCCTCCACCTTTCAAAGCCTTGAATAGATCGCTGTTCTCCTTTGCATTTGCATTGACGATGTTACCGCTAGCCAGAACAATCTCGTAGTTGAGGACATCGTCTGCAATGAATCCTCGCTCAGAAGAGAAGAAGGAGATACCGCCTGCCAAACTGGATCAGCAATGGCATAATGGTTAGAGGTTCATAACTTACCGTGTGTAGCAAGGCCACCAATGCCGCCAGTACCCGCACGACTGCCGCTCACTGCCAGGCCTTCTGGGTCGAGCTTCTTATACACCTCGCCCCAAGTCTCGCCAGGAGATATGGAGACGAAAGTTTGATCTTGACTTAACTCGATGCCCTTGAAGCGCCGCAGATGTATTGTGATGCCTCCTGCGACATTGGCTACGCCTGCTGCCGGTTGCTGGCCTGCCCCACAAATGGCGACTGGGACCTTGCTGGCAAAGGGCTTCAGCGCCTTCACAACCGCGGCGACTTCTTCTTTACTAGTTGGCAGGACAAAAGCAGCAGGTTCAAGGTCGCTCTCAAAAGTTGAAAGATAGGTACCGCTGACCTCGCTATACTCTGCGGACCCTGGGAGGACGACTAAGCTCGCGGAGCTTGCTTTGAGAGCTTCGATGGCCTCGGAAACGCCCATGATGGAATACTAGCGACTGGAGAGTCTGGAGATGTTGAGTTACTCGGCCGAGAGCGTTGGTAGCTGTTGCAGGCGTTCGTAAGCAGCTGAAGAAGGCAAACGGTTGCAGAACTTTAGATTCGTGTCCCGTTGTGCTCTGTTTGAGGCGCGGACATGAGCACGGACTACAGCAAACGTTCAGCCTCCACGTTGCACAAAGAGCAGCGGCAGACCGGGGATCAAAGTAAAACGATGCACATGCCTTGAAGCAGCACAGCCAACTGTGGTGCGATTCTTTAGATTAAGCGGCGCAGCAGCTGAAGCCCGAGATGTTCAGATGCTGCTAACGGCCTCTGCCTCACCTGCGCATACACGGGCGCATTAGCGTTGTGACGATCAGGGAGCGGGGCTTGCGCTACGGGTACACAAGCAATGCCCCCACCCGTAACCCTAACACATAACAAGAATGGTAATGTCCGAGACACGGGCATGGGGTAGGTGAGCGTGAAAGATGGTGTGCGAGATTGTCTTGTCGGCTGATGCAATCAAAGAGCTGCAGCCTCGCTTGTTGCGCCGCCCGCTCCTTCCCTCCCTCCACTGATCGCCCGCTAGTGCTGGTGGCGCTTTCCTTGTTCGGCTGGGGTTGTTTTCTTTTGCTATCCACTACACATGCGCACACTCTCATTCAACAGCAACGGTGCCGCACTCGATGGTGAGCATGGCGATAATCGAGAAGAAAGGCGCGCAGAGCGTCGAAGAAGAGCTCCAAGAGGCCAACATGCATGGAACGACTGTCTCCGTCTCGAGCAAGCATAGGTGAGCTTCTCCGGCGAGAAAGTGAACATCAGTGATTGACAGATTAGCAGCGATAGGAGCGCAACAAGTGTTGCCTTCCACAATGTCCATGTGCACGGCTTTTCGCAACGGACAGACTACCAGAAGACGGTCGCCAGCTTTCTCTCCGCCTACGTCCAGCGTGCCTTGAACAGCATCAGGCGCATACCTGAAGCCCGAATCGATATCTTGAAGGGTATAGAGGGTGTTTTAATGCCTGGAGAGATGCTTTTGGTGCTAGGAAAACCTGGAAGTGGCTGCACGACACTCCTCAAGACGCTAGCTGGGCAGACACATGGTTTCAACATAGACCAGCACTCAAACTTTAATTACCAGGGTTAGTATCCCTCCATTTTCTTGATCCAGAATTCACTGACTATCTGTAGGAATCCCGCGTGAGGCTATGCATGGCAAATTGCGAGGAAAATGCGTCTACCAAGCCGAACTCGACTTTCACTTCCCCACCCTGACTATGCGCGAAACCCTAGAATTTGGCGCTAGTGCGCGAAATAATGGTCATGATAGCAAAGACTTTCAGCAGAAGGCCGAGTCGACAGCCACGCTGCTAGGACTCTCCAGGGCTCTCGACACCAAGATAGGGAACGACCTTATCCCAGGCGTTAGCGGAGGCGAACGAAAGCGAGCAAGTATTGCGGTACGCCTCAATCTGTGCTCAAACTGAATATGGCTGAGTCAATGTAGGAAATTCTCGTAGGTGACAGCAATTTTCAATGCTGGGACAATAGCACACGAGGACTTGATAGCTCGAACGCTTTAGACTTTGTCAAGACGCTGCGTCGACGGACAACACAGCGCCACTCAGTAGCCATCGTCACGCTGTACCAAGCAAGTGAAGATATATATGAGGTAATCTTAACTGGGATTTCTAACGCGACATATTAAGCTAATCTCCTCTAGCTGTTCGACAAAGTTCTTGTTCTCCACGAAGGTCATCAGATTTATTTTGGCCCTACGCAGGAAGCAAGATCCTACTTCACGAACATTGGCCTCACTTCACGTAATTGGTCCACCACCCCCGACTTCCTTACTTCGGTGACCAAAGCTGAAGACCGCCTCATACGTGCAGACTTCCCTGGTCCAGTTCCAAACTCCGCCAACGAATATGCTAACACCTGGGCATCATCTCCAACTAGGGCAAAATTGCGGCAACAACTTCATGACTATGATGCGAGGTATCCAATAGCCAATGCAGAAGCGCTGAAAGATCATGTGGATAATACCACCCTCCTACCATATGCAGTGTCTATTCCGAAACAAATATCGCTCTGCGCATCGCGAGGTTTCCTGAGGCTGAAAAACGATATGAATGCCCCAATCTCAGCACTCATTGGCAATCTTGTAACTTCACTCATTCTCGGCAGCATGTTCTACAATATGCGCGAGGACACAAGTAGCTTTTTCGGACGAGGGGTTCTTCTTTTCATTACAGTATTCCTGAACACCTCCCTCGCTGGATTTGAGGTCGGTGCCTTTTTCATGTTTCTTCTTGAGCTGTGTTAACGTCTTGAACAGTGCATCGCCATATGGGACATTCGACCAATGATCGAGAAGCACCTCCGCTACGCATTCTATCGCCCTTCGGCAGAGGCTATCGCATCAGTTCTCGTAGACTTTCCGAACAAGCTCTTACTCACTCTAGTCTTCAACGTCCCGCTCTACTTTCTCTCGAATCTTCGTCGGACCCCGGGGGCCTTCTTCACATTCTATCTCTTTGCATTGATTGCGTTACTCAATGGGTCCATGATTTACCGAGCGATGGGTGCAATGTCGCGCACGCTGGAGGGTTCACAGCCCCCCGGTGCAGTCTTTTCTCTGCTTCTTGTGCTCTATAGCGGGTTTGTTGTGCCATTTGGGGAAATGCGTCCCTGGCTAAAGTGGTTTTCGTACCTCAACCCGGTCTATTACGGCTTCGAGAGCCTAGTCATCAACGAATTCTCCGGGCGAACCTTCTCATGCGCCAATTACATCCCAAATGGGTTGAAATATAACGATGTGCCTCTCGATCAGAAGGCATGTATTGCGGTTGGGTCTGCACCAGGATCCAATGTTGCCGTGGGCGATGCCTACATTTATGAGACCTGGGGCTACCAACCTAACCATCTTTGGAGAAATCTCGGCATCATGATTGCACTGATGGTCTTTTATGGGTCTATATACGTGTTCTGCTCTGAGTTCATCTCCTTGCAGCCTTCGCGTGGAGAAATCCTGTTATTCCCCAAGAAGAAGATTGCCAACCGCCGGATCACGAACGATGAAGAAGCTCGAGTTCCTGACTTCACACCGAACCAGAGCATGGATCAAGTGCGGGAAAAGTCAGAAGTCTATGACGCAGGTCACATGATAGATAGTGATGCTGCTACGTTTGTCTGGAAAAACTTGAGCTATGAGATCAAGGTTGGCAAAACGCAGAAACGAATCCTCGATAACATTGAAGGGTGGGTCAAGCCGCGAACTATGACCGCTTTGATGGTAAGATCGATATTGTGTCCGATGGTACTCGAGTTTCCCAGCTAACTTGATAAGGGAGCTTCCGGGGCGGGTAAGACCACATTGCTCAATGTTCTTGCAGATCGAACAACTACTGGTGTGATCAGCGGAGAGAAGCTTGTTGCATCCCACTTGCAAGGCCTGGCCTTTGCTCGAAGGGTTGGATACGTTCAACAACGAGACTTACACCTAGATACGATGACCGTTCGAGAAGCGCTCGAGTTTAGCGCACTACTACGTCAACCGCCCAAATATTCTGAAGCACAGAAACTGCATTGGGTTAAGACAGTCATCTCTCTTCTCGACATTGACAGGGACGGTTTCGTGGACGCAGTGATTGGTGTGCCCGGTGAGGGTCTCAATATCGAGCAGCGAAAGCGAGTCACCATTGGAGTAGAGCTTGCTGCTCGTCCTGACCTTCTGCTGTTCCTCGACGAGCCAACGAGCGGTCTTGATAGCGATTCTTCCATGTCTATCATCAAGTTGCTCCGCCGGCTAGCAGACCACGGCCAAGCTATTCTCTGCGTTATTCATCAGCCGTCGGCACCACTGCTGTCACACTTCGATCGCCTATTGTTGCTTTCGGAGGGCAAGTCACTGTACTTCGGGGATCTTGGGAGACAGTTCGAGACGATGGTGAACTACTTCCAACAACACGGAGCTAGACGCCTGACGGACGTTGAGAATCCTGCCGAATGGATGATTGACGTGTCGAACCAATCTGGTAAAGCAGAGGACTCGAATACGTGGGCAGAAATCTGGAACAAGTCAGTTGAGCGAGCTGCCGTATTAAAGGAATGCGAAGCCATGCAGGAAGACCTTGGCCAAGAAACTGCAGATGACGAAGCAGGGGTGTCATCTGAGTTTGCTACCTCGCTCTTGCACCAATTATGCGTAGTCACTAAGAGAGCGTACGCGCACGACTGGCGCTCTCCTCAATATATTTGGTCCAAGCTATTTAGCACGTTCGGCCTGGTGAGTTTAGCTGAATCTCTAAACTCTCCGAGACCTCCTAACTCATGCACAGACATTCATCAATGGAGTATCTTTCTGGAAATCAGGAGTTTCCCCGCAGGCGATTCAAAACCAGGTCTTTTCCCTATTTGTCCTCACAACGATCTTCGGCGCCCACGTTCAGCTCATCATGAAACGCTTCCACGAGAACCGCACGCTCTTCGAGATACGTGAGTGCCAGTCGCGAACTTACTCGTGGACTGTTTTTCTAACGTCCAACATTCTTGTGGAGTTGTTATCGCAAACAATTGTCAGCGTCATCGCTTTCGTGTGCTGGTACTACCCACTCGGCATGTGGCAGAACGCACTTCACGTGGGAGAATTAAACGAGAGAGGTGGATTGACCTTTTTGTTCATCTGGTCACTCATGATTCTGTTCCAGACCATGTCGCAGATGCTCATGACGATTATGCCGGACATACCGACAGGGATCAACATTGCGAACTTACTCTTCATGCTATCCTTGATCTTCTCTGGGTAAGTGACTATAACTCTGATGAGGATACAACGAGTGACTAACAAATTTTAGTGTGCTCGTGTCACCATATGCCCTACCTCGGTTTTGGATCTTCATGTATCGCGCCACTCCGCTCTCATACTACATCTCTGGCATCATTTCCGTCGGCTTATCTGGAGCGGACATTGTGTGCGCGAAGAAGAACCTCGCAAACATCCCAGTTATTCCCTCTGGCGGCACTTGCGCCTCGTATCTCGACGCGTACATCAAAAGTAGCGGCGTAAAACTTCTGAACCCTGACGCATCTGCCCATTGTCAGATCTGCCCATATTCGAACACCGATTCGCTCTTGGCAACCTATGGTATCTACTTCAAACAGCGGTGGCGCAACTGGGGTATTACAGTTGCCTACAATTGTATCAACATTGGGCTGGCGTTCATGCTGTGGTGGATGGTCAAGGTACCGAGAAAGGCACGAAAGACTTGAGCTTCCGATTTACAATGCTTCGGCAAGGATGGTTTTGACGATCACTTTGTTGGGGGACCTAGATACAAACCTAAACGAATAAAAACATGGAAATCAACGCGAAGAAGAGAACTGTTCACATCTGCACTTTCTGTTCTTCTAGCCACAGCTATTGTTGTCTACTACGCAGAAGACGCACTGCTGTAAATATCACTCTTACATCGTTGATTAGGCTAATTCTTGAGACGCATTCAAGGGGGTGGGGCGTAAGATAACTACATTCCGACTCCTCATTTCCCACTTCAGCTTCGCAAGGCTGATGACCCGTTCACCCTCCACGTTCTCGAGCCGTGCCGTGGTTACACAGCGGGACGCATTCCATATATGCTGTGTCTTCCCGCCATCCTATTAGGAAGCTAGGCAACGTACGAGCGGCAACGTGATAACTAAAATCCAGCCTTCTTATGTTCGTATCGTACAGAAAATTTCCCTTTACAGAAGCCCTTTGAGAGTCGGTCGAATCACACCCACCGTGGACGCCAAAGAGGCGTTTCGAGGTGTAGATTGCGGCCTGGGCGGAGGGGGACCCGCGTTCTGCGTAACAGTAAGCGAACCCATAACGCCCCCGCCGTTAAGTAAGCCAGGCGCTACCTCGTGAAAGAGCAAAGAACCAGGTGATTGGTCCACGCGCGCTGTGCACGCGTAGGCTAGTTACACCTTGCAAACACACTAACGCGGTCGTGTGTGACAGGGATGCGCTGCAATGGCGCCAAAATGATAGTCCCCGACGGCGGGTTCTTTTCTTACATGTGCACACACACACCACACATGGGGAAAAGGACCGGTTTCTTAGCGCTGAGCAAAGATGCCAGTTTGGGCGGTCAACTTGGTCAACTGGGAGCGGCCTTGCACGCACGTTTCGCTGGCCAATCTATGCATGTCAGATTTGGTACATGTTGCGCTACCTCACTGCGTCGGATGCCGAGAATGCAGAGTTAGGTATGATTTGATGTGGGGTGTTGTTCGAGTAGTACCAACTTCCGGTGAATGATTAAACTATGAGCACGCCCCCCATGTTTGGTGGCGTGGATCCTTTCTCTTGCTTTCCTGCAATCCTTCTGTGAATCTGATCGATCGTAGTGGTCCGCTACCTTTGATCGATCGTTCAGACAGACCTACGCTTTAAGCCTTGCGGTTCCTCTCGAGCTGAGACCGTAAGCTGGTGCTTTGGTTCACGATCTCGTTGAAGGGGTTCGTGTATTACCTGCTTTGGCCCCATCGAAGTCCTGCGATTACCTGGCCATTCTTCCCCACACACCTCGTCGCTGGAAGAGGAAAAAAGACCAGCCCCTTATTTCCTTCACTCCATCCTCGACCGCTTCTCAGGGATTCGTGGTCGTATTTTCGACTCCTCACAATGTCGTTGGCCATTCCTCCTGGCGTGGATATTACCAAAGTTCCATTGGCTCAAAATCCTAGCGGTGCACCGCCGAACTTCGTGAATCCGCCATCGCTGGCAGCAGTAACATATGGCATGACCTGCACTATGATGGTGCTCGCATTTGGGCTGGTCGGTTTGAGAGTTACATCGGTTATTAAGAAAGACCGTAGGCTGAAGGTTGATGATTGTGAGTCGGAATAATCATCCTGGAAAATTTGAGCGAAGAACTAACAGAGCGCTTTTATAGACTGCTGTATCCTGGCCTTGTCTCTGACCTCCGCTTATGGGATTCTCATCATGTTGAGTAAGTTCCGATGCTCCAGAAGTCTCATTCTCCTGTATAATATTTGCGATGCTGACGAAAAGTAGTGAATAAAAGAGCACGCCACGCATGGGATACACCTATCTCATTCATTGACGAGACATGGTTCAAGAGGAATGCTGCGCTCTGCCTGCTCTACGGCCCGGCCATGTTCTTCGCCAAAGCAGCCGTCTGCACACTGTACCTGCGCATCTTCAAGACTGTGACCTGGCTGCGCTACTCGGCCTGGGGCGCCATCGTCTTCTTGGGTTGCACGTACGGATCCATGGTGCCTGTATACGCGGTCTACAGCCTTCCCTATGGCAACGAGAAATGGGATCTTACTTTGGCCTCAAAGGTCGGCAAGGCGGATAAAATGGCCATTACTACTGGTGCTATCAATGTGGCTTCCGACATCTTCCTGATCATTCTCCCGCTCCCGATCATTATGAAGTTAAATCTCTCGCTCCGTAAGAGACTCGGTCTCGCGGCCGTCTTCATGACGGGTATCATAGCGACTGTTGCCACGGCCCTTGGTCTTTACTTCCGCGTCTCCCTGTATCAGTCCAAACAAGATGCAGATGGTGGCGACCCTACCTGGGTTGCAGCAGCAACTTACATTACGGTGTAAGCTCTGCCTTTCCCTCGTTGTAAAGTTATTAAGTACTGACGAAGTCATAGTCTCGTCGAACTCTTCGTTACCATCATGGTCAGCTGCGTGCCCGGTTGTGTCTCCTCATGGCGCAACGTTCTCCGCGAGACGACTGTAATCGTTTCGCTCCGCTCCCTCATCAACACATCGCGGGCCTCGCTTTCCCGCTCAAGAAACTCGTCGCGGGACGGCAGGCTGAAGAGTCCGTCGATTCGGTCGGATGAGGCCGATCTTGCACCGAAACATGAGTTTGAGATGCACGAGAAGAATCAGAGAAGGAAGGAAAAGGATATCGGTATTACGAAGACGATCAAGATTCAACAGACCGAGGTATAGGCTGCTAGGATGGTGGTGGGGGACCGAATGAGGAGATGAATGAGAATAAGAAATGATGCGGAGAGGGCTATGAGTATCTCTTTAATGTCCGTGATGATAACGGCCTCCTAGTGCGAAACGCGCTGGTAATGCTTCTTGTATATAGGTATTGATCGTCGAAATACCCACTCGGATCGGAAATGAGCAGATGAATCAATGTCACATACTTCAAACAGCTATGGCGACCGTATGAGCTGTTGCATTAGTGAAACAAGCAGATCTTCGTGTTGCGATGAGGATGTCCAGCTTCAGGATGCTAGCGGGCGGGAAGGAGCCTTCGGGGCCAAGCCGCGATTACCTTATCGCGATCCACTATTCCACGGCCACCTCCGCAACATCCACCAACTCTCGTCCTGTCTTCCTCCCTCTTCCCTTTCCATTAGCGACTCGAACTTTGTGCACCAGAATGAGTGGTACGTCGACCGACATGTATCAAATGTGGGTGGAGGGGAAAGAAGTTGCGGGCAACGCGGAGCAGTCAGTTAGCGAACCCCTCCGCCGTGACATATCGCCATTGCTAATCGCACAACAGACTTGCCGTTGAAGATCCCGCAACAGGAGAAGTTTTCGCACATTGCCATGCTGCCTCAGCTGCGGATGTTGACCATGTTGTCAAGACTGCGCATCGAATTTACAAATCTGGCATCTGGTCCAAAGCCCCTCGCCACGTGCGCGCGGACACGCTCGACAAGATAGCAGAGCTACTGACCAAAAACCTACCACGACTCATCGAGCTGGAAGTCCGCCAGACGGGTCGAGCGATCCGTGAGATGAATGCTCAGGTTCCTACTTTGGTCAAATGGTTCAAGTACTATGCTGCGCTCATTCGGACTGAAGAGCGATCCGTTCTACCTACGTTTGGCAAGTTGCACAATTGGATCGATCGTAAGCCGCTTGGTGTTGTTGCGCAAATTACGCCCTTCAATCATCCGATGTTGATTGCTGTAAAGAAAATTGCGCCTGCGTTGGCTGCCGGAAACTCGATTGTGCTCAAGCCTAGTGAGCTAACGCCGCTGACGAGCATTGAGCTCGGAAAGCTTATGAAAGAGGCGGGCTTGCCCGATGGTGTATTCAATGTCCTTCCTGGCGATGGCCTGACGACGGGCAAAGCGCTGGTAGAGCACCCTTTGATCAAGAAAGTGGATGTTACTGGTGGTACACCAGCTGGACGAGCTATTGGTGCCATTGCCGGCCGAAACCTGGCCCATTACACTGCTGAGTTGGGTGGAAAAGCACCGCTCATAGTCTTCAGGCAAGCCCACATCGATCTGGCGGTCAACGGTATTGTCTTTGGCAGCTTCATTGCCTCCGGTCAAACATGTGTCGCAGCGACCCGCATCATCGTGCACAACAGCATCCTCGATGAGGTAGTCAAGAAGCTTAAAGTTAAAGCACACAGCATAGAGAAGAGAATGGGCTCACCGAAGAATGATGAGTCAATGATGGGCCCGCTCATCTCCGCGAAGCAACTAAGCAACGTTTCAGTGCTAGTTAGCGATGCCGTCGAAGCTGGCGTCACAGTCATTAGTGGTGGGCAAATAATGAGCAGCACATCATCTCTCGACGACACCGATTTCTCCAAAGGCTACTTCTACCCTCCTACCATACTCACCGACAGCGCCTCAAAGAAGATTGTCGATACGCGGATATGGAAAGAGGAAGCCTTCGGCCCAGTCATCGTCGTTGTTGGTTTCGACACCGAAGAAGAAGCTTTGGAGCTCGCGAACGACAGTGAGTTTGGCCTCGGCGCAGCGATTTGGACACAAGACCTGTCGCAAGCATTTAGGGTCTCAGAGGCCATCGAAAGCGGCATCTGCTGGGTAAACACGCATCATCGGAATGATCCGAGCTCGCCGTGGGGTGGCATCAAGAGCTCGGGTGTTGGGAGTGAAAATGGTATTGATGCTTATCACGCGTATACGACGACGAAGAGTACTATTATCAACTATGCGACTGCTGAGGAGGGATTGGCTAGTGACGATTGGTTTAGAGAGGGTGCTGGGGAGGTACGGTATGGTTGAGCGTGCAGTCGCATCTTTTGCTCATATGCATCATAATGTATCGTCAGTTCACCATCGTCTTTCGTCGTCCTATTACCAAGCTGTGTTGTGGTTACTTCTTGATACTCCTGAACTATCGTTGTAATAATAATATGGTTGTTTAATACTCAATAGGCAACCTTCATTCTTATTACAGCGATAGTTCAGGAGTTCGAGAGGTAACCGCAACAGCTTGCTAGGGGTTGCCTCAAGACTTACATCATCATTCTATATGAATAGACATGATCAAAAGACCATATCCTTTTCGAATTTCTCTAGCTATGAACCTTTCTTATCACAAGGAAATACTTCTTCTAGCACATTGAATGGTATAGATGGATGAACTTAGCCCATATCGTATCTGCTGGAGGCAAGGTCTCCTGGTTTCGTAAGTCCGCTACCATGGAAGGAATCAATTGGTAAGAAACTCGGTATGTTACCACACGCTCCTTCAAGCAATCCTACAGTCATGCAGGGAAACAGAGTAATGTGAACAACATATACATTATTTGCGGTAGCACTACTCGGCATCTCCCACATATTTCTTCATGAGATTCATTTCGAAAACTCATCCACTCCACGGCTTCCCCACCCCTCTCTTCTTACTCCACTGATGCCCGCCCTTCAAATCCCCCTCCCTCTTCTTCTCCTCAAACAGCTTCTTACTCAACTGCCTATACAAGAACTTCCCATTATTATGAAAGTTAATACTATGATCACTATCCGTGAAGAACGTATTCTGCAGCTTCTCCGGCGTAACGCGATTCACCATCAGCAAATCAACCAGTGCAGCCGAGTTCTGGAAGTGCACGTTATCATCACCAGTACCGTGCTGGATCACAACGCCGCCCACGATCTTCTTGAAGCCCGTAGCGTCGTGGACGCGCGAGCGGTTGTAGCCCTCGGGGTTGATGTCGGGAGTCTTCATGTAGCGCTCTGTGTAGAGGGAGTCGTAGAATCGCCAGTCGCTGACAGGAGCGGTGATCAGTCCGAATGAGATGATCGGGTCACCGACCTCGACGACCTTAGCGGAGAGATAGCCGCCGTACGACCAGCCCCAGATGCCGATGTGGTCGCTGTCGATCCATGAGTTCTTCGCCAGCTCCTTGGCTGCCCAAATCTGGTCTTCAGCTTCGAGCTCGCCGAGGTTCGAGGTGACGAGGGAACGGAACTTGCGGCCTTTGCGACCGGTGCCGCGGCCGTCGACGGTTAGTGTGACGTACTCGAGCTCGGGGTCAGATGCAACGTATGCCTTCCAGTTGAGCGGGTTGAAGTCCTTGTGCACTTCTTTGGCGTTGGGGCCGCCGTACGGAATCAAGAGTAGCGGGTACTTTTTGCTGGCATCGAAGTTGGGAGGCAGGCGGAGCATTGCGTCGAGTGTGTAGCCAGATGGATGCTCCAACTCAAGGTAGGTGATGTTCGGTAGAGCGTACTCTTGAAGCGTCTCGTAAACCGCCGTGTTGTTGACAATAGTGCGAATTGGCGTAGAGGAGTTGATGGAATACAGCTCCTGGTAGGGTACATCAGGGCCAGCATATCGCAGCACATAGTAAGAGCCACCGGACGAGAAAGTCCCGGTCCAGAACGCGGTTACGCTGTCATCAACGAGCGCCTTCTTCTCTCCGGTCTTGAAACTAACCGAGTAAATGTGCGATTCAGTGCTGTGATGCTCGGTGGAGGTGTAATATACCAAACCGCGCTTGTAATCGATTTTCGGGACAGTGATGACTTCCCATTCGCCGGATGTCAAAGCAATCTTCTCGCCACCATCGACCGGGAACAGGTACAGATGCGCCCAGCCACTCTCGTCCGAGACGTCCAGATAGTACTCAGTGCTCGAGTTACCGTAAGTGGCGTTCGAGCTGAAAACCGGTCCAATGTACCTGATCTGCATGAGGTTTTCGAGCCAACCGTCGGTGCCATCTCGCTCTCGAGTGATCTTAGATGAGCCAGCTTCGACGTCAATTACCACCAGTTTTTCCAAATCCTGCACACGGTTGTAAGCACGGTAGAGTACCTTGCTGTGCTCTTCAGTGAGCCATGTGACTTCGCCAATCACAAGATCATCTTCGGGGAACGCGTCGATTGGGACGTTTGTGACGTTCCCGGTCTCAATATCGAGGAGATTGAAGACTACGGTAGGGTTCTTGGTGCCGACTTTCGGATAGCGTAGCTCGAGCTCGCGAGGATAGGACGGCACGTACTCCGCGCCATCTTCAATGTAGTATGGGATCCTGAAAGTGCCGACACCTGTCTCGTTGAAACTAAGGAAGGCGATCTTGGCTCCGTCGGGCGAGTACCAGAGCGTGTAGCGGTCCCCAAAGATCTCTTCTTCGTACACCCAGTCGGGAACCGCGTTGAAGTAGTCAGGGCCACCGTCATCGGTGATTTGGGTAATGGTGCCATTGCTCCAGATGTAGAGGTTGTTGCCCTTAACAAAAGCAATTTGCGAAGAAGATACAGGGCTCCATTCCGCATACTGGATGTCTCCGACAGATTCTGGGTCCAATGGCGTAGTCTCTCCGGTCGCGACATCCTGAATCAAGTAATCCGCATAATAGGAATATCGGTATTGTTTGGTGTAGTTGACAGACCACAGCACGTGGCTCGCATCAGGAGAGATGAAAAAGTCCCAGTAGTCTTCTGGGACTTTGTCAGCAGAGATGAAGGTGGTGGATTCGCCGGTCGCAACGTTCTCGAAGATGAAGTCTCCCGAAGAGCCTGTGTAGATGTAGTCACCATCTGCGCCGGTACCAACCCAACTGAATGACCTTGTTTGAGGAGTTAATGGGCCTGGGGAGTCTGTGGTGATGTTGTAGGTCAGGCGTTTCGTGCCGTTGCCGAGAGGTTGATGCGGGAACCGTGGAGGCTCAATGGCCACAATCAGCGGAAGCGCTGCTGCGATGAATGCGAAGGAACGCATCGCGAAGAAAGATATTGCGCTTTCAGTTGAAATTGCCTTCCCAGGAACAGTTGATATCAGTGGCCAGTTAAGCCGCGCCGTGTCTCGATATGCCGTTCCTCGCAGTTAAGTCCTTGCTCAAGATTCCCCGCCTGGTGGTCCTGAACATCAAGGCGTCGTACGAGAGAAGCGATGAGAGCACGAGAAGCTATACCCTCCGCTATGGCATCGCCGGTTTTATGTCGCGCACAACATCTATCGCTCAAATGGATCTGCGTAATGGAGCTGCCATATTGAGTAGGTGTTAAGACTCGCTGCGTCGTTGCCAAGCAGTACCAAGCAACCGGCCACCCGGTTAAACAAGGCCCGTGAGTGGAGATATCATGTTGTGACCAAGATTGCGGAGGGGCTACAGTATCAGAGAGGAAGGTGACAGTGGCAGATGAGAGAGTTCCGCAAGATTGGGTGCGTACAAGGTAGTAGGATTTTGATGATTGCTGATGGGTGACGCGATGGCAGAGGGGCGTGGGCTGGATTCTGCAAGGTACCAGCCGGTAGCGCTAGCTGTATGAAGCTTATCAACTGATTTGAATCGTCCATCCTCTTGAGCGTCATTTTCAAGTTCTGATATGTTGTATCAATTTCATCTTCATCTCATCTAAAATGAATTGAAAAGAGCACTGCGGACCTCGTCGCTGGAAATGCCGGGGGAACACATGACGTCATTCCTGCACTCCTCACGACATGGACTACACGATGCAGACGAACCGCGCCGCATGGCTAGCCTCCTTGGGCTGATGTAGAAATTCCCCCAGGAATGCGTTCGAAGTAAATAAAATTGGGTATCATGTATTCTTTCCTTTGGCCTTAAACAACGGCAATAATTGCTGCCTCCTGCCCTGCCACTCCCTCACAAGTTGCCGATACCAATACAACGACGCCAGTACCGTCAAGACCGGAATCGCAACAGCCCAAAAGACCCACGCCCTCGCTCGGCCAGGCAGAAAATCATCGCTCATCGAAAAAATACTGGCCACCGTCGACAACGGGATAAACAGCATAGTCAGCACCGTAATCCGCGACAAACTCTTCGCGTTGCTATTCGACACACGCGCCTCCTGAATAGTAACGTATTGCAAATACCCCGTCGCAATCGCGTCCACCGTCTGTTCAACGATATTCGTCAACTCCTTGATCGATTGCCACCCATCTCTTTCCCACCGGGGCGCTAGGCAGTCTGGATCATCCAGCGATAGGGAAACGGCGTTGTCATCCATTTCTCGCGCAAACTCCTTGATAGCCGCGCGCGAGCCGACGATAAAGTCGAAGAACTCGGTGCTCCAGCTCGTGTAGCTGCTCTGTGAAAAGCTCGCGAGGTAGTTGTGGCGCATGATGTGACCGCGGAATTTGCTGTTCTGGATGCTAACGAGGTTCACGTAGCGGCGACGCATGTAGGCCATTGTTGTTGAGATGACTAGACGGCGCGAAATTTCAACAACACTGAGTGGATCGCGCGTTGCTGTTATGTGGGGCGTGTTCGAGTAGAATGATTGCAGCGTATCGTCGAACATAGATCTGTATCCTGGGGATGAATACGAGGCTGCCCATTGCGAAGAATCGCCTGGTAGCTCTGCAATAGCCCCTAATTCCGGATTCAGGAAGTACTTGGGCATCGACGTCTCATCCGCCAATCCCGTCCGAAGTGGAACCAACTTTCCCGTCGTTATGCAGCGAACATACTGCCCTGGAGGTGGGTCAACTAACAGAACCGCATCCCACGACCCGTCTTCTCGCGCCGGAGTGCTCCAGAAGGATACAGCATGATGACTCCGTGCTTCGTCGTAGACTAGGCCGCCGCGGTTATACGTGTGAAGGTATCGACTCGCCCTTGTATCGAAGGCGTAGAGGTTCAAAATGCTCCCACTGTTGACTGACGGTTCGGCTTCGACTTCAACTCTATTCGATGTTGCGTATCGCAGACGGAATTGTGGAAGCGCGCATCGATGGAAAGAATTGCGATGATTGAAGGTGGATGATGCTGGATCTTCCCAATGTCCAGCGAAGAAGCTGGGAGGTATCCTCAACCGTGACCCTAGTGCTAATATGTGATTGCAGGGTAGGTCTTCCAGTATGAAGAGTCGCCGCCTGGGCAACCCAGTCGCTGTATGATACGGTGGTGGTGATGCATCTCCAAGGTACTGATCGAGCTCAGCCGCTGTTGCAAATGTAGTAATTTGATGACGCCGAGGCTCAGTAAAGTCGACTGCCGCGCATCGCGCTTCTTCACGCTCGAGAGGTGATTGTTTCGCTATTGCTGCTGCAAACCGAGGAAAGTATGGCTGAAGTTGGTTTTGTATTAAGCTCATGTATGCGAGCTCCTCCTCGCTGAAGAAATGATATGACGAACCTGCCGGTTTGGGCAGGTCGGTATGCTCGTCGCTCAGATCCATGACTGTCGTGGTCCTCCACGACGGAGGGAAGCGGACATAAGTCTGCGACCGAATATATTAAAAACAATTACGCGGCGAATTTCATCGTAGGAATAACTGTTATAAGCCCCAAAACAAGAGCGCAACAAAATGACCATGCACAGTGAGAATCCCATCCATCTTTATCTCCCACCGACCCTCTCCCTAATTAGAATATCTCCGTGAACGTCCACCCCCCTGCGTCCAAATCCAAATTACCCACATTTTATCCCCAGATGTCTTACACTGCAACACGCTCCTCTTTCCATTTTTCGCTCCACCCCGCAGGGTTTCCGTCTCGATCCAGGTGTCCGGGCCGTGAACGCTCGGCTGGCGTAAGCAGTAAGGCTGAAAGAGGCGAACCATCGTTTTAGGCCCGCGGGCGCGTTTCAGGGGAGAGTGGGGCGTTATCAGAAACAAGGAAGAGGAAAGGAACATTAAACAAATATATGCAATATGGTGTGCATAATGAGCGCTCCGAGTGCTTCTTCTTCTTGGACATGACGGAGCAGTGCGGAGAACGCATGCGCGGTCTTATCCGTGAGCTTGGACATCCAGGGTACGCGAGAGTATGCGACATCGTATTTTGCTACGGTTGTAACCCCTTCAACGTCTGCGGAGTGGCGTACCTGAAACAAACAATGAAGGAGATTGATGCCGACTCCTGATGTCGATCGGAACCCGCACGAACCAAACTACATGTTCGTGCCTTCCACATGGGCCTCATGACATCATAGCCAGCAGCATAGAGTTACCGATTCACCCTGGATGAAAAAAAAAATGAGTGAACGTGGTGGAAAGTCAAGGAAGACTTTCAAGTCCGCTAATAGGCATAGGGAAGCCCAGGGATCTTCCAATACCTAGTGAGAATCATAAGACCGCTCACCGAACGCACAATAGATAGTCTCCCTACTCTATGAAGAGTGAGATGAAGTCATGAGCGAGGATTGAAAATCGTGATAGGATGATTGATGCAACGAATAATCTATGGAATACGGGTATTAGAAACTCAAGAAGACGAATACTAGATGCTTACTTCCCACCACCACCACCACCACACACTCACACCTCCTTATCCCCAGCCACCTTGACGACCACAGCCCCGACACCAGGCCCCTTGGCCCACACGCGATGCGCCTCGGGCACCTGCTCGAGCGTCCACACATTCCTGATCGGCACGCGAATATCGCCCCTTGCCAACAGTCCAAACAGCGTCTTCAACTCCGGCTCAAACGTCTTCTGATCCCGATCAATGTAGTAAAAGCTCGTCTTATACGGGCAAAACGGCACCAGCCCCCTCGCGAGCAACTTCGCAATCGACGCAGTTTGGCTCTTCTGCTTCCCGCCATTCAGCAAGTTGAGGTTGCCGCCATATCCAACTAGATGCCCGCCTTCTCTTGACAGAATGTTCCAGCTATCGTCGTAGGACTCGAAGCCCAGTGCGTCAAACACGACGTGCGCCCCGCCGATAGCATTCATAGCCATCATCCAGTTCTTGTCGCTGTACACAAATGGCGACGCGCCCGCTTCGCGTACAGCAGCGTGGTTCGCCAATGACGCAGTGCCATACACCTCCGCGCCCTGCATTCTACAAAACGTCAGCAGCGCAAATCCCACAGACCCGCTGAGTCCATGGATGAACACGCGCTGGCCAGCACTGATCTTCGCCGCGCGGTACGCAAGCCCGTAGGCGGTGTTCCAGTCCAGGACACAGGCAACAGCTTGCTGCAGATCGACTCCCGCGGGCACAGGGACGAGGTGCTTTTCCGGCTGATTGCAAAGCTCTGCTTGGGCGTCGTAGACGGTCAGGCAGGCGACTAGGTCGCCGACATCGAATTTGCTGCTCGAGGAGCCGTTGCGGTGCACGCGACCGATGAGCGAGTAGCCGGGTGTCAAGGGTGCTTTTCGCTGCATGGGATAGGTGCCGTTGCGCATTTGTATGTCTGCGCCGCCCATGCCGGCGTAGAGGACTTTAATTTGCACTTCATGGGCTGCTGGGTCGGGGATGGTGTCGGTCACGACGGAGACATTGGAGGCGTCACCGAAGGCGTTGATGAGGACTTTGCGAATGGTAGACATGTTTGAAGTTTGAAGATAGTTCGAGGTAGTTGCTTTAAGCGGTGAAGATTGTTGGTTGTTTGATGGATTCGATTTCTTGGTGCTGTTGTTGATGGTGGTGGTTGCTGTGATGAGGAGCCTGTGAGTCCGCCATGATGCGCAGTCTTATACGTCTCGAGCTCGCGGAGGATGGAGAGATGCAGATTGGCATGCTGCTTCGTGCGAAAGATACGGAGGGTTAATTGTTTTGGTCTGCTGAATTGTTGCTTGGTGCGGAGAGACTGTTGAAGGGCGCGGAGGAATAATTCGACCGCCTACGATCATTGCACGAAAGAGGTTAGATGGTTACTATATTGATACTAGCTTCTCTGGCTGAGATGCTGGTGGCCTAAGCCACAGCCCGACTCCTTCGTCACGGCGCATATTCTACCTAATCTGGTATCGATTGAGGCTTCGAAACTGGAGCTGCGGTCAGAGATGAAATGATGTGTTTGAACCCTTCCCAGCAATCCATGGATAGAAGCAAGCGCGCCCGCTTCGGGGAAAGTCGCGACGCAGAGGGTCTAGCGCTGGATGAACCCGTAATCGGAAAGCACGATGCCGTTACGACCCGTCATCCGGCACGCTTGCCCCACAAATCTTTGATCAACGTCTTCCAATGGCTTCACACTTTCGCACCTCCTCTCTACCCTAAGGCTCCTTTCCCAGTTGTCCTGGACGTTGGTGTGTTGCGTGCCTACCACCGCGATGAACTGTCCTTCACGCACGGATCCAGAATTTCCGGAAGGGTACAATCAGAACCCCAATGCGCTCAATGCAGATGCAACTACGAGAGCAGACCTAGGATACATGGCAAACACAAGAGCGAGGAATGACCACCGGATAGATTGCCACGACACTACCGACGACGTGGCCATACATCAACCACAAATAATTGAAGACGATGGTGGAACAGGATCCAAAGCACTCGGCGGACTGCGCAGAAGGAGCGATGCAGCGAGAAGGACGGATGTAGCCACTGCTGGAGCAGCAATTGAATCACCCGCCGCCTTTAGCGCAAATGAAAATGGTCTGCGACCAGAGCATCATCGAGGCATCTTCAGTGGAGCCGTTGCAGTCGTACGCAAGTATCTAACGTTTGTGGGACCTGGCTTCATGGTTGCTGTGGCATACATCGATCCTGGTGAGTTGGTTTTATGTGCTTATTATTGAAAGTTTCTCAGACTGTATCGGTTACAGACGCGAACGAGGAATGTTCATGGCCGTACAGGGCTGATGACTCTCAGGAAACTACGCTACCGATGTCGCCGCAGGCGCCTCTTTTCAGTTCAAGCTACTTTTTATCGTCCTTATGTCCAACATCTTCGCCATCTTTCTTCAGTCTCTATGCATCAAGCTTGGCTCGGTCACCGGCATGAACCTTGCAGAGAATTGCAAAGCGCATCTTCCCCCGTGGCTGAACTATGTGCTCTACTTCTTTGCAGAATCTGCTATTATAGCGACTGATATTGCCGAGGTAAGCTTAAGTTTTCCTTTCGAATGTACAAAACTTACCCGGAACAGGTCATTGGTACTGCAATCGCCCTGAACATCTTAATCCACGTACCTCTGGTCGCCGGGTGCGCCATATCTATCGTGGATGTCCTTATCATACTAATCTTCTATTCACCCTCTGGTACCATGCGCGCCTTGCGCGGTTTCGAGTTCTTTGTTGCGTTACTGGTGTTTGGGGTTGTCATTTGTTTCTGTTTTGAGCTCAGCAAGATTCATGCCTCAGTTGGTGAGGTCTTCCACGGTTATGTTCCTTCTTCAACTTTAGTCAAATCGCAAGCGTAAGCACTTTCCTACCATATGCACGATTATCGCTGACCGCGTACAGGTTATATCAAGCTTGTGGTATCTTGGGCGCCACGGTGATGCCGCACAGCCTCTACCTAGGAAGCGGCATCGTCCAACCTCGCCTCCGCGAGTACGATGACGAGCATGACTCTACGTTCTTTCACGATACAGACGGTGATTATCTAGCGGACGAGCTGAAGTACAAACCTACTCTCGCCGCCATCAAGCACTGCATGTCCTACAGCATTGCCGAGCTCGCCATATCGCTCTTCACTTTCGCCCTCTTCGTCAACTCAGCCATCTTGATTATCGCAGGTGCCTCTTTATACGGCCAACCCGAAGCCATAGATGCAGACCTTTTTTCGATCCACAGACTACTTTCTCGCTCCATTGCGCCCGGCGCCGGTACCTTGTTCGCGCTGGCGCTTCTCCTCTCTGGAACCTCAGCTGGTATTGTATGCACCATCGCTGGACAGATGGTCTCAGAAGGTCAACTAAACTGGACACTCAAACCCTGGACGCGCCGCCTCATGACACGTTCGATCAGTATTACGCCTGCCATCATCGTCGCTGGCGCTGTCGGTCAAGAGGGACTTAGCAAGACGTTGAACGGAAGTCAATTTGCCCTGAGTGTGATTTTGCCCTTTGTTAGCGCACCGCTTATTTGGTTTACTTGTCGAGCGCAGTACATGAAAGTGGCTGTGCGACGTGACGAAAATACACCTCGTGGTGCTGGTAGAGATGTAAATCATTGCGCAGACGGATATGTACAAATGCGGAACCACTGGATCACGACGGCGTTCGCGGTAATCATCTGGGGCGTCATTGTTGTTATGAATGTCGCGGCGTTGGTCTTCGCAGGTATGGGCGTTGCTTGATTCTGGTCGCGAGAGCTTGGTAGGCCATTCGGAAGCATGTTAGGCTAGGTAGGGTTCTCTGGCTGAGATCCTAGTTGCGTAAGCCACATCCCAAGTTCTTCATCACATGGTATGTTCAACCTATTTTAGAATCAATTGAGGCTTTACAACTAGCGCTGTAGTAAGAGTTTAGCGTCTAATGTGCGTAAGAGGCTGGGCCACCTGCATGATCCTGATCCAACGACCAGTCGATGCGGTTTAACTCAAGCTTGGCTTCTGAGTTGACATCCCTTGGCACCTGAACATGAGCTTCCTTCCCGCTTCGTTCTATGAGCATACCTAGTTCGTCGCATTGAGGAAATAAGACGGGTTCCCTTCACCCACCATCTTTTCGACATGCCTCTAGCTGATAAAAGGGTTGCGCCACTGACGAGCTTCCCCGCACCCAGCCCTTCAGCCCCAAGCCTCGCACACCGCTGGCAGAATAGTTACAACATGGCGTCCACGAGGCAAGCTCAAAGATTGAATGCTGCCAATAGTAGCGCTCGGAGTAACCCCGTTCAGCCTCATCGGCCACTCTGCGGTGCGACTCCTTGAACTACACCTCACATCGTTTGTGGGAGATAAGAAGTGCTGTTTTAAGGCTGTCGCGAGAGGCATTAGCTAAAGATTTTTCACCAAGTATAAAGACTGGTTGACTTGCAGTATGGCTTGGGTTTGAAGTGCACAGAAACATTACCTCTCACAAACACAATCCATCCATAAAACCCCATCCAACACCAACCCACTATGTCTTCTCCGACTCAGCCAGCATATGTCCATTACGGCACCTGGGACGACAAGTCGCGCCAACATGAATGCATGAAGTGGATGTACGCTCACTAAGATCCCCTCCTACATCTAGTCCAAGTCTCTAACGACACCAAACAGGGAGAAGTACACCGCCGCCGTCGACTCCAAAGCCTGGGACACAGAACCCTCCTCCAACTGGTTCACCGCCGACCACAAGCTTCAAAAAACTACTGGTGAGACCGTCTCCGGCGGCGACGCTTCCTGGACCTCTCTGCGCAGCGAGGTCTACGCCCCCTTCGCCCAGCACCTGCACGACCCGCAGTTCTTCGTCACCTGGGAGACGGAGGATGGGTGGGAGATGCTCGGCGTTGCTACGTTGTACTGGAACCTAGTGGCTCCTGGTGAGGGGGCGAAGGTTAAGGGGAGAGATGGTAAAGAGTGGGATGGAGCGGGTCCTGCTGCGTTTAACTTTCGTTATGTGAAGCAGAGTGATGGGGGGATTAGGTTAGGTAAGTCATCGACTTTTGCGGACCCGACCGCCGCGGTGGTGACGATGCTGAAGAGGGGTATGATGAAGCCAGAGGATTTGGTTAAATAGGAGGAGCGGATTGTGGTGTTGTAGACGGCAGGAAGATACAAGAATTTCCTTAGGTTTCTCGCTTCCGAAAAAGTCGATAGGTGTCCTACAATGCAATGTCTTCACAGCATGTCTTATTCGCACGCTTTCCCGTACGGCATTTCAACCCATACATGTGTCCCGTTTATTTCACGTCTTCACGTCTTCAAGCTGTTACGTTCAAGGGAATGATATTGAACCATGGACGCGTCGCGATGGTATATGCAGTAGCCGATATCCTGTCTTGGATGTCATTTTCCGGGGCCACAAGCGATTTGCGGGGAAAATACCTGCGTAGCTGCTATACCCTCGAGGCGACACATAAACCAGCAAAGCCGGCGACTTGATACCTGATAGCGCGCAAACAATCATCTGGGGGTTATTGTAATTTGCTTTGCGAAGCCATGATATGCAGTCGCGAATTCCAGCGAGCATCGAGTCTCTTTGTTGGACGCTCCTTGGCATCCCGCATTCCCTGAATTCCCCAGCTTCTAGGTCCGAGACCCCGGCGTTGTTGTCCCTGGGGAAGTGGACCACCGCCAAGCGCAGTATACTTGTTTGGTTGTGATCTCGTTCGATCTACAACGCAAGGACGGTTGGTGACTGACGGGGATACTGTGCGCGGTTGTAGTAAGATTGCTTCTCAGCGAATCAACTTGCTTACATTACCGCGTACAGCCAATGGTAGCTATAGCTTGCAGCCCACCCCCTGGGTACCCACATCAATGTTTACCCTCTACACTGTAGAGATTATGTCGGCTATACGGTGGCCAAGAATGGGCCTTACATGTAGCCGACCATGCTTTCGAGATGAAAAGAAAGCGAAGATCCGCTGCTGTGGTATCAGTATGGTTCCAAACGCTCTCAGAAACTACTGAATTTGGTGCTGTCGCCATGTCTAGCGAATTAGACAACGAGAAACAAGATGTGGCATATGTGGAGAAGGCCTACGATAACCCAGCTCCACCAGGGGACGCGGATCATCCCGAGCAAGACTGGACACCTGAAGAAGAAAAGGCAGTCGTGTATGTTGCATGCCTGTCTCTAGTTGAAGTTCTGGCTGACAGTGATGTAGGAAAAAGGCCGACTGGCGTGTCTTCCCAATGCTGTGCTTCCTCTTTGGATTGTCGCTGCTCGATAGGACCAACGTTTCGGCTGCATACATCGCCGGCCTCAAAGAAGATTTGAATCTTGGAATCGAGAATCGATATAATATTGCGCTGCTTGTGTTCTTCATTGGTACGTGCCGAAATGGGGTGGCTGAGGTGAGAGTGAAATGTGCTGATCAATCGAAGGCTATGGACTATTCGAATTCCCCTCGAACTATTTCATCCGCCGTGTAGGTGCGCGAATATGGCTCTCTTCCCTTATCGTTATATGGGGTGCATGTGTCCTGGGAATGGGCTTCGTGAAGAACTGGAAGGTGTTGACGGTTTTGCGCGCGTTGCTGGGCATTTTCGAGGCTGGACGTACGTATTAGCATCAGGTTACACGGGATTTCGCGCTGACCCTGTTCGCAGTGTTCCCAGGAGGGATATACATAATCAGTTCGTGGTACCGACAGTTCGAGACAGGGAAACGAATGGCCATATTCTATATGGCATCATTGATCACATCCGGGTTTGGTCCTATTGTAAGCTCTATTCAGTGTCGAATATCTTGAAAATGGCTAAATCGTAATAGTTCGCATATGCGCTCTCTCTGATTCACGTCGGCAATGGAATGTACCGCAGAGGTTGGCGATGGATCTTCATCGTTGAAGGAATCGTTACGATCGTTGCCGGACTAGTCGCGCCTCTCTTCCTGATCGAATGTAAGCTCTAGACATCAAACTGTTTGAATCCAAAGCTGACTTTAGCAGTTCCCGAGAAGGTCAAGTTTCTGAGTGAACGTCAAAAACACATCGCTGTTACTCGTGTTACGCTGGAAAAAAATGGCGTTGTGACTGAACACGCTACCGTTCGGGAATTGGCGAAGATGTTGCTGGATTGGAAGCTCGCGGTTTAGTATGTGTTGATACATCGATCGCACTCATTGAGATATGCTAATGATTGTCAGTGCACTTATGTACTTCCTGGTTGCATCTAGTGTTTACGCTCTGCAGTTCTTTCAGCCAATCATCCTTCGTGAAGGAATGGGATTCTGTAAGTGCCTGTGGACTAGAAGCAGATAGGACAAACACTAATACTATGCCTCCTTTGCTCGCAGCCTACGTTAAGGCGCAGTTGCTCTCCTCTCCAACGTACCTTTTCGCGGTAGTTGCATCGCTCACAACATCGTGGATTTCGGACAAGATCCAGATGCGATGGCCTATCCTCATCGGCCAGGCCGTAGTTGCGACTGTTGGGTTGCTGATCGTCCTATACGCTGGACCTCCTGGCGTCCGATATTTCGGCTTGTTTCTAGCAAGTTGGGGTACCCAAGGAAATGTTCCCGCATCAGTAGGGTATGGTCAGAACCAAACTGCCAAGGTACAGAAGCGCGCAATTGTCGCAGCCGCTACGATTTCTATAGGGGCTGCTGGTGGAGTGGTGGGCAGCTCAATCTTTCAAGCCAAAGACGCGCCGGTACGCTCTTCTTTTAGATTTTTTTTTTCTGTGGCGTATACCAGGACTGACACGCATGCAGCAATATCTGCCAGGCATGTGGACGGCTATATCGTTCCAGCTGTTGTTAGTCATTGTTACATTGAGCATGTCGATGCACTTCAAGCGGTTGAACAGGCTTGCGGATGAGGGCAAGAGACCCGCTTTGGAAGGCGTCGAAGGATTCCGCTACGCTCCTTGATGCGCATCGGACAGAAGGCGAGAGACTCATCATCTTCTGGGGATGATCTTGGGATGGTGGAGCGTGTGCTAGTCATGATAGCTCGCTTTCCAGCTTCAAGTCGTGGATCCGGCGCTATATGCTCGGAGGGCCTCAAAGATCGACAGAAATCAAGGAAAAACATCCACTTGAACGCACAAAAGTTCCATGTCTCCAGTAACTCGCCCGTGTATCCGAAGCTGTGGTTGTGCTGACCTCGGAGCATGCAGGTGTTATCCAATGCGAGACCATGAACCCTTACCGTAGCGAGTCGTAAGGCTGAACGTCATCTGGAGTCGATAGATTCGAAGAGGCTCTAAGGTATTAAAAGGGTAACCCGAAGGATGGAAGGCGCGGGGTATTGTGGGGTTGGAAGTGCAATGGTTCGTCGGAGAAATGCGAGGCTCCCCGCGTTTAGCAAGCAAGGAAGGTTTGCCGAGCAGCTGCAACCTGTTCGGGACAAAACGCATGACCACGTTGGCCGTTACCCACGCACAGCATCCCGACCATAGAGCTGAGATCCGACTTTCATGTCTTTATCAGTCCCCTGAAGTCCCTCTCCTCTCACTCAGCAGCTCATTGCTTCACCTCAATTACTCACGTGTTTCTACGTTCACGCGCTATACCTCGGTTCAGTAAGCGAACAGCCAACATGGGTGTAGGCGACAATTCAATCCCATCCAGCGAGCGCCCTGAGCTCGGCTCAATCAACATACCCCTCGGCGAGTATCCAGCAACGTCTACCAACGAGACTGTTGATGCGGGCAAGGTCGCCACTGAGATCGTGTCTCAATTCAACGATGCGCTGTCCAAGAAAGACTACGCCGCAGTCGCACGCCTTTTCCTGAAGGAGAAGAGCTACTGGAGGGATCATCTTGCATTGACGTGGGAGCTTCATACAACGAAGGGTAGCGACAAGATCAAGGGCTACTTGGACTCAAGTAAAGTGCAATTGACCAAGCTTGAGGTTGATAAGAGCACCGAGTTCCGAGCACCGAAGTTTGGACCAATTGATGCCTGGGGCGACGTGAACGGGATTTCCTTTTTCATCAAGTTCGAGACCGATATCGGCCGTGGTGAGGGTATCGCGAATCTCGCTGAAGATAATGGCGAGTGGAAGCTGTTCACACTGTTCACGGTTTTGAAAGAGTTGAAGGGGCATGAGGAGCCAGTCAGGCACCGCAGATCCAGGGGTGTCAAACACGGAGGCGACCCTAACAGGAAGAACTGGAAGGAGCGACGGGAGGCGGAAAAGGAAGGGGTCGACCCGAAGGTCTTCATCATAGGAGCCGGCCAGGGTGGACTTACAGTCGCCGCGCGTCTAAAGATGCTCAACATTCCTTCGCTCATCATCGATTCAAATGAGCGGGTCGGCGACAACTGGCGCAAGCGATACCGACAGCTAGTCCTCCACGACCCAGTCTGGTATGATCACATGCCCTACGTCTCATTCCCGTCACATTGGCCAGTTTTTACACCGAAGGACAAGCTTGCCGAGTGGTTTGAAGCGTACGTCAATATTCTCGAACTGAACGTCTGGACTTCCACTTATCTCAAGTCTACTTCGTGGGACGAGGGCAAAAAGGAATGGACTGTGGTAGTCGAACGTCGCAAGTCTGACGGCACGAAGGAAACGCGCACGTTGCATCCCAAGCACATCGTTCAAGCGACCGGCCACTCCGGCAAGAAGAACTTCCCTACAATCAAGGGCATGGAAAGCTTCAAGGGCGACCGACTATGCCACAGTTCAGAGCACCCCGGCGCGAACCCAGAGTCAAAGGGCAAGAAAGCGGTGGTAGTAGGATGCTGCAACTCCGGGCATGACATTGCGCAAGAATTCTTCGAAAAAGGCTACGACACCACCATCGTCCAGCGCAGCACAACATGCGTCATCTCATCGGAAGCCATCACGGAGATAGGTTTGAAAGGCCTGTACGACGAAGACGCCCCGCCTGTCGAAGACGCAGACCTCTTCCTGTGGAGCGTACCGAGCCCATTGTTCAAAGTGCAACAAATCAAGGTCACCAAGGTTCAGAATGAGCACGACAAGAAACTACTTGATGGACTTCGCGCAGCTGGCTTCAAAACAGACAGTGGACCTATGGGCGCAGGCCTGCTGATGAAGTACTACCAGCGTGGTGGTGGATACTACATCGACGTCGGCGCCTCGCAGCTCATCATCGACGGGAAGATCAAGGTCAAGCAGGGTCAAGAAATCGAGGAGATCCTGCCAAAGGGCATCAAATTCGCAGATGGCACGGAGCTGGAGGCGGATGAAATTGTCTTCGCGACAGGATATCAGAACATGCGCTCAGAAGCCAGACTTATCCTTGGCGATGAGGTCGCAGACCGAGTCAGCGACGTGTGGGGTTTCAACGACGAGGGCGAGTTCAGAACAATGTGGCAGAAGAGTGGGCACCCAGGGCTTTGGTTTATGGGCGGTAATCTGGCTATCTCGAGATATTACAGCAGGATTTTGGCGCTGCAAATCAAGGCTCTAGAGGAAGGTATAGTTGGAGCGGATGGTGGAGCGAAGGCGAAGATTTAGTACAAATACGTAAATAAGAAGTCGAACTAGCGGATATAACGGAAGAGCAGCGTTCTGATCGGCCATGGGGAGCGATAAAGTGGCCGCCGAGGTTTGGCAAATGTGGTCTGCATGGCCATCCGAAACAGCGCCCCTCATTCACCCAACTCGGTCCTAGCGCGGGGTTACAACACTTCTCGCATAAACATCGAACGATAACATGTCACCCTTCTTACTAGTGAATTCGTCTTTTGACACGCTTATAGAGGCACCGTGTATATACTGTTTCTTCTTCCACCAGCCAATTAAATAAACCTTGCATGTCATTTGGGCCTATCGATCATGTCTGCTCCAAAGCGCCAAACCATTCTCATCGTCGGCGGAACCGCAGGTATCGGCTCCGAAATCGTCAAATCTATCCGCTCTCAATCTGATTCTGCGAAAACGAACTTGGTCATCTTCGGACTTCTAGGAAATGAAGTAGCCAGGGGCCAATCCGTGTACCTCAGTGAAATCTCAGCCACGTGCTTCAACAGCGATGTCACGAGCTCTGAGCAACGCGAGCAAGCGGTTCGATGGTGTGTGGAGAAATTCGGGGGCATCGATACGTTGGTGTACTGCGCGGGACTTATCACGCCGATTGAAAGGATCGAGAAGCTGGATATTGAGGTTGTAAAGAAGACCTTTGATGTTAATGTGTTTGGAGCTATTGCTATGGTAAGCACATGCACTTCTCCTTCCACCTCCAATTCAAATCACTTTGATCTATGAACAGACACTTATACCATAAGTATCTCCCAGGCCCAACTATGCCTCCCCCACCTCCGCCAATCCCGCATCGCCAACCCCCTCAATGCCGGCCACGGCAGAGTCCTCATCTTGACCTCCGCCTGCGACTCCGATGTTACATACCACGGCTGGACACCTTACTGCACTACTAAAGCGGCCCTAACCCGTTTCATCTCTTGCTTAGCTCATGAGGAGCCTCTCCTCTCCATTCAAGGTGTGTATCCCAAGCTCACCCGGACTAAAATGCCCGAAGATATAATTGCGGGGAAGTACAAGAATGTTATGGCGGATCATGAGGTCGAGAGATTTCGCATATGGGATGAGATGGGCGAGGAGATGGTGGAGCCGCCGGAGTGGTGTGGTGAGGCGGTTGCGAAGTTGGCACTGGGGTTGTTTGAAGGTGGGAGGAGTGGGGAGACGTTGTATTATGATGAGCATGTTCCGAAGAAGATTGCGGGCACGTGAGGGGTATTTGAAGAAGGTAGTAGAAGCCCTGAAAATAGATGATAGATTCTCTTTGTTCCGAATGATGCTAACACTCGATATTATGAGCTAAGATACCAGTCTGGCTATACTTGGTGTCGTTCCCTCTTAGGCGTCGTAAGTCCCAGGTTGGGAATACCTAACTCCGTCGGCACGAAAACAGGCTACCATAGCTAGTGGAAAGTTCACCGCGAGACCAGACATCCAGTTGTCTATGGACTAGCCAATTCGAAGAGCATGAAGATCTAACGGCAGTCCTCTTGAAGCCTCTATATTGTTACTGTCTATAACGCATAAGTTCTACAATTCTCGAAAAAAGCACGCAATGGTCTAACTCGGCCTTCTTCCCCAAGCCCAGATCTTCTGCCCCACAAGCGCAGCCTCGTCATCGCTATCCTCCCCATTCCGCTTCGGTATCTCCGCGCTCTTCAAACTCTCATTACCCTCCGTAACGCTCTCCAAGCTTTTGGGTCGTCCCAGCCTCTTCTCGTCTACTGACACCCCTTGCGTCTTTCCCGCAGCATAACCACCTGTTATTTCTACCTCCGACCCTCTACGCTCGTAGAGCGGGTTGGGCTCATTTCTGATGAGAACTTCTGTAGTTTGTTTGATCCGTTTGCCCATTGGTGCGAAGCTAACGACGCGTTGGCCAACCTTAGAGTCTGCGGTGTAGGATACGATGCTTGCGAGTTCGTGGGTGGAGCCGCGTTGAGAATGTTTTGCTAGTGCCGCTGACTGCTGGCCTGAAGTAGAGATGTTGGAGGTGGACTTGAATTCCTCCGCGATCGACGCTTGGCCTGTTTTGCGGGATGTGGAGATTGCGATGCGCTTGATGAGGTTGGCCATCGTCATTTCGATGTTGAGTTTTACGAGGTAGGCGAGAGGATGGAATTGAATGTAGCTAGATGAGATTAGTTGGCCGCTTGAGAAGAGCGTACGGCATAAGCGTTACTTACACGAATGAATTGGGCATCGACATGGCGGCAATGATCATGACGTCCATGAGTAGCGACACAAAAACAATCTGCTGGTTGAAGAGAACTAGCGCATTATACTTGGTAAGACCGTTATTGATTAGGTTCGCTTTGACCGTCTCTAGGAAGTACCAGTTTAGGAATGCGTCCACGATGAGGTAGAGCCCCTTTTCAATGCGATCCCAGTACTCATTGATGGTGTGGTATCTGCAAGCTTGTCAGCCTAGACCAAGCCGGATAATTCTGTACACAGGTGTGGTGGGACGAATGCGTCTGAGAGTGTGACGGAAGTATGCATTGCGCCGTTCGATCATAAAAGCATGATGGTCCTGA
The DNA here is from genome assembly GCA_021596325.1 of Parafenestella ontariensis. Lineage (NCBI taxonomy): Eukaryota > Fungi > Ascomycota > Dothideomycetes > Pleosporales > Cucurbitariaceae > Parafenestella > Parafenestella ontariensis. The sequence continues at coordinate 416,509 of JAKGDA010000008.1, read as the reverse complement.
GCGAGTAGAGAGCACCCACACTTTACATACTTAGGGCTAATCTGCAACCGGGCTGGTATCCAAACGTTGAAAACACTAATATTGATCGCAGTGACGAAGACCGCAGTGGAGATCATGATCATTCTCGAGCGCCGTCGATCGGGCACAATGACGCGGATGCGGTTGATGATAATCTGCAACAAGAGCTGTACTTGAATGCACCAACAGAAGACTGTGAGCGGTAAGCTGCGGGTATCTCAGACTGTTCTGAATAGGCGCTTACGGATGGACATGTAGAACGCAAAACCTATTCAAAGTCAGTATACAACTTTAATCCAATGATACAACAGGCGCTTACTTGGCTTGATATACTTCAAGAGGTGCAGGAAGCATTCCAGCCCCATCACAAACGATATGCCAAGCTCCAGCCATATCATCCAAACGTAGACACTCTTCAGCGGTGACCGTGAACCCCTCGTCTGCCAGTATATTAAATATATCGCGATAATGACATTAACCAGCGTCAGAGCCCAGACTACGGAGGCGATGATGATGTCGGGTTTCGTGATAGGCTCATTGACGTAGTTCGGTGAGACGAGTGGACCCCAGGGCTTGAACGAAGGGTCGTCGCGAAATTCTTTTCTCATGGCTGCTAATGCCAAAAATGTGGAAAGGGACAAAGGTATCAGGCGAGAGAGCCCCTCGTCGTACGATGAAAAGACGATAAGCTGGGGTGCTAAGAGTATGTGGTTGCAGAGAGGGTCTCCATTCTTTCTACATTCCTGGTTCCATTAGTTGCGGAAGCTAGGTGAGGCTCAGGGGACGAGGCACTGACATAGCAGATCCTCGAGTCAACGTAAGAGCTCGCAAGCTCGTGCTCATGCCCGCGCTCAGTCTAACAAGGGCCAATGGCTGCCATCTGTAAGTCAAACAGCGTGTGAGTGGATCGCAAGATAAGTAGGCCATCGCAGATCAGATCGATAGTCCCAGATTCAAGATTGCCGAGCCAATCATAGTGGTGACTTATCAAAGTCTTCTTACGGGACGGGATTCATCCTGGCGGCACGATTCTGGGCTCGCTTTACCTGCAAGGTACTCACCTTCAACCCGTTTAGAAGACAGAGAACTTTGTATCCTCTAAATAGACTGTTGCAACCAAGCGGACAATCCTTCAATATACATTTGATCCCGAGAAGATCTAAGTATCATTGTAGGAGAGTATCGTCATGATGTAGTTTCGTCGATCGATAGATATAGTAAAAGTGAAGCTCAGGAACAGCGTAACCTCCCCGTGGGCAGAAATTACCGCATTTCTGGTAGAGTCTTGACAGCACCTCATGTCATATTCTGCTGTACGACGGTCGACAAAGTCAGACCCTGCATGGACTACTGTTCCTGACGTAAACCGTAAGTGCGGCGAGTCTTCCGCGCGACATGACTCGACCATGTGAGCGCCTTCAAAATTAGAAATACCCCGATGTCTTTGCGGCCGAAAGAATTGGATGCGCTTCCAGAAGCCTTCTGATGTTACGCAGAACGGGTGCTGCCGTCGTTGCACACCACTGTTGAATGTGCATAGGCATAGGCTGTTTAGAGGATTGATGGTTGTGTCGCTACCTAGGTACCCTGCATCAAATCCAAGGACTATCAACCATCGCTGCTTTCGAGACACAAAAGTCCGTATGTTCGGATTTTGACTTCCTCGGAATCATTCGCGGCGAATTCACGACACGAAATTTTGGTTGATCACGCCCCTGAAGCCGCCACTTGTGCCGTCCCGAAGTCCTACCGACAACGAGTGCGAGACTCACGATATTCGTCTGGATTCCGCCGTCTCTCAAGGCGGCACGTTGGAAAAAGTTGCGATCCCTGTGCGGGAGCGGGTAGAGTCGTGGCCACAGGGAAGACCGTTGAAGAGTGAGTAGACGCTAGCGAATCGATGGGTATCGCGAGCACGCTAGATGGTATGAATCGTATGACGCTCTAGCTAGAGCTCACGGCGGTTGCCATTCAGCTAGGGGATACCTTTCCTGTAGTCAAATCGATAGGAGGCGCGAATAGAATAGAATGCGAACCTTGCGCTGATCATCTGGGGAGATGCGCGTTATAAGGAGTGGCCTAAGCAAGGGACATGTAGGGCTACTAAACCTATGGTAACTACAGCGACACGCTTCGTTTTTCTGCTAACACGATGTGCAAATTGAATAATCAACTATGCAGCGACTGCTCATACTGGGAACATGTTCGCGGAGCGGCTTCGAAAGCGGGATGATTGTACCGAGGAATTGGAGAATTGAACGGTTAGGCCTCCTGTTGGGCGCTTACTAGCTGTACTAAAAATTAGCATCAAGATTTGGGCGACTTAATCTACCTGATGCAACATATGCATAGCGGGATAGACTGCACGTAGCTCATCGTTGGGAGATGCAAAGGCGCTTTCCGGATCGACAACGACTTGAGAAGTGGATCATCGCTAAGTCCGTACTATGAAGCATACACTTGCCCAGGCGCCATCATGTGCCGTAGAACAGGAAGCGGGTCGAAAAACAAACACAACGGATGGGGTCGCGAACTGTTTCCACGAAGTGGCAAGCTTGACATTGGAGAAGGTACATGTCTCGACATGGTCTGTCCGTGAAATGAGTGACGATTAGTAAATGAAAACGAGCTACCTTTCTCACCCGCGCACCACCCTAAGGAAACACATCGCATTTGCTTCGCGCCTCAATGCTACTTGTTACTTGCTTGAAAGCTTCTCGGCAAGCTTCCGCCCAAATGCATAGCCCAAGCAAGCCGCGTAATCCGCTTTCTCTGCGTCACCCCATTATCCCCCCTTCTCTGCAATCAACAGCGGAACGGGACAGATCTCGACTTCAGCTACAGCATGAGCACATCCATTTAACGTCTCGAGAGGGAATCATTCGACTAGCGGGGCTTCTGACATGGCTTCGAGATGCTTCCCATTGGAACTCGCGAGGGTATACGTCGGTAGACTTTCGAGTGCTTGGGTCGCCGATGGTTCAAACATGAGGTCGTACACCACCTGCTCACCGTCCTCCGTTGTAGAGTGGTGTTCAATAAGTTCATTGCTTGCGATCTGAACAGTCTGGAAGGACTGCCACGTAGGATTGTGTGACGCCGCCTGAATGTTGTCCACGAACTGTAAGACTGGCAGACTGCTTCTTGCGCTATCGAGCGAATTCGGAACAGTAATGGGGTGCGTCGCTGTGAACTGGATCCCTGGAAAATCTCGCAGTTCGAACAAGCTTCTTCCTCCGCGGAGGGGCTGGCTTACGAATTTGACTATGCGGGACTCGCCGCCGGACGTTACTTTGTCGCCCGGGTGAACGTTGGACATTTTGCGGGAAGTTCTATCAGCCATGGTAACCATCGTATCTCCATTGAAACAGGAAGAGCTGGAGGAGGATGCCACATCCCAGTTGCCGTAGTTTTTGCAAGTGACTTCGGCTAATGTATAGGTATGCGATACAGAGGATCCGGTAGAGATGGCCATACCTGGGTCGGTATGGTCTTCGTTCAGATTTTGTGCGCCTAGATCACCCCAATCAAGTACGCCATGGGAGACCCAACCCTCGTAGTCTCGCCATGTTGTCGGGGTAATCTCGCCAAACCAGCTGGCATCGACGGCATGCGGCTCTTGCGTGGAGGAGTTGTAGATAGTCTGGATCCTGGCATCATCGGCGCCACATGCGGCAAGCTTGGCGAAGTGATTGAACATCTCAAGATTAGGATCGGGCCAGTTGCCATGTGCCATCTGGGTTTGCTTCATCACCTTCATGTGACTCGAACATAAAAGCCGCTGATATTCCTCCACGGCTTCTGATGACGGAGTTATGCCATATTTGCGTCGGTACCACTCCACTAAATACCCGGTCTTCGCCGCCCATACTTTTGTATTGAGCTCCGTAATAGCAGCAGTGCATTTGCCTAGGTCAATGTGGGAGGCGATGTCAATGCGACCAGCGAAGAAGGCCTTGACAAGTAGTTGCTGTCCATCCCTTTCCAGAATACCTTGGTCGATGCCTGGATAAGTGAACTGGGGTGGGAAGCTGTTGTAATCGATGCTGCTGAAGAGATGGTCTCTGACGGGGCGATCATCCCATTGCACTCTGTACTGATAGGAAGCCTTGATCCACTCGACCACCATACGAATGGCTGGATGGAAATTGAATGGATAATTGGTGACGGTTGCCGTTGGGGGAAACCATGGTTTTGACTGCTGTCTGTCCCGGAGTCAGGATCTGTCCGCTGCCATACAACTGCGCCTGAATGCCGTCGGACCCTGCAAAGTTCTGAAATGCTGGCTGCCGTGTAACGATAGCCGAGGCCCCGATTGGAATAGTAACGGCAACCGCGGCCCCGGTTGGAATAGTAGTCATTTTCAAATGCGTTTTACTGTAACAAGTACATGAAACATGGTCTGAGCATCGATGGAAAGGGCTTCGAATCTCAGGCCCTGGTAACGACCTTGAATAACTTCCTGGCTCCAGAGTATATGACCCGGGTATGGACTGTGCAAGAGTTTGCTGTCGCCAAAGAGGTGATTCTGCTGCATGACCAAGTCGCCATATTGGGTAATACGCTGCTCGAGATGTTGCAAAATGCTGGAGACCACACACGTAGCTGTTGCCATCCTGCAACGCACGCGGCCACTTAGACCGAAGATCATTGGGATACAATATTGACGTTCCGCGAATGGGGTGTAAGATGGGAGAGTATAAGAGAAGATGATCAGGAAATGTCCCTCATGGTTCTTGAAATGTTTCGATATCGGTTGGCGAGCGACCCACGCGATAAAGTATATAGCTTGCTAGGAATGGCCGATCCAATTTGGACACGAATGATCCGTCCAGATTACTCAATCGAGCCCGCGGAGACATTCAAGCGTGCGGCCACTGCTTATTTCCAGTGTACCATTCGGCTGGCTGGATTTCCTGAACTCCTGTTATGTGCGCTCCGATAACAACATGCCCTCATGGGTTCCTGACTGGTCCATCGCTGATGAGCGTTACGACGCAGCTAATCAAAGGCTGAGAATCGCCAAGGCGACCAAAGCATGTGGTGAACAGGCAGCGCGGGTGTTTTTTTATTCAAACGTAGCTCTCATTGCTGCTGGTGTTTCGATCAGCACTATTTCATGTTGCAGCTCCCCAGCTCACAAAGACAGAAACCCGAGAGTAGATGAGATGTACAACTTGATACAAGAGATACGTCAGATTGTGGGGGTAAAAGCACATGGTGCCGATGTCTACGGAACAACTGGCCAAACGATCCGCGAAGCATACCTCCTTACTTTGATTGGGGGCGGGTGGTGCGATGTTGACTCTCATATCTATCAGCGTTTTTCTGAGACTGCACATTTGAGAAACTAGAGCAATGGGAAGCTGCCTGGGGTGGCGATAGGATAGGCTGGCTACCTAACAGATATTCCAGGACGTTTTCCACAGCAAAGAGATTTCTCCATCGGTTGAAGAAAAGGATGGTGGCTCTTGGAGTTATTCGTCTACCTCCGAAGAAAATTCGAGACGGGAATTATCATCTGACCGAGGAAATGCTTGACTCTGCAGCCCTGGACAATATTTTCGATCGTCGTTTTGTCATATTAGCGAACGGGTACTTTGGGTTTGCAGCAGAGGATTGTCAGCTGGGAGATGTGATCGTTGCATTAGGTGGCAGCCCAACGCCGTATGTTCTGCGACGGATGCCTGGAGGCAACACGTACACGTATATTGGCGATGCCAACATTCAGGGTATGATGGATGGCGAAGCTTTCGAGGGCAACAGACAGCTGGAGAACTTCACCATCGTGTAGATCGACGTGGACACACCGAATTTGAAGGTATGGGGGAGTCGTAGATTAGTCAAGATTTCTTAAAGAACGCCGCAGCCTTGTGAATTGAAGGAGTGAAGAAGCGAAGACGTGAAGTCTGGGCACGTGCATCGGGTACTTTGCCTCTCTTGGCACGGCGTCGTCATAGGCGGCGCATGAGCCTACTAAGCCACGAGCTCATGCGCAGCGACGTCGAATCCAAAGCTTCAAGTTTCTGCGACTGCGCTGTTACCTCTCTCTTTATTAAACCAAATCCCCTCACCTCCCCGCCATTTACACATCCTTCTACTTGCACCATGTCTGAGAAGCCCAGCGTAGAGAAGGCAAGCTGCCCCTCACTGCATGCGCGAAGCTCACAACACTGACTGCGGCAGCCTCCAGAGAGCCCAACGACAGCGCGTGAGCTCGACTTTGACGACGACAACGACGCGCCTACTTCCTCTGGCCACGACAACGCGACATCGCCGCCCCCGCCCTCCAAATCTCCCAAACCTGGCGTGCGCTTTACAGAAGCAGCCACAGAGATTCCCCCACCAAAGCCCCCGCGTCCAGTGGACCCGCAAGTGCAGGCGCAGAACACATTGATCGAGGCCTTCCCCGATATCGACTCGAATGTGATCAAGGCTGTACTGGTGGCCAGCGGCGGCAAGGTGGAGCCGGCCTTCAATGCGCTGCTAAGTAGGTGGACCTCCTAGAGTTTGACGGTACTTGTAGCTAACCGGCGCAGGCATGTCGGACCCCAACTTCAAGGCCGAAGAGACGCCTCCGCCGCAACCGCCGCGTCCACAGCCGCGCAGCCAGCTCGAGCAGGATGAAATCTACGCGCGACAACTGGCCGAGCACTACCAGAGCCAGGGCGGTCATGGGTCGCGTGCACCCGGCGAGGCTCCCCGGCGACAGCAGACCGGTTTGAGGCCTAACGAGCCCGACCGCGAACACAGCTTTTTTGATGGTACTACTGCTGTCCACCACTGACATGCCACGATACTAATCCAACACAGACGACCTCCCCGAGATCCGCAAGAACATCGAGCAGGGCTTCAAGGAAACGCAAAAGACGGTCAACAAGTGGATTACCAACTTCACCAAGAAGCTCGACGGAGAGCCTGACGAATACGACCAATACGGTAACCCTGTGCCTCGCGAGCGAGAACGATCACATGGTTCGCAGCAGCGCCAGAACTTTGGCCCATCACAGTCAGACCAGCTCTACGGCATCCGCAAGTCGGCTGAGCAGCGCCGGTCAGCAGACCACAACCGCTATGATGCAGACAACAGAGTGCTTGGCGATGACTTTGCGCAGCTCGAGCTACGGGACAACGAAGGTACGGTGGTTGAGAGCGGACACAAACAAATCATTCGCTAACACGATCCAAGGGCCAGGCCAGCAACGGTCAAATCGCCCGACCGCGAACCCCGACCTTTTCAAGCCCACACCAGTCTCGCCTCCCCAAAGCGGCCCCGTCGATGAAGTCGATGCACTCTACCGCAACCCCTCGCCCAACAACCAGAACAGCCAGGGCAAGTCTGGAGGCAAGAAGTGGCAGCCGCTAACCTCTGTCGCACCGCACCCGGAACCCGATGACCACGACCCTTTCAGCCTCGGCGATAGCGACGACGAGGAGAACAAGACGAAGGACACCAACCCTGAGGACACAGAGAGGTTAAAGAAGGCTGCCCAGAGCAGTCAGGGTCCTACTTCGGGCCAACTAAAGCCCGCTGAGCGGAGTGGCAGCATCGGCCAGAAGGATGCAGCGGCAGAAGCGCTGTTGAGAGACGCCAAATAGAGCGTTTTGCTCGGCAATGTTTGATAGTGTTCATGAACTATGACAGCCGAGCGGATGCTCGACCCGATGAAGGCATCTGGACTCAGTATGACGACTCGCATGCTGCACGGTAGGAATTAGACGATACTACCACGTTATAGCGATTAGCGTAACTATGAAAGAATCCTCTCCAAGTCTTTTCTTCTTATCTGACTTCCCGCATCAAACGCGCCTTCTCACTGTCAACCGTTCCTTCCTCTCTAAACGCCAACAACTTCCTTATGACGTCGTCATCTACTTGCCTCCCTGCACTTACATTCGACGTGGCTACTAATCATCTAGCGATGCACAGATAAAACCAAGGTGCGAAGACTCTGTATGGTTCTAATGTAGCTTTATTATCTGACGTAGGCATTCACAGCTTGTTTTTCACACATTCGCTAACGATGTATCCCCACTAAGCTGAGGAATTATGGGCTGCGCCTTCCCTCCCGACGAGGGGCTTTTTTACCTTCACGGGCTTTCGGCACTAATACTGAAGCCCCTCAGAAGGCTGAGTAGCAAGTCGTTAGATTGATCTTTTCTTTTTATATGCCACGAGTTGTTAATTACAGCGGAAAGTTGCAGGTGTCCACTATGTATCGCGTAAGTGCTCCTAGGGTATTTAGTAAACCTTAAGAGAACTAAGTCAATCCTAAAGCTCTACAGAATAGTATTACAAAGTTCATCTTCGACCATGGTTGACAGAATTCGATACTTGCACCGCCTTTTATCTAACCAAGCTGGTCTTAGCGCAAGGCATCAGCCCAAACCTCACCACCTTCAAAGCCTGCCATCTTGATCTTTCCTTCTGTCATATTTCAAACTCTCTCCAGACTCTACAATGGTTCAAATACCGCTATCTTGGCGCTCCGTTGCAGACACATCGTCCCCTGATCAGAAGTGAGTCAGCTCCGCTGTGACTTCCCATCCTGTACTAACGCCGAGCAGGCTATTTGCTCTTACCAAAAACGTGCACACGCGCCTGCCTCGCGAAGTGCGCGACATTGTTTACACATACCTACTCACGCCCCATGAAATCTTCAACATCAGTCGTTGCAGCCGACTCCGGCTCGACCGGTTTCCCTACACTCGTGGCTTGGAGCCAGATGGTGTCCAGACCTTGACGAGGGACAAGATGCAAAAGGCACGTAGGCCCAGCTTCATCGACCCCCAATTGGCGTATACACCCTTTATAGTAGAAGTGATCGAACTGCTGTACGAGCTCTACCACGACTTCTGGATCGACATGCCTTCAAAAATCCCCGCTTTCTTAGCCACAGACTTCTTCGGCCTGAATCGCACGCCGGGTCAGGCTCGTCTATCTGCATTGCATATCAGCGGTCTTCTGGATCGATCGCAACAAACTTCAGTCAATCTCGACACGCTAGAAAAAGACTTCAAGACGCTTCTGGACTGTACGTGGGCACCAAACTTCAACCTTGAGATTGCTTTCCGCACTGAGCTCGGCCTGTCGTTCTTCAATGCCGAAGCTATTCCATCTTTAGCACATAGGATGCACACTACTTGGCAGATTATGAAGCCGTGGATTGAAGAGGCGGAGAAACGTGGGGCGCTGGTCTACTTTGTTCTGCTCACGAGGGCTAAGACGTATACGTACTTAAATGGCAAGCACAATATGCTTGACACGGAGGAGGAGTGGGGAGAAGAGTTTGGAAAAACGCTGGGGAGATTTTGTAGGATTCCAAGAACGAGGATGGCGTATGAAAGAGAGGCAGGAGGGATTGAGAGCGATTTTAGGGCTCGCGTTGAGTGCGGGTATATGTATGATGCCTGTCTTGCGGGCTTACTCGGCTTTTTGTGTTGTTGTAAATGTTGCGGAGTCTTCAATGGCAAGAAACGTTTGTGTTGAGTGGAATATGTTCTGGAGACTACTTGTTTCATATGGACTGTATTTAAACCTCTACACCGGGGCGTTGTCATTCCTTCCACACTAACGAAAGCACTTATTACACCTCTCTAGTCTGATCACACGCCCACCCATCGACGCTCACATACGTGGCAACATCTCCCTCAATCGATACAACCATTTCTCCTGGTCATTATCAATATCGTCCAACGTAAGTCCTATGACACTTTTCGCCTTTGTCCCATTCACCATCTCCCCCTTCCCTACTTCCAAGCACAACACAACCTTCCTCTCGCGCTCTCGCTCAAACTCGCTAACAAACTCCCTCACCCCCTTGAGAGCATCTGTCACGTACGCTGCAAACCCAACGTTCCTGAGCCTAACCGGACACATGTGCGAGGTAGAGCAGACGCAGTTGAACCAAGCGACGTCGTACTTTGAGCTGAGGCGAAGCGTCAACGTGAAGTTTGCTGCGAGGACCGGCAAGTCGATCAGCGTTGACATGTGTGATTTGAGTTGCGCCTGACATAAGTAGTTCGGATTGGATGGATCGACGTGTATGTCTACTGTCAGTGCGGAGATAGTGTGATCGCACAGCCGCAGGTTTAGATCGAAGAAGTCGTGCTGCAGCATCAATTTGATCTGGCGCACACTGTTCGCCCTGAACCCAGAGTAATTCCGATAGAATGATTCGACTATCTCTTCGGTCATCTCCCGGCCGAGATGTTTAGGCTTGAGAAACCACGGCAGTAGCTGCTTGTTGGTGGTTTGATGGCGACCAGGGTAATTGTCTGGTGCCGGCTCGAGACCGAAACGGATCTTGTTCAGGGTCTTTTCATCCCATAAGTACCTGTAGACGGCATCGCGTAGTTCGCGCGGGAGAGGGAGAAGCATGATGGGGCGGGAGGAAGTGCTGGACTTCGATTAGCGAACATATTCGGCGTAGCGATAGAAAAGAAGACGCTGTGTGGTATAACACTAATTAGCAATGCAATGCTCGGAGATGACGGAGCACCAGGCGTGGCTGCCATTCTGGTACACGGTCCGCGGGGTTGAGGTTTGCGAGTCAGAAAGCGCGCACAGCTCACGTACCTGCTTTGATCGGCCATATTACCTCGAACAACGGTTGATTCAACTTCTTGGTTTAGTATTCGTAATTGAGTTGAGCAATGTATTGGATCTGTCGACGTATTATATGCTCGGTGTGGGGTTGTGGTGCATGTGTCACTTTGGAAGCGACGGGAGCTGTGTCACCCCTTCCACGTTCACTGGTAAGGTGACGTATACCAGCCGAGCATGTACATCCATGCTGAGCCGTGCGTTGTTACCTGAACAACATCTACACCTTCACCGCTTCAGAAATTGCGGGCCTTCACAGCCAACGATTGAATTCGTAGACATGACCATGTAGCTATCCGTAGCAGGCGTCTCGGGAGTCTGCAGGTTTTCCAATTGATATCAGCATAAATATGGCTCGTGATTCATTATGGAGATATCTGGGAGTCGTGTAACTTCCTTGGCTGTGGCCTATCTGACCGCTTTCAAAGTTCACCCAAAAACCGACAACAACTCGCGAGGTTCTCCTAGAGGCCAAATCGCTCGAGACATACTGGTGGCCCATCTTCGTTAATATGCCTCTTGGAATTGCGCTTAGATTTATTTTCGGCAGAGACGATTAAGGGCTTCTGCGTATCATCAGATTCTAAAGCTAGTATACGATTTCAGAATTGATTGAGAAGCTCACTCATGCTTCAAGTCGAAGTCTCCATGATGTGTCGCATCTCTGCATGTCAAGGAAGCGTGGAAACATTTCCCGGCCGTTTTCGTGGTACGAAGATGTTGTGCTACGCAGAGTAGCTTCATTCGTGCACATCTACATATGTTGTAAATCTGTAGGTGTCAGCCGCAGCCTAAGCGAGCTGCTTTTGGAAAATAGCAAACACCCTCGTCCCATGTCTCATTTTGGTTAGATGCTGAAGCTGTTCCATGGTTGCTCCAAGCTTGGGAATTTCCGTTCTCGCTACCGTTCGTTATGGTAATACAATTTTCTGGGAGCTCGGGCAACCTATAAACATTTTTTTCCCCGCTGTATTCAACTACTTCCGTTTTCCTCGATACATCACATTTCCCATCTCACTCAGCTCACAACCTCAAGCATGGCCGTCGAAAAGGCACGCCTGCCTCGGGCGCTTACTGATCTCGTATTGGCTTGTCTTCCACGCGAGCTCCGGGACATTGTCTACGACTACCTCTGGGACATTGACACTATTAAGGAGCTCAACTATCTGTCTCATATACGTACGACCATTGCAATCCTGTGTCCTTATCTTAACCTCAGCCAAGACGGCCAATCCGTGTGCATGTGCGACCGACCCGATACCATACCTCAGTTCGTTCGGCCCGATGTTGTCGGCAATCAGTTTGTGTATGAGGCTGTGACCTGGCTCTACGATAACTACGAGGACTTCTGCATATCCGACCTCAAATGCATCCGAAGCTTCCTTAAGTCCGACGTCTTCCACATTGGACTTACGCCGTCGTCGACCCGCCTCCGCCACTTGAAGATCGAAGTCCACCCTAGTATCGGTAAAACCAGGACAAAGTTGACTACCTTTCCCAACTCCTTCAACCCACTGGTCGACCTGCCCTTTAGCGTCAGCTTGCAACTCGGCATTTCCCGCTACAGGAACCGCGTGCATGGCAACACCTATCGATTAGCAATGCTCATACGTGCCTTCAAAGAACTGGTTGCAAGGCTCGGAGACGCGAGATTTTCATTATCACTCCGCTATACTGTCGAAGGCGCCGGAAAGATTTTTTTCGAACATGTGCTCGGATCGATCGAGGTAGACAGATGGTGGAACTTCCCACGGTCTGATATTCAGGCAATAATCGAGCTGGAGGCAACATACAGTCTTCAGGTGGTAATCGAGCCGGAGGCAACATACCCTCCCGTAGCACATGAAATGGAGATTCGTTCTCTTAAATTGATCCATACGCCTTTACGAAAGGACACGAAGCACATAACTTCTAGCATGTTGACCCGCGGTGATGCATGGGTGCCTCACTGAGTCTGGGGACTGTGGCATACGCTTTGTGTTCAGGTATGGCTTGATTGGAATCGCATGTTCTAGATAGGGACTTGCATATCTGTTCTTCCACGGAAATAGCACCTCTTTAGCCTCTCTTCGGTTATCAGAAAGCTTTCCGGGAGCCAATCTGGCTTCGCACGAATAGAGTCATCGTCAATCATCTTTACCAGTGCCTCTGCCGACTTCAGGCACAGTACCATGCCGTGTCCGTTGAACCCAGCAGATATCCACATGCCCTTTTTGTTCGGTACTTCGCCTACGAATGGCCTTCCGTCTGCCGTTGCACCCATGATACCAGTCCATTCTTGTACGACTCGCCCGGATTTCTCGTCTTCGGATTTCTCGCCCCAGTTTTCAACACCAAAGTACCCGGTTAAACTCTCGCGAAGATATTCAGAGACCTGGGGATTCAAGGAGCTGTCCTCGACCGTGCCGTATTCGCTTGCGCCTGCTTGCGGCAAACGACCCAGTCCTCCGCCTATGATGATGTGCTGGCCTCCGTCGGGGAGCGGCCGTGGAATCATATATTCGTATCCGTTTCGGTAAATGAACGAGTATGTGGTCGACAGGGGGCTCGTGAGTTTTGTGGCTTGTCCTGGTTGCTGTGCAGTTATCTGCCCGCGCATCGGGACGATGGCACTTTGGAGATCTTTCAGCAGATATGGGGTATAACCGTTAGTTGCAAGAATAACGTTTCGTGCCGTGATCGTGTTGTATTGCGTGAAGATATCCCACATAGGTTTCCCGTTACCCGCATTTTGTGTAGATGCGCGTATATCGTGTACAGACGTCCTAGTGCACAGCTGTAGTCCGTTCTTGACGCACTCTTTCAGTATGCCTGTCGTGAAGCGATATGCATGTATACGACCGGCCAAGTATTTGAAGGCGCCAGCTAGGTCCTCTTGTCCCGCCACTGCTGGATTCCTACTCGTCGGCGTGACAAAGAAGCTCTGTTTTACGTCGTCATCCTTCTCATATACCTGATACCAAGCCATATTCCCTTTATGTTTCTCTTCCTCCGTGGAGTCCGCTCGTAGCGCTTGAATAGCAACCTTGCCCAACTCAAAGGTTGCATGATCGTAAATTACGTCGACTGTATCGCAGAGCATACTTTCACAGTCAATTCCTATATCCTGCGCTAGACGGTGCGTCTCGGCAATGTTAGCATACTCAAGCCGCGCGATCTTCAAGGCTTCCTCTTTCCCAAGTTCTTGCACGTGCTGTAAGTAGCTGCGATAGCTTGCAGCCTTCGTGTGGCCACCATTGCGACCAGTTGCTCCGCTGCAGATCTCGCGAGCTTCCAGCATGACAATGCGCGCATTAGGCTGAGTTTTGAGCAGGAAATGCGCGATCGCAGTTCCTGAGATACCTGAACCGATGATCGCAAAGTCGTACGCTTCCGTCGGCTTGTCAGTTTCCGGCTCGATGACGTTTGCAAGAGGTGATTTAGGGTTGTGCCAGTACGAAGGGATGGGGTTGGGAACGGGAGGTCCAACTGGGATGCGAGCGCGCTCTTCCATGGCGAGAGCGTTGTGTTCTTCTGTAGGCTATAGATACTGCCCGATAAGCAATGTCGGAGACGATATGAATATTTTATTTAGGGTCTAAAGGACTGAAGAAGATCAGGAAAGTATAAGGCTCCAGCGATGTAGTTATGATGATGCTCTCTTGAGGTGTGAGATCATGTTGTTGCTTGAGTGGGGGTGCATGGTGCAAGGTTCGGATGTACCTACTTCTTTTGGCTAGCGAGCACGTGCATTGGTATTCACCCAGTCTTGAGGGCCAAGGACGAGACATACAATGGTGCGTAAACAAAAGAATAGGTAATGAGTAAAGGAAGCTTTTGAAATAGAGCCAGGAAATTTGTCGCCGGACTTTTCAAACTTCGTAACTAGTTTAATCTCTACTGTGCCACATAACGTCCTTGGAACGAGAGGTGTTTGGGTGCGTAAAGATGCCTCCAGGTGCTCTGGACTTCCAGATAATGATTTGGGGTTTCTATCACTAGCCCAGTTGATGATATAAGTCTCTGAGAACGCTTCAACTAAGCATGATGCAGTGATTTACTGCGTTTAACGATCTCTCCACGTCAAGCCAAACTCAGTGCATATGCAAAGCACTCAGGCATTGTGAGCCCTCGAAATCGTGTTCAGAGAGAATTCCTCGTATGCTGTTGAAACTGATGCTTGAAATTATACACGTCGATCTCGATACTACGTACACCAAGCGTGCTACGGGAAGAAGAGTACATGGCGGTGCTTCAAGGGTGAACAAGCAATCAACCTATCTTTGTTTATGAATATGGTGACGATGGGCACTGAAGATACCACTACTGTCACAGCATATTCGTTGTGCCATACAATCTCTGGTTGTACGAGTAGCTGGAAGAGACAAAGTTTGCCGAGGTCTTCACAGCCGCGTTACGTCAGCTCATCTTATGAAGACCAGGCAAATGCTGTGGCCGTCGTACGCACAAACATACATATAGTGGAGTTTCCTCATTCATCAAGGTTGACTTTGCCCCCATCTCACTCACCACAAATCATCTCACATTCGCAATGACGACCGTCACCAAAATTACCGCCGTCGTAGGCTATCCTTCAACGCATCCCGAGTCCGGTGAAGTGCTCAGTTTCGACATGGAATACTACATCTCTACACACATGCCCATGATCGAGAAAGCTTGGGGTCCTTACGGCATGCAATCGTGGTCGATCGTCCAGTTTCCCGATCCCTGTCCAATGTCAGGTAAAACACCACCATACCTCATACAAACGACATGTTACTTCGACACAGTGGAGAACTTGAAGAAAGCGTTTGAGAAAGGAGCTGCTGAGACGGCACCGGATGTTGCAAATTTTTCGAATGTGTTCCCAGTTATCTGGGTTGGGGAGACGGGAAAGAGTAATGTGCTGAGCAGCGGGCCGGCTGAGGGTGTTGCGCAAGCTTAAAGAGCTAAGCGATTAAAGGCCAAGAAATGGATGGGCTATGTATGACGAAAGTGGTGGAAGATTTGATGGATAGTCTTCGTGAGATGCAGATGTTGAACGCAACCGCATGTGGGTCCTGCGTTCTTTCGCGTATTGGCGGATAGCTCGGGACAATGGTGTCCGATTAAGTACATACAAATGTTTCCGTAATCAGGAATTGACGCCATCAATAACTTCATCTCTTCCATGCAAAGGCTCTCCAAATTCTCATCACATCTCGTCCAGGGTCCTGAGAGCGGAGTCACTGCTTCGAGGTACAGCTTTACCCCGCTTCAAGCCGATCGCGGCAACCCCGCCAACGCAAACACAACCATGGCGAAGACGAAGGTCGTCGTGACACGGCAACTGATTGATGAAGCGCAGAGGATCCTCGATGAAAAGAAGGACGATCTAGAGATTGTGCAATGGGAGTCCGACAAGGTGCGTCACAAGTAGGAACGATGAACACTCACAGTGGCTGACGAAGTACCTACAGCCCTGCGACCGATCATGGCTCCTCGAAAATGCCAAAGGAGCAACAGGAATTCTTGTCATGCTTTCTGATAAAGTTGATGAGGAACTTGTCGAAGCAGCCGGATCCCAGCTCAAAGTCATCGCTTCCTTCTCTGTGGGCACGGATCACGTTGACCGAGACGCACTGAAGTCACGTAACATCCGGCTCGGCTACACGCCCACGTGTCTTACGGACGCAGTGGCTGATCTCACAATCATGCTCATTTTGATGGCGCAGAGAAGAGGAGGCGAGTCAATAGCGAAAGTCATCAACGGCGAGTGGCCACAGATGCCCTGGCACCCTTTGCTCATGACAGGGCCCCAGATTCGCGGGTCGACTGTGGGGTTCTTGGGATTCGGCAGGATCGCGCAGGCTACATTGAAGAGACTGTTGCCGTTCGGAATCAAGAAAGCAATCTACCTGACATCAAAACCTGGTCAGCCGGTAAAGGAGGATCATTTCGGACTGGTCAAGGAGGCCGCGATTCCCATCGAGCCAGCAAGGAGCGCAGACCAACTGGCCGAAGAAAGCGATGTTGTGATCGTAGGATGTGCACTCACACCGAGCACGAAGCATCTCGTGAGCACCGACTTCTTTAGCAAGATGAAGAAGCTTGGTGTGATCATCAACATCGCACGAGGACCAATCATCGATACCGATGCGCTGGTCAAAGCACTGGACGAGGAGCAGATCTTTGGTGCGGGGCTGGACGTGATTGAGAATGAACCAAACATTCACGCGGATCACCCAATACTTAAACAGACAAGATGTGTTTTAGTACCTCATATAGGGTCAGCGACTATTGAGACGAGGGAGCAGATGGCGACCGAATCAGTAAAGAACTTGCTCGCGGGATTGACCGGATCGGCGATGGTCAATGAGGTCGAATTATAGATCACAGCAAGGTTAAGCTTTTGGTCCGAGTCACCAAGGAGTCATCGTGTGCGGTCCACCCCGAGATTAATCTTCCTGGCTTGCGCAACCTGCATCTAGTGCCTGTGTGACGCAGAAATGTTTGTAGCTTGCCGGACGTTCTTTACTAAATATTACAGAATGCCTATATCTATAGTACTCCCACTATCTTCTATAGTCGACTTTCATACAACAGTCTATTATCTCAAATCTTAATCACATCCGCAACTCCGTCCCATGCAACAACACGATGCATTTCCCAACCGCTATCAAACTGCTAGTTGCAATGTCTATTCCTATCATCGCCACCGTCATTAGTCTTAGCGACCGAGATACCTGTCAATCCTCAGATCTCCTCGGCCAGTGCGTTGCAAGTTACCAATCCCGTATCGATGTCTGCCACGCCAACAAGCTCCTCACCGACTCCGCCACTATACCGAAGTCCAACGCTATCCGCATGCCTCCTCCTCCCCCAAGACCATGCGAAACGTGCTCCTGGGCTATCAGCAACTGCAAGAAACGCGAATGCAAAGGAGGCGACAAGAAGTGCGAAGAAAAGTGTCTCTGTCAGTCCTACGGTGAGATCCCGATGTGTAAGCGGTGTGATTGGGCGATTAGGGCTTGCCGGCACCGTAGTGGCGAAGGCGACGGTGAAGCCGGGATGCAGAATGTGGCGGAGGATAGTGGGGAACAAGCGAAGGACGAATGTATGTGCGGAGTGTATACAAATATGTTGGCGTGCTATGATGGGTGCTTGGACATTGAGGGAATGGCTACGACTCAGGGACTAGTCGAGGAGTACTGCAGCATTGATGGGGTAGATGGTGTGCATGTTTGACCGGAGTACTGTGTTGTACTTGGGTGAACTATTCTTCGGGGGTTTCTCTCTCGCTATATCGACAGTTGGGAACGGGAGCCTAGTTTTGACTTGGGCGGACAAGGGTTTGGTCTAATAGTAAGGCCAATACGATGGCAACAATAGTGTCCATTCCTATACTTTGAAGCGGATCGGTGTCACATCTGAGTGCTGCAGTCCATTTTGATCGAATGCACATCTCTCAGCGTCGTGAGCTCTCATGTCACTGTAAGCCGGCAACATTGCGTTCCGTTCGTGGTTAAGAAGCCCACGCGAGCTTTTGGGGGCTACCAAAGATACGTGCCGTCAGTCGCTTCAAAGTACCGTGTTAGTGTTAAGGAGTTCGTGTTCTCGCTACTACCTCGTGACGCCGAGGAGGAACGTCAACCGTGGTTCATCGTGTTTGACACTACTGAGCGAATGTGGTTATCCTGCAATAATGACATATTACTAGAATTATGATTAAAGATGACATTTAGATCTATACATTATTACTATGTATTAATAGTGATGAGCAAAAGATCATGTTCGCTACTACCGTCAGGTTTGGGACTGAGGCTGTGCAGCCCATCCGAGTTCGGCTTTCAGCTGTGGCTGCCTAAGCCTCGCGCCTTCCTAACCCATTCTTCTATAACAACAATGCGGCCGCTGCAACTCATGCAATAGAAGCCATTGGTCTAATCAGCTTGAGCAACTATGGCTAAACGAACCAGGCCAGAAACAACCACGACCCTGATAAGCGCTGAAAGCAAAGGGGAAGCGCAACAACAGCCAACATCGCAAACACATTCACATTCACATGGTCTCACCGCGATTCAGAACGATGAAGACCAGTTACCATTGTATTCAAGAGAGCAACCTAATGCATTGCAAAGCGTCGCCAAGCTTGCGACAACCATCCGCAATGGAGACAATTTCGATCTTCCCATCTTGGCATACCCACCGCTTGCTCACAATGGCATGTTCAGTGAAGATGAGCCACTTCGCCACCACCAGCTCATCGTCAACATGTACTTTAATGCCATTGAGGGTGGAAGCGTCGAGCGTGTAGCCGCATTTTATAGCGCTGGGCTCGTCACCACCGAAACTACGAATGAACAAGGCCGAACACCACTTCTTGCAGCCGTCGAGGCCAAACATACGCATATGTCTCGGTATCTTCTGAATATAGGAGCGGATATTAACGCTTATGGAATTATTGCGACGACTATTTTGGGATATCGAAATGAACAGCACACGTACCGTACACCCCTTCAGTTCGCGGCGCAGAACGGTAATTTGCCCATCGTCAAATTACTGGTGGAACGTGGCGCGGACGATGCGCTCATTGCGCCCGATGGCGAACTTGCGCTACGTCTCGCAGCCAGCAATGGGCACCGCGAGGTCGTCGACTACCTGCCGAGTAGAAGAGGTGGCGGTTTCAGAAGATGGAAGGCAAAGCATGCAAAGGCTATGACGCGTTGCAAGAAGGCTGCCCACGGCATCTACATCTTTGGAAAATTCTTTTGGGATGTTCCCAAGTTCTTCCTTTGGTCGGTTCCGAAACACGTTCTTGTGTTACCATTCGTCCAAGGCATAAAGTGGCTGCATGAGCATCGCAGGGAGATCCCTAAGATTATGGCGAATGCTGCGAAGGATGTGGCTATTGCGATGAAGAAGTTCCCGATGAAAGTCTGGCAGGTTTTGAAAAAGATGCCGAGAGCGATTTGGGAAGCTGTCAAGGACTGCGCAAGGTCTATCTGGCGGAGCATCAAGCGAGCTCCACACGGGATGAAGATCGCCCTCATATGGCTCTGGGCGGGACTGAAACGCAGCGGGCTCGCAGTCGGCAACATCATCGGGCGCTTCTTCTCATTAATACATACCCTGTGCGCTGCGGTTGCTACCTTCTTCCAACGCATCACATTCCGCGACGTCATCCATGCTTTCTTAGCATGTTGCCACGCTATCACCGTCGACGCTCCGAAGAAAATCTGGAAGTGGATGTGTACATTTGGGAAAACATCGCTGAAGGTGCTGGAGGCAGTCTTTGGTTGGTGGGGAGAATGCATCTGGATACTAATTTACGGCATCCTTGCAGCAGTAACATATGTTCCGAAGAGAATATGGCAAATTTTAGTAGCGTGCGGGAGCTCTATACGGAGTGGTGGGAAAGAAATGCTTGTGTTTATTGATCCGAAGAGGGTGTGATACGTCGCTTTCCCAGAAGACGCTCGTACATACCAGCTCCCCGATTTTCGCGATACCCCTTCCTTATTAAACAGTCAATCAATAACAACGACGTTCTGTACCCGTATCATTCGCATGATAAGCGACCCTTCTTCCTTAATCTCTTCGTGAAACCAATGCCTCCTGTTCCCCGACGTACGTCCTTCCCAGCTTCTTCATTCATAGCAGTCTCCATAAAAAAAATGATAAAACAAAACCAGTATGATCCACCATGTATCCTAGCAAACAAAAGAACTCCTCCCCGACGCATCACAAGATGCAGAAAGCGTAGTACAAGGACGATCGCCGGGAAGATCCATGCCAAGGAGATGAAGCAAATTAATCTGTGTATCTTTTATTACTCCAGCCATACAGAGTCGTCGAGGAGTGATTGCGTTTGGTTGCGTAAGTGGGTACTAGCAATATTCGGTCGGTCGACGGAAACATATACTCTGTTGAGAGAGACGTCGGAAGAGGACGAGTGCTAGGCCCAATGACTTTTACGATGCGCAGATATATAGCGGTAATGATGACGACAACGAACAGGAGCTGTTGAGATGCAGGTTAGTTGGACTATCTTTGGCAGACGGTATGTAACGAGACGTACGAAAATTTCTCGGAGTGCACATCGCAAAACGCTTGCAAGTGTTATACGACGGCGGGGCATTTCCATCTTTGTTTGGCGGGAGATGGGTATTATGTACGTCGATAGCGGAGGTTGGTAATTGCTGGGGTGTTGCTGTCGAGGAGTAGCGATGGTAATGTGGCGACAATGTGTTTGGATAAGAGTCGCTGTACGGCTATTGGTAACGATGCGAGGGTATTTGACTGCACGACGGGGGTCTGGAAACTCAAATGCTAATGTTGAGATAAGAGAAGAAAGACGTGAGACATTACGCTCAAGGGCACCTGCAATGCACAGGTGGCCACTGCCGCACTAGGTCCAGAGCACCTGTCTTTTCTCACCTCTTCATTATCCCAAACTGTCCGCAGCGACTTCCCATCAACAATTACGGCGTCCACACACCTCGGTCTTCAAACTTGTACCGTTTTCCTTCTTTTCTGCATCTCACCGACCCCTCTGACACCAGCACGCCAACAACTCCTGCCTGAATCGCTCCCAGAAACCTCGCTCATTGTTCCCCCGCAGTGCATGAATGAAGGAAATGAGGAGCCACGGTATCAACACTACACCGACCATAACTCCGAATATGGTTGAAAAGACGATGACAGGTGACCATGCTTTACGTCGGTTGCTGGTCGGGGGTTGTTGAGGATATTGGTTGGGATCTGGGAAGTCGGGTAGAGGTAAGGCAGCGACAGTGGAGAGGAGGCTGAGGAGTGTTTTCTGCGATGCACGGGCTTTGTGAGTAAAGTGGAGCACTGGGTGACACGAGGGTGATAACTTACGGCCAAGGTGTGCTGGTATTGAGAAATTAAAGTCGCGAAATGATGCATTACTAGCATGCAAATATTTTATTGTACTTTGGCGTTGTGGAAAAATGAGTTAGAAGCTACTGTTGATCGATGAATGGGGTGGAGGAACGGAGTCATTGGATTGTTGGTGACTGTACTGCTTGCAAAGACCCGTAGCTTCTGTTTGCTAGCTAGTCGCTCAGTGAAGAGCATACATATCTGTCACATCGAGAAAGCACTTCACATGGTAATCTCGATGCCAGGTAAAACAGCACTCATTCTGTAAGTCAATGATAACGAAATCCGTCGCACCAGCACCTGTATCGTAGAAAGCACATACCGCCTACTGATATCCGACTGGCCCCGCACCCTACCTCCCCTCCAACCTAAACCTCAACACATCCCTCAACCGCCCAAAATATCCCCTCCCATCACTCCTCTGCAGCGCCGCATACGAGAGCGCGAAAACGATCCACATCTCCAGTAGCGCGCCAAAAGCCAGGACAACTATGATTGCTGCCTGCATTCTCTCGATTACGCGTGTTTGGGGTAGATCGGTGGCGGGACTGCCCAAAGGCGGATCAGTGATAATGCTTGGTGTGGTTGCTGGAGGGCCGAGGGTTGTTGCTGCTTGCGCCAAGCGCGGGAGGGAGATGAGTATAGTCTATCAGGTCTGTCAGGCACGAGAATTTGGAGTTGATGGGAAGGGGGTGTTTACTGGGAGTATGGTTGCGTGGCGGAGTGTATACAGTAGTGAGGTATATCGCATCGACGTTGATTGTAGCTTTTGCCAAGGGTCGTTGCAGCGCAGTGGAGCAAGACTGTGTTACCCTCTTGACGAAATTGTAGCTCCTCGTATTCCTAGAGCGAAAAGATGTGATGTAATAGACGGTGATAGTTGTCCATGATGTGGTGATGACGAGCAATCTCTTGATAAGAGGTTGCGCAGTGAATATGACTTACCTTCACTTCGAAAGGGAATCTGGGTGTGGATGTTAACATAAACATCGTTCCTAGAATAAAAAGCCCCATATTTATGTAAACTTTTCGATGCAGTATTTACCAATGAACTTTTGAACGACTTGAAATAGATTTGAACGCCTAACCATGACTAATATATGCGACTCCATCTAGAAGAGCTTGAACCCTCCCGGAACCTGCGTCTGAAACACTCCCTCTGGATCGTACTTCTTTGCTACCTTCCTCAGTTTATCCTTCTGCTCCTCACCATAGCTCTCGAACGGATCCTGAAACGATGCCGCAAAGTTCAAGTACTTGAACCTATGCAGCACGCCTTCTTCCTTCGCCAACTCCTCAACCAGCTTCAAGAAGTCTTTCAAAGCCTCCTCGAAGCCTTCCAGAGCAGCGGCATCGTCGAACGTGAAGACGATCTGCAAGAAGACAAGATTCTTCTCTGGAGTCTCGTCGGCCAAAAAGCCGAGGCTGTTAGGTGATGTACCATTGCGCGGTGGTCCTGGGAGGGCTTGGAATGTGAGTTCTGCTATAGGGTTGGCGTAGGCATACTGCTTCGAGACCTCGGGAACAAGGTCTTTCCAAAGACTGTGAATGCGATGTACGATTGTAGGAGAGATGGAGAACGAGGATGTTGTCCAAATGGTCCGTTTCGGATCAGCGGTGACCTGTCGCGATGCGTTCCTTGTGTGCTCGCTGACGGGCGCTTCGACCCTGCCGTTCGTGATTTGCGGCTGGAGCTCCGTGATTTTCTTCAGTGCGCCGGGCTTTTGCGCCGGCTTCGTATACCACATGATGCTTACTGGGTTGAACGTCGACGCAGTGTGGTTGTATCGCACGGTAACCCAACCCGCCGCGTACGGATCGAACTCTCCGCTCTTGAACTCGGTGAAGGCGGTCAGCAGAGACGTGGTCGCATTAGGATGGTAGACAGTTCTGCCGCCCCAGATTGTAGTCGCTGGGAACGATTTCAAGTCAAAGCGAGTAACAATGCCAAAGTTGCTCTGACCGCCCTTGAGTGCGGCGTAGAGATCTGGTCGTGAGGTTGCGTTTGCGTTGACGATCTCGCCGCTGGCAAGCACAACCTCGAAGTTGACAATTGCGTCGCAAGCCCATCCATGTTCTGGTGAGAAGAATGAGATACCGCCTAAAACTGCAGTCAGCGATTGTGCCGAATTTGAGAAAAATCATCCAAGAAGACAATGACTTACCACCCGTCAAGAATCCGGCGGTGCCCACAACGCCGATACGTCCTCCCAATACCGTCAGGTTGCGCTTTTCCGCTACATCGTAGACATTCTGCCAGAGCGAGCCGGCACCGACTCTTACAACTTCATCTCCCCTTGCTACCTCCACGCCATTGAGGCTTTGCATATCGATTGTTACCCCATCTTGAATATTGTTGTAGCCTGCATTAGCGTTATGACCTCCGCCTTTAACCGCAAACTTGGTGCAGTTGCTATCTGTCAGAACGCTGAGGGTCGTGGACACATCGTGGGCGGATTTTGGTCGCACAATGCACGATGGGTGTAACCGAAGTTGTAGAAATGGATAGGATGATATCGATGCATTGTAGGTGGGAGCTTCCGGGAAGAAGGTGTTGTTAGGGAGGACAGATGCCAACTCGTCGCATGTTGACCTGCTTGATTCGCCCGCTACCAACGCAGCACCAAACACAAGCGAGCTGAAGGAATAAAATACTGAAAACCGCATCTTGAAGGCTTTAGGTGAGGACTTTTTCCAACATCTTGCACAGGCTGCCCCAGCGTCTTAAACCCACCTTACAGTTCAGGCCACCGGAGCCATGTCGGCGATGTAGTGCGTTGCAGCGCCTCGTGCTGCTTCAAAATTGCTGCGGTCAATCCTGCTCACCCTGTTTTTGAATACGAGTTTCATTTGTGGCGCTTTTTCTCACGAGAATTCAGTCAGCCTCAACAGGTACGGAATGGTGTGATTGGCTGCGCCTAATATTGGCATCGTCGCCGCGAGAACAAGCGTAGACTAAGCTTTACAACTCAGCAAATGCCTATTGAGGTGTGTTAGATGCGGGGAGCCGGATCCCTATTTGGGGTGTCCCGGGACTAGGATCGCCGTGTCAAGCGAATGCTAGTATTGAAGGGGCATGGGTAGCTGTCGGTCTTCTTGGTTTCCTGTGTGGATAGTACTTGCATAGCGCCTTTGTGAGGCAATCGCGGAAATCTGGGAAAGTAAGTAGGCGCCACACGTTGCGGAAGCGAGACTAACTATCGATCAAGTGATAAGGAATGTTTTGACTGTTCCTGTGTGGATGAATGAGGCCTGCTGCCAAGATAGTTAGCGACACTGCAGGAACATGGGCTGCGCTTATTTTAGTTCCTGGCCTGACGATCACTCCAGCTGACCGCTGAGCAGCTCAATGCAGCTATAGTACACCAAACGTGAGGCGTAGGGCGAAAGCTGGGCAACTGCATTCACTGCATAAGTATTACCCGAATCCGTCTCAGCTCTTCCAGATTAGTCGCAAGAGTGCTTTGACCCTGCACCGCGTTCGCAGCTTGTACGAGCGAAAGAAAGAGGCCTTGTCCAGATATAACAAATGAATCACGTTCGCTTGAAGGGTCTTGTATTAGACGAAAGTCGTTCGTTGTCTTCATAGCCCCTGCCAGTTTCTCTCGTACCGGACAGGAGGCGATAGGTAGTAGGCTTTCGTCATGATTTATCTGGCTTCCGCATAGGAATTTAAAAACATCGTTGGGGTACGTAAGCGCGGTTCTAGAAAAGCGATTAGGTGGTAAGAAATATATCACCAAATTAGGCCACCCACAGTGCACCGCCTACCAACAACTAACTGAGTGACGCAAAATAGAACGGTCACTTCTCGGAGTTCTCCTCAGCTTACTGTAATACGACGTAAATTGTGTTGCTCGGACGTTGAGCTATGCTGGGGTTAAGAAATTGAGTGTTGCATGAGGCTCGGGGTCCACGATGTACTGATGACCGCAGGTAGCTGCGCCACAACAAGTCCACTCAAGTGCTCGTCGTTGGATGGGTCCCGGACAATGAGAGCGTTCCACCTTTTCGCCGTGGTTGAAAGTTCATATTCGCGGAAACATCAACCATAGTGAGTACCCTAAGCATTCGCATAGGCGGTTCCTAGAGTACACCTGGGCTAGATGATAGAGAGGAGCTCTCTTGGTACCAAACGTCTCAGGCAATTCGACGTTAACGCTTACTCGTACCGCTAGATCTTCGGTTCCTTCGCCAGTCAAAACAGAGAACATGTCGAAGTGAAGTATCTTTGAGAGTTGAAGTAGCATGGGAATCGGGTCTAGTGCAGCTTTCCTTTTCGCTTGAGAGTACGCTGTGAGGTTGAAGCACTCTCGCAAAGCACTGGTAGCTCTTCAATGTCACCCCAGCAGCTCTCCTTATCGTTTAGTGTTTTTTGTCGGCCATGCAAATTGTTTCATGTGTGATGCGTCCTGGTCTAATATCATCTGTAAGCTCAACCGTGGTCACAGGAGATGGGGTAGGGTTCGTGATGTGGCCATTTTGCCGGTGGCCTGGGCGAGTCTCGCTCATAATATCAAGATTAATAAGTGAAAGGCGACATGATTCTTCGTCCGTAGGTACAATGCTCCTGCAAGCTCAGTTAATTAAGACAAAGCTCATGTTCTCCTCGTCGTTGGTGGTGTCATAGCTGTGGACACCTTTGTGCTATATGTTTTTATGAGCACAAACTTGAAGAAGGACTAGATGATAGAGTGGAAAGGAATGGATTGGTTGAGTGGTACACTAGATAGACTAACGAAAGTGCGATTAGGTGGAATCACACTTCGAAACTACTCGGTAGAAGCAGAAAAAGTGCCATTCAACGAAGAAGCTGTAGTGGCCATTGATTGATGGGAGATCCTCAAAAGGCTACAGCCTATTGACAACTGTGCATGTGTAATCAGCGTGGGATACAGATGCTCGTGAGGGATGAATGTGGCGGTAGGCAGGGTAGGTGTTGCGGTTATATCGAATCGCCGAGGCGCCGAGGCGCAAGTGAAGCAATTACGTAGTTTGCCAAGCCGGTGGCTTCAATCATGCAGTCTGCGCAATGGCGCCTGTTGCAGGCCGTCCAATGCCTGGACGCGGAGACATTGTCACTGTAAGATGTACATACCGTTGGATCTCAGCATTTGGCTGTGTGTAGATCAGCTTGGAGTGGGGAAGAATGGGTCATGACAGCTTAGGAGGTCCTTCGAGTCTTTGTCTGCTCCAAGTCTATGCCTAACATAGCAGGACTCCACCAGATCACAGTATAATGTATTTTCTAGGCTCATATGATTGCGCCATGCCGCGGATAAGCCGATGAGGTTGTTCAAAGTAACGTAACGTTCAAAAATTTGACAGGCGACGCTGGCGCCATGTACTTCGCTGTGTCGTCATGATTACCGAAACCGACCAATCAACAGCGCGCCTCCCGTCTGGAGTATCCAGGCCTCCATCGCGCCAATATGTATGCGTCGTTGAAGCAAAAGACTAGAACGCAGCCTCTGTCGCTTAGACCCGACTTCTCGTGTAGCGCGCCATGGCACGAGGCGGTTATTCTGTTCATATAATACCTTATCCCATAGGTACCGCTCCAAAACTTACACGGCGACTTACACTCACCCTTCGACGCGTAGTCACCTGACAATTATTAGATTGCCTTGACACTTATTTCATTGGAAATGGCTACCGACCTCGAAAGCACTCCAGCGCATCTGACCGGGGACGATAAACTCACACGCGAGAAGTCCAGGACTCAGTCTGGAGTACAAATCCCCGTCTACAATGACTTGGAACTAGTGGATTCGCCTGACCTGTCCTTTGGCGCCATTATCAGAGGCACCGCCGCAACCCCTCTCAATACCTTCGAGAAGAAAGCTGCGCTGATTAATGCCGAGCTGGACAAGTTCGGTCTCGGAAGATACCAGATATGCATCTGGTTTCTTTGTGGTTTTGGTTACTTTCTCGATTTGGCGTGGGCGCAAGGTGTAGGCCTGATCGCCTCGGCCGTCTACCAGGAGATGAACGTCGCTGACGCTGATACTGGCACTATTTTTGCGTGCGCCAATGCAGGATTAGCTCTCGGCGCTTTGGGTTTCGGATTGATGGTTGATATCATCGGAAGGAAATGGGCATTCAATTTGACCTGCTTGATCACCTCGATTTTTGGACTTCTCTTGGTACGTCTATCGATTTGCGGCACCCGTAAAGGAATAAAAAGTTGATTATTTAAGGCCGCCCCCAAGTTCAACTATGGCGCGATCTGCGGCATCTACTTTCTTGCTTCGGTTGGTCTCGGAGGCAACATCCCGATTGACGCGACTATCGCGCTCGAGTTTCTTCCTCAGAGCCGTCGCTTCCTCGTCTCGCTTCTCTCTATGTGGCAGCCGATTGGCGTTGTAGTTGCATCTGCCATTGCGTACGGTACTGCTGCGAAATGGCGCTGTGACGTTGATCTGCCTTCATGCAAAGCCGTCGGCCCAGGGGAGGCATGCTGTACCGTCTCGAGCAACATGGGCTGGCGATACGAAGTGATTGTGCTCGGTGTCATGACCCTAACAGTCTTCTTTCTCCGCTACTTCGTGTTCCGCTTCCACGAATCCCCAAAGTTTCTGCTCAGCAGGGGCAGAGAGACTGAGGCTATTGAGGTTCTTCACAAGATTGCGAAGTTCAACAAGGCGCCGCCTCCCATGCTGACTCTGGAGATGTTCGCCGCAATCGATGAGCTGGCTTCACATAGCTCCGGCAGCGCAATCCTTCCGGGCTCTACTCCACAGACTACTACCGCAACCACTAAGACTGTTCTCAAGGGATTTAGTAGAGAGATTGCTCGCTTGAAGGGAATTTTCACCAACAAGCTATCATGTTTCATCTTCATACTACTTGCAATTGCGTACATGGTAAGTGTCTTTGTCGACTGTCTTGAGTATGATGGTTGCTAATCAGGTCAGGGTGACTACTGGTCGTTTAATCTAGCAGGTGCCTTCTTACCGATCATCCTACTACGAAACAATGTGGACAGTGGCCAAGGAACTGTTGCCGACACATACCAACAGTACATTATCATCTACACACCAGGGATTCTCGGCGCCGTCTTGGCTCTGATCTCTGTACAAATGCCACTAGTCGGACGGAAATGGTCGCTTGTTTTCTCCGCCATCTGTCAGGGTTTTTCCATGGCCATGTATACCCAAGTGAAGACCACCCCGGGTTACGTTGGCCTGAACGCACTAGAATACATCATGCAGACTGTAAGTAGTGTTCTTGTTGGACATCCACCTTGTACTGATATTTCACAAGTACTTCAACGCCGTTCTTTATGCATCTGCTCCAGAACTCTTCGACACAAGCTACCGCGGCAGCGTCAGCGGCATGTTATCTTGCACAGGTCGTCTAGCTGGCATTGTCGCGCCCTACGCTGGAGCGCAATTCCTTGCAGCCAAGAGTTCTGGCATTCTTTGGCTTGGAGCTGGTGGCATCTGGCTTTCCGCCCTTGTCATGGTGTTCCTACCTGTTGAAATGAGGAATAGGCAGATGTTCTGAGCGGGAAGTTGGGATGTGATACGTACAAGCAGACGTAATGACCAGCTAGGTTGAACAGTTGTGGCTGACCTGAAGGCCAGAAAAACTACTGGGATGTTAGCAATAGTACACTTCGCGACAAGGCACCCTCTCTACAAAAGTACTCTTGACCGAAGATGTCAATGATTTGCGGTCCTGAAAACAAGATGAGATTTATTCTTTCGGACCCGTTGTGGTTAATTTCCATGCATGCAATCAGCTGACACAGCGTTCAACCTGTACTACGATACTCACGCATGCGCCTCATCTCATGCAACCACACACCCCCCGCTTCCCGTCTCAGTCTAATCAACCTAGTTCTTTAATTACTTCATCCGCTACTCCAGCCGTGTGTATTCAGAACCCTCATCTGCAACTATTTGCGCAATGGAAAGTACATTGGACGCCACGGATAGCGCTCGTACAGCTGTGAATGTGCATCAACAGCCCGTGAGTCCCGAACCAGCAGCTTCTCCCTTACTCGACAAGGCTGCGCACAATCAGAATGCACCACGAGGCTGGCCTCCAGCACCCAAGTCCATTACTCGCTCCATATACACGAATATCTGGAGCGGAATCGTCGATGTCACGTTGTTTGGATTCTCTGTGGCCTTCCTTGCCTTCGCCTTGATTGTCAACTCGTACGATAAAGCTACGACCCATAATCATCCGCGCGCCAAAGAGAGGCTGTTCAGCGCAAGTAAATATGTATGAGATAATTAGATGCTTGTTTGGATATCGATGCTTACAAGGTCCAGGGACCGACCGTATTTCCACTACTGTTCGCAGCTGTAGTTTCCCGAGCGACGCATTCTATCCTTGTCTGGCGCATAGAACGAGGAGAGCGCACCGGTGTCCTGGATATGTTAGCCGGTAGTACATCTCTCACGAGTACAGTCACGTCTCAGATAAGACTCAGGATATTCAGCCTCCTTGGGACCGCTTTGGTCATTATATGGGGCATGTCGCCGGTGGGTGGCCAGGCATCATTTCGGCAGCTGAGCATCGGTACGCTGGCCACTTCATCTCCCGCGTCCTACACATACATGGCGCATAGTGGTGACCTTGGCGCATACGATGTCAAGTACGTCAAGACGCTCTGGGCCACTGTCAATACGCTGCTCGGCGCTGCGATCATCGCCCCCTTGGTAACAAGGCAGTCCCCGCTCGACCTGTGGGGCAACGTGAAGATACCTAGGATCGAGCATTTTGAAAGTATCCAAGAGCCTGACGATAAGGGCTGGTTCGACATCAGCCTTGACGGCATCACCGACACGGGGATCTATGCGTCCCTTGTCGGTATTCCATTGTCTGGTCTCGAAAATTCATCCTACGTTGATCATAAAATGAACTTGCAAACAGTATACTTGAATTTCAGTTGTGGCGAGAGCAATTATACTGAGGAAATTATTTCTCCCGGCGCAATCAACGTCACTGGCCGCGAAGATGGCAGCCCAATGATTTGGTGGGTGCAATCAACCAATGTAAGGCAGGATGAACGGTATCAATACAACCAGTCCGAAGCCTTCAAGTTTGGATGGGCTTCATTACCAGCTTACCATGCTCCTCCGGAAGTCGAGTGTCTCATACGTTCAACTTACGTTGAGGTGAACGTGTTGTGTCCTACACGGCTGAGTTGCCTGGTCTCAAAGATTCGACGCTCTACACTTCCCCATCCATCACCAAACTTCACCCAACTAGACAAAACGTATAACTGGAAGATGTTTGTCGATGAATTCATCGCCGCAATTACTAGTCCGTGGACTAACCCAACAATGACGGACTCAACAATAGTAGACTACTATGTCGCGATGCCCGATAGTCTAATGTCACCGACTGCCATTACGCTATGGGACGCCTCGGCGCCGGGACCTGACACATGGGCTGTTAGATTGGGACAGATGATGAATACCTACTGGACCATAGCCAACGGCCCATATGCTATTAGTGGAGGTCTTACAGATAGTACTTCCTTCTTCGACCCCAACGTTGTTTTCACGATCGATTACTGTTCTCGCTTAACCAGCTGTCGTAATACTAGTCATGCGGATTCACAAAGCCCTAAGGCGATGACCTGGTCAGCGGAGGGCACGTACAACACAAACGAAGAAATAATCCAAGCACACAAAGGCTGGGTGACCGCTCTAGCCATCGCATCTACGATTCTCATCATCGCAAGCCTCATCCCCCCGATTATGCGCCACTTCCTAATCGACGGCCCTGAACTGTTGATAAACATATCGAGTCTGGCGACGAGGAACAACCCATACATACCACTGCCTGCAAATGGGACTTTCATGGACGCCTCAGACCGGGCCAGGCTGTTGAAGAACCACGTCATACGCTTCGGGGACGTTGATGGAGGGGGTGATGTGGGGAATCTTGCTGTTGGGTCTTTGAATGCAAAGGATACTGAGGGATTGGACGTGGAGCGTGTAAGGAGGAAGAGGTTGTATGTGTAGTTGAGTGTGAGAGTACTGGCTCAACAATCCTGGAAGGATCTCCTACAAAGCTATCACCTGGCCTAATAGGTACCATACTCACCACGTTGATCTCACAGATCTTCCCTCCTTCAAACCCCTACCTAACAATTACTTTAACAAATCAACAATAATCGTAACCTCTATTGCCAGCATAAGCAGACATAAGAATCATAAACCCATTATCTACTATCCAAAACCCTAACTATCAGAGGATACGTCCGGCTTTATATACCTTTTACATCATCTAGAGTATTTAAAAATACAATACAAGTAGATAGGACAGTTTAAAAGGCATTTGCACGTTGTTTATTTCGTTGGAAGGTCTCTTGACAGCCCTGATGACGTACGCAAGAGGCTCTGTAGCTGAATGCAGTATATATCACGTGGTTGAAGATGGTTCCAGTAGACTCACGAATGGAGGGCAATGAAAAGCTTGTGTCATGAAGGGATGAATAGGAGCGATGATTAGAAATGAGAACGTGAATGAGAATGAAGATTGATTGCTCGTTAGAGAGTATATCTCCCAGTCAGTCACGATATGTCAGTGTCTGTGTGTGTATCATAAAACCATTGCCATCATAATCCCAACACTCCCAACCTGGAAAGAAAAGAAAAGCAGAAAAAAGCTCTTCCATACTTCCCCTCCCTACACCTTCTCCTTATCCGACCCCACAACATGAACCTCAACCGGCGCAATCTCATCCCCACCCCCCAACCTCGCGCGCCTAAACACCGCCTCCTCGACACTCTCAAACACAACCGTAGCCTTCTTATCCTTCTTCCCCGCCTCATCACTCGCATCCTGCAAGCTCCAGCCAAACCGTGCAAACCGATCGCGCACACGATCCTGCACTCCCACGAGCCGCAGCTGCGTCGACTTGCCGCCGAACTTCTCAATGTCGATCTTAAGATCCTTGAGCGCGGACAGGCCGGTCGTGTCGATGTTGTGCACGCGCGTCATGTCGAGCACCACGTGCCGGATCTGCACGGGCTCTTCGAGGATGTCGGCTTTTGTGCGCAGTTGGGTGGCGCGCCGAGTGCTGGCAACGCTCCAGTTGCGCTCCGCGTGTGCGGCTTCGAGCGTCTGGACGTCGCCGGAGTTGTACGTCTGGACGGCGTCGAGGCATTGGTTTTTGATGTGGTAGGCGTTGTAGAAGAGGATGGATTGGTGGATGCGGAAGACTTGGGTGTCGAGGGGGATGCCTTGTACACCTGGGGTGCGCGAGGGGGACTGGATGTGAATGGAGGTAATGCGGCGGACGCGGTGGAAGGCCATGAAGACGAGGTGGTAGCAGATGTTGAAGCCGACCGCCGTGCCGATGCCGATTTCGGAGGATTGGAAGAGTGTGAGCCAGAAAGCGAGCATCGCGGTGGTGAAATCGACGAACGAGGTGCGCCAATAGCCGTAGAAGACTTTGAGCGGGACGACAATGTGCCATACTGCTGTGACGATGATGGCTGCTAGCGTCGCTTTGGGGATCCAGTATAGCGCTGGGCTGAGCTTGAAGATGGAGAGGATGACTACACCACCGGCGATGAGACCGTACGCAGGAGACTTGACGCCAGAGTCCGAGTTGACAGCGGTACGGGACATGGCACCTCCCACTGCCATTGATGAGAAGAAAGAGTTGAAGAAGTTGGTGACGCCGAGATACACCAGCTCTTGTGCCGGGTCGGTGACGTATCCGTTCTTTCGGCCGAATGCTTTGGCGATGGCCAAGTGCTCGATAGCTGCAGCGATGAAAGGTGCGATCGAGCGTGGGAACACCGTCTGGATGAGGTGTTTGTCAGGCATCCGAGGCGAATCAATGCCGTTGGACTTGACCTTGCTCAGCGCCCAGACTGGATCATCGTCTCTGTTCTTGTTGACGGCATACGATATTCCAGTAAAGAGAATAAGCACAACAGCGCTTCGACCGAGAGCCAGTATCCAGATAGTTGTGTTATTCTTGCCCCAACGCTGGCCCATCTTCTGCATAGCTACTAGCATTACAATGCCACCAAGACCGACGCCACAGGTCGGACCGTCGTATTGGGGAATCTTTGCGAAGAGGTCGTGGATGATGTTTGCCGTGCCAGTCGGGACCGAGATACCGAACAGTGACGGGATCTGACCCAACATGATGACGATAGCTGCAGCGGAAATGAAACCACTCAACACAGGGACGGAGATAAATTCAAGAAGAAAGCCGAGTCTGAGTGCGCCAATGAGGAGGGCGTATATGCCGACGCACAAAGCAACGGCGGAGGCTATAGCTTGAGGCGTGTATCCATCATTAGATACATCGCGAATGATCTCGGCCGTGAGAAGTCCCATGAGTGAGGTGGGT
This sequence comes from Parafenestella ontariensis, assembly GCA_021596325.1. NCBI lineage: Eukaryota > Fungi > Ascomycota > Dothideomycetes > Pleosporales > Cucurbitariaceae > Parafenestella > Parafenestella ontariensis. Next base: position 382,679 of record JAKGDA010000008.1, on the reverse strand, counting down.
CCAGTTGACAGATCTAGAAATTGTATCAGTGCTTGAAAGTCTCGCTGCCGCGGAGTGTCTTACCTTTTGATGTTCCCATGATGAAATAGAGGAAGTTGGGGAGCCAGCTGGACATAAGGCCATACTCTCCGGGAATCGTGCAGATCTTCGCATATGCCAGAGATTGCGGGATCAGCAAGACACCAACAGTCATACCAGCAAGACTGTCGTGAAGCAGCCATCGTATGTTGTACTTGGGAAGCCAGTGAATGACGGGAACCCTGTCGCTAAGATACTTCAAAGACGCTGAAGGGAGAGCGCGAACCGTCTTGCCGCCATACCGCACTGTTCGTTGGAGGGTTGTGTCAGTAACGATGGCTTCATGAGCGCTTCTGGTCTTCTTCCTGAAGTAGTCCATGATGGAAACCAGCCACAATGGTACAGAGCGGATGAAAAAGAATGTTCAGGTGGAGTGAAAGGATGCGGCCTCAGAAGAGGGTGACCAGCACATCAAGCGCTGAAGATGAGCCCCTATAACTTCGAGGGCGAGTACGGCAGTGTCGTCCCCCACGAGGCCATGCACTGCCGGCTATCCTGGGTCCCGGTCATGGCGTCGTAATCGCACCTACAAGATGAGGGGGCACTACACCCATAGAAACTGTCAGCAAGCGTGAATACCTGCTGGTTACGTCTAGATTGATACCGGTACTAAGGTACTGGTAGCCGAAACGAATGGAAATCAGCAACGCAACGAGACCAACGCTAATGCGGAAACGAGTTGCAAATCCCAGCGGGCAACTTCAAGATCCACCTGCCATTCTGAGAAGCCGAGGCGCAATTTGCTAGGCAGGTGGATACATGCACGTAGCAGTGATTCGGAGTCGTCCCTACGATAGAGGCGCGAAGGCATGGTCACGCTGGCCAGACGCACAGGGTACAATGGCGGGAGAAACTTGGCAATTGTGGCTGCAGATGCTTCTAAGTCGAGTCGACTCAGTTTTAGGTTCGTGTTGACGTTGATGAAAGTTGATATCCAAACAAACGTGCTGCCGATGACTGTCAACGCAGCCAATAGTAGTCGAAGCGCGTGCTTGCATTGAAAACCCCTCGAATATGATACTGCTCCAGTAGGAGCACTCCTTCGCGATGCAATTCATTAATTTGGGACGTATGCGATGAGGGGGACTACCCCGCAGTTCTAATCAGCAGCGTTAGCTTCCGTCAGCCTCCCCCGCGTGTGCCTTGTCGTGAAGCCGGGCGCTAGCGCGTCGAAATAAGCTTTGGGTCAAGCTCCACGAACAGATGATCAAGCATCCTTGTTGATTATCTTCCGCACGGAACGTGTGCCGTGCCCTGTCAATGTACCACGCAAAGTTGGGATGTGAAGATGAAAACAGGGCTAGCGGTGATCGAACAAGCTCCAAATGAAAAAGTCGGCAGTTGTGCGTGGCTGCGGTGGCCCAAAACTTGTAATGCCAGTGGTTGGAAACAGGACAGTTGGATGCTGCAAACCAGAAGGATGTCGTTATCATGACCTTTTGCCGTTCTCAGCCGTTAGCGGCTTGTTTGAGAAGGTCGCGCAGACAGAATGCGTACAGAAGACGCAGCAGATCCTTGTAAGCATCCCGTGTGCTTCCAGGGTAAAATGAGGAGTCGTGAACCGACTGAACGGTGCGGAAACAAAGGCGACCAGTAGGGGTGACGGATGGATTAAATATGCTTGCTCAGATGCAACCGTCAGCAATATACATGAGCGGATATTCACGGATTGTACGGATAACCTTGTAGACCATCGTGAGAGATTGGCAGTTCTCTATTCAGTTTTAGTATCATAATTAGAGGCATAGATAACGTACCTCCTTCTCTTCATAGCATCGCGTCGTTGCATGCTAGCGGTCGTGGGGCCTTCATCAAGCAAGGACGACTGTATGGGAAGAGGTAGCAAGCGAACCTTTCCCCAGGTGGATGTAGTACTCACCAGCGCCAAGAACGGGCGAATAAAAGGCCAATAGGTACAAGCCATAGACATATTCTAGACCAAGCTCGCTTGGTTTGTACATCATGATGGGAGTAGGATGGCGCTACCTGAAGCTACTCGAGAGCGCGAAGGAGGGCGAGGCGGGGAAGTAACTGGCCGCTGCCATGCAAGTGCTGAAGACTCGAGTGTACTAACGCAGCAAGATGCCCGGTCTGACTCGGTGTACGCGATGGATGTGTGGGAACTTCAGGCCCAAGTCGAAGTGTGCTGGCCAACTAGAAGTTGTCACAACGCCTTCCAATACTTCCCAGTTGCAGCGCAGCAGCCACAACGACTGAAGGGCTCTAGGCATACTGCGCAGATGGAATGATGCCTAGCACGAACCTTGCTACTGAGGACTTTTGGCGAGCTGATGGTGACATGTAACCAAGTACACCTGACTGGAACGGGCCTTGATATGCAAGGAGGGCGGTCCACATGACACTCGATGCCAGCCAGACTTAGGAGCATAAGAAAGGGCCGAGGATATTCGGACTAGTAGGTGAAATCCTCCCACCCGTTGACATTAGCTCACAAGAGGGCCTGGACGTGATGCGCCCATGATGATCAATGACTGGATCTGATCAATAGGAAAGAAACGTGGCAATTCCTGCCGTGTTTCAGCTAGCGAATGGATGATGGCGAATGACGTGAAAAATAGAGTCCAGGGAGAGAGAAAGAAACGTGACGTTGAGCACTGAGTCGTTTGATGGCCTTGCACATACGGAAAGAAACACTGGCTGATGCAAATGCTACGGCGGGAGGTGACAGGGCCAACGCACCAGCAGGATCGTTTAGTGAAGACTCCCATCACGAAGGGATGCTGCTATAATTACGTCGGGGCGTTTTCGCTCCTGGTGGCTTCTGCAGTCAACGTATCGTCACATAATATGAGTCCACGCATATCCAGGCGTACCCGCTGTGCGCCCTCGAGGACAATGTTCTCTATTGGAGAAAGAAAGGATAGCCTGCCTACTCATATTGTGAGGTTAGTTCGGGTTGGAAAGGACATAGTAGTGATGGTGTCGTCACATATCTAGTGTTAGGCATGACCTGGTCGAAGTCGCGTCGTCGTATCGACTACATGGCGAACGGCCAGAGGACTTAGTAGGTATTCGAAAAGGATCCTACCAGGTGAGAAACGATATGTGCAAAGTGAGTGAAATGCTCGAGACAAAGGTGATAATTGATGAGAGGGAGCCATTCGGAGACAAAGAGGCAAGCTCCGTCCTCCGCGCTAACGCCAAGACGAAATTTATCGATGGTCGACGTCAAAGTCACAACAAGCTGACGTCGGTATAGAGTTCCCGCAGACGCAGACAGTTAACTCATGGCGCGCAAAAAGAAAAGCGCGCAGACTGAGGCTGCGCCCAACGGCAGCGCCTCGAGCACGCCGCCGCCGCCGCCCCCACCAGCCAACGGCACTGCTGCATCCCGAAAGAAGGCCGCGAACGAGCCCTCGACGTCTGCCCTCATCATCTGTCGCAACAAGTGAGTTCGGGCGGGTTTACCACCTCTCCGCATGCCAATTGCATACTAACCACTGCTGCCACAGGCATTGGCGGTATATCTCCTCCTTCCACGGTCCCTGGCTCCAGCTGCCCCCCGAAGTGCTCGAGTCACTCGCCCACAGCAACTACCTCTCGCCGCGCCCACACCCCATTGACCCCGCCGTCTTCTACGACCTCGTCAAGATCCGCAAGGCCGTCGACGAGGCCACCAATCTCGCCGTCCGCGCAACCTCGGGATTGACCTCGGCCGCCCTCAGCAACAGTCTCAATGCGGGGAACAGTATGTTGGGCAGCGCGGCGGCGCTGGGGATTGGCTATGGAGGGGGAGGGACGAGTAAATTGAGCCGGGAGAGGAAGCATCGCATGAGGGAGCTGGCGACGAGCAAATTAAGCCAAGCGTACCATCTGGACGAGATTGCGGCGAGCGTAGCGACGATGCAGAGCGCGAGTACTCTGGAAGACGTTGCGCATTTGGTGCTGCAGAGGAATCCCGCAGATGTCGACGCCAAGTACGTGCATTTCTTCCACGAGAAAATTCCGAGTCGCATGATGGCGCAGTGCACGCCCCTGGACACGTTGAATGAGATTATAAGCGAACGGCCGAATGATGGGAGTCCGCTGCGGACAAGGGCTTTGACCAGGATATTCAAAGAGGACTATGTCAATTCAGCAAAGGACCTAAGTGAAGCGCTGTCCTCGGCACGCTACCTAATGGCCCAACATCGAGCGGGGCGGGATCAAGTGGTGCTGGCGAAGACATACCAGGAACAGTATGGGAGGGACTGGAGACAGGAAGTCAAGATACCCGAGGAGGACCAGCCGAATTCTCTAGAAACACAACTTTTATTTCACAGAGCGGGCGTATATTTTACAATAGCATGTGGACATGTACATGCTGCGTTAGACGGCCTACGAGAAGCGGAAGAAGCAAAAGCCAGGAGAGACGCCGAGATTGCAGCAGGCCGGGAATCTGCATCAGAGACCCCAGAAGAAGCGGAAGGGAACCGCCGCCGCGCAGAAGCCCGCAAGCAAGTACGCCAAAACGCCAAACGCGCTCTTCGAGACTATGTAGCCTTTCTTTCTCACTTCGACTACACCCCGGGCATCTCTGCTGAGCTCGCCGAAGAGTTTCTTCGCAGGTTGGGAAACTCGACTAACGGGAACGGCTACTCGAAAGACAACATAAAGCCAAATATGAACCGCCTACTGGAATCTGCAAACACCTCCGCATCGCCCATCTCTGAAGCACTCGTCCCGCACCGTCGCCCGCACGGCCACAATTCCGACCGCGCATCCTGGCCCAAACTCCCCCCTCCAGAGATCTTCAAAGTCTCGCAGCTTTTTGACGCCGTGCCACCTGCTTCATTACCCCCGTATCCTGCTCCCAGGCCAGCGACTCCGGCGGAATCTGCAGCTTCTGCGGCAGCGACTGCATTCGCGGATAGCCACGAGAGCATAACGTACCATCCGCTGCTCACTGACGCCTTACATTCCCTACTGCTCTGCCATGCCCTTCTCCAGACTCCACCCAAAGAACACTTGCGGCACGCGCACAATGCTGCACGCCTCGCCCGCGTGTGTGACGGGTATCCTATTTTCCTCGCCGCGCGCTCGCCTGCGCGCGCTGACTGGATCGAAGTCCTACGGCGCGCTGGTAACTGGATCGGCATAAGGACAAGCTGGGAGAATCTGTGTCGCCCCGCCCCACTACCCGGCCACGGGAAATCCGGCTCGAGCAACGAAGTAAGCAAGAACGGCGTAAACGGAAACAGCAATGCCAATGGAAGTGGCAGCGGCGGCGAAACCGCGACCCAAAAGCGCGAGCGCCAAAAACACGAAGCTATCCTCGAAGCCCTCGCCGACGAACGCGTTGTGGACGAAGAATCCTTCCAGCGCGCTGTCCGCGCGCGTGAACGCCGCTTCCGCGAAGACGAAGAAGCGGAGAAACGCCAACAGCAACAGCAAAATGGATCGCCTTCGTCCCCGCACCTGCCCCCTTCAACATCCACGTCCTCGCTGCCTTCCAACGGTACTTCTCCGACTTCTCCCTCCCCCGCCGCGCCAGCACCCACAGCACCTAAACGCTGGGCCCAAGACGACGGCCGCGAGTACCCGATTAGTACTGAGCGCGCGGAGGCAATTTCTCGCTGGGTTCGAGACGCGCCTTCTGTTACGGAGAGCTCGGGCACGACGAAGAAAAGGCGCGCAAAGGGCAAGGCGAAGAAACCTAGTCTGGCCAAGGCGAGTAGTACGGGATTAAGTCTGGCGGAGAGTGTGGAGACGCTGAGTGTGCAGGAGGTGGATGAGGATGGGGAAGCTGAGGAGGTTGATGAATAAAGTTGTTGAGTAGAGTGGCTTTGGCCTATTTATTTTTGCCGTTGTTTTTGATGAGGAGAAGGGAGGAGAAGAAAAGTGAATTGCTATTGATTGGACTGATGGTGTTGAATTGACGTCTTAGCTTCGGCTTAATTGAGTGGATATGGAAGATGCTTGGTTGAGAATTGCAAGCAAGGGATGAGTGAATGAAATCATTTCCAAAGAGAGCTCTGGTTATCCTGAATATGATTCCCATCATACATGCTTACTATAGTACAAACTGCAGTCCGCAATCGTGGCCATTCATGTCAAGCGCATGTCTGAAGCCTCCATATCCATTACCATCCAAAAAAAAAAAAAGCTCCAGCCTACGATAGTAGATGTTCTCGTCCCGGAACTAGGAGCCCGCCGGGTAGGTCACCTCAAATCAGATATGAAAGAGCTTTTGCAGTATCAACCGCCCTCCAGGTCCCACTCGGAGCAGCCAACAATGAAATGCTCTTTTCCCTGATCAATTCCATCCATATCCTCATTCTCCTGTAAAATCTTCCGCCAAGCCTCCATGGCTTCTTCGTATGGGATGTCTCCATCATCATAACTATCCTGGAAATCAGCCACGCTGATCGGAAACTGTTCGTCATCATCCACGGCATCATGGGATTTCTCCTGAGGCAGATTGTGGTTGAGCAAGCCCTTCAATGGCCTCATATTCGCCGCAAGCCAATACGCTCGATGGAAGCGCTTGTCGCTTGCTTTCTCCATGTCCACACGCCACTGATGCTTCAACGTGAAGTACCTGCGCTCCATAGTGTCTTGAAGATGTTGGCGAATGTCCGGAGCGAAAGTTTTCCAAAAGATTTGTTTGTCTTGCTCGTGCCCGTATCGTCCGTAGACGCCGATCGTGGTCGTTGACTGGGGCGGCATGCCCCATGTAAACGGATTAACAGCGTTGTGGAGTACGATAAATGATAGGTGGTTCCCGTCTTTGATGAAGCCGTGGGTGATGTGTGCGTGCCACTTGTACGAGGAATCTTTCTCATATAACTTCTTCATATGAAATAGGTCCTCCAGGAAAGACTGGGCGAAATCATAGCCCTTGTCGGGATCAAGTTCATATAGCTTGACAGACCATTTATAATCCTCGTAAGTGCCATTCATCGGCTGATCAACATCATCCCAAGACTGTGGCCCGGGTGCCTGTGGCAAAGTCGTATATTGAGATGGGGGGTGTGAGATAGGTGCTGTATAGTAATCATCTTGTTGGAGGGTACATGGAACATAACACTGCAATGCATGGTTCCATACCATGAGCTGGCCGTCCATGTAGGTAAATTGCGGTGCTGCCATCGCCTGATCGCTTTGCGGGTGCAGATACCGAAGGGGCGGGGCTATTGTAGGCGGCGACAACAATGTGTTGGAAGTCGGACTGAGTTTACGTTTCGAGCCCAGTATCATGCGCTGATCTGGCTGAGGTGCGGCTTGTGTGCGCACTGAAAGTACTTGCCGTAGTGCTTCACCCTTACGACGATACGTCTCTTGTTTTCGGCGTGTTTCCTCGTCCACTTTCTTCCGGCTGGGAGGCGGCGGCACAGATGCTAGACCTGTGGGGGTGAGCTCACTTCGGCCATCTTGATGTGTCAAAGTTCGAGTCGGCCATTGCTGAATTGGTGGAATATGTGCATGGTTTTGGAGTGCTAAGGGATACGGCGAGTGAGGAGACTCTTGGAAATAGTTGGCGATAGAAGACAGCCGAGGAGGTGCGATGTGGTGTTGCTTTACAAACCTGGTTTGGAAATGGCTTGGCTCTCTCTGGAGGTCTTCAGGGCTGTATCTGAGAGGTGGTGAATTGTATGGCTCCTCGAAGTGATTGACGTAATGCCGAGCAGCGTAGTCCGGTTGTTGTTGTTGTTGTTGTGGTGGTGGTGGTGGTGGTGGTGGTGGTAAAGATAGTTGAGCATACCCTGGAATGATTTGCGGCTCTATCTGCTGAAGACCAGATGAGTTTAGGCCATGTCCTTCCTGCACATACCACTCTCTTAGGCGGCTAAATTCCTCGTCGTCTTGGCGTGGTGGAGTTGGTGGCCGATTCACTTCACCGTCCAAATAGTTAGGACTGTTTGCAATTGGAAATACAGTGAGGGGTGGCGACTGGAGATCTGGGTCGCGTTCGTGATAGCCAGGCTCCAGTGGCGGGGATGGAACGGCACTGCCTCGGTCTCGTGGTTGTTGGGGAAAGGACGTCTTGATGAGGTGCGCAGAAGTGTCACCCGAAATCGGAATGTGTGACTGATGTGCGGCAGGCGCGTTTTGGGAGTCTCCGGAAGGATCCATTGGAGTTGAGTGCAATGCGTTGAGTTATGATTCTCATGATGTGTGTTGAGGCGGGGAGTATTTGCAATTAAATACTGGGAGGGCCTCGTGGTGAAGCGCGGGGGAGGAGCGTGGCGGTTAAGTGATAGAGTGAGCTGAGGTAGCAACGAGGCGAAAGCACTACTCGAGGAAGTCGCGACGTGTATCCTGCCTTCACCGATGATATCGCGTGGTCGTCTGGCCAATGGCGCAACCTAGTGGTGTGTTGCAGCTGCCTGAGGTGCTCAAAGTGACGTAATGGGAGGCGGAGAAAGAAAATTGCAGTGAATGTATCGGTGAAGAAATGGTGCTAAAAAGAATTGAGGATAGGAAACTTAGGTTTTGTGTTTAAAGAACGCGTGAATCCTTTGTTGTCACCCTTGCGGCGGAGTCATAATGAAAGCGTGAGTGAACAACGCCGACTCACCCTGAAGGTTGACTGTCCCTATTACTTTCACCAAGACCATCCTCCCAGCCACTTAAGTATTTGGGAGCAGAGAGTGCCAGGCTGTCCTGAAATGCAGCCGACCATAGCGGACCAAAGAAGCGGTGCCAAGTCGTGTAGGCAGAAATCGGGCATGTACATGCGGACGTTTGTAGCACGTGAAAATGCAATGACTTGATGACTATGGCAAGTAACCTACCCAGAATCTGCAATGAGTCACAGTATAGTACTCGCCATACTCCACCTTTTGCCGTGCTCTTGCATCCGCTCGAACGCCAAGTAAACTAAACAACTGATTTCCATGGTCGCAAAATGGTCTCGACAAGCCCAGGAGAAAGTAGCAAAACGCTACGTAAGTTCTACACAGAATGGAATGAACTACTCTTACACAACGCGCTTGACCTAGGACAGATATCAGCATACCGTGATCGCACTAGTAAATGGACTGGACTGATGTTGCCTTACCTCGAAGAACCGCTTGAGCCACCAGACCTGGAAGACACCCTGGCAAATCAGTACGATGAGCTGGAAGATGCTCCACCACTTGATGCGCGAATTGGTGCTCTCAGCCGTGTTTCTATGCATTCGCTCGCGGACAACGATATAGCTCTGCTCGTCCTTGACCTGTGCGATGAGTTCTGCCATTTGACGGACTATGATCGGTCAGCCTTTGGCTGATTATATATGTTACGTGTCCACATACCCTCCTTCTCCAAGGGATCCTGAGGTGCCTCCGACTCGGGAACGTAGACAATGCCGTGCACGTTAAAGGAAACCTCCTTTGTATTCGCGCCCCAATGTTCGTTGTTGAAGCAGTATGTGTATTTGCCGTCTTCTGTCGCTGTGAAGGAGTGGTCGCCGGAGGATACGCCGCGTTCGTGGACTTGGTAACTGCGAGATGGTGTCTCGATCTACGCATTCTGTTATTAGCTATGCTCTTCACCCATTTGATCTAAAATGTCTCCCGTTGACGCACCCAGAAGTCAATCTCCAAGTTCCCACTACCGCCAAACTCTCTGTCGCCGACCTGGAAGGTAACGGTCATCTTGTCGTCCTTGTGTAGGGCCTCGTGGAAGCATTCGCGCTGGTGAGCCTTCATCTGGATGTTGTGTGCTGTGGCAAATGACAGCAGGCTGCTCGCCGCAGCAAGAAATGCGAAGGACGGGAACAGCATGTTTGCGGTTGTCGTGTGCTGCTGCTCTGTCGTGTTCGAGGGATGAATTTGGGGGAGCGCCAAGCTATACACACGGAGATGCCAGCTGTTGCCCGCAATGCAAGGGCTTCGGTAAAACGTCGGGCGCTAGCGCCGCGACTTCATCTGAACTCTCCTCGAACGACCTGCCTCACTGCGAGCATTTTACACTGTATCTTGTTGCTACGCATTCCTAATATTCGTCGAGTCGGAAAAGAAGTCCTCTGCACAAAAACGACTTGGCGTCGAGGCAAACATACTGTTGACATCTGTACGCTATGAACATTATCTCGAATGCCTCAGATGTTACTTTGTCAAGGATTCAGAGGCAGATTGATAGCTCATTTGCATTGTTCATATCTTTAAATCATAGCAGCTATTATTTACTGCTCAAGTTCTTCGTGCAGCACCCCTAGGTATGGCGTAACTACTGGGCAATGCCATGACTTTTCTTTCACTTTCTCGTCAACTGGGCCCGTTCATATTTCGTTATCAATTATACACCATCGTCTTGATTATCAGTTTGTTTTATTATTTCACACTTGACTTCATTTCGCGACCCCTCGTGGTCAGACTCGCCTTCACCTCGTCGCCAAGACAACCGTGAGGTCACAGCACACAACATTTTGCATACTTAGTTACACTTACTGGAGTCGCGAACAACTCTTTACCCACTTGCATTTCCTTACGTCTCGTTCGAGTACACAAGGTTGTTGCGCTTTCAGGTCACCCAGTCCTAGCGGACAGCAATCGGATATTCTCACTGCTCAGCATTATTCCCAGAAGCTTCGCAAACCCTCTCCAAGCACCCTCGCATCGCCCACAATGGCCGACCCTAACGCCCCTGCTCGGCGCCTCTCGATGTCTTACGTCCTTGGCTTCAGCAACAAGCCTTTCAAGGACGTGAAGCCGCCGACCCCACCTCGACCTCCTCAGCCCCATCCCCTCGCCCAGATGGTCGGCTACTCCAATGGACCGGTTCACATGTCTCAGGGTAACAATATCCAGGTTACGACACCCGGCGCTGCAGTAGAATGGGCCGCCAGCGACGGTCGCAAGGGCAAGCTCACTGGCACTGGCAAGCAGCTACTCACTGCAGCTAGCCTTGCGAAGGTCCCGTCCGAAAAGCGATCAGTGAAGGATGCGCTTGGCGTGGGAGCCGCAGAGACGAAAGCTCCATCGGCCAAAGCTCCATCGGCCAAAGCTGCGACGGTCAAGGCTGCCAGTAATGCGGGTGACGCGTGGGGTTTCGGCGACTTCAATGCAGCTGCAGGGTTCGACGCCGTGGATGGTGCTGAGGGCGAGGAAAAGAAGGAGGACAACGACAACCCACATGGCTGGACTGAGGAAGACGACAAAAAGCTCATGGACTGGAAGAACGAGAACGGAAACGGAGCTTGGCTCAAATGCGCTGAGGACGTTGGCAAGCCTGAAAATGAGTGCAAGGAGCGCTTCAAGCAGATCAAACCTGCTGACTGGAAGCCCAATGCCTCCAAAGGTGGAGGCGGTGGCAAGAAAGGCAAGAACAAGGGTAAGGACCAGAATCAAGGTCAAGGCCAAGGCAAAAAAGAGGAGAAGAAAGACGAGGCCTCTGGTGGTGATGGTGCAAACACAGGATGGGACAGCGGCACAGGTGGTGCTGCTAATGCTAGCGGCGGTAACAATGGTTGGGGACAGCCCGATACGACTGGTAACACCAACGGGAACGCCAACGATAACCAAGAAACCTGGGGCACTGGTGGTGATTCTGGAGGCAACAATGGTGTTGCAAATGGAGACGAAGCTGCTTGGAACAGCGGCGGAGGCGCAAATGACAATGCTGGTGAAGGTGGAGGTAACGGATGGGGTGACACGGACAACACCGGTGGTGGTGCTGCTGCTGCCGGTGGTGGAGATGACTGGCAGACTCCCGCCAACGGCGGAGGCGCTCCAGGAGGCTGGGGCACGAACAACGACCAGAACAACAACACCAACACCAATGACAACACTGGCAACACCGCAAATTCCTGGGACAATCCAGCCCCCGCCAACCCTGCATCCAAGCCCGCCTCTAAAGCGCCCACCCACCACTCCTCCCACCACAAGTCGCACTCCAACAGCGCGCGCACCGCTACAGCAGCCCCCCTTACCGTTGAAGTCTCACCCGACAACACCTTCTCCGCCGATGACTTGAGGCTGATCGCGAGGATCCTGCAGCAGGATTGCTCGATGGTGTGGAACCGTGTGAGCTGGAGGTTTAGGGACAAGACGGGTAGGACGCTGCATCCTGATGTGTTTGAGAAGAAGATCACGGGAGGTGTGGAGGGGAAGGAGAGTGAGAGGGGTGGTCGCAGGGGCTAGTAGACTTACGTGGTGGTTGAGGGTGAGATGTGTTTGGGGAGTGGATGAACGGGACAGTTAGTGATTGGATTAAGGAGGATTTGTACGTGGAGGGAGAGAGTTGATTTCAGTCTCACGAGTTTTCGTCGAGATGTAGATGTATTCTAGGACGCTTGGACACGGTGTATTGGGATGATGAGAATGGATGGCCAAGTGAGTCCCCTCTCACCCCAGATACGATCAGTGAGACTGAAAATGTAGTGATACCCTAACATGGCATCGGCCTCATGATATCGTAAGCCAGTTTGCGTCTTCTTCGCTCTCTCACCGCTGCCACTGTTCTCTCACCTCTATCAATCCCAGCTCTTTGTGTTGGGGTGACTTGGGTGAGTCCACAACCTTGGGGGTCTACTATCTCCTTCTACATAGCTTTCCTTCAAGCTCAACCGCACCTCAATCCAGCTCATCACTCCTTCATCCCGTTTCAGGCCACTCTGGTAAGTTTCAAACACTAAATTAGGTTCTAATGCTGACTAGGATATAGAACCTGCATTGCTTTCTCCCAATATAACAAGCTCATTCAGGACAGCATGACGGAGAAAGTCACTATCGCTACAGTTCGGAAATGGATGAGATCGACATTCGGGGAGGACCATATGTACCTGCCTGACGTAAATCCGCCTCGATCAGAGGACGTGGGTGTCTTGGGCATCAAGAACAAATGGTCGAGGCTCCCGGTCGAGAGTTTCGCATCCAAAGCTATCCTTGTTGACCATCAGCCCATCCCTAAGAAGCCAGGAGACGACTGGCTACCTATATGGGCGATGTTGCACGTTGAGAGCCAGGAAATTTCTCATTTTGGAGGAGCTATAATCACAGACGGACGATATGCCGCTGGTAAGCTCGGTCAGGATGCTATCAGCTGGGGTTTTATCAGAATCTTAGGACCACGTTTGGCCAAAGCACTCCTATTATTCTTTTTCCTAGACTGCGGGGCCGTCAGAGAGCTAAAGTCATATGATGGATTCTACGACGACTTAGAAGAGGCGCTTCGCCGTCATGTAACCGCCGAGAAGGAGAAGGTCGAACGGCTAAGACGAATCGAAAGCCCACCAAAGTACACTCACGACTACCTCCAGGAATTCGTCAAAGCTTTCTCTCGGCCACAAATCAAGTCATAAGTATGACTTCGGCAAAGTCACCATGATTGGGAGCGCTATCCTTATTGGTGCCACCGTCGACACCAACATTCCGATATGCGCCAACATTCCCCTGCACAAGCACAATGAAATCACATACTGCATCATGTCCGGTCTCAAGCTACAGCGCTTGGAGGATGCAGGCCATGGTATCGAGGAAGTGCGACTTGTAGAGCCTTTCTGCGACGTACACGAGAACGTGGTCTCACTGATTGCGATGAAGCGGCTCAGGGCGGTGATCTGCTACCTCAGCTTCACGGTCAAAGCTGGAAAGCATCAAAGGGAATTGAACGGCTACGATGGTTTTGAGAAAGATCTCAAAGACGCGATTGGATATATCACGCTCAAGAACATGGACCGGAGAGGCACTACACTACAGGAACTGAAGGATACCATCGTGCCCGCTCGTATATTTCAAGAGGATCTGCCGGAACCAGAGAGATTCGCGCCCTATACCTCAACTACATGGCCATTGAAGACATTATCACAAATTTCTTCCGCGGAAACGGGTGCGAAACGCCTCCGCGAGGAAAGAGACGGCAGCAATGTTTCGCACAGTACGTACCAAGCCAACTTCTCCCCAATCCTATACTAACTGTAGTCCAGGACCTACGAAACGAGCTAACCCCGGAGTCGCGGACGCTTCCCAGCACAGCGTAAGCATCCCTCAGTCGCTTCTTTGGCGCTCTTAGCTAACATCAAACAGTGCCATGCCGTACACGAGCAACTAGCTATAGCATACTCCGATAGCGTTAAAACGTGCAATCAGCTCAGGTCCGATAAAGAAACCCTAGAAGCGCGCATTATAGGCAAGGAAATGCGAATCACCCAGCTAGAAACCACCGTAGCCGACCGGGATAAAGACCTCAAGAAAGCACAAGCGTGGAAGCCCAAGTTCGAAGCCTCACAGAGAGAACTGAAAAAGGAGAAAGATAGCGCGAAGGAACGTATGAAAAAGGCCAAAGCTGAGGATGAAGCAGAAGTGGAAGAACTGGAGAAACAGGTGCGGGCTTTGAATGAACTTGTGGCGAAAAAGCAAACTAAGTATGGTTCGCTTTCCTGAGAGGGGGTCTTGGTCTTGACAGACCTTGGGTGTGAAAATTGTGAGTGCTTTGGGCGACTTACATGTCCATGGATTGGTTCTCATGTGCGCGACTATGAATTTCATTTGAAGGCCAGGATTCTTGCACAGTGTGAACTATCAACTTAACAAAGGCCTCCACAAAATGCTTACTGGTATCTTTTCTAGTCTATTACTTACGTTAGCATGTTTTGCATACTATCTAAACGGTATTCTGTATTTACTCTAGCAACCCTAACACTGCCTCCCAAGGCCTCAACTCTACCTTCCCACTCAGCGCCCTGCCATCCAAATCCCTTTCATCATAATTGCCAGCAACCCACTTCTTCACCTTCAGATCGCTCAGCTTCTCCCACACCACCTTCTCTCCACTCAAGTTTAGCACCGTGATGAATGCCTCTTTCTCACTCCACCGCCTGTAAGCCACCACGTTCCTATCCTCCATATCCAACATTTCGAAATCACCGTAAACAAACACATCTTTGTTCTTCTTACGATTCTCAAGTGCCCGCTTCCAGAATGCGTGCACGGAGAGAGTGCCAGGTGAAGGCTCCGCGTTGGCGAGCTGGGCCGCGGCGTTGATGGTCGGGTAGTCGTCATTCACGCGCAACCAAGGTTTGCCGCTGGTGAAACCGGCCTGGGCGGAATCGTCCCATTGCATGGGCGTTCGGGTGTTATCGCGCGCTTTGCGTTGCATGACCTCGCGGGCGAAAACTTGCTTGTCGGGATCGTTGGGGTACAGGTCGCGATACCTAAAGTTGTCAATATCAGGACTTGAGTGGAGTGCGGAGCAAACATACTTTTTGAAGAAATTGATACTCTCGACATCCTTGTACTCTTCCGGTCCCCAGCTCTCCGGCACGTTCCGCATGCCAATCTCTTCGCCCTGATAGACATACAGTGTACCAGCAAGTGTTGTCTGCATCAAGCATAGTAGCTTGGCGCCATACTCACGCCACTCGTCACTATCATCTGTGTATCTGCTAACACTGCGAGGTTGATCGTGGTTCTCGACAAAAAGGGAATTCCATCCGTCGCGCTCAAGCATGAGCCGCTGGAGCCTGTTCACAATTCTCTTCAGGTCGCTGGCATCCCACGGATGAAGTGTGAATTTAAAGTTCCCAGGCGGTCTGTCAATGTCCACGATGTCGAAGGAGAAGATCATGTTCAGTTCTTCTCTCTGTGCACCTACAACTCTAATGATCTCGTCTTCGTCGCGGACGAAGGGCATTTCGCCTACTGTGATGGTGTCATATTTCGACAATACTTCTCGGTTTAGCTCTTTCAACCACTCATGTAGTCGCGGGCCGTTTGCAAAGTACTTATGACCGGTCTGATATTCAGCGTCTTTGTCGATGATGTCGGCATCCGGGAATGTTTGCACCTTCGAGATCAGGTTGATAACGTCCATGCGGAAACCCGACACGCCTCGGTCGAGCCAAAAGCGAAGAATGTTGTGTACGGCTTCACGGACAGCGGGGTTCTCCCAGTTCAGGTCTGGTTGTTCGGGCGTGAAGAGCGAAAGATAATACTCTTCGGTCTTCTCATCCCACGTCCAGGCTGAGTTTGCGTCGCCGAGTATCTGTGCCCAGTTGTTCGGAGGTTGGCGATTGCCATCGGAGTCGTACTTTGCCGGCTTCCATATGTACCAGTCTCTTTTCGCTGAGTCCTTCGACGACCGCGAATCGAGAAACCATGCGTGCTCTTCAGACGTGTGGTTGACGACAAGATCCATTACTAGCTTCATGTCACGCTTCTTGACCTCTTTGATGAGATTATCGACATCAGCTAAGGTTCCGTAGCTCGGGTCAATGTCTTCGTAGTCTGCAATGTCGTAGCCCATATCGGCTTGCGGGCTTTTGTAAATTGGAGACACCCATATCACGTCGACCCCAAGATGTTTTAGGTAGTCAAGCTTCTGCGTGATACCGGGAACATCGCCCCAGCCATCACCATTGCTATCGAGAAACGATGCGGGATAGATCTAGTCTCGCTATTAGCAACTTTAGTCGTGACGTCGACAGTGGCCCAACCTGATACACAACCGCCTCTTTCCACCACCGATGTTTATCGGTACCAACGTACAGGTCCTTCTTAGGACGTGCAACGCTCGACATTCTGCTATCACTCTTTTTAAAATATTGAGATTTCGGGAAAGAGTCCGTGAAGGACCTATGGTGTCTATTATATGGAACCCCTGCACGTCATGACCTTCGTTGGCCCACCCGCATCGGCCGGGTGGGGCGTGAGGAATGCGGGACTGTTGCGACGACCGGCTAGTCAAGAACAAAAGCGCATCCTTCTTTCGACGACATGTATCTCGACTAAGTATTGAATTCTCTAATGCGCGATTCGAGATTGATTCGGGTCGCGCGACGTGTTTGATCACGTTGGTGGGTGGATCGCCCAGCCAGCGCAGAGGCGCGTGATGGATCAGGCACCCACATGCTCGGAAACCGGATGTACAAAAGACATTCATACCCCATAATTCCCCATCTTTCCATCTTACATATCCCTAATTCCCACATTTCGGTCCGAGCTCGAGCAAATAGCAAATCAGCTACAAATTACCCACGCACAAAGTCTGGCCGAGAAACCTCCCGAAAAATGACGCAGCCTGATATCGAGAACGGAGATGAGGTCAACGAACACACACCGATGCTAGGAGGTTCCTCACATCAGAGGTCTACATTTGAGCAGCATGACGACAAGTGGAGCTTGTCAAAAATTCTCAGCTTCTTCGGTGGTGGCATTTACGCGCCTGATCCATCGACTTACGATCCCATTGAGATTTTGCTGAACACAGAGGACGCAAAGGAAAAGGACGACTTGACTGTAAGATGGAGAGACCACAAGTTGAGTGAGCTTAGCTTTGTCGGTGTTGTTGTACGTATATGTAGCGATTATGTGGTTTTCGACAAATCACGTGCTTCTCAACGGCTTCGAAACAGCAACAGCGAAATCCTGAATGTGTTTGCGACAGTCTTAAGATAAAATTTATGCTATCTCTTATACATCCAGCGATGGTCGAAGAATGTAAACTAGACTGACTTCCATCAGGCCGCCCTCCTAGCAGGCGTTCTCACTTCAACAGGAAGTTGGCCTAACATCTTGCCGAATGGTCGATCGTCTCCATGGCCTGTACGAACATCATGGTATTGCGGAATCATTCTGTCGCTTTTCAGTATCCTATCTGCAGCTGATCAGACGGTCCGCTTGCATCGGCTCTCCTCGCACCGCGATGGGTTAGAAAACATCCGCAGACTACTCGCCAAAACGAATGGCGAGCGAAAACACTCAGCAAAGTCCGGCCGCCGCGCACCAAGCCTACTTCAGATCTTGACCTGGCAGATGCCTGTTATGTTTTTGACGACCGCGACACTGTGCATGATTGTGGGTATGTTTATACATGTTTGGTCGGCCACGACGCACTTGCACAGACCGGGGCTGTGGGACGATAATACGAAGGTACGTACTTTTCAGGGGATTTGAGGTTGAAATATGTGCGCTGATGCAAGACGTGTTAGGTTGCGGTCACGTATACGGCAGTCGCTTTCATCGCCATCATGTTGTTCTTCGTAGGCCAGGTGTCAATCTATTCGCCCATCAGACGTTGAAGATGCTTGAGAATGTATGAAACTGAAGACTATCTGGGTGTGCTAAGATTTACTGGAGGCTAACGGATCAGATATGCCTGGAGGCATTCAAGTAATTTTCGGGGGTCAAGTTATTCATAATGAAGCACTGAAGTCATCCAGGCTCTTATATGCACTATGCAAAGGACTGTGCACAAGATGCCCTGACGACCACGATGAATCATATGAAATGTGTCAGAGCGAACAAGTCACAGTTGTGTACGCCAAACAGGAGTCATGGCAGCATATAAAGGCAGAATTTCGTTGCGGTATACTGCACCATACTTCACAAACATTCTTTAACCAACTACTCTTCGACTCAGCATGGCTGCAGAAAGTACTCTCACTCATCTCTATGATCATGTCCTTCTCAACTCCAACAACCGTGTATGGGCCCGCGAGATAATCAACGAAATGCACATGCTGAGGCAGAAGCTCATCTTCCTCAACGAGAGGACGGCACTCCAACGCTATTTGCGCCCCGACAAACTTCAAGGAACTACGGAACTTGAGCTGATATCCTTCAGGGATGAGATAGCGGAACTGAACGACAAGCTTGGCGACTTCGGATACGGTACGAAAACCACAAGTCCAGATGTTATGGGAAACTACCATGAGCGGCGGGTCCCTGAGGAACCCGAGGATGGGCGTTTTTTAGACTTAGTCATAGAGTCGTACTGGAGCATAGCAAAGGGTCTCCGCGCAGGTGCCACGGACCCTTGTGACACCCAACCGTTGTACAGTATCATAGCTCGGCCAGCCACGAGACACCAAACCAGGGGACTGTGTCACGGAGACGACCCCAAAGACAAGACTCCGTACGATTTATGGAAACAGCGCTGTATAAACCGAGAACCTCCTCCAGGCGCAATTAACTGGCGTTGTTGGCGCAAAACTAGCACGTTGGAGAATACAATCGGCGAACTGGTGTTTGAGTCCGTGAACTTCACGGACTTGAATTCTGCAGAGAAAGCGGAAGAAGAGCGCTGTTTAAGTCAATGGAGGGTGACGCAAGGCTCCCTAGAGACCGCAGTCATCAAGCACCAACATGCGCTGATGGACGTGGACAAGATTCTTTGCTTTGGCCTCGGATCACTAGACTGGAGACGCCCCAAGAGTTTCGTACAGCACATAGCGGCTGTCACGATCCGCAATACTCTGTATGAACTCCAAAGCGAAAGGGGCATCACTAGGGAGATCCCGATTATCGCCCAAGATCCTGCGTACTGTAGGGACTGCAAGAGTACCCTCTCTAGCATGTTCCCAGATTTCTATCCTGTAACCGACTTCGAGTGCTTCAAGAAGGTCGACAAAAACTCTCTCATCATCACGGTAGCACCCAGCGCGCCAGTATGCCAGATCATCGCCGACCTGACACTAGATGACGGTGGCCCAGCAGCGATCATTTGCGACCTATTTGGTGACGACTATCTCGCGCAGGAACGCAATCCAGAGGGTGGCTTCACCTGTGACGAGCCAACGAAGAACATGGTGGAGTACAAGAAGCGATGTCAGATGCGTGAGCTTGATGACGTCGTGCGTGTACTTGGAATGGACTACGAAGAATTCTTGAAGAAGTACCCGCTGCCGGCAGATCTGGATAAGGAGTGGAGAGCAAAGGGCAAAGATATCCACACAGGAGAGAATATTACGGAGCAGGAGAGAGAGTTTTATGAGGAGTGTAAGGCGATGTGGCAGTTGGAAGGAAAGATCAATTTCCCGCAGTCGGCGTTGTACGTCAAGCCCCATCCAAAAGAGCCACCCCTCTGCTAGACGTTAAGACAGACTTAAAGGTCGGTCTATTGCTGTGGTTATAGTCCAAAGGGGACAAATGTGGCGTGTACCGTGTATTTTCTATGGAGGAGATGGAACGATGCTCCGAGCCAACTAGCCAGTGTGATAGCGACAATGTTATTTCAGTACTACTTCAATTATCGCTGAGTTCCGTCTAGATTGCTAATCTCTAAAAGAGGTGCGAAAGAACCACATATATACGGTCGTTATGTCCATTGTGCAATGCGCGCGCAGTCTGTTTAAAGTGGCATGCACACGGCTCAGAAGCTACAGTGTCCTTCGATTCATTTTGATCTGGGTGCGCAATTTGAACTGCTTCAATTTAGTCCATCGCATGTGTGACCTGATCAGCATTGACTACCTACTGGTAGCGGTGCAGTAATAGACCCGCGTGTAGATGACGTCGCCAGGAGGTGTACAATGCTTTATTACAGCATAAGATAGATACCAGAAATCAGTTGAACACTTCTAGGCTGTGCTATCAGAAACCTGCAAGTCTTTGCGAAACATCACTGTTGTTGATTAATTAAGTATATCGTCGATAGAGTTCAGATTCAGTCCGTTGATACATCTACCTCACAAGCCTTCCTCACCTGAAACGAAGGAGCGTTCAACTAAGCCAATATCGATGCTGTGAATGCTCACATGCGAGATGAAGTCAAAGAAGCATGGGAGAGCACACTGGCGGACTAATACGCCCAGCTAAATCTACATGAAGACTGTCATAATTGAGATGGAACGCCACGCAGAGACGCTTCGGAGATATAACTGCCGTGACAATGAGCTTGAGGCAAGACATCTGAACGAGGTTCTAGAAGGACTCGATCTAGCAGAGGTCTTATGATGTATACACAAACCAGGCTGATGCATGAGGCTGAGAGAGCGGCGCTCTGATTGGTTGGCGAACCAAAGCCCATTTCCTAGTGACTGGCGTTGGCACACGAGGCTGAAGTGGGGTTGGCTATACTGTGAGCTGAATCTCCTTCATCACCTTAACATTTGACGATGAGCATGTTTCATTTCCAACTTTTATTAGCTTACGACTACTGCTAAAATGGCCGACCCCCTCAGCATCACAGCGTCTATAGTAGGCGTCATCACCGCAGCTGTGAGGATCACATCAGTGCTGGGAGGTCTGAGCGACGCTCCAGACCATATAGCCGACCTCTCTACCGAGATCAGCAATATTCAGCTCGTCTTCGGAGCCTTAAAACGGCTGGTGGATAGAGTAAGGAGCCTTCCAACGCAGCGAGCCGCCTTAATACACATGGAGGAAGTTCTTGTTATTCTCACGCAGACGGTGCTTGTGTTTTCCGAACTGGAGACGATTGTCACTCCGCTGGCGGCGCAGCAGCGATCCACGTTTCGCAGAATCACTTGGGTCTGGCAACGGTCGACTACGTTTAGACTTGTTAATCAGCTTCAGAGACAGAAGGCGTCGCTGACTCTAGTCCTTCAGATTATAGCGTGGTTAGTTTAGTTGATTGCTGCTGCTTGAGTTTGAGAAGCGTTAACCACCAAACAGTGATTCCGATATCGAGGCTGCAGACGCAGCTGCATCTCTGCAGGCTCAAGTTGAAGAGCAAGTGGCGAGAAACAGCGATCTGTCTAGCAGGTTAGAGCGAATACAGCTTACCACTGATGATGGACACGAGCACTCGGAAGCCGAGCCACTCTCCGAACAAATACCAGAAGCAGAAAGTGTATCGCACAGTGACAGTGAAATAGGTGCGAGATATCAGACGACCCTGGACGAGATCTTGGAGAATTCCGCAGTTTATAGGCGAGCCAGCAGTAGTAGCAATCGAGCAGCAAGAAGCGCTAGCTCCACAATGTCTCGCTCGTGGTCCGTCATTTCAGGAATGAGCATGGCGCAGATATCGACCCTTGGGGTTCTCAATTTGCCATTGCATGATGTCGAGCTCGAGAGATTCCGGAAGCTCCTCATAAACGACGGAGAAACTCAATATGACCATGAAACCCCTTCGATACCACCGCCACTTGCCACAGGAAAGATACTGCCTGCGTCGACGCCAAACCCGAGCCTCCCCGATCCTGTTAGAGCTGTCCCTGGGCCGATAAATGCGCACGCACTCAGGAGGATCAATCTAGAATTGACATACATGAAGCGATATGGACCTAGAGATGGTGCTTCATGCGGTCCAATTGGCGACGATCTGGTCTATCAGCCCCTTCTTTCCATGTTCTTTCCAAGTGCGTTCACGCTAACAAGAAGCGCAGACCCATTGGGAAGCTACTATCCTTGGGCCGGTATGTTCCGTATTTTATTGTTGTTGCTGAACAATGAACCGTGAGCTGACTTACTAACGCGCGAACAGCGCGATACCCCTTATTCCGGTGGTGTGTGGTTCCTCGACATCCACTTCCCCATTGACTACCCGTTTAAACCGCCTAAAATCTCCTTCACGACCAGAATATACCATCCCAATATCAGCAGCGCCGGCTTGATTTCATGTAGCATTTTAAGTGACGAGTGGAGCCCGGCGTTGTATACTGAGACAGGTACGAGAATTGACTTGTTTCGTTGTTTGTTGGCATCGGACTGCGTACACGGTGCTAATGCGAGCTGTCTACATAGTACTCATAAGCCTTCAGGCTTTTCTGGGCGACCCGTTCGGCGAGGATCGTTTAAATCGTAATGCGCAGTGCCTGGTCCCGGAAATTGCGCGTGTGTACTGGACGGATAGAAAGCGGTATGATGCTACGGCACGAGAGTGGACTAGGAAGTATGCTATTTGAGGACTCGGGTGTACAAAGATGGCAACGAGATATCGCAGCTGAAAGCGTTTTATAAGAGATATTGAAATATACATATATGAGATATCAGAATTGTAGAGAGGCTAAAAGGCTGCAAGCTATGAATGTGACAATCTTTACGCATCTTGAAAATTCGTCGGCTGTTTACTCCATATTCAATATGATGCGTAAGACGTGACTTTGATTAGATTATGATGTGTTCTTAGAAGACCAGGGAGTAACTCAGTGCGTGAAATCAAGATTTTTGAATTGCTCTTAGAAGACCAGGGAGTAACTCAGTGTGTACGTTTAACTAAAAAATTCCTAGATCCTAACCTGCTCACAACTCCGAGATTGCAATGGCCAACGGTGCCCTGATAACGTAAACGGCAAACGAGGGCACGGATTCCGACTCCCCTCGCCGGGCGACGATAGATTGCATCCACCCGGATTCGAACTGGAACTGGAAGGCAACTGATAAAGCCAACCAAGGAAAAACGGAAACGTCACCTATATAGCCCGCTATATTACTGTCTGCCACAACAGAATCATGAAAATTAATCACAGAGTACTCCACGTCGTCAACGTCATGGATGCGTGATTTCTTCTGCTCCCAGATCCAGTCCCAATGAGGTTCGGTGGGGAAAAATGTCATCAAGCGTGTTCTGGAACGATAGTCCGGGAAGTATACTGTGGTATGAGCGCCGCGGGAAATTGATTGGTGAGTGCGTGGCACTCCTTCGAGTAGATGCTGGGATATCGATGTGGCTAAACGCTCTGCCACGAACTCCTCCCGCGAGGACCAGGGTTGGGGCCACCGATACCCGTCTAATGTGGCGGGGGCATCGAGGACGGGGCGTGTAGGGAGTCTCTTTTTCAGCCAGGAACCGAAGGTGTACAGGAATCCGGAGTCGGGGGTCAAGCTAAGAATCGAGGTAGCGACGAGTTCACCGCCACTACTATTCAATCCGACATGAGGAGATGAGATATCGGGTAGACCTCGTGTTGAATCTTGCGCCAGGGGGGTGAGCGGCAGAGGTCTTGTGTTTGCTGGACTTGGACAAGGAGAGCTTAGCTCTGAAATTGTTCGACAGCTTACAGCTGATGGGGTAGCTGTTTTTGGTTGTTAGCATTTGTAGGCAAACTAAACTTGGCACCAATACAACTCACGTGCAGGAGGACTGGGGGAATAAGTCATGCTGGCCGGGACGTCATGTCTTTTCATCCATCGCTCGATCTTCTGCAACTCTACCTCTCTGCCTCTAACTCGGAATTTGAGGTCATGTTTGTCCACTTCGACAAGCTTCCGTCGCTGACGTTTCCTGACGATGCATTTCATCTCGTCGGCTTTAATGTTCTTGTCGAGCTTCCACTGGCTTATGCGTGCTCGATACTGTCGGATCCTAGCGAGTCGATCAGCCGAATTTTGGGTGTGGAGTCTCTGTCTCAAACATACTCAGCAGTAAACCCGTATTCCTGCTCGATCACCAATTTGACTTCTGGGAGCGGTCTCTTCTCTTTGATATGTAGTTCAATGATACGTGCCTTATGCGGTTCCCAGTTGCTCTCACGCAGGGTTGGTGCTTTTGGTTTTCGAGTTCGAGCCGTTGGTTTCATAGAACCGGGGAACTCGAGTGGTTCGGTAGACTGCGGTACGTTCTGGGCTATTTGCGAGATGTCATTCGTCGCGCTCTGGTTCATTGCCTGAGCAAACTGAGAAATGTTGTCTGTCGCCTGGGGCCCGGCAGGCATGTCGTTCATGAAATCCAAATATAGTCCGCTTATATCTTCGGTGTCAATGAACTCCGAATGCAATTCGCCTATATTTTCCATGTCAAAAATCCTCGAATATAGTCCGCCTATATTTTCTTCGTCAAAAATCCCTGAATATGGTCTGTCCATATTTTCCATGTCAAACAACTGGAAATTCAGTCCGCTCGTATCCTCCATGCTTTCAGAATTGTAGTCGTCTCGACGAAGAGCTTTGGGCAGGAGTCTTAGTGGGCTGGCGAGGTTCTAGGAGCGAGGGATCTAGCAGATTACTCTCTCAAATTTAAATGTGAACCGGATTGAGATGAGGCTGAGCCCACTGCGTTCCTATTGGACCGTGAACAAAAGTCCAATGGATATATGATCGCGTTGCCGAACGGCAGGGGTACTAAGAGTCCTTCGCAGAGGCGGTAATGTAATCGAGCCAATGATGCGCCTGCTTGTAGATGTTTGTGAAAGCATGAAGCCCCCAGACATGAACGCCACAAACAAAAGTCCTATGTCTCGTGGTATACTACACGGTTCGTAGATGAAACCAATGATGGCTCAGTGATATCGCATGGGCCGCCTAGGGAATCGCAAAGGTCTAGTGAAATCGTACAGGCCCTGCGAGCGGAGCATGTGAAGCAAAAGTACAATGCAGTGGAAATCTCAGTATAAA
Source organism: Parafenestella ontariensis (assembly GCA_021596325.1). Classification (NCBI taxonomy): domain Eukaryota; kingdom Fungi; phylum Ascomycota; class Dothideomycetes; order Pleosporales; family Cucurbitariaceae; genus Parafenestella; species Parafenestella ontariensis. The sequence continues at coordinate 357,654 of JAKGDA010000008.1, read as the reverse complement.
TGGCGAATTTAGCCATGATCAAGTTCAGTGCATAGTTTCGGCTCATTCCATCTTGCCAGGTTAGTTCCATGTCGATATGGTGCCAAACAGTCCGTCAGCTGAAACCATCGCGGCCATTATTTTTGGCATACCTCAACTTGCAATCGGTTTCACCTCTCTATGGCAGCAGAGCCAAATTTGACAGGCATACCGTGAGCGATTCTCAGAGGAACCAGCTGCTGAGATCTCCAACAAGTGTGAAGAAGATGCGCGGGTACGGCGCAGATACACACTCTAAATAGCCCGAAATCGTCATGTTGCGTAATTCGAGTCTGCACGCGAAAATATGATCCCCTGGCGTGGATGCTGAGAATGGGCGGCTGTGCTGACTTGAGCAGATGCTTTGAGCGTAGGATCAGAGAACTTGGTCGAACTACTGGTCATTATCAGTTACGAGCGAAAAGGACGGAAACCACAAGATTAGCCAATTAAAGCCATTTCTTAAAGGCCTTCATGTTTGTATTCGTCGTGTTCTCGTCTTTTCAGACCCCTGTCCTTTTCGCTCGTAACTGGCAACAGGCGGTATTTGATGAAACGACTGCCTGGTATACGAACTAGAGGCCAGGGTGTGTAGTAGAGTTGATGAGATGCTTGTGCCCCGCGATGAGTCAGCAGTCGTGGGTTCCAGAAGGCTTCGTGTTTGTGTTTGCCAAAGTATTCATTTGGCGAAAGAAGAAGGTTTCTATTATAATGGTAGCCCATGGAATGTGTGCGGCATGGGTGGAAAAGTAGAGCAGATGCGAGCGTTGCCTAGTGCGCCCGCAAACTGAAACATACGCACGCCAAGAAGTGGGATGGCGCTACGGAGCTCAAGCACCTTCGCTCCATCGCAAGCCATCACATAATAACCTCTGCCTGTCGCTGCTGCCTCACCACTGCGCCCTTTCGTTTACATATCATTCAGATACAAAAGCAGCAGCTCACTGACTGTCTGCTTCTTGCACTCGTCAAATAGCAACATTACCCCGCGGTATTCGATCCACCGCCACCTAGACAGCTCACAGGCTCCGCAACAGCCGGCAAACTGGGGAAGAGGAAGTTTTCCGGAGAGGACGAAGGTCCCAGCAAGAAAGTTATGGCAGTAAGTCTTAGTCTTGTTTGGCCGGTTGTATAGGCAGGCGCCGTCGTTGGTCGCGCCGGGGCTGTGTACTGTTGATTTGTAAACCACAGTACATATTCAACACCTCGCAACACCTTTGCCACACAACCGAACTGTGGATTATGTCTAACATCACCAAGGAAAACATGCAGGTCGACAGCCCTGCCACTGCTGTCGAGCAGCTCAAAGAAGCATCCGGCGGCCATGGCGAGATCGACGAGTCCCTTTACAGCAGGCAGCTGTATGTGCTGGGCCACGAGGCTATGAAGCGCATGGGCTCCTCCAACATCCTCGTTGCTGGTCTGCGAGGACTTGGAGTTGAGATCGCGAAGAACATCGCCCTCGCCGGTGTCAAGTCGCTAACACTCTACGACCCCAAGCCCGCCGCTCTTGCCGATCTGTCGTCACAGTTCTTCCTACATCCCGAAGACGTCGGGAAGCCGCGCGCCTCCGTCACCGTACCTCGCGTCTCCGAACTCAACCCATACACACCTGTTCAGGAATTCAGTGGCGGCGACTTGACGTCAGACCTGTCTCAGTTGAAACAGTTCCAGGTCATCGTGCTCACAGATACGTCGCTAGATGACCAAATCAAGATCGCAGACTACTGCCACGAGAACGGCATATACGTCGTCATCACGGACACTTACGGTCTGTTCGGCACCATCTTCACCGACTTTGGCAAGAACTTCACCATCGGCGACCCGACTGGCGAGAACGTCACCAACGGTATCATCGCCAGTATCGATGAAACTGGTCTGGTGTCTGCTCTGGACGAGACGCGCCACGGACTTGAGGATGGCGATTGGGTGACTTTTTCGGAAGTTGAGGGCATGGAGGGTCTGAACGGCTGCGCGCCCCGCAAGATTGAGGTTAAGGGCCCGTACACTTTCTCTATTGGCGATGTCTCGGGACTGGGAACGTACCGAAAAGGCGGACAGTACATCCAAGTCAAGATGCCCAAGATCATCGATTTCGAGCCGTTCAGCAAGCAGCTGAAGAAACCTGAACTCCTCATCTCCGACTTCGCCAAGTTCGACCGACCACAACAGCTGCACGTTGGTATCCAGGCTCTCCACCAGTTTGCGAACGTCCACAAGGGTGAATTCCCACGTCCACACCACGAGGCTGATGCCACAGAGCTTTTCAAGATTGCACAAGAGATCGCTGGCCAAGGAGAGGAGAAAGTCGAGCTGGACGAGAAGCTGATCAAAGAATTGAGTTACCAAGCGCGCGGTGATCTCAGCCCTGTAGCTGCCTTCTTTGGTGGTATGGCTGCGCAGGAAGTTCTCAAGTCTGTGTCTGGGAAGTTCCACCCTATCGTACAATTCTTGTACTTCGATTCGCTGGAATCGATTCCAACGTCAACGATTCGTTCGGAGGAGCAGTGTGCGCCGATTGGTTCGCGTTACGATGGACAGATCGCAGTTCTTGGCCAGGAATATCAGAAGAAGCTGGGCAACGTCAAGGAATTCCTCGTGGGTGCAGGTGCCATCGGTTGTGAGATGCTGAAGAACTGGGCTATGATGGGCTTGGGCGCTGGTCCTGAAGGCAGGATCATGGTGACCGACAACGATCAAATCGAGAAGAGCAATCTCAACAGACAGTTCTTGTTCCGCCCTGCAGACGTTGGCAAGCTGAAGAGCGATGCCGCGGCAAAGGCAGTGCAGGCGATGAACCCCGACCTCAGCGGCAAGATTGTCACATTACAGGATAAAGTCGGCCCCGAAACCGAGCACATCTTCAACGAGACGTTCTGGAATGAGCTAGATGCTGTCACAAATGCTCTAGACAACGTAGAAGCACGTACCTACGTTGATCGTCGATGCGTATTCTTCCGCAAGCCTTTGCTCGACAGCGGTACTCTTGGAACGAAGGGCAACACTCAGGTTGTTCTGCCTTTCATTACAGAGTCCTACTCCTCGTCACAGGATCCACCGGAGAAATCGTTTCCCATGTGCACATTGAGGAGTTTCCCGAACCGAATCGAGCACACCATTGCGTGGGCACGAGAGTCATTCGACTCGCTGTTCGTCAAGGGACCCGAGATAGTTAACCTATATCTTACACAGCCGGACTACCTCGGCGCGTCGTTGAAGCAGTCAGGCAATGAGAAGCAGACTCTGGAAACCCTGCGAGAGTTCCTAGTAACCGAGAAGCCACTATCATTTGATGACTGTATCATCTGGGCACGCCACCAGTTCGAAAAGAGCTACAACCACCAGATCGCTCAGTTACTCTACAACTTCCCCAAGGACTCCACCACCGGCTCTGGCCAGCCATTCTGGTCAGGGCCGAAGCGCGCGCCAGATCCACTGAAGTTTGACCCCTCAAATTCCACTCACTTCACCTTTGTGGAAGCCGCGGCTATCCTACACGCTTTCAACTACGGCATCAAACCCAACGCCACTCGAGAGCACTACATTGAGGTGCTTAACGACATGATTGTTCCAGACTTTAAGCCCGATCCGTCAGTGAAGATCCAGGCGAGCGACAATGACCCGGATCCGAACGCGAATCAAGCCGGCGGCGATGAGAACGATTCACTGGATAACATCATCGACCAGCTCCCGGCGCCAAAGTCGCTCGCGGGCTACAAGCTTGAGCCTGTCGAATTCGAGAAGGACGATGATACCAACCACCACATTGACTTCATCACTGCTGCCAGCAATCTTCGTGCGGAGAACTACAAGATCGAGGTTGCCGACCGACATAAGACGAAGTTCATCGCAGGCAAGATCATTCCAGCCATCGCTACCACCACAGCGTTGGTTACTGGTCTTGTCAACCTCGAGCTGTACAAGATTATCGATGGCAAGACAGACATTGAGCAGTACAAGAATGGTTTCATCAACTTGGCTCTACCGTTCTTTGGCTTCAGCGAGCCGATTGCCAGTCCTAAGGGCACGTACCAAGGTCATGACGGCGAGGTCACCATCGACAAGCTATGGGATCGATTTGAGGTGGAAGACATTACTCTTAAGGAGTTTGTTGACCATTTCGAGAAGAAGGGCCTTTCAATTCAGATGATCAGCTCCGGCGTTAGTTTACTATACGCTTCCTTCTATCCCCCAGCCAAGTTAAAGGATAGGATGGGCTTGACGTAAGTACTCTCACATACTCCCTAATACCGCAATATAGACTAACATCCTGTAGCATGAGCAAGCTCGTTGAACACGTCAGCAAGAAGCCAGTGCCAGACCACCAGAAGAACGTCATCTTCGAGATCACAGCCGAAGACCAGAATGAGGAGGACGTCGAGATCCCGTACGTGATGGTGAAGTTGCAGTAGGAATCTGATTTGAGAGCAAGCGGTTTGGCATAAAGAGACTGAACGATCATGATCATACTACATAGATGAACGTGACTTGCATGAATAGACATTTCACTCCAACACTCACGTTCTACTATTGGGTGACAGGTGTCAAATGGACCCTTGCAGGCATCGGTTCCGGAGATCGCAAACCGTGGGGCAAAATGCCAAGAAATTTCAGCCCTATCGCGGATGTTGATTATCAAGCGTCGACTACCTTTCCTCTTTCATGCGCACCATGTAGTCTCAACACTCACCCTGCCACATAACCACACCATGGCACCCTCATTAGAAGAGCCGCCACAAGTCGACTTCGACGCGCCGCTCAAGGCAGCGCCGAAGCTTGTTGCGCCTGAGCCAGGTCTGTTTGTCCCCGCCCCTCCACGCCACTTTCCTCCAATGCATAACATACTTCGACGCCGAATGTACTGTACACTTACTAACAAGATCTTAAACAGAGCACTGCCCAGGCCCCGAATCCCAGCAAGCAGGCCAAGCTGACTCCTGCGCCGGCTGCCCGAACCAAGCGATATGCGCCTCTGCACCCAAAGGCCCGGACCCCGACATCCCCCTCATAACCGCGCGGCTTTCCTCCGTACAGCACAAAATACTCGTCTTGAGTGGGAAAGGCGGCGTAGGGAAATCTACTTTCAGCACCATGCTGTCTCATGGCTTCGCTTCCCACCCCGACAACGTCGTCGGACTCATGGATACGGATATCTGCGGCCCGAGTATACCCAAGATGATGGGCGTAGAGGAGGAGACGATTCATGTCAGTGGCGAGGGATGGGAGCCCGTATGGGTCAAAGAGAACCTAGGCGTGATGAGTGTGCAGTTTATGCTTCCCGGGCGGGACGATGCGGTGATTTGGCGGGGACCGAAGAAGAACGGGCTTATCAAGAAGTTCCTGATGGATGTTTGCTGGGGGGAACTCGATTTCCTCATCGTAGACACACCGCCTGGGACGTCGGACGAGCATTTGTCGGTCAACAGCTTTCTGAAGGCGAGTGGCGTGGATGGAGCTGTGCTCGTGACGACCCCTCAGGAAGTGTCACTCCTGGATGTCCGCAAGGAGATTGACTTCTGCCGCAAAGCCAGCATACCCATCCTCGGCATCGTGGAGAACATGTCTGGTTTTGTCTGTCCTGGGTGCAAGCATGAGAGCCAGATCTTCAGACCCAGCACGGGAGGTGCGAGACGGCTTGCAGAAGACGAGAATATACCATTCCTGGGCGCTGTACCTCTTGACCCACGCATAGGGATGGCTTGCGACTATGGCGAGAGTTTCTTGACGGCATATCCGGATAGTCCGGCGTGTGCGGCAATCAAGGAGGTTGTGAGGAGAGTAGGTGAGGAGATGGGGCTTGCGATGGAGGAAGTATTACCTATGGATGAGGAGTAGGCGGATCACGCATGTATGAGAGACGAACTATGAAGATGGTGGAGTTTGGGGTTTGCATGCATTTGGGCGGCGTTTTCAGGCAGCGAATACTATCGAATTGCATACGCTGATCATCACTATATGGTGGTTCACTACATTCCAACACAGTTTCATCCCACATTACAGAGTGCCAATTTTTCTACCACCGCACACATCTACTTGAATTCCTCGAACTACTGGAAAACCGGTATTCCTCAACTACAGCCACCTGCACATCGCCTTTTATTAGGCCACACTCACTGTCTTCTCGTCCGACAATTCTTGAGCAGGCCGACCCTCTTCCCTGCTTTCGGGTCGTGCTTGGAAATGAAACTCGAATAAGTGGATTAGTAGCCACAAGTCCTCGGGATCACTGCCACTGATCGTCGTCATCGGGTCGCACATCAAGCAAAGGCTGAGCCTTGGCGTGCAAAGGGAAAGCTTGGCGTTGTGGCGCGTTTGAGAGTACGCAGCAGGGCGTCGCGCGGCAACGAGCGCCGCTACGACATCCTCGTGGCTATTGGAAGACTGTTACGGTGTGTGAGAGTTCATCAATGCGTGTTTGGTGGTTCGATCTCTTCCAGACGGAATATGGTTGAGGAACGAAGATTGCGATGCTCGTGGACAACCATGGTTTCCGCGCGGGAACTGTGGTGTTCGATGTCATAGCACCGGCTAGCGGCAGGCGCAACCCTGTAGTTCTGTATCTGTGCAAGCTAATCACAGCACAACAACTTTCCTGACTTTGTGAGGAGAGCTGGCGCATGTGCACTTCGCCCCAGCATATACGTCCTGTCCTTCTTTTGCTCTTCGCTCCCTGCTGTGATAATCATTGCGCGCTCGTCTCGTGCTCTCCTTTGCCTACATTCTGCGATTCATTCTGCGATTGAACGCGCGAGAACATACTAGCGCCTTGCATCTGCATCTGCGCCAAAGCTGAGCTTACGGGACCCGAGCGCATAGCAATTGTGAGTGTTTCTGCGCTCGACTCGAGTCACTGGGCTGACTGGATTGCGAAGAACAAGACATCTTCGACGCGTCTGCGCATAGCTTCTTCCCATTCCTCATTCACCTTTTGACCTCGACCAGCCAACGCGATGGACCACCAGAGCTATAAACATGAAGACCCTAGCGGTGCTGTAGGGATTGGGCCAGGACCGCAGGTTATAAGCACATCAGAGGGCCTGGATGTCATTATGGGACCGCTCCTGAACTACAGACACACCAGCAACCAGCAGACGGGCCAGCCCATCTGGCACGGCAGTGTTTTGATCGTCACCACACCTGGACAGCAGAACCCGCGGCTTGTATTGTCGCCGGCTGGCGCAATCGACCCGAATGCAGGCAATGCGAGGTTCAGCGCAGATAGCAGGGCTTTCCACGGAGAGAAGCTATACGAGGACTCTAAGAAGGCCTTCTGGCGCTTCACCATTGAGGCTCCCTTTCAACAGTTCGAGTCGCGATGGAAATACGACATCCAGGGCTTGGCTTATGTCGACCTGAAGAAAGGAGAGAAGCCTCAGACCTTCGTTATACCCTCAATCTCCCAGTCGATGCGCATCATGTTCCACTCCTGCAACGGCTTCAGCGTTGGCACCGATGTCGACGCTTGGTCTGGCCCCGCGCTTTGGAACGACGTCCTGCGCATGCACGAACAGAGGCCTTTCCACGTCATGATTGGTGGAGGTGATCAGATCTATAATGATGGCGTGCGAGTGGATGGCCCGCTGAAGGCTTGGACTGCTATCCACAGTCCGCACAAGCGGCGCGAGTATCTGTTTGGCGAGCAGATGCGCGCCGAATGTGACGAGTACTACTTCCAAAACTATGTTAGGTGGTACGGTACGGCACCTTTCTCCACCGCGAACAGCCAGATCCCGCAGGTCAACATCTGGGATGATCACGACATCATCGATGGATTCGGCTCATATACCGATCACTTCATGCAGTGCCCTGTGTTCAGGGGCATTGGTGGTGTTGCGCACAAGTACTATCTCCTTTTCCAGCACCACTTGGCTCCACCGAAGAGCACCTTCACTACCGATGCACCGAGTACAACCGATGTGAAGCCGCTTGGCACCACCCCTGCGGATCCTGTACAGCTCCAGAAAACTTTCGTTATGACCGATGACGTAGGCGACCCATCGTACATTATCGGACACAAGGCAGGCCCATATGTTGAAGAGCGCAGCCGGAGCATCTACTGTCAGCTTGGTGCGCGCATTGCTTTTGCGGGTATCGACGCGCGGACAGAACGCACAAGACATCAGATCAACTACCCTGAAACATATAAGGCACTTTTTGATCGTTTGGACAGGGAATTCACTGCTAACAAAGACCTCAAGCACCTTGTTTTGTTGCTTGGTGTACCCATCGCCTACCCGCGTCTAATCTGGCTTGAAAACATCTTGCAATCTCCCATCATTGCGCCTATCAGGTTCTTGAACAAGCGCTTTGGCTGGGCGGGTGGTTTCTTCAACCAGTTCGATGGCAAAGTTGATTTGCTCGATGACTTGGACGACCACTACACCGCACGCCAGCACAAGGACGAGCGCCGCGAGCTCGTTCAGATGTTGCAGACCTTCTCCAAGAAGCACTCCGCGCGTGTCACTATTCTCGGTGGAGATGTGCATCTCGCAGCCATTGGGCGGTTCTACTCGAACCCGAAACTGGCAATTCCCGCAGAACAGGATTGGCGCTACATCCCCAATATCGTCAGCTCTGCTATTACGAACAAGCCACCTCCACAGGCTGTTGCGAATCTGCTAGCGCGACGGAACAAGATCCATCACTTGGACCACGACACGGACGAGACGCTCCTCGAGATCTTCGACCGCGACCCGCGGCTCCAGAGCCCTGCAAATGAAGTCAATCCAGCCAGCAACGGCATCCCGCATAGCCCCACCAACGGCACCACCAACGGCACCTCCAAAGCCGACAAAAAGACGTCGGAGAAAAACCACGCCACAATGCCGTCCCGCAACTACGCCATCATCTGCGAGTCGACTGCACCGTCTTCCAACACGCTCTCTGCCCCCGCCCCAGCGCCCGGGCAAGCGCCCTCCCTCCACACCAACGGTGACGCAGCAAGTACACTCTCCTCTCCACCTGGCAAGAAGGACAATCCCCGTCAGCCTATGCATGTAGGTGAACAAGGCGCGGGCACGCAGCATCCTGCTGCGAATGGCCTGCAGAGTACGGGCCTGTGTGGCCCGTATGGACTGGATGTTACGCTTCGAGTAGAGGTTAGTAATAAGGATCGGGAGGGCAGGACGGATGGGTATGGGTTTAGTATCCCGGCGCTGAGTGTTAACGAGGGGTTGAGGGATCAGGGGACGAAGTGGTAGGTTGTGTTTGTTGATGGGGGTCGGCTGATATAGCGGTAAGACGGGAGTATAATGGCAGGTGGACGCAAGATGAAGAAGAGAGAGAAGGGACGTGGAGATGGAGGAAGGCCATATTGCGGTTTCAGTCTCTCTTTTTGTATTTCCGTTTTGATATTCCTGGCCTATACCCTCTCATCATTGTGTGTGTGTGTGTGTGTGTGTGTGTGTGTGTGTGTGTGTGTGTGTGTGTGTGTGTGTGTGTGTGTGTGTTTGTTCGAGCTATAGCATAGCAATAGCAATAGCAACGACACAACTTCCCGTAGTTATTAATCAATCTCTGTAGTTCATCTGTATGCGACAAACAGAGTGTTCGCACACTAGGTAGCATCTCTATTTCGCTCCAAGGAGGTCCTCGATAGTCTAAAATCAAGATTCTGATTTGTTCTTATGGGACCGGGGAGGAGCTCGGTGCGATGTGATTCTGTACTTCAGGTTGCTCGTAGAAGACTGGGGGGTAACTTAGTGTGATGTGACCCTGAATCTGAAAACACTACTTAGGAAGTGGGAGGTTTCTGTTACATTATGACCAAAATATGATGGCACAGGTGACTCCTCTTAATAAATATGCACGTACCCATGCTATATAGTCATCACAAACGCTCTTAATATCGAAAGTCGTCGCGCCAAGACATCACCCAACGCACCTCCAAACGCACGCAATCGCCTCGGTATCATCAACTTCGATCTCACGAAACCTCAAGACGTCGTCAAAACACTCACTATGCCCTCGTCAGAAACAACCCCCCTCCTCCAACAAGATGCTCAACCCCCGGATGTTGATGTTCCCAATGAAGAACCCACCACCACCTCACCCCGCAGCACATTTTCCCGCAATCTAGGCGCTCTCGATGGTTTCGCCCTCCTAATCAGCATCGTCATCGGCTCCGGCGTCTTCTCTTCTCCAGGCCCCATCGACGCAAATGTGCCCTCTCCCGGTGCCGCCCTGCTAATCTGGCTTCTTGGCGGCGTGTTAGCATGGACAGGAGCGCTCACCATGGCCGAACTCGGCACCGCGTTTCCCGGCGAAGGCGGAATCCAACCGTATCTCTCCTATATCTATGGAGATGAGGTGTTTGGGTACATGGCGGCGTGGAGTTGGATCGTTGCGACGATGCCTGCTACCCTTGCGATTTTGAGTATCGTGTTTGTGGAGTCGATTTATTCCAGTTTGGGCGTGAATGAGCCCGAGCCCGGGTTGACGCATAAGTTGCTGAGTTTACTGGTGTTGGTGGTTGTTACAACGCTGAATTCGATAAGTACGAAGACTAGTACCAGGTTGTCAAGTTTCTTTGTTGCGATTAAGTTGCTTACTATTTTGCTGCTTATTGTTGCTGGGCTCGTGGCTGTGTTTGTCTTCGTGGGGAGGGGAAGGGATCTTGGAGGCGGTGATTGGCATGGTCGTAATTGGTTCGCGCCGAGAGATACGGTGCTGCCGGATGGTTCGCGGTTTGACTGGTCGAAGGTGACTACGTGGGAGTCGCTTGGTTTCTATAGCACGGCGCTGTACGGGGCGCTGTGGGCATACTCTGGGTGGGACAAGGTATTTATGCACCGCCAAAAGGTTTACTAAGATCACGATAATAACGGATTGAAACAGGCAAACTACGTGGCTGCAGAACTTCGCAACCCTAGCAGACAGCTTCCGCTCTCTATCAACACCGCTATTCCGACCATCATTCTTTGTTATGTCGCGGCCAACGCTGTGTACTATATCCTATTACCGTGGGAAGTGGTCTCAACAACAGATGCTGCCGCTGTCGTAAGTACCTAACTACTCAGTCCCGAAGTATGCTTTCCCAGGACTAACCTTATTATGCAGACAGCAGTTACCCACTTCCTCGGCAAAGGCGTAGCCTACTTCGCCACCGTCCTCATATGTCTCGTTATTGCTGGTTCCGCGCTCGGCAACTCCTTCGTCGCTGGCAGAATGACCGTCGCTGCAGCGAACAAGAACTGGATCCCGCATGTCCTTGGCACAGTGGGTCAAATCGGGACATTTAGCGTGACGAAAGCAGGGGAGGGAGGTACTGAAGGCGCTGATGAAGCCATGGATAAGGGAGAGTCACCGATGTGCGTTCGTTCGACATTCATTTAACCTTCGAACGATCCAGCTGACCGTGTGATTGATAGCAACGCACTCATTCTAAACACAGTCCTCAGTGCCGTCTACATCCTCCTTGGCAACATGCGCATTCTACTTACCCTCAATGGCTTGGCTGAGTACGCTTTCTTCTTCCTCACGGTGCTTGGCGCCATCATTCTGCGTTTCAGAGAACCAGACCTCGCCCGTCCTGTCAAACCGTTCATCGTTATCCCCGTCTTATTCGCCCTTATCAGCGGTTTTGTGGTAGTAAGAGGCGCAGTGTTCGCACCGATACAGGCTGCTATTTTGCTGGGGATATGGGTTTTAGGTGCGGTGTTGTATTATGTAAGAATGTGGGTGTTGAAAAAGAGGGAATCATGATGGTAGGAATATAAATCAGCGGACCACTCATATGATGAGTCACATCTGGCCATAGATGATCAATGCCGCGATAGAAGGCGCCAGTCACAGTAGTACAGGTGACTAACACGGCGCGCCAAGGAACTCCACCAGTGAATATAAGCCTTCTTCTACTCGAGAGACCCCATCTCACCAATTCTATCAGGCTCGCTATACACAGTCAACAATCAGCTATGACTATGCGCCATATTGAGGCCCAAAAGAAAACGGCTGACCTTCAACAGTACATCAAGCAGGGTATCGCTCGGCTACATCTACAAGGTCTCGATTCCAGCATCGCCGCCCAGATCCAAGACACGCTCGAAGCCAAAGCACAGGAGAAGTTCCTGTGGGTGAAGTTAATGCTGGACATCCTCGACACACAAAGCACGGAGGAAGATATTCTCCGCCACCTTCACACAGCGCCCACGGACATCGAGGGCGTCATCAAGGCGGTGCTCAAGGCATACAGCTCTACGCTCAAAGAAAGAGAGCTAGAAGAGCTTAACGTGATTCTTGCCTGGCTATCCTGTGCCGCCCGGCCTCTCAACTTGGCAGAACTGGATGCGGTGTTGCGCTGGGAGACTGCGGGCGAAGGCAGTGTATTCGACCTGGAATCAAGGATTCGGGAAAAATATGGCTCCCTGATTACTTTGCTGCGTGACGATGGCCTCGATACAGGTATGCTGCCAGCTCGTAAACGACACTCGCCCTCATCCACGGGAAACCTATTCGACTCCATACCGGACACGACCAGTGTTGTATTCGCGCATGAATCCATCGCCCAGTACTTTCAAAAAGGAGAGGGCAAATTCGCTGCAGTGAAATCAGCGCCAAAGATCGGCATCTACCGCCTGGAGGCTCACTTCATAGTACTGCGTACCTGTCTCAAAGTTTTCGCCGAACAAGGGACGGCTGGAGAGAGGGAAACGGCCCTTACACTTCACTCATACGCCACGGAAAACTGGTTCTGCCATCTGTCAGGCACCACTGAAATCGCCTCGCAAGTCTCCGTCACAAATCAAGCTGAGCTCGTCTGTGCACTACACCGCTTCCTGGTCGAAGAAAGTGTCCTACGCGTCTGGTGCCGTGAAACAACCTGGGAATTTTACACTTCAGATGCTGCGTTTCGTATCTCCAGTTGGGTCCAAACCTGGAGTCGGTACTGTATCGATGTACTCGATGCAGCTGTGCAAGCATGGATCACGGCATGTGCAGACAATGCAGAAGAAGTGTTTCTCCCGGTAGCCCGAGTTAACATCAAGGCAGGTCTGCAGGAAGATGAGTGGCCGCATCAGCCGGCTGTATATGTAATTGCTCAGATAAAAGCGCTTGTTGACGGCGGGGACACTCTAAATACGCTTCCGGAACAGGTGCCCCTGGAGACTATACTTGCTGCTGTTGCCTGGGCAAATGTCGCGGAGACCGCAATATGGCCCCGCAAACTTGCCGTGTGCCTTCGGAATGCAGGATATGTCGACGAAACGATTCCACACTTCAAACAAGCGTTACAAATAGACCGTACATTTATCCAAGCACGAGGTGGTTTAGCAGAAGTATATCAGCAACGAGGTTCCTACCCCAAAGTCATCAAACTGGAGCTTAAGAATGCGGATATTCTAGAAAAGATAGCAAGGGAGCCACAGGGTCAAGAGCAGCAAAGTACAGCAATTTCAAAAGAACTGGCCATGTCGTATGATGTCGTTGCTTATGCCTATCAGCAACTTCATGATATCCGCGCTTCGCTACTGTCGCAAGTCAGCCGAGACAGGGGAGATCGTGCACTGGGCAATTTTCGAGTATATGTGATTGTTGAGTGAGTCGCCGAGGGAGGACAAATGGGAGGAGATTATATCGCTTTTACGGCTGATGCAGGCGAAAAGGGCAGATGGTAAGTACATACCACTACATACCAGCCCACTCAATTCTCCCACCTTAGGTGCATCTGGGGTGGCTTGGAGGAAATTGGAGGGCCGTATCCTACCGTTTGAACGCATCCTCCAGTCCTCCTAGCCTGAATCCATGCTAACTCACTCACCACCCCTAGGCAAACCCTACAACCGCCTAACCGCCTGTATGGTCGCCGCACCGTTCCCATCCACAGGCCGCACCGAATTCTTCCACATCGCCACAACAGCAGCACTTCAAACAAACAACATAGCCTGGCTTGAAACCGCCTACCACGACGCCATACCCTCTGCACCCATATACCTCACCGCCATTCACCTCAAGCTCTCGCTCATCGAACTCAAACGCCGCTTCACAAAGGACTTCCCCCGCGTGTGGAGCCTCTCATAGAAGAAGTGGTCGAGACGGCATGTCTAGACAGGCAGGGAAGCGTCAAGGCATTGGAGTTTGCAAAAGAGATGGTGGCGCAGGACTACGCCCGGATCTGCGTGAGAAAAGCCGTCACAGCTGCTGCTGGATCTGCGTTAACACAAGCCCAAGCAACAAGCGCAGGACAGCATCGCCAAACTACACACCCTCTGCACAAGCGGTCCATCTCAACGCCGCCGTCCCCTCACCGAGAAGCTGGTATACGACGACAAAACCGAACTATACCTCGCCATCGCCCAGCGTCTTCATCATCGTCAGAGTAGTTCGACGATACACGCAGTACCTACTACTACCGCCCACGCCGCCGCCGCGAGCCAGTATCTAACCGCATCATGCACCATGTCAACGGACAGCGACGACGCGTAATTCAGAAATATCGGCCTACTGAGTCTTGTAGAGAGCTTAATTGCTATCGGGTGGAACGACGACGCTCTCTCCTTCCTAGCTTTTCTTCATTCGACGTCAGATTGTTTGTGTGGGGCGTGCATGACATTTGTAGCACGGGATGTTGAGGTCGGTGTGTGCGTTTATTGTCTCGGGCGGTTTTGTGGCGCGTGTATGGCTTCGCTGGGGAGCGTGGCGGTATTGTGTTGCGGGGCATGAACTGCTACGTATGCGTCCAAGGGGGATGGGCCTGATGGAGCCCGGGAAGTTTCTGTTTCGGGGTAGGGTTTTGGAGGTGAGGGATGCGGTTGAGATTGTGCGGGGGGATTGGCGGGAGTGTGAAAGGGAGGGCCGGAGGTGTGCACTGCGGAAAAACGTGTATAGAGCGCGGTTGTAGGACCTTCTTGAGCGAGGACGATGGGAGGTGAGGTGCTTGGTATTATTGGTTTTTAGAGCAGTTTGTGCTTCTGTCTTAATGATACTGACGATGTCGAATTACTATAGACTAACTCTCCGAGTAAGCAATCTCTGGCGCTGTCGAGGTAGCTAGAAGTAACATAACTAGTAATGATAATTATCTCTGTATATCTTTGATAGCTTTAGTAGTGACTGCTTGTTATCTTTCTAAGGTGTTGAAGTTATCTAGGCATATGTATAAGAATGTAAGTTTCAGTATGAACGTTGTGATTGAGGACTACCTATAGAGTCAAAGTTCTGACTATCTTGACGGAGCGAGGCAATGTATATCCAGTACTTCAGGCATGCAAGGTAGGGAGATGCATCCCCCAGGTATCACTTCACGTGGCAAAAAGCACGTTCAAATCAACTTTCAAGTCGTGCAAAAATCGTCATATTCACAGCCTGCAGCCTCACGGCCTCAATACCATCTACATATCCCTGTCCCATAGCTTCATATTTTGACATCCCTCATTAAACGCTTGCAGCTACAACATCTCGTTGCAGTCCCTAGTCCATATAAACGTCTCTGTCTGTTCGTAAACGCCACGATAACGCCGTCTGAAGAAAAACCAAAATCGTGGGTTATGTACCGCACGGAAGGGGGCTCAGAAAGAACCCAGTGGGTCCACCCATGCCGGAATGACGCTGCAGAAAAACTAATAAAGAAGAAGAGAATATAAGGGGTTGTTTGTACAATGAAGGCGGATTATTGCTGGTGAAGTGGAGAGGTGGGGATCATCAGCGTCTTGAAGAGTGTCGTGTGCGGCGTGTGTGTCGATCTGACGAGCTTGCGCTGCCTGTTGTAATGGTTAGTGATCTGTTCCTAGCTTCATCAATGATTTATAGGAACTTACTTGAACTTGTGTAGTCGCTATAGTAATAGCTCGACCCACTAACCGTCGTACTCTTGTCATCCTTCTTGTCGTGCTTCCGCTTCAAGCCCAGCGCTAGCGCCAATCCTCCTAGCGCAGCCGCCATACCCAGGCCCTTTCCGATTCCACTCTTCTTCTCCGACACAGGGCGCGACGGCCGCGCAGGTCGGCCTTGTCCATACCACCGTCCGCCTGCCGCCGCGCCGCCGCCGCCAGAGTGGTGGTGCTCCTCGATGTACGTCTCCTCATGCGTGTGCTTGCGCTTCTTGCCGAAGCCGAAGATGGCCGCGATGGTGTCGAAGAGGGCTCTTGCGCAGCAGAACAGGCAGAGCAGGAGCAAGAGGAGGATACCGAGGATGACGCCAATGACGATACCGGCAATGGCGCCGCCAGAGAGGCCACCACTCGCGCCGCCAGTCTCGACGAGGCCGCCGGCTGCGCCTGTGGGGATGGGTGTTTGGAAGGGGACCGTCGCGGTGGGCGAGCCGGTATAGGTAACTACAACGAATCCTGAGCTTGTGGGCCGGAGGGGAGCAGAGGGGGCAACCGTACCAGTGGGCAAGATGCCGCCCGATGAACCACCACCGATCAGGACGCACTGGCCCGCGGTGCCGCAGTAGAAGCCGGAGTCGCAGCACTTTGAGTTGCAGGGCGATTGCGAGTCCTTGCACGTCGCCGTCACCGTCGCGGGGATGTAGGTGCTGTACACGGACGTGTAGGTGGTGAGGCCGACCGTCTCAACCCACGTCGTCGTGCTGTACTGCCAGGTTCCTCCCCCCGCCTGCGTTGCGGCCTGCCCACTGCCTGCTCCACACTGCGCCTGGTTGTTCGCATCCGTGTAGCACTGCTGTCCTGAAGCGCAGCATAGCGTGCCGTACCATCCGCAGGGCGTTCCGCCATTATCGCACGCGCGCTTCTCGACGATTTGCGAGGCGTTGTGCAGTTCCCGTAGCTCTTCAATGTGGACGGGATATGGCTTTGCGAGGACAGACGGGAGGAATGCGAGGGCCACCAAGCCGAGAACGGCCGAGGGCGCGCTGAATAAACGCATCACTGCCGATTGAGGGCAACCGACCTCGTTTGCTGGGTTTGCTGGAATCTCGCTGCGAGACCAAGCGGTGAGGGGAGAGGTATGCGGGGTCGATAATGCGCTAGCGTGTAGTTCGATTGGCGATAGCTACACTGCTCGTCGTACAGTCTCTCTGACGGAATGTCCAAGTCGCAAAAAAAGTCAGCGAAGGTATATTCAGAAAGCTGCGGAATGTAAAAGTTGCAATGGTGTAATTGTGCAGGTGAGGATTGTGCTGTGCGGCGAAAGAAAAAGGGTACACTTAGATTTGCGTGAGGTTGGGTCGCGGTGGCTGGGAGAGGTTGGGAAGGAGCCTGCGCAACACGCAACACCTGTCAAACTTCTGTCCCTGTTTTTGCGATGATATCTGAAACCTGTAGCGACGGCGTAGTAATTGTATGCAGTTTTTTTGTGAAGATAATAGTGCTTGGGTAGGTAGCCGTGGCCTGGTGTTGCTCTTCCGCCCGCACGATGATGCGCTTCGTTTACCGTTGACGCTCAGCCCCCGGTTCACCCAGCAACGAGCGCCATGATCTGCTCCTTCGTATAATTTGAGCACGTCCACCACCACTTTCATCATCGCAATTTGCGCACGAGCAACGGCTTTGTTGGAACGTGCGAATTGATCCTTGTTCTTTTTGCGCTCTACGCAGTGCGCACAACTGAAGTCTGTGAATGGCAAGCTTGCAAACCCAAGTAATCGCTTCTTTCAAAGCCCCAAATTGTCCGTTTCCACTCCTACAAATTATCTCACAGCTCTAACAAATCTCGCCCACCCAGCCCATACTCCGCAATCAACCTCTCACTCGCCTTCTGCCCCACAAGATACGCCGTAGCCTGCGTATGATTATTCGTCGTAAGCGGGCAGACACTCAGATCCGCAACCCTCAACCCCTCCACCCCAAGCACCCTGAACCCACTGTCAACGCAAGCCCCGTCATCACCCTCTCTACCCATCTTCACTGTCCCATTAGCATGCCACACGGTCCCCGAATTCGCCCGCATGAAAGTGTCGACGTCTTCGTCTGAGAGAGATGCCGGCCCGCAGAGCGTCTTCCGAACAATCTTTTTTAGCGTTGGGTTCTCAACAATTTTCGTCCATGTTGCGCGGATGGCTTCTCGCATGATGCGCGCATCGTAGGGATGCGTGAGGTAGTTCAACTGGATAACCGGTTTGTCATCAGGATTCGCCGATTTCAGCGTGACGCTGCCTTCAGACTGCGGATTCATAAGGAACGCAATACACGTCATGTAGCTGTTCCCCGGCGTGATCTCCGTGCCCGGCGGCCATAGCAGGCAGTTGTTGATAAACTCGTACGCTGGCACTGCGTCTCTGGCTAGAAACTCCTGGTGGTCTTCAGGCAGGGCGCGGTACTCGGCGAAACCGTCGAGATCAGGGAGTTTGAGGAATCCGCCCCACATTACGCTGTGTTGGAGTGCAAAGGCACCGGATTGGTCTTGCGCCCAGGCTTTTTCTGCTTCAGCGAGGAGGGCGGGGTCGGATTCAAAGGTGTAGCGGTCGTTGGAAGAGCCGTCTACTTCGACGCTCATGAAGGCTAGCACGTGGTCTTGGAGGTGTTTGCCCACGCCTGGGAGATCGCTTTTTACTTCGATGCCTAGGGGGGAGAGCTCGGCTCGCGGGCCAATGCCGTTTAGGAGGAGGAGTTTGGGGGTATCGAATACACCACTGCAGAGAATGACCTCCTTGGTCGCCAGAGCTGCTGATGGGTTAGTGTCGGGCTGATGATTGACAGTAGGTAGGAGGTGAGAAGGAACTGAGTGTTTTACCTTTTCGACCGTCGCTTGTGATGACACCAACTACTCTCTTCCCCTTCCAAACAAACTTCTCCGCCTTCGCATTCGTCCATATCTCCAAGTTGTCCGGCGGATTCAACAAATGCGCTATCGCACTAGTGCTCCTTCCCTCCTTGCTGTAACTGTTCGGGAAAACGCTCACACCGACCGGGTTCCCAGAGTTAGGATCCAAGCAAAGCTCCTCCCCAGCGGCTAAGACGGCCTCCATTTGCGGCACCACACCCTTCTCCAGTACGGGTGGTAGACCGACCTTCAACTCGCCCGAAGTCCCATGTTGATTTACACTTGGGTCAGCCAGATGCGAATACTCCGCCGACCCCTTGAAATCGTAATTCTCGATCTCGCGAAAAGATCTCTGCACACTCTCCCACCTCCAACTCTCATCACCCACCAGATCCGCCCATCGGTTGTAGTCCTCCCCCGAACCGTACAAATACACACCAAAGTTCAATATACTGCTTCCTCCCAGTCCCTTTCCCCGTGTATACGTGATCTGTCGACCATCAAGTGCGGGTTCGGGCTCGGACACATATCCGTGATCGAGGTCCGGGCGCAGTGCTGCAGGATGGTAGCGGTGGTATGGAGCACGAAGGTATTCACCTTCGGGTTTTGCACCAGCTTCGAGAAGGAGAACGGAGGGTTTGGCGGGAGAGTGGGAGAGGCGGTTGGCTAGGAGACAGCCTGCTGTTCCGCCTGTGAAATGTGTTAGTATGTATAGGTATGAAAGGAGTGGGCTGGAATCGGGATACGTACCTCCAACAATGACAAAGTCATAGGTTGCCGCCATGATTCAGTGCCAGGTCAATGTAATCTCAGACTTGATCTTCGTCCTGAATGTGAAGACAGGATAATGCGGTTTCTACCTCTTCCTCTCCCTCCAAGCTGCGCCGTCAAAGTATTTATACTACCCATACCAGCGTCCCCTAATCTATACTATATACATGCAGCTCCAAGGTCCGTTTCATTTTGCCAAACATCCGCATGTTGTATCTCGGCAGCACAATGCTCGTGATTGGGGACAACGATGAGGAATTGCTCAAGCGGGGCCTCAGGGCTTGGACGGGAGATCTAACTCCAATCAGACGACTAGTCTACCACCATTAACCTTAATGCGTCGGATGTTGAGCTCAGCTGCTGACTTTAGTGTGAGTAAGCGGCAGTTCGGTGGTAGGACTGGTTATTCTAGCCACACCGATATAGTGACTCGGTGTCTTACAAGTTTCCCCATCCGGCGAACGGCAGGGATGCTTTGCGGAAGCGGAAGATGTTCGGCAAGGTCCTCAAAATAGATCTGACTTTGAGTTACTGGACCTTGCTATACGGCTTTGTGTTGCACTTGAAGATGGAAGAAATGGCGAAAAAGGCTTTCAGAAGAAAATCGTACTTTGGAGCTTGTTTCGTGAATACTTCTTGATTATTGTTGGTATGAGATATGAGAAACCAGTCTTATAGACCGGATCCAGTCTCTCGAATGTGACAATATACCTTGCATTAGCTTCTTTCCCTTTATGGAATCTTTCCTATTCCGTCCTTCATGCAAGTTCTTTAGCCGTGACTGATGCTGAGTCCTAACACCGAGTATGTCGTCCTCCACATATGCCTTGATCAACTGCCGTTAAGATCTTCAACCAATTGGTGATCCAATGTGTTCAAAGAATACGAGGGCGGTGCGACGGTTCGGCTCTAGAACCCTGGGGGATCTTTTCGTTCGACGGCCGGGGCTCGTGGCTGGTGGCCTCCGCTATCTGATTGGAATGTACCCTGCGTATCCTGACTAGAGGTTGAATGCCTTTTGTGGATCTCTGCAGTGGAGGCATCCGCGTGATCCCCTTGCATGCTGCCTTGAAGTGGCTTCTCTGGTCTGAAACGAAGGTGTTCCGTGTCAGAGGATGTCCACCGCCTATAGCGTGCATTCGCCAATAGGATTGGATATAGCTAAGCGTTTATTGCCTGCTTTCTATCTGACCTACTCACCCAGCAGCTGCATCAGGCCGTTGAGGTAGGCACGAGAGTTGTGGCACGTGTTCGTCTGAGCTTCCTCTACTCAGGTGTGAGATCTCATTATGCGTCACCCTGGTTGACATTAGGCTCGCAGGTATGCTACTCCTCATCCAATCCGGTTTCCTGGATACCCTTTTGCCGTCGGACGCAGCGCGTGGAACTTCAGCCATCTCTGAACTGGGTGAGCCCTGCTCTGCATCAAAAGCTTGGGCCTGTCCACCACCACCTGCGGGGTTCCTAGCAGCTGTAGCCAGGCTGCGGTGGTGCAAAGGGGAGAACTTTGGGAAAGTTCGAGCGACGAGTGCGCGTAAGTCTGGTAGCGATGTAGCGATAATAGCGAGTGAGATTTGAATTGCGACGAGCATGTTAACCGTGGTGCCGAAATAGGTTGTACTGCCCTCGCGCCGCTTAATGAAGGGGATTTGTAGAAGTGCGACAATACAAACGATAAACCCCAGGCCGAATACGAGAATTAGGCCGCAGCGTTGACGGGCTCTCAACTTCGATAATTTCCACACGTACGGGATCGGGAGGGTAAAAATCATGCTGTCGACAATGGCATCCCCAATCGCCGCGGAGTAACTGTATACAGCGGAACTGAAGCATTGCGACCCCTGAAAATCAAGCCAGTTCTTAGTCCACAGCTTACTGATATCTGCACAGTAGACGATGAGGACTGTGAGGACTTCGACGAAGTGAGCCAGCGCGCATAAAATGAGAACGTAGCAGCCGTTTCGCAAGGACACCATGTTCGGGGGAAAGATCCGCAAATAGTACGTTAAGATGGAAAGCCGAGTAAATGTTACCGCGAACAGGTAGGCTATCCGGCGTTCGAAAATATGCTATTGAGCGTCAGAATCGTCCCAGTCATAATGAGCAGTTATCTTACTTGATAGTATGGGATTTCTGTTTGTCGGTCTGGACTACAGATTCGATAATTAGCAACGATGCTTGCAGTATTGAATTATCTGTACCTACCCTTTCCTATCGTATCCCCAATTATCGTCCGCGCTCATGCAAGAGATGATCGTCCGCGCAAAGGCGGCAACCTGTATGCTGTTAGCTCCATCAACGGTCGATTGCAATCCATGTCAACATACCGTTCCAAGAATGATCAAAACATCGTCAGGAGCCAGCTTTTTCTTGATAGCTAGTCTTGAGTACACCCTCGCAACAACTGTGCAAAGCGCAAAGAATATAAATGGAATCTCAACTGCGAGCGCCGTCCGGTACCCGCTAGTAGCGTCACCATATTCGACCTTGACGATAGGCTGCGCTATAGTCGCGTGGAATTCGACTATTTCCGGTATTGTGTACATGGTCGGACGCGACAGAGGTTGCGTACCGGTCGAACGGTAGTCGACTAGGCCGATGTACACTAACCCCGGGATCGTGGAGCGAAAATCTCACCATCGGAAAGACTCATACTCGAGACAAGAAAGAGGAAAGCTGGCCGGGTATGCGGATGTTGAAGTTCAGGACATGGTGCCAAGCGCCAAGCAACGTTCCTTTGTGCTGACGTTCTGTGGCGGCTTACTGAGCACAGGCACAAGGCATGCTGCCAATTAGAAGCCGCGAAACGAAATGATTGCGCATGGACTACCTGATGTTTGGTGCTGACATAGCGTTCAAGTGTTGTCTGGAGAAGGGAATTATGCACGGCAGAATCCGATGATTGTGCCGGTGTGGTGCCAAGAAGGCGGAGCGGGAGGCACCTTTAACTGTATAAAGTCAGATAGCCCTCAAGGCACTAGCTAAAGGTGTTAAGAGAAACGTGAGTCGAATGACATTAACGCAGGGGTCGGAAGACACAGGGTCAAAGCACGGAAGCTTGGGTTCGGAAAGTTTCTGGATTCTGAAGCGAGTGACATTGCTACAGGGTGTTCGCACGTCAGTTGCACCCTTGCCCTAATTCCTCTTGTAGATCCTAGGAGGTCCTCGATAGATTAACATCATGAATCTGATTTGTTCTTAGAAGACCGGGGAGTAAGTCAGTGCGATATGACCGTGTACCTAGTCGTCAATCAAAAGACACCTTCGACTCTCTCAGTTTGGGCCATCGACCGCCACCACGAGATATTCGATCAAAAGAACGCTTACAGCGCGCTGAATTGCATTGTCGTCTCTTATCCGACTCTGCACACTCGTAATGGTCCATCTGCGTGCAAGAAGTTCGCGAGAGATGTCTGGGGTTACTCAGAGGCGCAGGCTGAAATGCAAATGTTCTTCTATCCCGCAGACCAGAACGACCCGACCTGGAGCGCCCCGTTCGACCTGCGCAATTGCTTTGAGGAGATTGTTCTCGACGAGGCTCAGAACACAAAAGGAATGCAATCCCATTCTACCTTTACCATTCGTTCTCTGGAAGCACCGTGGACGACTATTGTTACCGCCACTCCCATCCCGTACAGTGCGAACGACTTCTCTGGCCTCTTGTCTTTTGTGCAGTCTCCGTACGACAACGACGTGGCGCGTAAGCGTTTGCAAGGCATAAAGGGTTACGATCCGCTTCTAGACCCATACGCCATTGACTCTGAAGGCCGCTTGCTCCGCCCCCAGGACAAGCGATTCATGTTTACTGCGTCTGCATTCGAGTTCTACTGCTTCAAGCTTCCCCCGGACGAGCAGGGTCGCCGCCTGGCACTGATATGGAAAGAGCTCATGATTAGGCGCGACTACTCTTCATCGTGTGTCATTGATCATATTGGTTGAGGTAGTCCTTCAACAACTGCTCGTTTGCAACATACGTCGCAGCAATCTGCAATCCAGTCTTCACAGGGATCAATCGATCGGTGAGCTCTTCCGCAAACTCGACATCCATGGAGTTGCGGTACCATGGTGCGAAGTGGACTGAAATCGGGTGAGAACGATAGCACCGTTCGTATATGCAGAAGACTTACTCATCGCAAGCATCACTCTCGGCTCTGTGGTGAGGTTCGGTTTTCCTCCATGCCAAAGCCTCAAATCACGTATGATCATGCTGCCCTTCTTTACCACTGGCTGAGAAGGTGGTCGAATCTCTCTTCTAGCCTCAAGTAGGTGTGTCTTGATTCTGCCGCTAGCACGATCCCCGTGTTCGCCTTCTTGGTCGGCGATAGTGGTACTGCTGTGGGTACCAAGCCAGATCTCCGTAGAGCCATTCTCGGGTGTCATCGTCACCAAGGGGACATTGACAACCAATGCGAATGGAATGTTAGGGTGGTCAAAGTCCGCATCGTTGTGAGTTGGCTGCGAGGCTGGTGGCGATGATTCCGTCGGAGGCAGTGCAGTATTGCCGGATATAAAGCGCAAAGACGGCATAGGGCCCAGGGCAGTTGACGTAACTTGCGTAACGATGGGATCTATGGTGTGTTAGGCTAGCCATTTGGTGGCTCCAAGGTTTGTAAGATGACCGGAAAGGATGGCCCAGAAAGAAATCAGGACGCTTACTGATGAAAATATCATCGCTGAACCACGCTTCAGTCAGTGGGGGGTCCTGCTGAATGTTTCCTTTATTGTAGTTGAAAGGACTATCTTCCCTCGCTTGTAGCTCATACGCATCCTTCACCATCTTCGCATTTAGCCGATCCAGCGTGGCATGGTCAACCACATCCTCGAGCACAACGAGTCCATCACGGGCAAGCGCTCGAACAGCAATCTCGAGGTTGCGCTGGCTGAGAATTCCCTGCTTCACCTCGGTGAGGGAAGGCACGATTGAGATGGGTGTAGACGAAAGGCGCGGAGACATGGTGAGGGTTGATCAAGGAAGATAAAGTCAATGACGTAATGGTGAAGAATTAGGGAGGTACCGCAGGAAGAAGCAACGTTGAATTGTATGCCCGCAGATTGCTGGTTGCTTCATGAGCACTCGACTTTATACACATAAACCACATTGGGAAACAGTGATGATGGTTGAGATGGAGAGCGGAATGAACAAATGAAGATTAGTGTTAGGCTAAGCTCAGTGTAGCAGGCCGACCGTAAGTGGAGTCCCGAGTCTTCGATCCTACCAGTGTCCCGCAAGCCTCGAAGCTATTTGTACGGTTCGATGCGGGGTGGGCTAGATCCAATGTCGGAAGAGGACGTTCTCGGACGTTCGCCATCGCTCTCCAGATCGTCGAGGCGAGCACACTTGTCGGAGAGCTCAAGTGAGCTAGGCTTCCATCAAATGCTTCACATTGTGCGAGAGACATGGCGATAGCAGCATCCGGTCAGGTCCTAGTGAGCTCACCAAGCCTTGTAACTGCTTTACCCCTGAGTACGGCGCGCAGTCACGCGCGACAGAATCTTTCTGATCGTTAGTCTGGGGCGCCATGGTCCGGAGCTTCCCGCTTATCAGCCCTGGAGAGGGCGGTGCCGCTGGGGATATAAGCTCAAGCCCCAAATTCGGGTGCATATTGGAAATAAAGAAGGGGTAAATGGTGCTGCAAGGCACAATATCCTGCCTTCGCTCGCTTCCAGTATGCTGGGACCGACGGCCCTGCCGAGGACAATAGGGAGACGAACTGGACGGCTGTTTTGGAAGAAGCAACGCGCTACCATCTGCGACAATGCAAATGTTAGTGATAACTTCACTAAGGCGAGTAGAGCCCAGAACCACGTGAGGCACCACGATGCGAAATCGCGAATCAGAATGGATGCCTTGCGGGTCAAGTGACAGGGATAAAGTGGAGAGGGGACGGAAAGCGGGCATGACGCCGGTCGCCAGGATCACCACATACATTCCTTCCAAAGAAGCTTTAACTACTCACAAACACTCGCACTTCACACTGCTATCGATTACTCATACGAGGGCTCTTACGCACGCCTTTCTTTCGTAGAGATACCCTCAAAAGCGTTATACAATCAGTCAGAAATCCTGCGCGCCCTCATCTCTCTGTCGATTCGCTTCCGCGGTTCGCCCACTCGACAATTGCTGCCCTCGGTATCCACGTTCAACCGATACGGCGTAGTTGGCGGACAAACGCAAAGCCCAATAGCCAGACTATTATAGTTGGCCAGCAAACTTTAGGCTCCGTTACAGCTTGACAAGTCCACATTCGTATAACTCACGCCAGTCTGCACTGCGCTCGCCGATCATACGATTCACACCGCGCTGACCATGATGCCGTCGCAACGTCGCATCAGGTTCTTTGGTGTCCTCATCGCCATCACAGTCGTTGTCTTATTCTACGTGTCTAGAGGAGCGCACCAAACGCACACATCGGATTTCTACACAAAGACACAAGAAGCGCTGCAGGAACTGCAATTCGAGGAGGCGGCGAAGCAACGCGACGCAGAGAGCGTAGGCACGCGTCTAAAGGCAGCAGAAGAACAGGCCAAGAAGGCGGCGGACGATAAATATGAATCAGTGAAGGTGGCCGTGGAAGGCGACGATCAGAAGAGCGTCGCTGGCAGGGTCAAGATAGATGGAGAGAAGGTCCCTGGCGTTGCCGCACAGGGAGGTAGATCGCGGGAGCAGGCCGTCGTAAAAGAACACGAGACACCAGAAGACCACGAGGTTGAGATGGAGTTGAACGCGATATTGAAGAAGAGCCCAAGTACGTCACATGCAATCGCTTTGCTGCACCGATGCTAATCTCAATACAGTCATCATCTTCTCCAAATCATACTGCCCGTACTCGAAGAAGGCGAAGCACATCCTCCTTGAGAAATACCGTATTGTACCCGAACCGTTCGTGGTCGAGCTCGACATCAATCCTCTCGGCGAGAAGCTACAGGCGCTCTTAGCCAAATCGACTGGCAGGAGAACAGTACCGAATATCCTGCTCATGGGCAAGAGCATTGGAGGCGGTGATGACATTGAAGAGCTCGATGAGACCGAGACCTTGGTGGACAAGATCAAGGAGATGGGGGGCAGCCGTATCACCGAGGTTGAACATCGCGGAGCGCGCGCAGCGATACCGCATCGACGAGCGAAGAAATCGTAGCCCGAATGGCGCCAACTTGCTACTTGCTTTCTCTTCATGTGCATAATATTAGCCACCGTTCACGCGACGCTTCCTGAGGTTGGTTCCGTTGCATCGCCATCTCTTGGGGTGTGTTCTATTTGGATACCCTTGAATATCGCTCTATTCGTCTTATGAACACGTTCATGGTATAGGTGATGGATATACCCTTTCATGACCTCCATAACATGTCATACCTTACTCCCAAATCCTACATACTGAGCAGTGCCATCTGTGACTTTCCTTTCCTAGTCACATAATGCAGTCTGCGTATCGACTGATTTATCACATGCAGCACATGAATTCCTCTCAGTGTTGGAGACACAAACGTCTCTAGCTTTACGTGGCAAACGTTTGATGTTGGTGCGAGGACGGACGCTCTTGCACACAATTATCGACCGTCCCTTCCTCTTTCAGTCTCACCTGCCACACTGGAACGCGCCTGCCACAAACAACTCGTGAAAGCTCTCACTCTCACCTCAAGCCGCTCCAATTTCAAATCTCACTCCACCACCACCACATCATCTCCTCACCTCCTCACCCACAACCCAACACTCATTTGCTAAAAGGCATCTACGAGGTAGCTCCATCGCACCTAACTCTACACAAAGATCCTCACTACACACAGAGCCAACATGTGTCGCTACTGGAAGAAATTCCACACCTGCGACCACGTCTCCGACCGTCTGTACATCGAAATGTGTCGTCCGGGCTACCTCTCCAACACCGTATGCCCCGATATCAGCGAAGACCCCTCACCTCGCAAGTCGTACTTCCCCTGCTGGTCCTGCATCAAAGCCGAAGCGCGCATGGACATCGAAGCCCAGGCCAATCTGGAACAGGAGGCAGTTGCGAAGGCCAATGAAGCGAAGGAGAAAGCGATCAAAGAGAAGCAAGCAGCCGAGTTGAAGGCCAAAGAGGAGCGGGTGAGGCGAGAGGCAAGGGAGAAGGCGATTAGAGAGCGTGAGGAGGAGCTGAGAGTCAAGAAGGAGAAGGAAGAAGAGGAGCGTAAGGCGAGGAAGGAGGGCGGCTTGTGGATCGAGACAGGAAGTGGAAAGAGGGGGAAGGGAAGGAAGGGTGGTGGTCACGGTGGCATGACAACGCCAGCTCCTGCCCCGTCGGTCTTGAAACCTGTTGCTGGGCTGAAGGACAGGAAGGAGAACAGCCCGAAGAAGGAGCGCAGTATGGATCCTGGTGGTAGGGCGGGGATCTGGGGCCCAAAGAAGATTCTCAGCAGGAAGGAGAACGTCAGTACCAACGCCGGTGGTGGAGATGCAAACGGCAGCGCGAAGAATTGAGGGCCGAGTTATGTGTCCAGCAAGCTCAGACTGAGCAGCATATCAGAGGGAGATCAAAATCATACATTGGACTGCAGGGAGATCTCCTCCAAGTTTTCACAGGCGTGTGATCTGGCAAGGCAGCTGGATCTGGTTTACGGTTCACGGGATACAGAAAAGCTATTGGCTCGTCACGTATACGTGCTTCATACCAACTGACTCGTTTGAACTCGTCACTCAACTCTGAAGCCTCGTCTCTCAAAGCGATCATCTACCAGGAACACCATGTCAAACTTCTTTCAACTGTGGGTCGGGTCATAGGCTATGTAGACTTGCCGAGCTCTCTCAGCTCTCGTGAACATGTGCTTGGTCTGTGACAACAAGGAGGCTAAGCAATGCCGAATTGCCGGAGAATTTTGGTGGGAAAGCATCAGTCCTTGTGAGATACGACGCCTTGGTGCATGATGCCACCTGTCGAATTATTATCTGTGCACCTATAGATGATGACGATAGATAAGATTATGGCTAAAGAAGGCGAACTCCGACAAAACCATGCAGCATACCCAGAAGCTAGCGCGGGGCTAGTGTCGCGATACTAGTCTCCCCGACGTTCTCTTCGCACCTTCGTGACAAGGACTATCCTTCCATCTCTAGTTTCAAGACACCATTATGGTGCATCGAAGGAACCCCTCCTTTGAAAGATGCTCCGCTCCATTCCATGCCATCCGGCAGAACAATACAGTGTTCAGAACGACGATATCCGTGACACACCTCGAGGCTAGAGCGTCTCCCAGCAGCGCAGCCGTGTGGCCAAGAATATGCGTATGCGCCTGCAATCTCAGTCGCCTGACGTCTCATTGGGCAATCAACCCCCATTTCCGGCAGGTGATGTAGCTGCGAACGTCGTTTTGAAAAAGGTGATGGCACGCCACCCCGAGCACGATTTGCGAAGTATACCCCACATGGTCCGTACGGTAATGAGGCTCACGGCCACGTGGAATGACACAAAGCTGTATTCATTCGACAAGAGCAATGAACCAAAGGTGACCATGACACGGATGGCAAACCATTCATGCGGGACGCGTCTCATACATATCTACGATCGAAAGCTTAGGGTGCGGTAGGGCGACCATGGGGTTATTGCGACATTTTCTACATCCCTGCCTCCTGGGCTACTGATTCAGCCATCGCGAAAGTTTACTGCCCATGTACTCTATGCCCGTCTTGGTAGGTGACTAGAACCACGGAGACGCCTCTTTAAGGCATGGGCCGACGACACCCATAGCGTGGCCTACAGGGCCGCATGCGATCTCGACTTCAGCACTGATACACCTCAAACCACACATTGGCTACCCCCGGTGAGTATTATCCAAGAGAACGGTCACTATCTCTGCCTATCGAGTCAAGGGGTAGGCTGTAAATATATGTCAAACCCAGCGCTTGGGACCCTCCGACTTCTGACCGACATGCATTATCCTTCACGATGAGTGACAGTACGACGTCTGGTATCGATAATTCCGACCTTCCAGCGGTCGACATTACCCCTCTGCCTACGGCTATGGCCGCTGCCGCATTCCTGGGCATTGCGTGGTACCTTTGCGCCGAACTCAACATCCGTCTCCTAATTCGTGCTTCGCGGCGTCGTAGCCTCTACTTCTGGTCTTGTCTTGTTTGTTCCTGGGGGATCATCATTCACTCCATCACCATCACCTTGGCCGACTTCAAGGTCTGGGAAGGCTATGGCCCCATCGTCCTCATACACCTCACCTGGTGCTCCTATGTGGTTGCGCAGTCGTTCGTGTTATACTCGCGGCTGAATTTGGTCTTGAAGAAGGCTGAAGTCGGTCGCTACGTGCTATACATGATTGTTACCAACTCGGTCATATTCGGGCTTGGTACAGTTATTTTTGGAATGATCGCTGTAAGTGTACGTGCGGGTACATCCTCAGCCCCACTGACTTTGATACCAGCGTCACCCTGGAATGATCACCAAACTCTCAAGAGCGAACCTCATCTGGGATAAGATCCAGCTTGCTGCCTTCTTCATCCAGGAAACACTGATCGGGCTAATCTACATCCGTGAGACAGCGGCCCACCTCAAGAACATGACCCTCCTGGGCACCAATCGCAAGACCACCCGTCGCAACCTCCAGCGCCTAATCCTTGTCAACATCTTCATCATCGTCCTCGACTGCAGCTTGATTGGGCTCTGCTACGCAGGCTTCTTTTTCCTGCAAGGTTTCTACAAGGTCGCGGTGTACGCTATCAAACTGCGCACCGAGTTCACGATTCTGAACCAGCTTCGGTCCTCACTACCCGGCGCATCGACACATGAATCGGGTTATTTATCTGGAAGCAGACATCTGCCAGGGGCGAATCAGAATGCGCACCAGCGAGGAAGTCAGGATAGCGACGTTGAGATGGTGACGATGGCTTCGCAAATAAGGGAGATACGAGTACAGAAGGATGTGGTTATTTCTTCGTCGAGGAAAGATGATGATGATAGTTTTGAAACGACGCATCGTTGACGAGGAAGGATTGGGCAGGGGGCCTCTAAATGAGATTATGGTTTCATATAATGTTAATGTAGCAGCTCTATATATGAGTTCGTTGTTCAAGTTGTTTGAGCTGATCATCTACCGAGCTTGTCGAGTGCACAACCTGTCTCATATTTTGGGACTGTCTTAGCGACTATGACTAGACCTCAACTGACATTAGCATAGGAGTGACCTTTTATGCCCTCAGATTCATGGTACTGATCAATTTCCTACTCGATCTTTTCCACACAGACATGTAGTTTAGCGGACCGGAGATGCCCCGGAGATCTTTCGCTCGCTCCGACCCCGCGTCGCCATGTTCCGAGGTAAGTCGACGCGTCGACCTCGTTCCTTCCTCGATACCTTAGCCGTCACAATGTAGACCTGCATTGGTCTTCAGGACCACACGAAGGTTTTCTTTCCGCCCTTTGCATTCTTCAGACGACTATGGTTGTTCGCCCGTACTTTACCGAGGACAAGAAGGTGCTTCCTTTCGACAAGGTCATTGAGCTTGAGCGGATCGATGATTGGACGTTTCGTTCGATTGTTAAGGCCTACTCGCCTACTGGGGGTGAAAATGGTACCTATGGAGGCCATGTGTTTGCGCAAGCAGCTTGGGCTGCGGCGCAAACAGTAGACGAAGGCTTCCTCATTCATGTAGGCACATCTCACGATCCACCACTCCCATCTCATCTAACAGATATGGCAGAATATTACCGGCTGGTTTATCTTGGGTGGAAAGCCTAATGAACACTACACATACAGAGTCCGCAATCTCCGGGATGGGTACAATTACTGTACGCGTACTGTCACCGTCAGCCAGATTGCTGGTCACGGTGACATGTTCACCTGTACCTGCTCGTTCAAGCGGGAGGAAGGTTCACCTGTTGACGTTCAGGATGAGATCAACTTGAAAGAGATATATCGGGACGCCTTGGAAGGTAAAGAGAACGAGCCAATGGAGCACCCTGCCGCGCCAAGTACAGATGCAGTCAAGTTTCGAGAGGAATATCTACCCGCACATCCAGATCACTTCAATCCGATAGCTGGGCTTCATCTTCGGAAAGTCGACATGTCGAAGTACAACGCGCCTCGAATTTCTATCGATCGGAAGCAGCTTACTTTCTACACGCTTCGCGGCTCACTACCATTACCGACTGCGCCATACCCACCTGTGTTTCCTTCCACGGGAAAGACGTCAGTGACGCGAGAAGCGAACATGCACGCTTGCGCCCATCTCTACGCGTCAGATCGCAATTCCCTCTTCATTATTCCAAACCACTTAGACCGCGCAAGAGACTACACGCGCATGGCATCGCTCTCACATAGCGTGATCTTCCACGTTGGTATCAAGGACCTCATATTACCCCCTGAGCCGCGAATCAACCATCCTGATGCGGATCCTACTTTGTGGGAAGATGGCTCGCTACCTCTTTGCAACCTCGAGGCCTATGACAAGGGCGATAAAGACGGCCGCAAATGGTTCGTTCAAGAGGCGTGGATGACGAGAGCTACGGGTGGACGAGCACTGCATACGAGTCGAATGTGGGATTATGCTACCGGGGTGCATATTGCGACGACGATTCAGGATGGGCTAATTAGATTTAAGTCAGACAACAAACTGTAGACGTTAGATAACCTAATCGAGGGAGCGACTCGATGCCATACTAGGATTGTGTTTTGCTCTCGAAGACTGACGAGCTGGGTAAGGCACACTTTCACTTGTGGATTCCAAACGAGCCTGTGTGACTGCGCTGAGCGCAAACCAAAAGGTTACAATCACAGCGCACATATGTAGACGTTAGACAATCATATAAGTAAACATTTGCTAATATTATTTGCCTTTAAGATGTCGACATAGTAGCAAATAGGATAATAATCTTATTGTTAAACCCTAGTAGTCTCTATAATATATCAACCTAATGCGTTTAATGTTGTCCAGGTTCTCCTAATTACTTCATCGACATGATATATAGAGCATGTTGGCGCGAAAGTTTAATGCGGATGTGGAATAGTCTAGATTGCCGCAGTGAATTGGGGTTCACCACTACAACACAAAGCATTCCTCATATCAGTCCTGCCATAGAAATAATAACTTCTCCCACAAAGACCGAGGCACCGTCTCCGCTCTCAGCCCGGCCTGCACCGCTGACTCCTCAACCACAGCCTAACCAGCCTCGCTACTCTAAGCCTTCAGCATGGCCAAAACCCGTGTCACCCCTTCAAGCCTTCATGCCGATCCCAGAAAACAGTCAGCCAAGTCCACCTGGGCAAAGGCTACCTACGAGCGACTGCCGCCTGAGCTTCGAGAAATGGTGTACGAGCACCTATCGCACCTATACGAGTCGGATTTAGCATATGACTATGAATGCTCCGGTCACGTCGCCAATGTAAACTACAAGCGCTTCATTGACGAAACAATCATGGACCAGAACTTTGCGAGAGAAGCTTTTGTCTGGTACTACCAGCATGGCTGCCTGGGCCGCAAAGTGGATGCGTCACGCCTTGGTGGACTTTTGTCCAGGGATCAGTTTGGACTAGGGGTAAAGCCTGCTTTCTGCAACATGCGCTCTCTATACGTCGCTTTCGAAGGTATCCGCTACGACGTTGCACACTCCCAGGGCACGAAGATAGAGGGCTGGTTTAACCCTCTCGTTGGACTCGACCTCGTCCAAGGGTTCAAACTTACTCTTCGGGCTTATATCTAACCAGACGGAGGGTTCTTTGTTGATATAGCGGGTCTAACTCCCCAACTCGGACGCCTTGTACGTAA
Organism: Parafenestella ontariensis; assembly: GCA_021596325.1. NCBI lineage: Eukaryota > Fungi > Ascomycota > Dothideomycetes > Pleosporales > Cucurbitariaceae > Parafenestella > Parafenestella ontariensis. The sequence continues at coordinate 324,464 of JAKGDA010000008.1, read as the reverse complement.
ATTCGAGGCCAAGGGGTGCAAGGTTGTGGTATGGTTCTGGTTTAGGAAGAGGATTGGATCGCTTTTCTGTCAGCGGTATGTGGTCCATGGCGAAGGGGGTCACCCGATAGTTGGCATGCTGAATGCTACAAGTTCGGAGTGGGAGGCGGCTTTGGAGAAGCATGTGAAAGGGCACCTCTACTTGAAATTGTAAACAGAGATTACCCGACATTGATCGAAACAAGAAGGCTAAGCCTCATGGAGAAAGTTTGCGAAGTTTGGGCACTAGACTCCAAAAACTTGGAGGATATTCATGGTACTTCGTATCCATCGTTCACGGTCTTAGATGACTCCCGAAAATTCATGAGGATTCAGGGCCTTAACAAGGCCTTTTATAGTTTATCGAGCCCAAATATTATGAGAAGCATAGTTTTCGGTCTACTTACCCGCTCGGAATGGTCTCTGCAAGTTATCAATTGCAACGCGATATGCGATGTTACCCTAGAAGCGAGGAATGCAAACTGTATCACCTGAACCCCTCCCTCTCCCACAACAACGAAATGTACCGCACCCATCAGTCCTCGAACATTGAAACGGAATCGACAAAATGTCTCTGCCAATGCCACACATCCAAGCTCTCTCAACATACCAAGCGCATTCGCGCGCACCGTCGACATCGCGGCGTAACATATCGAATCCATATAACCTCGCAATACCCCCAAGCAATAAAAGGCGATCTACAAACACCTCCACAAATACAAGTACATCAACAAGACCAGCATCTACGATCACAAAAGGCCCGGAGAGACTGCGAGTTCCTACTCCGCCCAAAAAGGCACTCCTCGTCACCGAGAAGCCAATTCAACCGTACACGCAAAATGGCCGGTCAACATCGACGACATCATCGCAGTATCTGCACATGAGCCCCTATGCTCCACCGAAGAAGAAGAAGGGCTATGTGTGTTTCGGAAGAGAAATCAACGACCGCATCCTTGCGCTATTAGTAACTTTGGGCCTCGCACTTCTCCTAGCAATCATCATACCTCTCGGTATCATCATACCCCAGAAAATGATCAAGCCACTGCCAATAAACGTCTTGGTGCCGTTCTATATGAAACCGGAGCAAGGAGCATGGGGGAGATTGTATGACGCGTAGGTCTCCTTCACACAATCGTTTCTTGGGAGAGTCGTTAACATGTGGAACTTCAGAATCACAAGACACCCCGACCTAAACTTCACCTTAATAATAAACCCGGATGACGGACCCGGCAGCGCAGCCTGGCCCTCTGCAACATACATCGATGCTGTCAAGACGCTCAATGTCCACACCAACGTGCAGACACTGGGCTACATTGACGCCGCGGGCGGAACGCGCGATAATGCTACTATACGCACTGAAATCGCTACGTATGCGGGATGGGCGAACGTTAGTGATAAGCTCGGCCTAGACGGTATATACTTCGACCACACGCCCTGGAAATACGCAGATGAGGCGCGCGCATTTCTGAAGAACATCAGCGCGACGGTGCGGCATTCAGATGGTTTTGGCGACGGGGCGATGGTCGTGCATAACCCAGGGCGCGTACCGGAGGAGGGCTTGACGGCGTATAAACCGGACTTGACGGTCGTGTTCGAGGGTGTGTATGAGGACTTGCCGCGGAAGGGCAAGTTGCATGATATGCTGGAGAAGACTACAAGTAATAGGAAGGAGCGTGCGTTGCTTGTTCATTCCGCACCCAAGGATCTGGGGATCGGGGGATTGAGGAAGATTGTAGATGATGTCAGGAGGGATGTGCAGTGGTTGTTTGTGACTGATTTGACGGAGCATGTGTATGATGATTATGGGTCAACGTGGGAGCAGTGGTTGAATGTTATGTGGTAGAGACGCCGAGACGGTCCAAAAGTGGTTGTCACAAGGAAGGCAAGAATGGCTCAAACACTTCATGCAAGGAAGTTGGATTCGTGTGTAGATATTTGGCGCTACTGGTGGCTTTATTAGTCAGCGTGTGCGAGATGACTTAAATGAACACATACACATCTCTGATCTCGACCCAAACATTCGGAACTTTTTTCCGAACATGAAGTCGAAGATTCTTCTGCCGCTGTACGTTTACCCGCATTCAGGTGCATGGGATCCACTATACGCAGCGTAAGTCTCTCCGCCATACCTGCGTGGTGATATGCTAACAAGAAACAGCGTCTCCGCGTATCCTAATCTTGAATTCCTGGTCATCGTGAACCCACACAGTGGTCCTGGTGCTCCCCCATGGTGGCCCAACGAAGATTATGTCCGGGAGATTCCTCGGTTAAATGCACACTCGAACGTCACAACCGTGGGTTATGTACGAGCAACGTACTGCCGAAGACCATTTGAGGAAGTCGTTCAGGATATCGAATCATATGCGGCACGCTCACCACGCAATGCCCATTCCGGACTGGAAATGCATGGTATCTTCGTCGATGAAACTGTGAACCACTTCTCCGAAGAAGCAAAGCGCTATCTGGACGGAATCGATCACAGGGTCAAAGAGAGCAATGGCATCCATGGCGATAAAATCGTGCGTCTCGTTACTTTCTTGTTCAGTATACAACCCAGCTGACGCTAACTTAGGTGATCCACAACCCCGGCACAGCAGTAAATGCTCAGCTCGCACGTCCAGGCCCTGATATCACCGTCGTGGTCGAGACATCGTACGCACAATATATAACAGATGAGTACCAGGACTGGCTGGCAACTTCGCCATATAACCGTTCACGATCTTGCTACATGGTTCATTCTGTTCCTGAAGAAATGGTCGAAAGGACAACTATTGCGTTGCGCAAGCGGGCGGATTATCTTTTTGTTACGAGTGCGAATGCAAACTTCTATGAGAGTTTTGGGCCGAGTTGGGGTACGTTCGTTGCGGCGATTGCGGAGCCGTGAGGGGGTTGGCAGCGTTGATGGAACTGTTAGATGTGCATCGTAAAGCGGGCGGTCAGTACTAAAGATATAGCGGTTCCTCAAACTGCCCCTCGCTGAATGGACGATCCTTCTCTTCAGTTTTTGCAAAAGCACAGTTTGTGGCTGTATGCTTTCTTGTTCGTTCAATCTTCGAAGTCCTCTTCCAGTTGTTATTTGTTTATGAAACTGGCGCGCCCACTGACTTCTTTTGCGCTATTACCTTGACTTCTGAGAGACGGTTTGGAGAAATAGACCCCGACGGCTTCTTCCATAATGCTCCAGATCCTGCATCGATTCCAGAGACCATACGGTGAGTCGTTCAGTCGACGATCACGTCCGCTGACAGGAAGCCTCCTCTCTGCTAGAAGTTGGGCTACGGTTTTCCAATCGCGGGAAGTCTCAAAAGCGGGCGTGCCGAGTTCTTCTTTGTCAAGATCCCATATATGTGGTAGCAAGCTGCCGTCTAGCAGACTGTTACGCCAAAAACTATTGTCTAAAGATACCTTCAGGGCGAGGGTCTTCGACACTCGGTGCAATGTGATGGCTGAAGTGGCGGAGAGGTAACCACAAATGTGATCGAGTAACTCAGTAGGTAGGCGTTCAAGTCCATCCGGCTTTCGTGTTGGGGACGGTGTGCAGTTGTTGAAGAGTTTTCTATTAGGCGAGGCTTGAAGGATACCGAGAGCAAACGATGTGAGGTCGGGGACATCCAAGGGATTCGTGTAGTATTTCTAGGTGTCCTGTTAGTCCTATTCGGTAAGACCTGGGAAAGACGTACCTCGTATTCGCCTCCCCACCACTCCAACTTGTTCAGAGCCATTACACTTCGAGGTCCGTACCTTTCAGACGTTGTGCATAGGTTTAGCAGATCGTTTCTCATCTCGAATGATGCGTAGGCGTTGTGGCGAAAGCAATCTTGTAAGAGGCGATTGAGAACAGAGAGCGCCGAGATGCTCATAGAATCTATTCTTTTTGCATGCAGGTGCTCGATCACACGGCAGCTAATGTTGATGCACGCATCGTGCAATGGGATCAAAGTATCGGCACCTGAATCATCGCGGAGAGCATCGAACCATGTGTCCCCTCCAAAGGCAGGATCACCGACTCGAAAGTATCCGGTGTCGGCCATGCTAAACCAAGCTGGTTCAGAAAGAAACACGTCGTTACTTTCAGAGGTATTGCTAACTCTGGCTCTAATCAGTCATCGTCATACGCAGAGAGGAAGAGACCATACTCTACGTTGTCGCTAGTCACTTTATGTCTAAGAACGTGCGAAGGACTACCAAGCAGACGAAAGTCGAATAGCCACTAGTAGCTGTCAACTGAAGCACACGGAAGTCTAACGAATACGAGGTAAGCTAACGTACCTGATAGCGCTTCTCCTTCGGGTCAATGTTATACACGTCCCCTTCCAGGTCGAACGGGCCGCCGCATACTACACAAAAGGTGCCGCACTCCATCGCGAATCTGGCATCCGATCTCCAGTCCGTGTCATCGGTTTGCGAGGAAAGAAAACCACCCATGGTGTTGCTGGAAATGAGGAGCCAAGTTCTCGGGGAGGCTCACTCAAAAGCTAACGGGCGAAGGCTCTGGGCAGCCCGCCAGAGCGCAAACCACCACCAGTTGGACTGGGCGATGTAGCCGAGCTGCATCTAGAGCTCATTTTAATGACTGCCGGAGATCTGGAGGTGAGACGCCAAATCGACCTGTGCGACATTGGATAGGCCAGCTGCGATCGATGACGGTAGTGCATTTTGTTCCTGCGTCGCTGATTGGCTACTCTACAGTGGCTTCCTGCGCAACCGGACGAGGCTTGGTATGTCAGCATGTATAAAACTAACTAATTGACGAGTCATGTTGTCATGTTGTTTAAGAGAGTCCAGTGGTAACTTTGTTTGTCTTGTTCCAAACCCCCTGCCACTTTCACATATAGACGCCAGAAGCAGTATCCTCCTCTCCTGTCACCATGAACAGATAGTTACCTAGTACGTCTTTTGATGACGTGATCTCCTACTCGCACTCGTCTTAAATAACGAATTCTTCTTCATCAGAGAGATAGTACTCCACAGGCCCTACCTTCCTCTCGAGTTCGGACCTCATGAGCATTTCCAACAGCTCAGGAGCCAACTCAGGAGCCTCTTCAGGGGCCTCTTCAGGAGCCAACTCAGAAGCCTGCTCTGGATCGTCTGATAGGTCCATATCGTGTATTCTATATCCATCGGACCCCATGGTAAAAAGCACTCCTTGCGGTTTACGACGTCGTGAGGCATACTTATTGCCAAACCATTTGGTATCGGGGAGGCCGCCAGGCGGGACCACCGTATCAAACACGGTTTCTAAGTCATCTCCTCCAACCGTAACGTTCAAGCGACGTCCGATGCTCAGTCTATCTTCCATTCGATCGATTAGATCATCAAGCTCTTCATTGTATGCGACTACATCCGTCCTAACGTATAAATACTCGAGGCTGGGAAGGACTTCTGGTCGCATCTCGATAAGATCTTTCAGTTGACTAATCGCTGGCTCCACACCGTCGTCCGACATGTGAAATACCAGCGTGTGTAAAGAGGGTGGCAAACGAAAGCAGAGGCGGCTGTTCTTATCCGGAGTCACATCATCGGTATCTTGATCAGATTCGTCGCTTTCTGCGTCTTCAAGATCAACGGCATGCCACATCTCAGCAGTTGTGTCGAGTATCTTTAGAGCAGCCATGTGTGCGAGCGACTCTAGCCTCTCATCGCTACTATCTGTGATGTTTTCGAACCAATAAGGGCTCAGTTCCAGTGACAGTTCTTCTAGACTATCTTTGAGTGGGTCGAGAAGTTCAATCATCTTAGCTGGCGAGGGGCTATGAAGCGTGAAATGTTCTTCACTCCCGCCGTAGTAGTGGAATGATTTGAGCCCGGTACATGCCCGCAGAAGGGTCTGCATGTCTGCGATTTTGATGCTGCAGCGCTTCATCTCAAGCCTTCTCAAGTGACTCAGAGAGCAAGGCTGCAATATTAGTGGCATTGTTTTAGACTCATCGACATTACGTTCGATATCCGTATACCATGAGCTTCCAGCTTGAACCTGAAATGTCTTCAGCCTGGTCTTTGGCAGTAACGTGTTGAAAAATGCGACAGGCCATAAGGAATCACCGCCAGTTCCGCATACTGTGAGACCACGCAATGAAGCGAAATTGTGATGTGCCTTCCATTCTAGCATATTTACTAAAGGCGCGGTTAAAGTTAGCAAATTCCTACGTAGGATTTGACCATAGTAGTTGTCTTATGCTTCACATAACTTTTAAATTTTGTGTGGCGAATGACAATGCTCGTAAAACATTGGTATGAGATACACGTACCACTCTGAGGCCCACCTCGTAAGAATATCTTTTTAACATTTGGTAGTAGGGCCAGGATGAGTACAACGAACGAATCCTCGATTCCAGCGCGAAGCAGTTGGCAGTACTTGATATCGTACGGAATCTCATCCCAGGTCGCGGAAGAATCCAGCAAATGTTTGCACCACGGGTCATCAAACGCGTAGTTGTGGACACTCATGATATCGCGGTAGTCAATCAATCGACATCTCGGCTCGTATTGGTCAATTGCAGTGATGACACCGGCAGCCTTTGCAGCTTCCGTAAGTAGATTGTAATCGGGCTCACTCAGTGGGTCGGCGCGAAGCTCTTCTAATACATGGCCGTTTTGCGCATCATACTGGTATCTGGGATAAAGTATGTCAAGACTTTCCCAGGACTTCAAGTCCACCCGCTGAACATAATCGGCTAGCTTAGGGCGTTCGATGATCTTTTTGATAAACGGCAGGAACGGATGACACCCAGGGCGAATGTTGATGTACTCACGAAACAACTCTGGTTCCGTGACGTATCGGAGATGTTTGCAGGTCAGAGATATGTTGAGAAGATCCACTTGACGGAGAAATGACGCGACGCAAATGATCAGCTCGCCGCTCAGGTCTAGGAGAGACATTTGGATTCTGGACGCGTTCCGACGCGTCGAAAAGGAGCAAGAATGGGCCTGGTCTACTTTTTGCTAGATTTTCGAGGGGATCTATGCGACTCGCAGAAGTGGGGAGGAGGTGTTGTTTTGTGCGAAGACGTTGAGTTCTGGATGATGTCTTAGGATCTGACCGCTAGTTCGCGAGTTGCGGACCCACGCCCCACCTTGATCCGTTCTCCCTTCAACAGACCTACAGGGTCACATCACACTGAGGTACTCCCCGGTCTTCTAAGAACAAATCAGAATCCTGACTTTAGACATTGAGGACCTCCTACTAGACTAAAAAATAACAGGAATGCGACTTGGCGTGCGGATACCCTGTATATTCTAGCCTGGTTCTCTTTAACACCTCAATCGCATATACAGGCACAGTCCAAGACGCAATGAAACCCTGTGGTGCGGGGCTTACCATGAGTTGCTAGTTATCGCTTTTGACTTCGTGAATAATGACTAGGTTGCATCACCGAGCTACTGCCAATGTCAGCAGCACCTGAGTGACATACGTCTTCACCAGTTCACGCGTACGCATTGAGCTTCGCATTCAATTTGGTTACATCTATATCAAATGAAGACCTCGGAGCCTATAGTAGGATCTGTAGTTCAAAACCGTGACTCGTAATCCTCTGGAAACATCGACGTGATGAAGACACTTCTTCCCCTCTGCTTCCACTTCCGCTCAAACCACTTGTATAGTGGATGGTGCAGGTTATGCCTATACTGGCCCTGCTCTTCTGCGCAAAAGTCAAACCCAAAATAGTTGATCTTCGGTAGATCCAGCACTACGTGCAACATATGCGCCTTGATGAACTCGTCGAGTTTCTCCTTCAACACTTCTTTCTCCCGATTCACATACTCCTCCTCCCGCCAACGCGGTTGCATTTCCTCTGACCAGGTGTAATAAAATGTTGGGTCATAGAGGAGCCCTGTATCGCACCAGATGTTTTCTTCCACCCTCCAGTCGAAATCGGCGAGTTTTTCGCCGTTGGCGACCGTGGGAGTATTGAAACTAAGGTGGAGGGTATCAACATTGACGAGACGTGTGAGCAGGTCGATATGCAACTGAGTAGCGTCCGGCTCGAATGCGTCCCACCCGAAACTCGCGTAATTTGTAATGGCTTTGAACCCTTCATCGTTCGGGAACTGATGATCAAGCCACTCGTAAAGCAGCCAAGTTGACTGAGTTGTCAAAGTGAAGGCTTCCACATGAGTAAGGAATACCGGAGTAGATTCGACGAAAAGTTTGCGGGAGACGCAGCATAGTGCAGGGAAGGCGTGGAATAAGACGGTTGAGTTGTGGCCATGGTGCTTAGTCGAGGAGGCAGGAAACCCGATGCGATGGGGGAAGTGCTCCTCAATATGTGGGGTTAGCCAGTTCATAGGAGCTGTGTCAAAAACGTATCCGTAGATTTGATCGCGCAGCTCGCGAGGCAGGCGGAAGAATAAAGGGAATGGTGCCGAGGACTCCAACATAATCGCTGTGATATCATAGATGTTGAAGTTGTGTTCAAGAATGCCGTGGATAGCACTGTTTTATAATGGTATGACTGTAGCGGGCGTCCAGCTTTAGATTAACGCCCGTGGTGTGGTGGCTAATTATACCGCGCCAAGGCTTCGACACCCGCTGCTCTTCTCAGTCATAAGGTTGCCACCCCACACATGTCGGGTTCGTCTGAGTCACCATAACATCATGCCATAACATCATCTGCTTGCACTTGATATGCACAACTCTTCCTTTCTTCTGAAACTTGACGCGCAGCCACGCCATCACTTGTCGCGCTCGATCGCTGCTCATCGGCTGCTCCCAGTCATAGAAGCCAAACTGCAGCAGCTCAAGTTTAGGGTTTTCTACGAGTCTGTGAAGTTGATGTATGAGAGTGATATTATCAAGTGTTTCGTACGCATTGACCGAGCTGCTGAGCGATTTGATGGCTAGTGAGGGAATGGTTCCTGGGTCCGCAAACTCGTTGCCGAACATAAATGTCCAAAGAGCGCAGATTCGGACATAGAGCGATGAGCTCGTCGCCTTTGATCTGCTCAGGCCCATGGAAGTTGCGAAAGGCAAGCTGGCGTATCGCTTGGAATCCGGAGTTGGATGGGAAGGTTGCTAGCCACTTTCGCACCTCGCATATTGTTTCGATCTTGCGTAAGATCGGCGTGATACGCGCCAGGAAGTTCGGGGTGGCTTCAAAGCATAGTTGCTCTGAGACTCTACAAATAGCCGGTAGGGTTTTGTAATGCCGTTAGCATTCGTTTAACACCGCCGGGATGGTGATTGAAGTCGACCTGTTCCAGTCTGAAATCTTCAAATAGGTGCCCAACGATCAGATCGCGAAGCTCGCGCGGAAGCTGCAATATTGGCGACTGCAAAACCATTCTGTGGTATTTCAAATGGTACCTAGGACTGTCGTGGTATTTGCTCTGATGCGGATATGTGGTAGCCTACGAGCCAAGGCGCTTATACAAAAAGTCACTGCGGCTTACCTAGTCATGCCAACCAAGCACCTCGTGTCAAGCTTCGAAGCACAGTCTTCAAGCCATCAACATCAATGCAGCATTATCAATCTGTTCATACAACGTGACGGCTAGCAAAACTTTCTCAAATCGGCTTTTCTCATTTCATCCGGTGTAGCTACCTATGGTAGGCCCACATTCTGAACAGTCAACACGCATATTTGCAGCGCCTGATGATGCCGCGACTTCGTCGACACTCTTCCTGCACGGAATCGGGTCGCAGGGATCTGCAGTAAAAATCTCTTACTAGGAGCTTCCAAAACCCCTCGACTCGTCTCATGTAATCGCCGAATCATCGTTGTCTATCTCGGCTTACGGGACAAACTCCTCGCGGATAGCGCGCAGCACTTCTATTCAGTCTGACCCTTCTTTTTTCCTCCCATCAGCACCTCTAGTTCATACGCTCCACTTGCTTCATATCTTCTCTTATTCTCCGCTACCGTGCTTCTGACCGGTGTTCCTTTGCGCGGAAACAGATGTGTGTTGTATGTATGTAGCTTCGGTCTGCCTGGGCTCATCGTCCTGGTGAGTCCTTCAGTATATGACAGCTTTGGCATGGGGGGTGCCAACTCTTCTGCAGAGCTCTCCCGCGAGATACTACCAAGAGCAGCACGAATGTTCTCTTTGGATACGATGCGTGTCATATTGTGCGAGTCGTCACGTACGAGCTGCCGCGGGCCCTCACCGCTGACGTGACCACGTATAGAGTGCCCATGCTCTGGGCTCTTCGATGGAATAGGTGGGACGAAGTCGTCGTTGGATCCAAAGCCAGGCCATGCAATCGGTTTGGGCGACGCATTACGATTCGTATCTTTTGACGCAGCACGAAGGTTGCCGGCATACGGAACGGGATGGATGGGCAAAGGCAGGCGTGTGGGCGGCTTCGTGGGGTGGACTGGCTCCGGTGTTCGAACAGAGTGCTTGCGACCGGTGTGCAGGTTGGTGAGTGAGATCTCGTCTGCGTAGCCGGTGCCTTCATAGCTCGGGGCGCGGACAGCGTAAGATTTCTTCGGATGAACAAACGGTATGGGCTCGACAAATTGGTCATGCTCAGTCTCGTAGCGCAATGAACGGGGAATGGCACTCAGCTGTCCCATGGGAGAAAACACCGAGTTACCTGTCGCAGCACGCGACCGAGGAGTCTTCAAGTCTTCGGAGAGATCCTCGGTGAACGGGTTTGAGTTACGGATTGGAGTGTACACACTCTGCTCGGAAGCTTTTCGTTGCTGCGGATCTGGACGAGACATCCCCACAATCTCCGTGTTGGATAAGCTATGTTGCCGAGCGCTTTGTACAGCCTTCTGTATCGGGGACGGAGAATAGCGTGGGTCGTCGCCAGGGATGTCGACTTGTCTCGTGACACCATGCAGCGGACTCTTCGGCTCTTCCTTTGGTGTCCTCTTAGAGATGTTCAACGACAAGGAGCGACGAATACTGTCCGAGTACCGCTTGATAGGGCTTGGGCTTCCATTATTCGAGGTCCGTCGCGTAGGGTAGCTGCTGGCCGGAGCTTTCTTAGGTGGGCTGTGACCGCTATCACGCTGAACGACTTGTGGCTGAAAGCTCTTGATCTCACCATGCTTCTCTGCGGCTTTTCGACGAATTGCGCGCGCGCGTTGCTCAGCCAGCCACTCCTCCATCTTGTGCTTGAACTTCGGTCGCTCGACCAGACCGCCGTACTGCGGATAGACATCGCGCAGTTCTCTCTCTGTCTCGTCGTAGTGCTTCTTCGTCAACACGCCAATGCTATCAACACGTCTGTGGAGAGCCGCTCCATCGCTGTTGGGCGTCTTTTTCGGCACAGAAACAACGCGGAATGGCGTGGGCGACATCATGCCTCCGTTAGGAATGCCAACATTACCCTCCGGAAATGCTAAGCCAGACGGACATCTGCCCTCGATGAACAGAGCCAGCCGCCCATAGTACCGGCGACCCTTAACATTGTAGGAAGCCCGCACCGCATTGACGATCGGTACAAGCACCTCCTCCCAAGCGGAACAAATGTTCTTGAGCTCGAAATAATCCAAGCCCCACGGATTGCGCGCCTTACCGACTCGGAACTCTTGCAATAGCCACGCGTATAGGTGCTTCTCGTACTCTTGAACACCCCATTCGCTCTTGTCGATCACACCATACATGCTGCTGTCCGGAGTGTATTCGATGCTGTACTTGTCTGCATGCGGGTCGTAGCGGCGCGTGTCTTCGTCGAATTGCGTGTAGAACCAGAGGATATCTAAACGCGATATGCCGTTATCTTCTCCAGGGTGTTTGAGCGAGGTGGCGCGCGGCATAGCGTCTGGCTGTAAGAGGAAGATCGAGTCGCGGAATAGCGCCCATGGCTTGAGGAAGCCATCGGTGGCGAGGAAACGCTCCTCAAGAGCCTCGAGGTCAGAGATTTGAAGGAGTGAGAGCGAGCGCTTTAGATCAGGTGAGAGCTTCTCCTTGTCGCTACGCGAGAAGAATTCTCGCAAATTGCTCATGCTCGAGTTGGGCGGTGACGGCGGCATTGTGCTGCGCTGGTTGGGAGGGAAGCCGTAAGTTGTAACGCATGCGCTGACAGTGTAGAATGAACTTGCGAACGTTTACGCTGTCAGAGTGCGAATGGGAATCTCAAGAGAAGGAATTCTCGTGTAGATTTGCGCGCCACGGCTGCCACGGCGACGGTGAAAGCAGCTCACGGTAACAACCAGACCGCGGTGAATGTGGGATTGGCCAATTGCTTTCTCGGGGCCGTGACGGCATGGCTGTCGTTTGGTCCCTCGATCGCGTCACGCCTACCCAGTCCATTATTATATATATACATCATGGAAACATATTGCAAAGCGCGGATTCGAGTACAGTTTACCAGGTGTCGTAGGAGAGCGTCGCAAGAGCCGTCCCAAGTCTTTCCTTGCGATCATGTCAATAATTTATTATTACGTACTGCTATATGACCAGAACAGCCACTGCGTACGCATAGGGAAGAAATTCCAGGAGTTTCTCTGCGAAAATGCCTTTCTCGCGTCAAACATGGCTTTCCGGACTCGAAATATATGGTCTCTCTCGTCAACAACCATTAGGAACACTATCAAGTCCCCAAACTCTCCGAATTTGGTGTCGACACTGGTGCAAGCATAGCCTGTGGACAAGTGAAAAATTAATACGATAAGAGGGAAATAATCCCGGGAAGACAGCATGAGAGTGGCTTCCAGAATGCGAATTGAGTTCGAATAGTATCCATTTTGTCATTGAACACTGGGAGAGGGTGGGATAAGCTGGGTAATTGTGAACAATTCACCTTCATTATATATTTCCAAAAGAGGTGGCGGAAAAGGTTGAAAGCAGTGCGTGCACGCAACAAGATCTTTCCAGAAGACAGGGTGATACAGTGAAGGGCGTAGAAAGGCATTGTTTGGGTCCGTTCAATCCACAACTACCTCTCTTCTACCAAGTTTCTCTTTCTCGTCTTTCAAAAGGTCTATGCCAAGGCGAGCTACTTGAGTTGCACGAGCAATCTCTCAATGCGTCGGTACGTGGCCGTGCTTGAGTTTCCGATCGCTCGAAGCCTCTCATCCCCAACTATTTTCTCAACCGGAACGCCAACATTGACCTTGTCATGGTCAACTTCCTCGTCCTCCAGGTCATTGCGACTCTTTTCTGGTGCACATTTGGCGCAGCTGCACCTCCTCCTGTACCAGCTTCCGCTGGATATATCCCCTGTGCTATCCTCCCTCTTTCCAACAACTCCCAGCATGCCAGTCTTGAAGGTGTTCAACTCGGTGCAGCCTCACTCTGGGGTCACGAGGTCCAAGGCGGACCTAGAAAATGGGAGGACCTCTACGTGACTGGACTCACAGTCATACCTTACTGTTTTCCTACACCCGAACACCGCGCCGCAAACGTAAATCGCGTCGAATCAGCAATCAAGATGTGGATGACCGCGCTTGGAGGCAGATACTCGAAGGCGAATGGACACAAGATCTTGTTTCATGAGTGGACCGAGTATTCTACTTGGTTTAGCAGCTATCAACCCATCTTTTGCATCAACATCAACTCAAAAGTCGACGGCACGTGGAATATGAAGATCCCGTATAAGACATTGGCGATTTGGAAAGACGAGAGTGAGGGTTTGGACTCTGCGAGTGCTACTGTCGGCATGGGGCAGATTCCAGGGCAACCGTGGGCTCTGGGTCTATGGATGAGCTCCGAAGCAGGCGTCACGACTATTGCACACGAACTAGGTCATGTCATGGGTATACAATTCTTTCTTGGAGTAAAATACGTACGCAGCTGACAAGATTAGGCATGATGCATGAGCACCAACGCGCTGACCGCAACGACTACGTCAGATACGACTGTATGCAGCTGGACGACTTCTGGCCTACCGTCACACGCGCCCGCGCCGACAATCCCGACATCACCATCTACGAACTCTGCACCGACCCTCGGGTCGCCGCGAAATACGGCTTCAGCGGCGCTTCCTATACCCAGTCTCAAGCGTACAGCGGCAACTATCCCTGGATGCTCAACGCCGAGTCATCTTACGACTCCCAATCTATCATGCACAACGGAAGCTTTGCTATGGGCAATGAAGAGTGCCAAAAGGGACATGTGTATGAGTGTCCGTTGATAAAGTACCGGGATTCGACCAATCATGCAATGGGAGTGGAAATGCTTCCGCATTGGACGAAACCAAGTGCGCAGGATTCGAGTTGGGTGAAGAGTACGTACAAATGGACGGGGTGTCCATCTTGCAGGGATGAGGTTCGTGCGGATAGCAATGCTGAAGATCCTGAGAACTTGGTGCTTTCAGAGGACATGATGGATATGCTTGATCAGGCACGCGAGGACTACATAAAAAAACAAGGCTAGGTAAGATGATAAGGCTCGAACCAAGCTTTTAGTTGAACGCCTAGAAGTGTGTTGGCTATGGCCAACTTTAGACATATAGTATAAATTCACACTTGTCTCGTGCTCACGATGTCAGCTCAAAATGGCAATACGATTGCACTTTTACTCTCACCTTTGTCAATTCCCTTAATCTGCCATCCCCTCACTTGAACCCCTTCTATCCGACTTTAGGAACTTTATCATTTCTCCCTCGTTCGATTCTTTCTATTACTTGCTCATCACGATCTCGTTTCATAGCTCTCTTTGTAACTGACCTGTCTTTACTATCACTCCAACAATGAAAGCTGCCACTCAGACAACTGGTGGCATTCTAAAACTGAGAACTTCTCCGAGGATATCTGAACACCTGAATCAACTATTCGGCCAGACTGATACACACACCATCCACCGAGACCAGTTAAAGGACTATGAAATGGCGCGATATCCTACCCGCCAACAACGTCGAACTGGCTACCGAGAAGAATCTACTACTTTTTCTTCCGATGAATACACCTCAAACGACCCGGATGATACTACAGAACCTTCCACCCCCAAGCCCACGCAACTGCTCAGTTCATCCACCTCACATAACCTTACCGAGCTCGAAGGGTTCCTGCGCGAAGAATGTCCTGATGAGATCTCCGCCTTGCCGCCGATTACTGACTTCATTTTCGAAGAATGGCGCGGACCAAAGAAACATCTACGCCTTAAACCCATAAATGGAAAGCGCATATCAATTGGTGTAGTGGCATCGCACAACAAAGAGGACCGAGAAACTGTGTACTTGTACATGGGAAGCGAGAACGCCAACAGGATTGGACTCACTCAAGGATCGGACAACAAAGAGCTTCAGTTCAAATCGGCTCAAATCATCGAACCAGCGAAGCCCTTCCGCAGCCTATGCGAGTTCGGGAGGTTCTTCACCGAGTGCGAGAAGAAGATGTTGAGAGCTTTCGCGTGTTACATCTTCATTGCTGCGGGACACATTGAGACAATGCAAGGCTATAGAGACTTTGCTGAGGACTTCACGTCCGCATGTACTTGGATTGCGTACGGTCAAAATGCAGATGCTGAGACAAGTTCGGTGCCCCCAGTAACTGAAACATCAAACGAGGCTACTGCTGAGGCGAGTCCGAACGGAAATACAGATAATGGCGACTCTCCTGTCACTCATTCTGGAAATCCAGTCTTACCTAGTCTATCTGAGACTGTTTCACAAACCAACCATCGGAACGGAGATTCAAAAAACCAAAACGACCACGAGCTTCAGCGTGAGTGCTTTCATATCTTACACCAACTGAAGGTAGATACTCGCTAACTCAACCACAGGCCCTGCAAAGAAAATCAAACTAGACGATGCGGTGAGTATCCCAGCTATTACTACATAAGCCATTCTATAGTTCAGCCGTGCTGACCATGGTAGATATCAAGAATGCAGCGACGAAACCAAGAGCATGAAGAAGATATCACTACACTGACGAAAGAGCTAGCTATGTTTCAACGCGGCATCATTTCCATAACCAAGCATGAGCATACCATTCTTCAGAAATCCAACGAGATTGGTAACCTGCGAGAACAGCTTGATATCTTGACTGCTGAGAAGGAGGCCCTGAAATATTCCATCGATAGGCTTAAGAGGAGGTGCAGCAAAAGTGACAAGAGAGTAATAGATCTTCAGGATGACTTGATGGTAGCGAAGGAAGCGGAGGAAGAAGAAAGCGAGAAAAGGAAGGATGCGGAAAGGAAGTTGAAGAAGTATCTCGATGCTCAGAAGAGAATGGCTGCAGAGTTTGATGAGCTTGGCGGGTAGAGCTGTAGTGAGTGAAAGAACGTTGGTTTCCCTGCTGGTATGTTTGTGGAAACATCACTCGCAGCGGCAGGGAAGACACGAGTCTCAGAGACGTTAAGATCCATGACGTCTTAGCTTCTAGAAATCAGAGGTCCAAGATTTTGGATTGATTAAGAGGCATTTCCAGTGCGAATGGCAAACAACGACATGTGCCAAATATTACTTTTGGCGACTCAAGGTTGAACTAAGGAGGCTTCAAGCCCATGTGGTAGCAATCAAACTTTCTCCTCCATCCTCTCTCGCAACCAAGCATCCAAGCCCCTCCACATTGCACTCGTCTTCTCCTCTCCCTCAAGTCTTCTGCAGAATTTTCTTAACGCCTCACATCGTTCCCTAACCCACACTTCCTTCTCCATGTCCCCGCCACCATGAAGCTCGCCGGAGATAGCATGACCAACTTTCATTTCGCATATTGAGCACAAGTACGGTGGCTGCCGTACATCTTCCTTCATACCCGCCGTTCCTTGCATGTTGCAGGCGTAGTAGACGCAGTGGCCTATGCCGAGACAGTGGCCAAGCTCATGAGATACAGTTCGGGCGAGGCGCGAGAACCAAAGTGCCTGTACTTGTTGTACTGAATTTGGAATTTCACGGTGAAGTGATGCCGCATCGACAGCTGCCCTCATTGGCCCATTGCGCGAGAGTACAATCTGCTCACGTGTGGGTGGCTTGGCTTTGACGTCTTCCACCGCACACAGTTTGTCGACGAACTCTTTACAGTGACTCATGGGCCACATGTGTGTGCGATCAATGGCCTCCCGCGCATCAAGAGTGGGATTATAGCGCGCGGATTGTACGACCGCAACGCGGCTGCCGCCGTACGCTCGTCCGCAGCAAAAGTCATCGTCCTCGGTTTCATACATGTCGTGATCTATCAGCAAGCAAAGGGCGTATGCATCGTCGGGCAGCATCTCAATTGCCGTGTCTATGATATCGTCCAGGTTCAATTGCGCGCTGAAAGTACTGTCTGGAGCACGCCGCACCCGGATCCTCGTACATTGATCATTGTGCGCGAGGCCGATGTACTTGGGGAGATTGATGCGCCGACTAGGCTGGCGATGCTTTTCCCAGGCGGTCCATGATAGCTGTTTCAGGAGTACTTTGACGTTCATCCCGTGATAGAATGCTCTCAGGTAGTCCGCGAATAGATCCACATCTAGGCTCGCAGCATCGCCCGATTCCGCCGGTCCCTCATCGGGTTCAATCGTTGGCACAGCCCATCCGGACATGAATGCCACCTCTTTTTGAATCTCAGACACACGAGCAATGTACAAAGAGTCTCGTCCACTTTCTGGTATCATTTTATTCCTAGTTTTCTCGTATAGCCAGCTCCTAGTGCTTTGCGGAGAGCAGTCAGGATCGTAATTGAGTTCATCGTGTGGTAGCACCAAAGGTGCTGGGAAGGTCCTTGGTGAAATGTTGAGGACTTTCTTTGGGAGTTTGCCAGACTTCGTTTCTGCTGCTGCGCGTTGTTCGGCATTTGGTTGTTCGTAGCCGGCTAATGCTGCGAAAGGAGAAGGTGTAAGCTGTAGAGTAGTGTGCTTGCAAGACATGATGAGGAAAGCAATGGATGATTATGGGGACTGAAAGTGTCTTGGAAGACCTTTTAAGGATCTAATGTTGTTGCCTTCTCTTTCAATCGGTACGAGTGGCTGTGCTGAGTTGACTTGTGGCGCTAACTCTATTGAGGTTAACCTTGACCTGCGCCTCTGCTCTTGCAACTCCGGCGTATAGAGAAGGCTCTATGATTCTAAAATATAAATGCGAGGAATCAAGGACAATGCTGAAATGTGCGTCGGGTGAGTCTGGTTGTCAATTGGCGTCCGCTCAACAGATTGCAACGCTGATATCGGGATGGTGATTGTCGCGGCAACAGACCCCTTGTTATTCCATCGCAACCAAGTGCTTGCAAGTCGATGAAGCCGGCCTTTAATTTGCCCTATTCTCATGGCATGGCCGCCTTTATGCTCCGTTCGTAGTCTTGTCCTCTACCACAACGGATCGTTTCTCCCCCAGTACAATAAACTGCCCCCAACCGCTACACTGTTGAAGATACCCACATAATGCCCCGCAATCTTCTCTTTCACCCCATATGCACGCACAATTACTGTATCGGCAACAGTAGTTACCAGTCCCGCCAACACCGCTATGCCCAAGCTCCTGCGATCCCTCAACACCAATCCAAAAGTGAGTAGGAGAATACCATTCTGCAGGTTGCGCGCTGCTATCGCGGCAACCAATGCTCTTTTTGTCTGTTCTCCCTCGGACAAAGATGAACTTTGATCAGACGGTGATGAGCTGGTGCTATTATCGGTTTCGGTGAACAGGCTGTCAGCGCTGCTGCTGTTCGTTGATGTTGATTGGTTTTTGGCCTTGGATATAGGTAGACCGTAGCCGTCTGCGAAGGTAACTGGGTTGCGCAGGCCGGCTAAGCCGAACGGAATGAGTTCGAGGGTTGCGATGATGAGGGCAAGGCATTCTGCTGGTGGGGGAAGGCGATGCAAGAGGTTGCGGTTGTGCGTGGACATTTTGACGAATGATTGCTGGGGACAGGCACTCAAGTCTCGTGATGGAACGTGGGAAACAACAGATTTTGTGAGTAGATTTGGACTGAATTCTGGTGTTAGAATAGACGTTGAAGACGGGCTTCATATATAAAGCGCTAGATGTGTACATGTACGAGCCTCATTGGACTCTGATTGGTTGGCTGCTGGATTCGGACTTCGGAAGGCGGGGAGGTTACACCTTCCGCGTCATCGAAGATTTGAGGCATCGGGAAGAAACCTTTCTATGAGTTGCTTCTTAGTAAGTAGGAACAACCTCTAGCCAGTAACCGTCACTCACAGCTCCCTCCTCTAAACCATTTCCTCGCTTCCGTCAAATCAGGCATGATACCTAGGTACTAGCATGGGCGCCACTCTCGCAAGAATGAGCAGCCGAGCACGACGCACACATGTCAAGAGGAGGAAAGAATTATGATAGGAGAACACAAGTATGAGCATAGGCGCTGTCGAGATACGCTTCAGATGGGGTTGTTTACCGAGGGACAAGGCTCCGGCGCGCCCTTGCTAAGGGAGTATCTCTCAAGCGCCTTCGCCTCTAGGAGAACCTGATAAGCTTAAGCTCACTGTGAGTCTTCGAGAAAAGACAGTAAAGGGGTCATGATGTTGGTGACGATCAACTTTGAACCGCGACTCGAGGTTAGCTATGGGAATAGAAGCAGGCCACCGACGCACGCCTTGTGTCGTCACCCCCAGATCTACGCATACTCGGTCATTCTAGTCGTCTACTCACAAGCGACCTTCAACTATGAAAAACCTCGAAAAGTAGCTGTGTAGTGCCCGTTCCAAAGATTCGCCGTTTCCCGGCGGTGTTGCTGCGGCGCCTCGCCTGTCCAAAATGCAGACGAAGGTTCAAAGGTCAGACCTCGGGAAACAAGTGAATACTTCGTTGCTGTGACAGTCTCTGGAAATTGTCCATCTGGGTGTTGCGGGGACCAAATCGAGGTGAAACGTTCTTTCTTTCCTCACGTTCCGCGTGGGTGCGCGCTTTCCTTCAGCTATGTCTCCACACAATGTCGGGCAACGAGCACTTCTTTCACTCGTCGCACCACGCACCGTGGGAGCGCCACACAATATTTAAACTGCTCTCACCCTGACTTAATCCTCTCTCCACACAAATCTCCCCTCTACTCAAGGCCTCGACCTCAACCTCCAGTAGCTTGAAGAGACCCACGACTGTGTCCCTCGCTCCTTCCTCTCTGCATTTGTCACACTTACTGACATCGTCACCCACACACATCTCGATCCACACACGCGACTTGATCACCGCAATGAATAATCCTTCGGCTTTCTGGGCGCAGAAGCGCAACCGAGTCACGTCTGCGGACTCGCCGACGCCTACCATCGCTGAGCCACCGAAGCCAAAGCCGGCGGAGACTTCTTCAACCAAGAAGGGCTTCGTCTTGAAAGGCATGACGAACGGTGCTACGAAGACCTCTGCGCCTAGTTCCTCGAACGGAAAGAAGACTGATTGGGCAGATAGCGAAGACGACGACGAGATCCTGAGCTCCTTCACGAAGACCCCGCGCGTCATTACCTTGGAACACGAAGTCGCTCGGAAAGACGCGCGCATTGGCGAGCTGGAGGCAGTCGTTGGTATCAAAGATGTCCGCATTGGCGAACTAGAGGGCCAAGTTGAGGAGCAGAGCCACACCATCGTCAGCTTGCAAGCCCATGTGGAGGACAAGTCCGCATTGATCGAGGAGCTCAAGCAGGGTAGTAGTGAGCAATACCTCCATGTCCAAGAGCTGGTGGCCGAAGTGGACGAGAAGGATCGCCGCATTGTGAAACTGGAGGCGGAGATCGATCAGAAGGGCGCTATCATTCGAGACCTGGAGATGAAGTCAAACTCACAAAAGCAGGTATCGACTGAGAACGTGGAGGCACATACCGCTGCAGGACCCAAGGGCGCTATCGCGAAGCTAGGAAAGGTTAAGAATGGCGTGTCTGAAGTCGCTCCGGCTACGACCGCTGACACGGCGGACACTGTCGAGGCCGTGACGGCACAGCCTGAGACGCGTACTACGATCGCCACCGAGTTGCCGGCTACCGAGAAGTCAAAGGAGACGCCATCGTCAAGTAGCGCCTCGGGACCGGCCTTTGGGGTCTCTGACTTCCCCGTCTTCGCGACGCCAGCCACCATCAAGGCTGCGCCTCCCCACAAGATGCCGAAGAAGTTGACCTTCCCGATCGACTTCTCCAAGTACGGAAAGAAATCAGTCACTGTTGCTAAGCACCTCGAAGCACAGAAGGGTAGGGGTACTCCCGCTACATTCGGCCTGGCTTCCAAGCAGCAGCGTCCTAAGACTGATGCGGTGCCGAACTTCAACTTTTCCTTGGACATTCGCCAGATGCCGCACGGTGAGCGTGTCATCTACGCTAACGGCCCAGAGGTTACGGTCAACATGGGTAATGTGAAGCTGGCGACTCTCCCGAAGTACGTCCTCATGCAGTGCTCCAGCAAGGCCTACAAGTACTTCAGCGAGAACCCAAATGCCACGAGCATCACCTTCCCTGCCAACTCAATGGACACCGATGCCGCTAAGACACATCTCGCTTGGATGGATGAGATGACCTACCAGGGTCGTGTCTACTCGGTCACCCTCAACACGGATCCGAAGTTCGACCAGAAGAACCTGAAGATCTGTCGCGCTGCTCGCGTCCTGGGCCTGAACAACACTTACGTTGGCCACTTCACCAAGCAGTTGTGTGACCGGATCCGCAACGACGAGGCGTCTGCAGAGTTCACGAGCCTCGTGTGCGACCTTGCCTACCCGGAGAACGACCCCATCTTCGAGTGTTTGGCCAACAACTTGGTCAACCAGCTCATGCGCAAGACCAAGAAGCCTGAAGATCTCACGGCAATGTTGGCCAAACATGATAACCTCAAGAAGAAGATGGAGGAGATTGAGCTGCGCTGGGCCAAGAAGCGTGGCGGCCGCCAGTTTTCCTCAGTGATTCCAGGCACTGGATCCTAGACATGTCCTAGGAGAACAGGTCCGCAAGGATAGCGGGGAAAGGATTACGGGATACGGCTCATCTTGCGCGAATGAATGATGTGATGACGCTGGCTAAAGGCTGAGCGGGTTGGAATTTTGCAGCGACATATCTGTCATCTGATGGACATTGGAGACACTCTGTATGGGGCGTTTACATGTCTAAAGATCTTCAGGCTGCTATATCTTGGTTTCGAATTGTTTTCTGGCTTGTACAGAAAGGTATGATATAGGCATCATTTAGTCATTGATAGTGATATACTTAGCCTTCGGTAGTGTTGCGACTTTCAGCGGAAGCGTCACAAGGCTTGTAAGGTGTTAGTAGCATTATAACAATCAATCGTCGCCTATAAATGTAATTGTCTCATGCAATCACCTGTGCTTGATGTCTAAAGACGCTGTGTAAGAGAGCAAGCCTTTGCATCGTACCTGACCTGAATTGATAAGATCATTTCGTAGTAATTATATGCAGATACATACTTTGCCTATTTTGTAACTCTAATCATACATCTCTCTTCGCAGTCCCATTTCCCTTTATTGTGCTTACATCTGGCGCCCCAACAAGTGCTAACGTCTCGATTCCCGCAACACCGTACAAGGCCGCCGCGTTGGTGCTCACCCACTTCGCCTCGTCAACCGGAATCAACACATCACTCCCACTAATCCTCTCCGTCTTCCACGGCGCAGTAGGCGCAATCCCATCCTTGCTTCCATCACCGAGGTATTCAGACCACACGCGCGGCACAAGCGTCGCATTGTTGCGATGGTTAGCGACATACGCAGTGTAGCGTGAATGGCCCTGCTTGAGATTCAAGGTGCCGAAGTCACGGCCATAGCGGGCCTTTTGCTCAGCTTTACTAGCGCCGTAGTAGTAGCAGTAATCCAGGAAGGCATCGAAGAACGGTTTCGTAGTATTCTGCGCAGCAGGGCCAAAGTGCTCGATGAGTTGGTCGATGGTTTCGAGAACGCCAAAGACGCCAGAGAGATGTGAGACGGTGATGTTTCCGCTGTTGGTTGGGTCTGTGGGCGGTGGCGCCCATGCTCCTGTCAGACTGTTGTATAGCGCCTCGCCTGTAACGAAGCCGTTCTTCAGCTTTGGATACGTCTTGATGGACTCGAGGAGTTTGGCGCGCGCTTCTTCCCAGCGTGGGCCCCGACGCTCCCACTCGATGAGGTAGGCTTGTGCTAGACCAGCCCAATCCGTGCCAAAGTTGAGGTACAGAGCTTCTGGGTCGGGAGTGTACACGACGCTGGGATCGCGTACCTTGCGCCTTGCATCGACGAGCACAAAGGCCTTGTCGACGTCGAGGACTTCGTGAACGAGATCACCGGTTCGCTCGTCTCCACCAGAGATGTAGTAAAATGTCTTCCTGTACACCGGCGTCGCTATACGCGCTTGCTTTGCGCTGTCGCCCCAATGCTGCACGCCATGTCGCGTACCGAGGCCCGTGAAGTTGCCCAGATGGTAGGAATCCACCTCCCCTCCGTGACGCACTTGATCATGCGCAAGACGGTACGCATCAGCACGTCCGGTGCGGAGGAAAAAGCCCCAGAAGAACAAATCGGGTGACAGCTCAGAGTTGTCCCACGCATATCCTCCAATATCGTATCTCCACTGATGGCGGTCATCATCATAAGTATGGATGATGTCGCCGTGGTCCCAAAAACCGTACCATCTGCGCTGCTCGACTTGGCCCTCGTAGAATTTGATAAGAAAGTCCATATTAGACTCGATTTTCTGCGCCTCGGCGGACTCAACGGCGCCAGGAACATCCCAGTATGCGCCGATAGCTTTGGTGTCGCGGATATACTCGGGCTCCGGGATGAGGACGGGCGGATTGTTGGTGTAGTTGGTGAGGATGGACAACTTGTCGGCTGAAGGCGTGGTATCGAACGCGTAGAGATAGAGCTCATTCGTGCGACCGACGCCATAAGGTGTATCGTAGCCACCTTCGTAGTCCTCGTAGGTAATCTCCAGCGCATCAAGTTGCTTCGCATACGTGTCCTGGCCAAGCCCATCGTGATACGGCCTCACATCCATGGGCCCAGCTTGTGGGCTGTAGAGCCACAAGGTGATTGACCCAGTATCGGTAGCACCGTTTGAAATGTCCAGGCTGGTAGGGTATTTCTTCCAAAAGTCACGTAAGCCCAGGGCAAGACCACCCACGTTAGCACCACCCAGGTACGCAAGGCCACCCGAGCGAGTACCGCCAGGAATCTTGACCCAACTCTGGCCCGCCTTTGTTCGCTTCTTAAGGTTAAAGCCGTCCGAGGAGAGCTGTGTCAGTCGGTAATCGCTCCAAGTCGGAACCCATTGGAGGCGCGTTGTGACTCTTTGATCCCAGGTAGACGCATTCGGCAATAGAGTACCATTGTACTGACCTGACCGCACAGCAGCGCCAGGATCTCGGCGAAGACCTGTGATGCCTTGGACGGATTCATGAAGTAGTCCACCATCAACGCCGGCGATACGAATATGACGGTTGTAGAACTCTTCGCCTGCAAGGGGCACATCGAAGCGGATGCCGATTCCTGAAATAAAGTCCACCGTGCTATCGCCATCGTAGATGATAGTATGGATGATGCGGATCGCTTCCGAGTTGGCGTACAAGTAAAATCGCACCGTAAAGGGAAACCAGTCAGCATGAGCACCCGCTCCGTCAATTGTGTGGATACCAGAAACCGTGACCAAAGTACGTGCTGTGTTATCTTCCGATACGGTCACATTGGAGACCTTACTGGCAAAGTTGAAGTACTCGATGCCCTCCGGTTTGCCGTCCTCATTGTCGTCCGGTGTTCCAGTCTGAGACCTCAAGATCAATCGACCATTCTTCCCGACAACCTTGTCGCCCGCTTCGATCGAAGATACCAAGATGTTTCCCGACTTGGGAAAAGTTGCAGTGACCTTCCCCGTGTTGATCACAATCTCATCACCAGAGTCGCTAACCTGAATGCCATTGGCCTGTCGCCTGAAACGGGACCGCGTCGAGTTCCCGGGACCAGAAGCGGTGATGGTGTATTCGTCCGCTGGAGAATCGCTTGCGGCGATGGCATGTCCAGTCCACTTCAACGACCCATCAGGCCAGTATGCCGTGACCCACGATTGAAGCTGCGCATCACCAGAAGCCGTGAAAGTCGTCGCGTTGGCAAGGTGCTGTCCACGGGGCCATGGAAGGCCAAATGTCACCCCGGCGAGGTATTCTGGCGTGTTCTCAAGCCATTTAACCTTTACAGCGTTGCTTTGAGCCGTCGCACAGCTGACAAGACCAACGAGACCCACAACAGTCCTCAACATCTTGAAAATGAGCGAGGAAGCGTCGCGAAAGTGACAGCCAAATCGAGAGCCCAAACTTGGCTATTCAAGGGTTCCTATAGTGTTCAATTTGTACCTGCATCGTTAAACCGTACACGGGGCTTCGGCCTTGGTGTCGGTGGCATTGCGCAATTCAATTTCCGGTCCACCATGTCAATTGCGGTAGGATAACCGTTGTGTAGCCCGCACGCAATACGGACTCCACAAATCGTGCTATAACATCTTCAACAGGCTTGGATGTGTTGCTTGGCAGCATGCAATGCGAGAGGATTTGCGGGGGAGGCAGAGATCTGCAGGTTCGTGATAGTGTGGAAATTTCTCCGCAATTTATCTTCGGGCCAACAGCAGCCGAAGTGTCGGATTCTCGGGCTGATGCGCGCGGAGAACTTCTGCCATGGCATTATGGTAGCAAAAACGACCATATGTAAAGGCGATGACGCGAGCATGTTGTGGTGTACGTTTGTTGAAGACGCGGGCGAGCATTGAGTTTAGGTACGTCGCTAGAGCAAAAGAAGAACTAGGGCTCTACCCACCATACCAGCACATCCACCTATTCGGCAAGTGCCACTCTCTCTACTTTCCATACTTCCCGATGAAAGCCTTGACTTTCGGATCACTCAAACTCAACTCATTACTCTCGGCTTCTAGCAGCTCACGATCCTTCTCCTCCAGTTCGCGCTCCATAATCTTCAACTGCGCGTCTATACTTGCCTTGGTCAGGCTGACCTGCTGGAACGGTGTATGCTTGTACAACGCATTCAAAATGACTCTCAAATCACCGTCTGCTTTGCTCGACCGCTCAGCTAGTCTATCGTGCGTCGAAACTGCGGCGGACTCGTAGTGATCGTGCAGCTTCTTGTCTCGCTCGAGTTGCGCCTGGATCAGCGATTCTTGGAGAGCTTCGATGCTGTCTTGGTGGAATGAAATGCCCGCGTGACGGAGTGCATCCTGAAGCGCGGCGGACAAGTCGAAAGTTTTAGTAGGCTTCAACTTCACCATGGGAGTAAACGCTGATGTGCCGGATGTCGTTCTTTTTCGTGTTAGTGTGGGCGCTGCTGCATGTGTATCGGGCATGCGCTTTGTTGCAGCTGCATTGACGTGTGCGAGCGCCTGTTGGAGCTCATCGACGTCTTTCGTGCTGGTAGTGATTGTGTCGAGGCGTTTGCCCATGTAGTCGAGCGTTGACAGGACCTGACTTTGTTAGTCTTATTGAATGTAGGATGCTAGACTACTCACGTAGTTGAGCCAAGCACTTCGAGCCTGCTTGTTCTCTCGGTCCTTCCGGTCCTTCATCTCAGTCATCGGCTTCCTTATGTCGTGCTCAACTACCATCTCAGCCACGGAGGCGATCTCGCCATGCAGCTCTTCCATCTCAGCTTGCAGTGCTGCTTTTCGCTCTGTCAACTCTTGTTCTGATACATCCGCAACATCGTCAACTGAATGATCAGATAGAGTGTTTAAATAGACAGAGTCAACCCGAGCCTTGACCTCTGCGGTTCGAAAGGCAATGATAGCCTTGCACCACTGCTCAATCGACTTCTCATCTTCGCTAGCTTCAGCTTCTGTGACAATCTGCGAGACGATCCCTGGCAGTCGACTGAGAATCTGATCGTCTGAACTGAGTCGCTCAGCCAAGTAGCTCTTCAACGTAGATTTCTCGGTGTCTATCTCCCGTTGTGTCTCGGTTAACTCCTCGGTAAGAGAGGTTGAGACATCGTCGACCTAATGACTCAATCAGCACGGAAGGCAACAATTTCTCGCCCGACATACCGCAACATCCAATCTAGCCTTCTCTTGGCCCTCTTTTCTTCTCCTCTCATTCCTTGCATGCTCGACACTCATGTTCGGCTTGTCGAGAGCTTTCAGCTTCATCAAAGCGTCTTTCTGCACCTCAAGAACTTTGCACTGTTGCTCGATAGCTGCTGTCGAGCTCTGCAAAGACTCAATGGCCGATGCAATCTCGTGATCAAGGATGGGACGAATGGGCTCGCCTTCGCTTTCGTACTGGTGCAGGAGCCCTTTTTTCTTCAACGTCTGATACCTATAACCAGCTTAGCAGATTAATTCAGGGAGTATGCAAAATACTTACAGCTCTAACTCTTCTTTCGTCAACAGCGTGTCCTCATGCAGATACTCCTCCACCCACGTGGCGGCTTGCTGCTTCGTTTCGTCATTTTCAAAGCCCAGAAGTATCTTGTCCAAATCAACATCGAGCCCTCTCTCTTCTAATACATTCAGGAGATGATGAGCTGCTTGTTCTTCCGCCATGTTCGTTGCGTTGTGTGTGTGCAGTGTTGATGTTTTCGGTGAGGGCCGATGTGGTTAGGGTCTTTAATTCGATACGGGAAGCCGCAACAACCGGTCGCGCAGTCGCGCTTTCTCAGACCGTGACGCGTTTTCCCGCGATTCACCATATATCTTAGCAGCCACATTTTTACTACACGATACCACTCTTTTTGACAGTCGCCATGTCTCCTGCTGTCCTCGAACCCGTGATCTCATCCTCCAACCATCCCGAAACCAACAAGGAAGCCACAAACGGCACCGGACCACCTACAAAAGCAATGCCCCCCAACAACCCCGCGCACGAAGAGCACCAATACCTCTCTCTAATCCGCGACATCCTCGCAAATGGCGAGCACCGCCCCGATCGCACCGGCACCGGCACATACGCCATCCCCTTCCCCGCACAAATGAAGTTCGCCCTCTCGCGCCCTGCGTCCGACCCCTCACAACCACCCGAGCTCATTCTCCCCCTCCTCACCACCAAACGCGTATTCCTGCGCGCCGTAATCGGAGAACTCCTCTGGTTCATCGCGGGCGCCACACACTCGAAACCGCTCTCAGACGCTGGGATAAAGATCTGGGACGGCAACGGCTCGCGGGAATACCTGGACAGCGTGGGTTTGGGACACTATGAGGAAGGGGAACTGGGGCCGGTGTATGGGTTCCAATGGCGGCATTTTGGCGCAGAATACAAGGGGCACAAGGAAGATTATACGGGCCAGGGTGTCGACCAGTTAGCGGAGATCATCGACAAATTGAAGAACAAGCCGTACGATCGCAGGATTATACTGAGCGCGTGGAACCCGGCGGATCTGAAGAAGATGGCGCTTCCACCGTGCCATATGTTTGCGCAGTTTTATGTTAGCTTTCCGCGGCAGGAGGAGGGTGTGACGGAGAAACCGAGGGGCGTGTTGCATTCCCTGCTGTATCAGCGGTCGTGCGATATGGGGCTTGGTGTGCCGTTTAATATTGCGTCGTATGCGCTGTTGACGCATATGCTAGCTCATGTGTGTGATTTGACGCCGGGCACGTTTACACATACGATGGGTGATGCACATGTCTACTTGGACCATGTGGATGCGCTGAAGGTACAACTGGAAAGGGAGCCGAGAGATTTCCCGACGTTGAAGATCAATAGGGAGATTGGAGGAAGTATTGATGGATGGAAGGCAGAGGATTTTGAGGTCGTGGGGTACAAACCGCATGCGAGTATTGCCATGAAGATGAGTGTATGATTACGATAAATGCTAAATAAGGGTATCTTTTATATGTGTATGATGGAATAGCATGGACAGGTTTGGGTACATGCAAGGCTAGGACGCGAACAATTCAACATGTGTATACCATGGGCGTGAACGCGTCTCCTTTCCAATCTACTGCGGGTTCAAAAGGGATGCTTCCAACTCCCTCACCTGCCAGAACCTCCCAACATCCTCTGGAAGCTCGATCCCATTTCTCTCCGCGAACTCCCTCCAGTCATAAACCGGCTGTTGCCAAGTCTTCGACGAAACCACAACCTCTCTTTTCAACGGTCTCTTCTTAAACCGCCTTTCAATGGTTGTAGTCGGCCAGTCCACCTTATTCACTTCGCCTCCATCTCCTCGTATGTACATCTCAAGACACCTGGTGAACCAGCTCGGTACCCCTGTGACAGTGACGTCTTGGATTTCGAGGGCGAGCCGGAGGGCAATAAGCGGTTCAAGTGCAAACAGATATTTCTCTGCACGTAGAGCGTCTTCTTTTTTCTGTTCATCATGCCTTCTGTAGTCTAGGTCCCCAGTGCAAATGGTCAGTTGCTTCAGGAGCGACTTGCTATCCCCTACGTCGGCGTCCTTGGTCAGTTCGGTGACGAGGCGCTGCAGATCGTTTCGAAGATGGCGGCATGATGAACCGGACATGGGCAGTCCCGGTACGATGCGCAGGTTCCTGATATCGCGGACGGTGTGGAGACGGCGGTGTAGGCCGAGCGGTCCGAACTTTTCGGCGAAGTTTTCGGTGTACCTATGGTAGACAGTGAATTCGTTGAGGTCGAAGAAGATGGCTGGCGGTGGGGATCATTAGCAGATGATACACGAGCGGCGTTTGACAAAAAACATACCTCTTGCCTCCTCAGCTATAGCCTTCACACAAAGTAGAGTGGAATACATGCTAAGTGGATTCTCCAGTGTTTTAGGCGGGTCAAAGCGTGAGATATCAACATCTCTATTGATAACGGTGAGGAAAGGATCCGTACTGCCCTTCTCTCGGGCTTGCACATTCCACTCCCGCTCTCGGCGTGGCTGCCAGCCGTGGAAGGAGATCGGTACAAACTTGAAGCTTAGGTTTTGCGGGAGTAGGTAGCTAAGAATATGTCTCTTCAATTCCGGGGGAAGTTTTCCGAAATCGAAGACACCGCGCGGGACGCGTGCGTGACGAAGATCGTTTGTGGCAGTGTGCTGACTAGGTTGAGCAGGCTGGACGAAGCTGGTAGATTCAGTCGCAGAATCCAAGTTCTCCTGAGTGTCGACCTCCTCTGACCTATCCTCAGAGAAGAAGTCCTCAGTTTCGCTCGTTTGGTCCTGGTCGCTCATCATATCAGAATTCGAGCTGGCTGAACTACTCCTTTCGGCAATAATGCTGGTCTTATATAAGTGATGTTTCAATGTTTGCGTGTGGTTTACGCCACAATGGGCAAATAGCCGCTGCTGTTTGACCTGCCCAAACAGCAAAAGCCAGCAGCGAGGTGGGATCGATTAGGAAAGGTAGGTGCGGTATGTTAGGAAAGTAGTGTTTCGAAGAGATATGTACCGCAAGGCGTGCTTGTCTCTTTCGAACACTGAAGCGGAAGCAAGATACCACAGCATGAAAAAAAATCGTAGTTTGTGACCAAGACGTCACACAATTTCTTGTCTTTCCATAAGCTCCTTGATACCAATGCGCCAGATGTACCCTGTCGGCTGTCGTGTGCTCAAAAACCGAGCCACGAAGATGCAGAATGCGTCAATCTCCACATTGTACCGTTCCTTTAGAAGAGCGTAACGCTAATCATCGGCCATCCAGAACTTGTCGATATTGTCCGGAGTAGGGATATCATTGCGCTCTGCAAACTCCTTCCAGTTCAGCGTCGGCTGATACCACTTACGCGTGGTGACCCACGACTTCTTCCATTGCGTACTCCAGGAATTGCGACGATGCCTGACTTCAACAAGCGGCCAATCCACCTCTTCAACCTCGCCTCCCTTTCCCTGAATACACAGCTGGAGACACGCCGCATACCACTCCGGTAACCCAGTAACCTCGACGTCCTTTATACCACGCAGGCTGGCCAGGCTCTCAACGCCGAACATAAACTTCTCAAGATCCTTTGGAGGGTGCGTTATTTGATGATAGATGTTCCTTTGATGATAGATGCCCCTGGTGGGAAGTCCAAGTCTCACTGTGACTTTCAGCTCCTGGAGCAGCGACTTTCGGTTCTCGTCGTCAGCATGTTCTTTGAGAAGTTCGACAAAGTACTCTAGACGCGACCGCTGACGCTTGACTGCCCAATGACTGTCGGTGTTGAGCAGAACATCGATGTGGATGCTACGTAGATTGCGAAGCAGTGGAAGTCGGATCGATGTTCACCCAACGGACCGAAAATAAGTGGCGATCTAAGAGAAACCGGGAAGTGTGAATGGCCGTTGACAGTAAATCTGTATGTATTTGAACCGTATAGAACCGCTGTAAGTTCATTAGCTTGGGCCATTTCGATGATTTGTAGGGCTTACCTTGCGCTTCGCTTGATACGAATTTGTTGACACGAAATAGTTGCGTCTCCACAGGAGGATGTTTATGGCGGATGAGGCGCTCATTGTAACCACGTCCAATCACATACTCAAAGGCATGACCAAACATAGGAACAGGCCTTTGTGCTGCATATGCAAGCCATTGCTGTTTGCCATTTCGGTCAGGGCCATCCCTTTCGAAGGCAATAGTCACATTGTGTGGCAGCACGAACTGGTAGATGTAAACGCGCAGTTCTCCAGGAAGGTCCAGTAACCGGAAGGCTTCGCCGGAAACAGTTACTGGATTGGCCGATTTCGGTTTGATATGGCCTTCTTCATCGTCGCTGATGAAAACTACCTCCTTCCCCATGTGCGTCTCGCCCAAGATCTCCACCTCATCAGAGAGTTCGGAATCCAAGTCGGAGTCAGCCAAAGGCATGTCCGCGGGCGTCATGTTGCTAGCTGGAGTTGATAGAAATAGTTGCTGTGTGATTGTTGCACGCGTAGGTAATAGGTTTTTAGGCCGTCAAGGCTGCGCATTATAATATGGCGAGAGCCTTTGGGGCTGCGCTAAGAACCACAGGCAGCAAGCAGCCTTGGAGCCTTGCAGCCTTGCAGTGAAGTGAAGTGAAGACAAACTGTCGATGAAACACGGTATATGCCTAATGAAGAGTGCCCAACGAAGAGAGACTGGAAAGTGCCGCCCAAAATCTAGTAGGAAGCACGGTTGAGTACTGTCGCTTTGGTGGGGTGTGTAGTTTTAGGCAGTGACCTGTAGCACATAGGCAGCAGCGCCAAGGCGAGGCTGTTCGGGAAAATGAGGCTGAGCAAAAAGTGAAAGAGGCGGTGCTAAATGTAGCTGATCCGTGTGCAAATGAGTGCGTCCAAGTCCAAGGACGCGGGGAAGGTCGTGTAGATTCCGCAAGGCGTCCGACGAGTCTCCAGGCCGGCCAGAACGAGGAGGACGATAGCACCAGCACACAGCGACAACGTGTAGATCTTGTACCAGACAGTATTGACTGCTGGTAGCACGACATTCGTGTCTCGACCTCTCGCAGCCTCCCAGAGGATGATACAAATCGTTGTGAAGACTAGATACGTAGCGAAGGTGATACCCCGCGTTGATCGGTTGATCATGGGTACAGCTATGCTATCTCTTTGGATATACCTTCGAATGGCTCTCCAATAGCTGGACCTGCGAACCATTCAGTTCAAGGTCGCAATTGCTATGCCATGTCCGCTTCTAGCATTGAACCCTGTTGTCGTTGGACGAGCTGGTGCTTGACGAACACGATGGAGCATGATTGGTCTAGAGCCACCATCAGGACAACGTCCTTTCATCTTCTCCGTGACTTCATGCTACCTGCTCGTCTTTTGCCATCTCTTCCGCCAGCCACTCAGCCTCCCTCCGCATCTCCTCATCACTCCTCGGTTTCCGACTATCATTATCGACCGCGGGAAAATGTCCCTTCTTCTCATCTTCAGCAACATCAACCCTAGCAGCCCTCTCCTTCTCCTTCAGCTGCTTATTTAGATCAGCATCCTCACTCTCCATCATCCCATATATAGCATCCGTGCCGCCCTGCTCCTCTAGATCATCCTTCTTGCGCGGAATGATATGCGCATGCACATGCGGCACGCTCTGGCCAGCATCTACACCATCTTGTATAGCGATGTTGAGCGACGAGGCGGCAAAGACGCGTTCCACCATGCGCGACACGCGCTGCACGGTTAGAAACAGGTCCTGCACCTCTGCGGGAGAGAGGTCGTTGAAGCGCGGCACGACCCGGCGCGGGGATACGAGCACATGGCCCGGTAGCAGTGGCTTGAGATTGACAATGGCGAAGGACAGACGTGTCAGGTGGAAGACCTAGCAGCTGTCAATAATACTGTTCATGGAGCTATGCAATCATGTCACAACAGCATCTCCCACTGCCAGTTGTAAAAGGACGTCAACGCACCTGGCTCGTCACCACAAAGGTGCCAAACTTGATGACATCCTTCGTAAGCGGCATGGCCTCCTGTCTTCCCCGCACAGATGTTTGTCGGCCGTCTCAGAAGTTATTCAGATACACGCCAAGGTATCTCACGCAGCTTGTGTTGTTCGAAGTCGGATCTGGGGCGGGAGCGTTTCCGAAATGGAAGCTCGTCTCGGCTTCCATGCATGGGGGAGGCGGGCAGCGTTAGACGAAGCGGTCTCGGCCCTTCCTTGACCCTGTCACATGCCGCAGGAAGGGCGTGGTAGTTTTCTGGCAATTCATTCGCGTTTGCGAAATCCTCTCACCTTTACGTGGGGACAAACTATCGTGGGGTTTTGCGTGTGTCTGACATGGTCACGATGACGGCCGCCTACGGCCTTATTCGTAGAGCCCCTCACTCTTACACTATAAATCTACCTCGTCCGCCGCAGCGTGTTGGTGGTCAAGAGTGAGCCTTTGCCCTTATCCTGACTCGTTGCTTTTGTGGAGCACTGTGGACCCTTTTTTGTTCAACAACACCTTTGTGCTTCACTTTTGCCCTAGCTTTGTTTGCTATCCTCGTAGAAACTGCCGAGAGGGTCTCAAAAGTCAGCTGAAGATTCTTGGCTGGTGTATTGGGTTTCGCTCTTCAAACATATCACTCCGACACAAAACATTTTCAGACCCATACATCTGTTACTTGTCTGACCGGTGGCCAAAGCGTAGGATTGTAGGACACTGCGGGTGTGACTGTGTCGAACCTAATCCGGACGCATATAAGACAAATCGGACTTCCTCCGCCGGACTTGGATTCCACAGCCTTCCAACGACTACAGAGAGCGCGCGCAAGCCGAACACACGCCGAACATCTGCGGATACAAGAACCACGGTTCCTGGTCGTCGGTACTTGGGTGCTGTACCGCTGATTTGGGCCAACAACATTGATAAATCCCGCCACGCAGACACCAACCACATCGAAGTCGCATACACACAACACTCGCGCAATGGACATCGCCGCCTCGTCGCGCCCCTTCTTCGCCATGCCGTCCCCCACACCCGAAGAGAAGATCTCCCTCCAAGCCTCCAACACCGTCTACACATACCACTGCCTATGCAGCCACCTCCTACTCGCCACAACAACGCCGCTCCCCTCGCTCCCAACACGACAACATGCCCTCGACAAAGCACACATCATGCCGCTCCCGCCACCACCACCTCCCGCAGCCTCGAACCGCAAGAACAACCCACAGCAGACTTCTATGGACCACTACGGCCTGCTGCTCTCTACGCGACAGGACCGCGACGCCGAGATCATCACGAGCGACGAGGGCTTTGAGAAGCGCTATGTGCAGCGGTGTGGACGCTGCAATCTCGCCGTGGGTTACCAGCTGGATTGGCAGCAGTTTGCGGCTGACCGGACGGGGCGGAGGGACGACTGTGTGTTCCTCCTGCCGGGCGGCTTCGTCAAGACGGCCGATATGATTCTCGGCAAGGCGGCTTCGGCTGCAAGTGGTGCTGGTGGAGCAGGAGGAGGGATCGGGACGGTTAGCGTGACGGAGGTGAAGGTGTAGGCTCCCCACTATCCGCTGATGCATCTACATCCACGTAATATTTTGACTGGGATTACGAATACCTAGTAGACACTTATGTCTACATATGACGGAGGTCTGGCGTTACACGGTGTCATTTTTTGGTTTGTGGGGAAGACGGACGATGGACAACAGCGCGCATTTGCAGCGAGTAGCAAGCAGTCATTTCTTGACACAAGATACCCCCCATTGGCGAAACGCGCAAGGCTTCTCATGCTACGTAGAGCCTACATGTTTATAGACAGCGTCCCTTATGGATCCAAAAACAGAGTTTATTTCCCTGTTTCACCATGCTAGACCGACTAACATAACTCCTCCCCCTTGTCGTGTGTGTGGTGACAATCCAAAAGACCAATACAACGCCGGTATCCGCATGCAAAAACCGTGACCCGTTTCGTACATGCCGCGTAATAAGAAGAAGAGAGACAGAATAGACAGAACAGCAGAATCTAGTTCTCTGCAATCGTCTTCACGAACTCTGCACACTTGAATTAGCATTTGTCCTACCCGCCCTTTTCTCTCAGACGATGAGACTTACCCCTGTAGTCAACCTCGTTATTGCTCGCATCAATCGTGCTCTTGAACAGCTCATCAACCTCCTCCTCGCTCATCTTCTCGCCCAAGTTGGTCAGAATGTACTTGATCTGGCCCTTGCCAACGAAGCCCGAACGGTCCTTGTCAAACACCTGGAAGCCACGGATGTATTCCTCGATGTCGAACGGTTCGCGGAAGCCGCCGGGGCGATTGAGGATCTTGGAGAAGGTTTCAAAGTCGACTGTGCCGCTGTTAGCGCTTGTTGCGACTTCTGCATATAGGCCATGGGGAGAGGAATAGGGGACGTACAGTCTGCGCCAACACCACGCTCCAGATCCGTAATCTCAGCAAGCGTCGGGTTCTGTCCACATGCGCGCAAAAGGTCGCCCAGCGCACCGCGGTCGACACGTCCGTTGCCGCGCTTGTCGAAGAGCTGGAAAGCTTCGCGGTAGTTTGTAGAGGCCTGATTATGGTTATCCATTGTTGTTCTTTCCTGTCCTTTCGCGAGCTGGTTCGTTCGTAGTCTAAAAGCAGAGGGTCGAGGTAAACGTAGAAGAAAGAGCGTGTAGTGTGTCGCACAAAACCAACGCAAGGGGTGGTTGTTTGTGTAGCCAGCCGGTCGTCCCTGCTGCTTTGCTGCCCACTTGGTTGAGGCGGTAACAAGTCGAACCGAACCCTGACCAACCCGCCAACGAATAAAAATGCGGAGAGCGGGGCCATGTGATTGCGCGAAGGAGAAAGGGTCTACTCACCATTGTGTCTTTGTGTGTCTGGAAGATGAGTTGCAAACAACGTGTATTTTCGAAGCTGCCAAAAATCGTAGTATGCGGTGTGAGGATTAGATCTGTTGACTGAAGGGGCCTGTTTCTGGCGTTTTGAGCGTGGGCCGCGCGCTGCGTCGAGCGCAAATATTGCCCGCCAAGCGTGGTCCCGCGGTCGCTCTGGTAACCAGCGGTGAGTTGAGTCAGGCACCA
This sequence comes from Parafenestella ontariensis, assembly GCA_021596325.1. Lineage (NCBI taxonomy): Eukaryota > Fungi > Ascomycota > Dothideomycetes > Pleosporales > Cucurbitariaceae > Parafenestella > Parafenestella ontariensis. Next base: position 288,354 of record JAKGDA010000008.1, on the reverse strand, counting down.
ATTGAGCAGCTTTGAGATCAGGCTTTCACACAGCTCTCGCGCTCGCCACATGGTGCAAAATACTTTAGCGTATACCTGGAGGCTCTGTTACAGCACGGTGAAGCTGCGTATGGCCGTCTCGTCTCGCTGCTCTTGATGCCACCGCTTCGACTTACACGAAAGCATCGTACCATGCTGTGTCCGCACCGTTCAAGCAGAACGATTAGAGTCGATTATTCGCTTTCGTGTCATTCAGTCATTTCGTTCATGCTGTCGCGCCATAGCTGAATCTGCTTCCAGTCTTCAGATCATCCCTTGTGCATCGTTTATGAACCTCAACCGACCTTGACACCACAACAGTACACCCCCACAGCGGCCGGAAGTCACCGCCCAGAATGCTTCAAGACAAGTGCCATACTTAGCTTCCAGTTCCCTCCCAACTCCCCACAGCCTACCGGCGTCACTGCATCCACGGCCGCACAGCACATCAATTTTGCCACCAGGTAGTAGGTGGATATGAAGCCATACAGTAGTCTCAACGGGGCACATTCATAGATCATGGTCGAATGTGTAAGCGTTCTTTGATTCAAATGTAAATGCCATGGCCTGTTTATTTGACACGGTAACATACGCAGTTAGAAGTAACCATACTCCCTATTTATGAACGCCAATGAACGTTCGTTCACCACGGTACATATGAATGCTTCGCGCAAAATGGTCATCATCATCTTCCTCTTCCTTGATCCACACACCATCTACCAGCTTGGCACGAACCATCTGCTCGTCCAGACTGCCGGCAATACCTCCACCAGCCATGCGCACCTCACTCGCTTCAACAACGGTTTCAATGCCCGCTTGCACCGTGTCCTCCTCGCCCCAGGGCAAGGCCTCAATGTCGATTTCTTTCTCTCTGCCAAGCAAACACATGATGATGACCATAGCCCCGGCCTTGGACATGACTTGGTTCGCCTGTTTACACGCATCGTCGTTGCAGCACTCCAGACATCCCTCGAGGCAATGGCATGTCTGTAACCTCTGACATGCCTGTGCAAGTAAGGTGTCGATGAACTCGAACGCCTTCGTGCTGATGCCGGAACCGCTCGCTCCTCCTTTTGCGTCGTAGAAGGTCAGTCTAGCTGGGCGCTTACGCTGGGATTCCTTCTTAGCAAACTCCTTTTCGGGGACTTTGCACTCTGTGCGTACGTCGCCGGGCATGCTGATGACAAAGTTGGGCATGAGTGAGAGAACCGCGTGTTCGGCAGCGTGTATACCGGCGGCGATGTTGAGGCGTCTGGACTTGAGGATGTCCATAGCTGACTTGGGGACGTCGAGCCACATGCCCTTGCTGAACAGTATGATCGGCGGATTGTCCACTTGTACTGCATCCAGAATGCGTCTCTTCTTATCAACCTTGAAGAACCCGTAGACGATCTGCTGGATCTTGATGGGTCCATAGAAAGCTTTTGACCTGGAGCCAGGGATACGACGTATAGCCTCCGTCTCCACCGGGTCGATGTCTGTGTAATCCCGCTGCTGGGTCGTCCAGTCTACTTTGACGTATTCGACTTTGGCGAGCATGCGCTCCTGGCTGAACTCCTTAACGAGATACGTGTTGCCCTGATGTAGGAATATACCGCCATCGTACAGTGTAAAGAACGCGCGGCTCGCCTCTAGTTCTTCCAGCACGGTATTTTTACCATTGGTGACGTCGATGATGGCGAAATGGTCTTCTTCTGTATCTCGAATGGCAACGGAGCGTGATGGCTGAGGCAGGAAGCGTTCGTTGCAGTGGTAGAATCCTTCTTGATCTCTACGCATACGCTCTCGCGCGATTTTAGGGAGGAGAGACCCGAAATATGACTGGTCTGCTTCGATGTTGATGGGCATTTCGTAGGCTGCACACTGGACGTGGCCTTCAAGGACCAGCATATTCTCTAGGTCGACCTGCAATGCGCAGTTCGGTTTTGTAAAGATTTCGTCGGGATTTGACATATAGTACTGGTCGGTGGGAAAGCAGTCACCGACTAGTACTGACAGGGAGTCCTTGTTCCTCCGACCAGCTCTGCCGCTCTGCTGTCGAAGATTGGCGATCGTGTAAGGGAAGCCGACTGTGACTACCGCGTCCAAGGACCCGATATCAACACCGAGCTCCAAGGCACTGGTAGCCACGATACCGCAGAGTTTACCATCGAACATCTCTCGCTCAATTTCTCGTCTGTCCTGTGGCGTATACCCGCCTCGGTACGACATGACTCGGGCAATAACTTCCGTCCTCTCAAGATTCGTCAATTCTGTTCTAATAGCAGCCAAGAGCGCCTCGCACTGCTTCCTGATGCGACAAAACGCAATAGCCCTCACACCCCTAAGCATGAGTTGGCAAAACAACTTCGCAGTTTCTGCCATGCAATCTCCGCGTCCAGACGTAGGATCTCCAGGGTCCTTGAACGGCGTGTTCCAGCACAAAAACTCTTTTCGGCCAGAAGGCGAGCCATCGAAGTCTGTCAACTTGACCTCTTCAACACCGAAGATGGTCTTCATATGCTCTTCAGGGTTGGCGACTGTAGCTGAGCAGGAGATGAACTTGACATGACGGTTTCCCACCGCGGCGCATATCCTCCGTAGGCGTCGCATAATGAAGGCCATGTGTGCTCCGAACAGACCGTTGTATACATGCAGCTCATCCACCACCACGAACCGAAGATTTTGAAGAAATGACCGCCATGCGCCTTCTTGAGGTAATATTGTGATGTGCAGCATGTCCGGGTTGGTGAATATTATGCGGGCTTCCTCACGGATATGGTTTCTGTCACTCATTGGAGTGTCGCCATCGAATGTTTCCACGAGAACTTCCTCGAAGCCAGGCATGAATCGCAGGAGCGCCTTCATGCTCTTTCTTTGGTCTTGCGCCAATGCTTTCGTGGGGAAAATATACATCGCTCTTGTATCAGGCTCTTGTTCGAGCTGGTGTAGTACCGGTATTTGATATATTAACGACTTACCGGAGCTAGTCGAGGTGGATACGATGACATTGTGCCCGTCGTACAAGTTGTTTATGGCTTCGGCTTGATGTGCGTAGAGCTGTTCTATGTTCCTCGTATTGTAGAGCGCGTTTACCAGGTTCTGTGACATAGCGAAGTTCAAATCGCCGTTTATAGGTTCCTGGGGGTCAAACACGCGATGGCCGTCCGGGACAATCTGGCCAGTGTACCACTCGAGCGTCTTGATCTCGTTTAGAATCTCTGGGATAGACTTTCGTTCTGTAGGTATCGTGGCCGGTATCCGTGATCTGTCTGGACCCGGCGTGTTACCTCTCTCAGTCGGGATAGGAATGAAAGCCAGGGAGGCCTCTTTGAGCTTCTCAACCGCATCCACGCCCTCGTCAGCGCCCTGGTTGAGAAACGCATTGACCGCCGACGTAAACTTCACATTCCTCTTCTCAATCAGATTCATCATCTGCTTCTGGCTGAAGACCGGCATCTTGAGATCCTCATTACGCAGCTTTGTTGTTGCCTTGGTCGGCTCGCCTGTCTTCTTGTGCTGAACCTGGCGCTTCAAGTCGCCATCAATGAATTCAAACAGCAGCACCTCCTTATGCTCGCCCTCGTCCGGTTCCGGCATCAAGATGACATAGTCCTGCGCTCTTCGCCCCTGCAAGTTATCCTCCGAGCCCATCAGGTTGATCTGCAGCATTGCTTGGTCCACGTATGCAAAGTTGATTGCTTTCGGGACCAATGCCGTAATTTGCGCTACATCCTCAATCACCAGCTCGCGCTTTATATGCCCTTCAACTGTGGTTCGGAGGTTGTCAAGGGTGGTGGCGAGGTTCTTGCGCGTGCAACAGAATGTATAGACGAGGTTCAGGGCGCGATGGACCTGAGCAAGCTTCGTGAAGTGCTCTGGCCATACTATCGACGTTTCGACGAGCGTGGAGGATCCATGGCGGACCAAAGGAGGCTTTCCGGTGCCATTTTTTGCTTTCGGAATTCTTCGAGGCTTCTTTCCCCCATCGCTTGTCTTCGTAGGCACCGTCGTGGTCGTCGCAGGCTCATATACTGTTTCGGCTAATCCTGCGACGTGAGCGCCTTCTGCGGCCGGTGTCGCTTCTGTAACCTCATCTTCGTCGGGAATCTTCCGTTTTCGCTTGCGTATGACTTGGTCTGAGACGGAGGCTGCCTTCAACCGGGGCATCGTTCGGTCATGATAGTGTTCGCTCTGTGTAGCAGCGTAGCTGAACTTTGTTCGAGGGCGGCGAGAATCGATGACGCAATGTTGCAAGAAGGCACAATTCGGAATAAAGGCAGGGGGCTATGTAATGGCTGCCGACTTCTGCATACTATACTGGGAAATCGGCCTGCCTCACAATCGCTTTCAGAGTCGCGGAGGCGATAGTAGAGCCTGTACGCGATGTGTGGAATGGCGCGCTAGCACGCTCTCACGTGCCTGGGTCTGTGCGCCTTTGCGCGGTTTAGTCCATTCGAGTATTCATGAAGAACAACAGGGGCTTGATTGATTTCAGATGGTTGTTTCTTTTGATTCAGCACAAACATCAGCTCACATTACCGTAAGCCCGAAAAGACATAGTCCGCGCAAGCATGAACACACCACCCCTGGGTATAAAGCAAGCAGCTCAACATCCCTCCCACATCCCCACAACCTCACCGCCCTTGAAAGTACAGAAAGGAATATCGTACCGCGCGAACCCCTCGCTGAATGCAATACTGAGAGGACAGAAGGCCAAAGAAATAGGGAGAATACCATAACCTCGTAAATAAAAGACAGATTTCACTCCAGTCTGGTATACCCGTCCCAAAACCAGAAAGTTGCACAGTAAAAAGCAAAACAATAAGCTGTACCAGGACGTCAAAGACATGGCGTCCGTCATATCCTCAACTCCACACCAACTCTTCACATGCTGCCCGCGCCAGGAACGAGCATCTCAATGCACTTCGTCAGCAAATTGCTCGCCTCATGCAATAACTCCCACCTCGTTTTCTTGAACATATCTCTCATGATGATTAGAAGACCTAGACACGCATTTCGGTCTGGGATCTTTGCAAGATCATCAGGTTTTGCGACGCCACCAACTCGTTTCAGGTAGCCCACCATATCCTTGACTTTATCCTCATACTTGTTGAGTTGGTAAGGGTGTTTGACGGGACCATCGAGTGCGAAGCCGTACGACCACACGATGAGTGTTGCGAAGTATAGTACCCACGGTCGATTGAGGAGGTAGTCATCGCGCGCAGAGTAGGAGAAGCCGGTAGTGGGTGACGTGTTGGGGTTTAGGCTGTGGTCTCCGGCAACAATGACATTGGAGAGGAAACGGAGAGCATAGAAAGTAGCATCTCGGGCACGCGCGGTGGGCGCCCAGATCTCTTTCATCCTTCGTTGAGCGCCGTTGTAGTCTTGATGCGTTATCGATCGGCCGAGCAGCCTACCAGCTCCGGCGTAGATCTGGCAATCAACAATATCAACATGCATAGCCATGTGTGCCAGGTGGTGAAGAACAGTTCGGGATTCGAAAACGTTCTCGTCATCCAGGCTATTCGAATACGCGTGTGCGTTTGGCGCAGAGAGATCGTTCGGTCGAGCAAGCGAGCTATCAAAATCCTGCTTCCAGAAATCAAAAGCACGAGTCAAGGACCCTCGCCACTTGTCACGACCGCCCAGTGCTTGCGTCACACCAAGCGAGCTTACTTGAAGATCTCGCTGGTTCATGTGCCACGAAACGCTGAGCAAACCTGCCATGAGAATAGTGCGCCCAAACGAGTTCGTTCGTACACTCTGTCCGTTTAAGGTTTTCTTAAGGCCATCGAGGAAAGACATCGGCTTGACGCCGTTGGAATGCAAACTCGCTTCTACCCGACCCACTTCTGAACTGCTCGTAGCAGACCATAGAGCTTCGTCACAAGGTAGCGGAAGACGCATCTCGTGTGCAACCATGACTGCACTGTGACCAAACATCGTGGCATGTATACTGTCCATGACGAATGCGGCGAATGCTGCTCTCCGGGTAGCTTCATTCGTGATCCAGTGGTTCCACCATTCGTCCGGTGTGTTGACTCCGCCCAATGAGCCACTCTTTCCGTCTTTGACGCTTGGGGGTGAGTCCATTGCCGATCTGCCGATCAACGAGCTTCCTCGCCTCATCAAGGTTAAAGTTGTGGCATGGTGGATATGAGCTCGCTCGTGCAACGGACGCGTAGAGTACATCTTCTCGAAAACCTCGAGGAGGAGCAGACCCTGGAAGATCCAGAGCTTAGCCGGTGGGCGGAAATCAACATCCATGAATAGCTCCCATCGTAGATGCCAAGCTAGGAAGTTAGACAAAGCTGAGCAAGCTTGTGTCGTTTCGTGGCCATAATTCTTCTCCAGGCACGATGCGCCCAAACACATGATCGAGAGCAACAAGAGGTCAGGACAGGTACTCGCGTTGAAAGTCGGTTTGTGTAGGATTGGGAGCTGCGGATGGAAGTGAACCCAATATGAGCTGATATACGTCTGCATCATGTGCAAGCTGAGGACGTGATGATCATCGTCCTTGTTACCCTCGAAGATATCCTCCTTCTGCTTCTTGACGGGTGCGTGGTCGGTCTCGTTGAAGCGGCCACTGATAAGGTCAAGCAAGTCTTTGCGCTTCTCTTCAGAAAGCGCAGATTCAGGCAGTGTGGTGTCTAAGATGCTGTGGACAGCCATGGGGTGAGAAGGTGGTGCCGGGTTGTTCAGGTATCCTGCAACTGATGGGTCATAGTTGAAGTAAGGCGCTTGTAGTCCGATTTGAGAGGATGCGCCGGCTACGGGGTTAGCTCCGCCCGGGTAGCCCATCGGTGACGCTCCGCCGGGACCGAACTGATTATCGTTGAACAGCCAAGCAGCGAAGTCGTCAGCCATGGCAAATGGCGACCGACTGTAACCCTCACCACCGAACATTGGGATGGCATACGAAGGTGTCTGATCCATTATCGCCTCCGATACGCCGTTCATGCGTGTATCTATCTGCGAGGTAGACTCAACGCCATTCATCGGAGTCTGTCCAGATGTGTCATTGTAGAACTGGTTCTCCTGGTCTCTCGATGCAGGCGTGCCCGGTGGCTGAGGATACTCTGGTGGAGGTAAGGACGAGAAAGGGGGAAAGGTATGGTGTGATTGAAACCCACTTGCTGAGTTTTGATAAGCAGTTGACGCTGCTGAGGGAGGATATGATTGTGATGGTGTTATGGCAGAGTTGTAGGGTGAACTCGAGCCGTACGATGAGAGGTTCGAGGTCTGGGCACGCAAGTCCGGTCGGGTGAAGTTCCCATTGCCCACATGTGGGGAGTTGTGGAGCGAGGCTCGACCTCCACTGTAATTACTCAATGCGGGTGGACGTGGTGGGGGTGGAAAGCTCCCAGTGCTCTGGGACTGCATATCGTAAGGCTTAGCCTCAGAGCCACTGCGATACGCATCGTCACTCCCTGCCCGTTGTAAGGAATCTTGCCTGCTGATATTCGAGACGGGAGAGTGAAAGTTTGGCGGTGACATGTGGCTCCCAGGGCCGTTGTTGGCTGTTCCAGATGCTGGAGATTGCATCCCATGCTGTGTTTGGTTCTTGATGCTGAGCGCCTTGGTAGCTGCTGCATTCTTCCCGCCCAGTGCTGCAGTCACTATGGGGTTCAGATTGTGCATGTTGAAGGTATCCTTCCGCAGCAATTGCGAGCCTCTCGCGGTGTGTCTCTCCTTGTGTCGCGCGCATAGGTCCTGTCGGACGAAAGAACGGTGGCAGTCGGGAAAGTCGCAGTGGTAGATTTGCTTGGGGTTGTCTACAGAGAATTAGCAAGCTTCGCTCGGAGGAAGATGCAGCTGTAAAATTGGCCTGGTGAAGTCTATGTCGCCCTCAAAGTCAAAGCGTGCCGGGGATTGGATGCACTCACGATTCAACTGGTGCCGGTACAGATGCTCGGCCCTCGAGTAGCTCTTCCCGCAGCCCTCGTGTGGACACTCGAACTTCTTGTCGAGTCCCTTCCTGCTCCGCCTCCGCTTCCTCGAAGAGCCCTGTCCGTCGCCGTCTGCGCCGTCGCCCGTATCGCCCTCGTCGCTCCTGTCGCGCCGTCGCCCTCGCGTCTCACCACTATCGGGCGAGGCGGGGGTCGGCGGCTCATTGGCACCGACGGTGGTGTCCATCTTGTCTCCAAACTGCGTCTGAATCTTGCCCAACTCGGACGCGTGCCCAGCATGCATGGAGAGAATTTGCGCCGTCATGGCCGGTGGGCAGGGCGCTCAATGTCGTGTGTCGCGACTTGTTAGACAGTGCGCGTCTCTGGGGTAAAAAGTGGAGGTTGTGTAGCCTGGTGGCGGGAAACGACTCGCGTGTCCGGGTGCAAGAGGTGTCGGTGTTAGTCAAGGAATCTGGGCGGCGGGCCTCCGCGGCGGGCGTGCATGCTGGTGGAAAATCACGCTACAGGCTGGATGCTTCGGTGGGAAAAGAAGTGCGTGGGCGTGCTGGCAGGTCAAAAAGGCCTCACGGAGATCAGGTACCAGTGGATAGATATCGGGATGTGTTGCTTAGTTGCTTAGGGCGCTGTGGTCGGAGCAGGAGTGGGTTGGGGTGCGCGAGGGGTGCAGCGCTCAGCGCAAATGGGCCGAACCCTGTCCGATGACTTGCAGCAAGGGCCTCCTCAGTGGTGCGGAGGCGACCTGCGACTATGAGCTTGTCGCGGCGAAGCACCCTGGGACGTGGGGAAGAGAGAGGACTTCGTGGGAGAAGATGGGGCGCGGGTCGGTCAGTGGATATGGGATGGAGCAGGCCGACACCCGTATGTAAGCTACCGCGAGGGTTGAGGGCGGGCTAGCCGTCGCAGCGACCGGGATGCAGAGTCGCGAGCCGAAAGCAAAGGCAGTTGATCTCCGCAGTAGCCGCGATAAGAATGCGGGCGCCCGTGGCTGTGGATAAAGTCCAGGCCAGCCTCGCAGCGTGTGCACTCGACGCGCCCCAAGCTGGCTGAAGACGTGAGGGGTAGGATGTGGAAATTCCCGCGAGGAGCCTCTGTGGACTGAGCAGGCGGAGCAGGCGGAGCAGGCGTCAGCAATCAATACTCGAGCACGGCGGCATGCAATGCGAATATGCGACCTGGCACTCGACCACCACCCGGCGGATTCGAACTTGGCTCGCCCACCACCTGCAGCTCTCAGTAGCAGAGTGTGGAGAAGCGACGCCGCCTCTGGGCGTGGGGGCACCAGCACTGGCACGGATCCTGTTCAAGCACGACAGCTCCGTCACCATTTCTCGTAAATACATGGCCAACGTTGGAGAACCGCCGTCTCTTTGGCTGCGGGTAGAAGAGTTGATATCAACGCGTGCCTGTTTATGCACAGGGCTGCAGGCATGCCTCGCATGAGGCGCGGTTATCTGCACCCACTCGATTTCAACACTCTCCCGGTCAGTATCAACGTTTGCTGTGTCCAAAAGTGGTGTCCTATGCTTCGAACCGTCATCATCTATGATGACCCAGTGCTATCGCTGAAGCCTCACGCTATCCACAAGCTAGCATTCTCCGATCGTCAAACTCACTGCTCCTGTCCTGTTCTGCGCGGCCCCATCCGTACCTAATATGTATATGTCCTAATCTCCACACCTCATCACACGTGCGCTGCATCCCGCCGTCCTCCTCTCCACCAGTCATGCATTTCTCCATTTTTCCATTGGCTATTACCGCCTCATTACTCGGCTCGTCGGCCACAGTGCGTCTGTGCTGCACGCCTCTCCAATCACTGCCATGACGCCTCACCCCAGATAATACACCTGCCAAGGATCGAGGCTAGTGGCTTGCCGCACGCTGAGGTTGCCCCGGTGGTGAGCTCAGGTGAGCCAATGGGGAGCCGGCCATGGCCAATAGTGAGCTGAGAGGACGTCACTTTTGTTTTTGCGGTAGGGGAGGGGACGGTCGGAGCGGAGCGATGGGAGGAGGTGCGCGCAGATATCGGTGAAGACTGAAAACTTTGCTCGATTGGAATAGCAATCGATTGCTGGCGGGCGATACGCAGAAGAGCCTCACTCGACTTCACGTGTCTTCTATGGGGAATCACGCAGTGTAACATGGAGCCTCGCGTGCCTTCCTGCTTCCGTTCCTCAAGTCCGCCATTTGCGCCCCCATCGGCCGGCCAACCTCTCCTTAGACATCCTATCCCATCCCTGCTCAAGTGTACCGAGCATCAGATTTCCGCCTCAGCCTCATCGACCAACATTTGCTTTTTTTCGTCGTTATGTTTCAACAACGCCCTCTTGCAACTTCCTACGCACAATCCATGTACTAGCATACGCCTCAAACAGAGCACAAACCAACCACGTGTCGCGGCCCTGGCTGTATAGTCTCTTACTTGATCTTGATATTGTTGCTAGTTGCCTGAGACGGTGTCGCCTTGTGACAAACGTGCATACAAGTCAAGGATTCTATCTCGGCCATCTTCCTCCGAGAGATATAGATACGAGGTCTCTTTACCATATCGCTTGCAATGCTACCTTACTCGGTATCTCGGCAACCTTCGCCTGCTAAGTTGAGGCTTGCTATCGCTAAGACCACCAATGTAGAAAAGATAATTACAGGAAGCATCTCAACAGTCGCTAAGATCGGCAATCTGCACCCCTTCCCCTGACTTCTCCTCCTCATCAGCCTTATCGTCTAGCTGAGTAGATCCCTCAGGTTTTTCCGCCTTCTCCGGCTCCACAACAAACCCAAAGTCCTGGAACAGCCGTTTTCGACCAAACCCAACCCCAAGCCTATCTTTAGGTCTCCGAACCCGACGTATTTGCAGTAACCTTTCGTGTCAAATATGGAATATGTTCACTCATTAAGACTTCAACCACTTCACCAATTCTCACCGTACACGAGCACAGGACGACATATCGTCCCTAAATTTGCTGGGGCCAGAGGGTAGGCATGGCGCACACACGGGACTGTGGCGCGCTGCTCTTCCATGTTGTCTTCGAGAACGATTATACTATCTTCCGCCTGAAAGCTTTGTGAGAATGAGGACCGAGCAGTGGTTCCACCAGGTGTCCAGGGGAAAGCAAAGTCGATTTGTGCGTACTTTACATGTAGGCAGGACCATGAGTGCGGCGTGGTCTTCCAATCAGCCTTGCGTAGTAGGCCTGTGCGGTGGTGTTATGAATTCGAGCACCATGAAGTGACATCACGCGAAAAAACGTCCTGTGGAATCTGCCAGTTGAACATACAGTGTAATCAACCTGTTGCTTCGTATGTATGTCAACTTCTGCGATGATTCATCATCACAGCATTTAAGCTTTGAAGGCTAGGAGTGCTGAGGCAAGGCTGCGAGGCTTGAGTTGAGGGGCGCAGAATCAGCATGCTCAGCCACAAGTCAACCCCTGCACTTCCACCATCAACCTTGCGAGTGTTTCGGAGGCTGCGCCTTCTCACAACACCTATATCTGCGAGCAGCGCTAGAGAATTGGTGATCACTAACAACACTATCACTTTTCAAAATGGAGCCATTATCAGTTATCGCTTTGACAGGCAATATCTTGCAGTTTGTAGAAAGAGTCGGCCTCCTTATATCAGCTGGTCGCGAACTTTCAGTCTCAGGCGCCAGAAAAGAGAACATCGAGCTCAGTACAATAGCACAGGAGCTTCGTGGTCTGGTTTCGCGAGTCATCTTGACGGAAAAGGAAGAAAACACCCAACTCAGCAATGACGAGAAATCAATCCGTGCTCTCGGTGAGCAATGTGATCAAGTGGCACAAGAGCTTCTTGGAGTGTTGAAGTCTCTGGAGGTGAAGAGCAGAAATGGCCGCTTTGGCCCTGTCGAGAGCTTTTACAAGGTGCTCCTTTCTGAGTGGAAGAAATCAAAGATTGATGCTTTGCAAGAGCGTCTGGATCGAATTGGAATACACATACAAACACATATCTCATCTTACGATGCAGGGAAGATTTTGGGTCGATTAGAGGAGCTATCAGCTCACAATCGTCTGCTTCATGGACATAGGAACGACGAAATTATTCGGCTGAAGAACCAGATAGCTGACATCTTTGATGGCATTAGCATGAAATTGCAAAAACAAGAATCGAGGAGTCAGACGATGGCAGCCTTGCTGAGTGCAGCGACCAGCGGCTCTCAGTATGCCACTGAGCAATTCATCCTTGAGCATTTGCGGTTTGAGGAGATAGACTACCGGTACGAAAATATCCGCGATGCGCACAACCACACGCTCTCCTGGTTATTTGACACAGACGAGCAGCACAGTCCTGCCACCTTTGATGAATGGCTGGGCTCTGAAGATGATCTGTACTGGGTATCCGGAAAGCCTGGTTCCGGCAAGTCGACACTGATGAAGTATTTGAATAGCAGTCCACGTACTGTTGAGAAGCTGAAAGCCTGGACGCAACAGAAGCGTCTTATACATGCCGCGTATTTCTTTTGGGATGCCGGCAAGTCGATCCAAAAATCACTGGAAGGCCTCTTACGCACTCTGCTGTTTGATATCCTACGTCAGAACCCGGATATGATCCCACAAGTTTATCCCAATATCTGGCGGCTCTTCTCATCCAATAACGATGAAATACGTGCAAAGACGTCAACTTCCACAACGGCGACAATATCACTGTCAGTTCAGGGGCTTTTGAAAACACTCAGGATTGCAAGCGACGTCGCTGCCGGCTTGGATGCAAGATTCTTCTTCTTAATCGACGGCTTGGACGAATACGAGGGTCAGCCAAATGACATAATCGAATTCATTTCATTATTGAGGAGTCTTCCCAACGTGAAAATCTGCGTATCTAGCCGTCCATGGAACGAATTCGAACGCGAATTTGGTAAAAGCGGCTCTCGCAAGTTATTCATGCAGGATTTCAATGGTGCCGACATCAAGAATTATGTCTATGATACCCTGGACCACGACGAAAATTACCAGGAGTTGGAAGACAAGGAGACCAACGGCAAGCTCCTTGTAGAAGAGATTGTCCAAGCATCCAATGGAGTTTTTCTGTGGGTCTTCCTGATTGTACGATCATTCCAAGAAGGATTGGAGAATGGAGACCGCGTGTCAGATCTCAGAGAGCGGCTCAAAGAACTCCCAAGGGATCTTAACAAATACTTTGACCGCATCATTCTATCTGATGTCGCAGAGTTTTACCATGGGCATTCAGCAGAGATGTTCATGGTGACGCTGAAGGAGGAGGAAGACGTACCTCTCATAGCATATTGGTTCCTGCGAGAGGACCCCAAGTACGTGTTAGACATGGAAACGAAGCCACTATCCGTCCCGCAGTTCAACAGACGACTAAAAGATACGACGAAGCGGTTGAATGCGTCTTGTAAGGGACTCCTTGAAGTCCGGCACCTAATGTCTCAAAACGTACCCGATGAGCAAAGCTCCTTGCCTTCCAGCATCCTCTTTGATCGAAAAGTCGGCTTTCTCCACCGAACCGTGAGAGATTATCTCAAGCTCGAGGGAACGAAGGCTGTCCTTCAAAGCTGGTGCTCTTCTGGATTCGATCCTCACGAGACCATATGCAAAATGATCTTGGCGCAAATCAAAATATCTCCTCAGGATTCCCTGTATTCAGGACCACTCTCAGGCCTCCATGCCACGTTCCTTCTGCACCGTGGTTTGGTTACTGCTACGTCTAGCCAGACTACGATTACTGAGCTTAGTAATGAGTTCAATAAGCTGGTTAATACCCATTCCACGGTTGGGAACGAACAGGTAGAGTCTTCACAGGACACGGTGGAAGCTTGTTTGCCTAGTAGCAGTAAAGCGAAAGACGGGACGGGACATATTTCAAAGCTGATCAGCAAGACGCGGAACAAATTCTATAAACCGTTACAATAGGTTTGATTGCGCAGAAAGGCTTTGTCCATCGAATTACAACTGTACGATCCGGATTAGCGGATAGCATGGAACAAACTCGAAGAACCCCTTCATTTCAATACAAATAGCTCCTTTTTGCAGCCACTGAGAATCGACGCGTCAACACCCTGCATGCAGCTATTGACGTAGCATTCGCCTATATTTTGATAGTGTTGACTCAATTTTCGAAGGATGACAGGCACCCTTCCACCGTGTGGTATGCAGACCAGGTCTTCTCGCTCGGTGTGATTAGGAAGCAGACAAAAGTGGCCTCGTTTAGTAACGCCGAACCGCCTGCCGTGGGAAGGATAACATGCAGCGTAGAAGAGCTGCATATCGAGCGTTACCTCCATGTCGTCCGTTCTGAGGAAGACAAGAAAGTTCCGCATCCTCTCGGCGAGCTCTTCGGGATCCTGTGGTGGGCTCGGTTCCCATATGCTGTTACATCCTCGCGCTTGGATGGTATCTGCAAACTCGACGAGTAACCTCGTGTCGTTGTCTTCGGTTTGGCGAGAGCGCCGCCTCGCACGCTGAGCGAACTCGAACCATTCGCTGAAGATCACGACATTTACCCTCCCTAGGTTATAGTGGTCGCAGTGGCGTCGCCATGGAAGATACTCTGACGTGGCTTTGACGGAGTCCAACGTAATCCCTTCAAACTACATGACGTCGTCGAAGATTTGGCATGACTCGTCTTGAATTGCTGAAGCCCAAAAGTCGCTGCTAGGATGATCCAACAAGAAACCCTTCCTTCGAAGGCTCCAGTCAGGAACCCAAGATGGTAGGAGGTAGTCATGTAGTGGCTGTGACTGCCGTTCAACAAGGGACAAACTGAACAACCCAAAGGGTCTTGCTGCCTTAGCGCTGACCACCTCAAAAATTGACTTGTAATCTTTCGGAGCAGAATCTCTCTCAGCATAATCTTGAAGCCAAAGGAAGGTATACACGTGATTACGGTGATCATGTGCTCGAAGGTTGCAGTTCTGCTTAGCGAGCAGTGTTGTTCTCCAAGATATCGTGATATCAGGCTCCAACTGAATTCGTCGCCGTAGGTAGCTTGACATAAGAACGGCTAGGAGACCAAGAGATGGGGGGCATTGACATGTGGAGTAGACGAAACATACTTCCAAGACCGCGCAAAAGTCGTCCCATGCAACTTTGTCTGACTTGTATTGAAGGGTCAAGTTTTTCCCGTTTATCAAGTCTTGCATGATCTCCATTCTATAGGTGAGGATGTCAGATGTGCACAAACTACAGTAAATAAAGCCTTTGAGTTCAGATAAGATAATTCAACATACTCTTGGAAGTAAGGGAGGTCAAGATAATTATTTAGGGCCTGCAGTTCCACATCGTTCTCGAAAAGTGGCATTGTTTTGAGTTTCTGTAGTTCCGTAGCTGTCACCTGGAAATCCGAGTGATACGGATCGGCATCTGTGATAAGGCTATCCCATTCTGCTGGTGGCCCTCGTAGCTCTTGGATTCGCCTTATCAATTTTGAAATTGATGATGGAAGTGGTGCTCCAGGCCAGCAAATAATGCTTTCAGCCTTCGTATAGAAGGAGAAAACCATATCTCGAATCATTGAGCTTTCTCTAGTATTTGATCGATCCACACAGATTGAATCAACCCAGAGAAGCCGTTGCCCGTTGTGGGCTTTCCTCCCGAAGCTGTAGAAGGATACGATGGAGACTTATTGTGATCTGCATCGTAATACCATTACAATCCAGAGAAGCCGACTCAGAATCCGCGCCCCAGAAATACGAAATTGTGTCGAATGCTGGAATTAGGTCTAAACTGACGATGTGAAGCCTAATCTTGATGAGTGACTTCAGAGGCTCATTTGTTGGCAAGAGTTCAATAAGGCGAATGTATCGCGGCCCAGGAAGCGCGGTATGTGGGTACATGTGGCGGCCCATCTGTGATTAAAGATGCTGGTCAACAAACAAATCTTTGCGCCTTAGCCTGTGAATGAGCTCTTGTCGCTGAGCTGTGCAGTGCACTTTGAAGGCGGTGTTTTCGATGATTACTTTGTTTAGATGTCGTTCAAATCAAACGCTGGACTTAAGTAAGGGGTCAGGGTAAAAGTCCTTCGTCGAAGGCAGTCGACTTGCAGTCGCAAAAGCTGTGCATGTTCAACCTGAAATGTAATACAATGTGCGAAGGCTGTGATATCGCAGGACACGCGACCTTGCACCAATCACATGACATTGTCACCAGCCCAGTTGTGGCACTAGACAACAGCCTTCCTCACCTAGGCCGATGCGTGCGTAAATCATACCAAGATATAAGGATGTAACTGTGCATCGTGGGCGTACGTGCCAGGTAGTTAATGCGCATATCTTGCAGGCGTGTCAATCGCCTTCGTGGGAAATGGGGGACTCAGAGAGTGCAGGCTAAGCATACTTGGGACTACAAATTGCATGTTATAGGAACCTTTTACACTGGAGTTAAACACCATTAATGATTTACACGCTCTATTCGCCATGATGAAGGTAGAGAAGCGATCACTGAAATGCTTTCCATGTTCGTTCAATCCGGCATGATTGAACGGAAACAGCAATCTCCCCTGCGCCAGCGCCCCGTCAAGTGGATTTACAATTCTGTTGTATCCAACCAGTTGCAATTATGCACGAGCTTGCAACCATTATCCTCACTTCGTGTCTTCGTCAGTCGTTTCCAGTGGCTTGGCGGTAGATTCTGCCCCCTCCGCCTTCTCGGGGTCTACTGCATCTGCCTTGTTCTCCTCCTTTTCCTGCTCTTTGTCCTTCTCTTGCTCCTCCTCCTCCTCCTCCTCCTTCTCCTCTCCGGCTGCCTGGGACTTCGCTTCCGGCGCCTCGGCCTCTGCAGCTTGAATGACTGGCTCTTCAGTTTCGGATGCCTCGGTTGATGCTTGCTCTGTAGACGGCTCTTTGGGCTTCTCTTCCCGTTCTTGCGGTTCATGGTTTACATCCTTTTCTTCGGTTGCACCAGAATTTTCCGATTCATCGACAGTGTGAGCGGTTTCTGCGACTGCAGGTGTTGGCTCTACTGCTGTTTCGGCCTCGTCCTTCGCCTTCTCTGGCTCCTCCGGCTCCTCTAAAACTGTAGTATCGTCTTCTTCAGTCGCCGACTCGAAAATTTGGGTGACAGGTCGCGATTCCAGTGTTGGACGCTCCTCCTCTTCTTCATTTTCTTCCACCACTGTATGTACGGACGTTGCGCCCACGGAGGGTGAGTGTCTGTGACGTTTCGTTGTGCCGGCGGTTGAAAGTGTGTGATCTGGCACACCCTCGACAAGCGTGGAGCTGTCTGAATCCTGGGGCCCTGGCTCAGATGGTTCTCGCTTCAGAATCAGAGGTGGTATTGATGATCTTGACTCTGTGGGTGGCTCAATACCCTCAGCCTCTGCCGGAACGGTATAATTGTCATCTGGTATCAGACCATAAACGTCGCAGACCGTCTTGTAGAACACGTATAGCCCAGTGCGTCCCTCCACTTTCCAGAACATGTCGCGGTGCTGAAACCATGCGTGCGCAAATATTCTATACACGCGCCTAAAGATGTTGGTCAACTGGCGCATCTGGGAATGCTGTGTGGACTGGTCGGTGCCCAGCGCCAGCCTTGAGGGGAAGTGTTTCGGTGATGTGAGGGTATTGGCGGCCCAGTCGAGGGTGTGACAGCAATAGTCAATGGCGCAGCATGACTTTGGCGGGTCGTGGACAGCGCACAGGTACTGCCATTCTGAAGCGCGCATTTCAGGGCAGGTTATGGAGGAGCATGGTGGATCGTCGGAAAATAGGGCGACAATGATAGAATTAACCTTCTGAGTTAGGAATCGACATAGCTCGTATAGCCATAGTGTTTTGTCTACGTTCTCGGGCGCTTGCGCCAGCTTATGTGCCATGTCTCTGTCTACTGGAATTGTCATGTTCGCCCCGATGGGGTGTGTGAGGAAGTTGTGTAGCGCTTTGAGGTGTTCCGTGAGCTGGAACGCCGAGTCGATCTGCACATATATTAGCTACCCTCATCAACTGTCCCATACTCGTGTGGCGCACCTCAGATAGCTCCACTAGTGGAGGCCCCTCTGCCATATCCTCCGCCTTCGTGCCTGGCCGTATCCTTCTCGCAGCGGCATGGTCGAGGTTGCTGAAGAGCTTCTGCTGCTCTGGGGAGGCTGATACCGGCGACAACTGGTCTTCTGGTATCGGTGGTGGGCTTGGAAGTCGGGGAGAAGCTGGCGACGCCATTGCTGTGGCGCAAGAGCGAAGGGGTCAGGTGGAAGAATAGACTTTGGCTGGGGGGACTTGTTGTGGTGGTTGTTGTCGCTCGTCGAGCTTCCATCATCAATCTAGCGCTTGGAGATGCAGGGCCCGAAGCAGGGGTCGGTCCTTCCTCCACACGAAACGCTAGCGCCAATACGGGAGTGGCTCCTTCTACGAAACATTGCAGTTTCTACGCGGCCCGTATCGACGTCACTACAACAAGATTTTGCAAATCCTGGCTATTCAAAGGTAAGATTCGGTTTGTCATATGTCTGTGGGCTCTTTGTGATGTAGTGCTGCCCTTTGGCCATGTTGGGCAATATTCCGAAAGGCGGATACGGAACTGAAACTTCGTTTGCATGTTCAACTTCCGGTCCATCCACTTTTTTCTCATGAACATACACTCCCAGATTTATTTTCATTACGCATTACCCCTTTTAGACTCTGCTTGCATATCTTCTCATCATTTGTTTCATCGGTTGTCTATTCATTTCTGATCAAAGTCTTGCAGATTTCGTCACTCAAGCTAGTCTCCCCAAGGTTACTCCAAAGCTATTATAGCAAAGTACACATGGATGCCAATCTCTCAGACGACGAGGTCCCAAGCCTCGTACAGCCCGAGGTGAACGCCAAAGTCGCCAATGATCAAAGCGAAGAAATACCAGATCTTGTCGCTAGCTCAGACGATGCACCACAGAGTAAAGTGCCCATCACTATTGTCACAGGCTACCTTGGCGCCGGCAAAACAACCCTACTCAACTACATTCTCACCGAACAACATGGGAAGAAGATTGCAGTTATCTTGAACGAATTTGGCGACTGTACGTTATACATTTTCTCGCCTGGCCAAGCTCTGTACTAATATAGACTTTGCAGCAATCGACATCGAAAAACAACTTACAGTCTCTGATGCCAACTCCACATCCGCAGCACCAGTACCTTTCGTCCCGCTAGCCAACGGCTGCATATGTTGTTCCGTGAAGGATGTTGGTGTCGCCGCCATTGAGAATCTCATGGAGCAGTCAGGTCTTTTCGACTATATCCTACTGGAAACAACCGGTCTTGCGGATCCAGGGAATATTGCGCCGATGTTCTGGTTGGATGACGGGCTTGGAAGCAGTATTTTCCTGGACGGCATTGTGACGCTCGTTGATGCGAAGAATGTACTAAAGAGCTTGGATGAGGGCTACGGGGATGAAGAGAAGTTGGAAGAGAGGAAACATGATGGGCATGATGAACACGGGCCTCTGTTGACGACGGCACACTTACAAATAAGCCATGCGGATGTTATCATAATCAACAAGACGGATCTCGTATCTGAGGCAGAGCTGGAGAACGTCGTAGGTCGCGTACGGTCCATTAACGGGCTAGCAAAAATCAAGACAACCACGAAAAGCCAAGTCCCACAACTAGAAGGTCTAGTGCTGGATCTCCACGCATATGACGAGGTCACGGATGCAGACTTGAAGTTCACAAGCA
The DNA here is from genome assembly GCA_021596325.1 of Parafenestella ontariensis. Taxonomy (NCBI): domain Eukaryota; kingdom Fungi; phylum Ascomycota; class Dothideomycetes; order Pleosporales; family Cucurbitariaceae; genus Parafenestella; species Parafenestella ontariensis. The sequence continues at coordinate 268,812 of JAKGDA010000008.1, read as the reverse complement.
AAGGCCATAGTCACCTCGATCCTGTAAGTGAACATATGGCCATTGAACAATTGTTCCTAGCTTACCAGTATATAGACAATCACAACAACTACGATCACCTTCCCATCTCTCACCCGATCGCAGGTCGACAAGTTCGACTTTTTCCTCCGCACAATCCTATGGGAAGAGACGTTACCAAATAACACACCGCACAACTCCTTCGAAGTCCATCGGCTCAAAGCACGCATTCCAATCAAGGACGGCAAAATGCTCCTGATACAAGGTGTCCGAAACATTTACGATACGAACGAGTCCAGCGCGTCAGCTGATGCGGAAAGTCAAGACGCGAAGCTTGTCTTGATTGGCAAGGGCGTAGACCAGCCAGCTCTTGAGCAGAGTTTACTAGCTACTCTCGCATCATGATGTGGATATTTTGGCAAGAAGGGAGGCCCTAAAACGGAGAAGGAGCCATAGGTACAAGAGATGGCATGATGAATGAAATATGGATAAACAAAAGAAGAACTTCTTAATAATATCAAATCAGTACTTTAAGCAGAATCCCATATCCCACGTATGTACCACTGTGATATGTCGCTTCCACCATCGTCCGCAGTTAATCGAAGCGGTGTGTATTCCCCTCACGCTATCAACGGCTCAACGGTCAGAAAGGCGTCGGTATTTATTCCTGTAGAAAGACCGAGCTGTTTTCGAGGGTAGAAGGACTTACCTACCTACGACGTTGGTGACCACACAACTAAGGTTGTGTGTTTCCCCAGAAAGAGCCCCCGCGCACGTACCATAGATGCCGCTGACGCGCTTTCCTTTTCTAGCAAGCGTCCCAAACTTCTCACCTCCCGTCTCCTCTCCAACATCGACCAAAGCCAACGCGTACATCAGTTGGCCAGCGCTGCGCATCTCAAGACTCAAGATGGCGGTATCTATATTTAGTAGGAAGCGAGACTTGGTGTACCTCGCCTTCTTCATTGTCCATCTTCCGGTTATGCTGGGTAAGTTTGTCTTTCGTCCACACCGCATCCCACGACTCTTGTTTGTTGTCTCGGGTACATTCGTGTCAATGCCTACTCTTCTACTCTGTCTGTAGAGGACTGCCCATGCAGACGTATAGGCGGGTGGGCAACACGACAAAGTCTCGTAAATCAGGACTTGATAACACATGCTCTTCTGAACTATGCACATTCCACATTTTCCCTGCAAGGATGAAACCACATTGAACTTTATCATTGTTCCTTATCGAGGAGCTGAACATGTGCCGATTACTGACGCCCCCCAGCATTCGACCTAACCGCCCTCTACCCCGTCCAAATAAAACCAATCTGGATGGAGTCCCTCCGCGCATGGTACATTGGAACATACGGCGACCGATTCTTCTACGATCCCCCGTAAGCACTCTCGATTCATCTCTTCCTCTCCCCACCTCCTGCATCGCCCACCCAACACCCATCATCTCGTTACTAACAATACCCAGCGCATGGTTCCCCGTCTTCATCTTCATAGAACTCGTCTACCACCTGCCCCTCACCCTCTGGGCCATCCCCGCTCTACTCCGCAATGACCCTCGCATCCCCCTAGCTCTGCTCGTCTTTGGTCTTGCAACGAGTCTAACCACTCTGGTGTGTATGACCGAGATGCTGACTTGGGAGGAACTTAGCGCTGCGCAGAGGGGAGTGCAGGGGTTGGGTGGTATGTATGGGGGGTATTTGGCTACTGGTAAGTTTGTTCTGTTTTGATTTTGGTTTGCGTGGTTAGGTTAGGTTGCAAGATGTGGAGACCGTGCTGACAGAGATGCTAGGTATCTTTATGACGCTGGATTGTTATGCGAGGCTTGATCAGTTGATTTCGAAGCAGCACAGGAACCTGGAGCCTGTGACGAAGAAGAAGTTGTAGGAAGAAAGATGGGAAGACTTGTGCACATGCCTGTTCTGCACATGGAGTTGGATTGAGGAGTGTGATATATACTGGAGTCATTGAATTCATTGCAGTTCATTACCGTAAATGAAGTCATGGATATCCACATCTGCTTATGAGGTCTGCCTGTATATCTGCGCCAAAAAGGAAAGAAGAAGAAAATACCCTACGATAGATTGAAAGAGATGCAATATTAGATCAAAGATCCAGCCGTAAGTCGTAAAGTAGTCCTAACCAACCCGCCCGAACATCAAAAAAACCGTACACAACCCCAGAAACTGTCCAAGTTTTTTCGCTGCTGCATGGAAGCCAAATTACGCCGCTAAGTGAGCCGATCACGTCAAGGTCGACATCATGGCAGCCACAAGCTTCGGATTCGGCCGGTCCCGTCGTCCTATCCAGAACAATCAACGTGCCGTTCTTAACGGGCCGAGCGAACAAGGGCCAACCTACCCTTTCGATCCTTATCGACGCGGACCACCTCCCTGCGCGCAGGTCGTGCTTCAATGAACTCATAGTCGCGCTCGTCACGCTCATACTTGAGCATTCTGCGCTCCTCCTCCAGCGAGCGGATTTCATCGCGAATATCACGCTCTGAACGCCTGCGAACGAGCTGTCGTCCTTCAGGAAGGAAGGAGGTTGCCGGTCCGTGGAGGGCGTTTGAGCGCTCGATTTCAACGAAGCGCTCGTGTTCGTAATTGGGTGGCGAGGGGGCGCGCTCTGATGGTGCGTAGTGTGAAGGAGCATAATGTGACGGTGGCGGTGGAGCGGCCTGAGCAGGCGGCGGCGGCGGGGCGTGCATTACCGGAGGAGGTGGAGGAGGGTAGTACTCCTGAGGAGGTGGTGGCAGAGGTGCAACAGACGCAGGAGGGGGAGGGGGAGGAGCTTCATTGACCTTTTCCTCGTATACATAGGTCGTTTTTTCTGGGGGATATTAGCTTCGAATTGGGGCAGTGTGGACTCAACGTACCTTCTTTGTAGGTTTCACTGATTTTGATCACCTCGTCGATGTGCTCCTTTTCGAGCGCTCGAGTTACGATGATGAAGTCATCCTGCCTTGATTAGAAATACTTCAACAATCCATAAGAACTGCATACCTCTTCTTCGAATGGATAACCGAGGTCGATGACGGCTTGCTTCTTGACTAAGCGCTTCGGAAGTCTCGTCTTGCCCTTCTTGCCCCAAGTAGCTCGCGGAGGCTGGATCTCCTCGAAGCTGGAAATGGATGAACTGCGAGTTGACTTGGCTACGCTCTTACTCCTGCGAACTTTACTTTTCTCTCTGGAGACCTCGACTTCACGGTAGTCTTCTCGTTCCCTGCCTCTTCCTCCGCGGTCGTCGAATCTGATCTCTTCAAAATCGTCCTCTTCGTGGAAGCGACGAGGAGGTGATCTGCGGCGTTCGCGGATCGGAAGCGGAATGGGAACGTTGGCAGGCGGTCGATATTCGTGCCTTTCATGTCTCTCGATCCTCTCGATGTCTCCGTATCGTGGTAGAGGCCGACGGTCGAAAGTGTCAAGGGATGATTGTCGTCGAATGTATTGCGGTCGAGCAGGTCGCCGTCTTTCGTTGATATCGATGCCAATATTGATGTCTTTGTCAATAACCGACTTGCGACGGTAAGGGGCAAGCGCCTGGTTTGCTACTTCGGAAGGCGTAGGTTCGTGGAAAAGCTCGGTGCGGCTCCGCGAAGGACGTTCAAAGCGCTCATCCTCGTGAAAACGCTCCCGCTCCATAACGCGGGGACCCTGGCGTTTACGGTCTTCGTGGATATCGATGTCCCGATGGCCTCCGGGGAAACGGTCGTGCTCCTGGAAGCGAAAGTGTTCGTAGTCGTCGCGACCTCCGGCACGGCTGCCACCAGCATTGCTTCCAGCGCCGCTGCCGCCACCGCCGGCTCCTCCTCCTCTTCGCATGCGCTCGAATCTGTCGCGATCCCACCGTTCACCTGCACGAGGTGGTGGAGGTGGCTCATCATAATGATCCAGAGCGCTTGTCGAAGAACGATACATGGCTGAGCGGTGATGTGCTGGTCGTTACTCTGGTGCTGTTGATATAATGGAGGTGTGATGCGGGGCTACCGGGTGTCCGACCAAAGAAATGAAAGTAGAGTAAGTTGAGAGTTTCTATCTGAAAACAAGCGACTGTCTCTGTAATTGCCTAGCGACAGGGCAGCGAGAGGACAACAGGAAATATATGGTCGAGGCTCTGGGGGTTGAAATGGTGGTGTGTGTGGTGCGACCAGCTTGATATGCGGGCTCGCAGACGGCTTCGTCATCGGCGCTCGCGCATACAGCATTACCTGCATTGCACTAGGGCGCCAACTCGGAACATGACTGGACGCATGTACCCCTGATGCTCGTCAAACTTTTGTCTGTCGCGGATCGCGAAGTGCGCCGAGCGGCAGACAGTTTGGGTTCTGAGATTGGGCATATGGCGGCTTGCACCTTCAAAGGGAGCATATTGGGTGACCTTGGGGCAAACAATGGCTTTGTTCTTCGCTACCCAAGACTGCTTTTGCGCTAGGATAATCCCGACCTTTAGTCCCGTCACCAGACAAAAGCGATGGGGTGCGTCGTGGTTTGACACAGGTGACGTCATGCACCCAAAAGTTGGTGAAGCAAGAATGGCCGGCTCGTGGGGTAGCTTCGGAACAGCAAGCCTCAGCCGCAACACCATCACTGCTCGCGGATCGGCACATGGGCTCTACTTAATGCATGTGCGGTTGCATACTTCGGCTCCCGCTACCGCCAGCATAGCTTGTGTGGTTTCGAAATAGAGTACGGTTCTCGATCAGCAATGGTATTATCCCTCACAAGCTCCAAGCCTATGTGCCCGGTCACGGCAGGTTGCGTTACCTATTGGCATGAATGGTTTGAGAGCAGAGATGACAATGTCGCTTCTGGGTATCTAATCCGCCTTATCCTTGTCCTCTACACAACAGATGTACAAGATTACGTCGTACTCTAATCTTACAGCCCGAATGCATCGCGTAATGCTTCCCACCATGCATGCTCATTTCTTCCCGACAGTCTCTTGGATCTTCTTCGTCACATACTCAACATCATGCGGTCGTCCCTTGATAGCCCCCATAACCTTCCCCATCACGCTCCCAAAGGTTGCCTTGCCTTCTTCAAGGCCAGCAACCATCTTCTCGATTATGCTGTCTACCTCACTCTCAGCAACTTTCGGGATCTCATCCGCGTATTTCTGCAGCACATCTAGCTGTTCCTGCTCCTTAGCCACAAGGTCCCCCCGCTTCGCTGCTTGAAATTCTTCGATGGCGGTGTTTGACGCTTTTATTTGCTTTTGGACGAGAGAGTAGAAGGCGCCATCGGTGGTTATGGGTTTCGCAGTCTTGGAAGCATTGATGATCTCTGCTTGCAAGGCGCGAATTGTGTTGAGTGCCGGCTTGTTCTTTGCGCGCATGGCATTTTTGAGATCAGATTGTAGCCGGGGAAGGACCGTGGCTTCGGAGGTTGAGGTGGACGAGAAGCGGAGAGCTGTGCGGAGACAGATGGGTCGGGAAGACGAGAGAAGGTTTGTTCGGAGGACAACTGGACGAAAGAGCGACATGATGTAGTGCTGTGGTGCGTTGAAGCTTAAAGCTTTGAAGCTGTAAAGAAGCAGCAACGTAGGAAGGAGCGATTGCAGGCAGAACGAGTGACTGGCGCTAGAGTGCGATAGGATCGGCGACTTGAGATGTACAATCAGAGCAATTCACAAAGAAGCTGGGATATGGTTAGCGAAAGGATTGATAGTTCAAAGAGTTTGGATGACATAAACACGCTCAGACGCGCCGGAGCTTGAACACCCCTGCCGCCAAGCACACTCTTTTGTTGTCGGTGGTCAACTTTGCAGCTTGTGCCTGGGCTTGAGCTCTATTCTCCATCGCAATTGCGCCGGGCTCCCTTTTTGTTCATATTTTCTGCGCGCTCCTCTTCCCTTCGTATTCTTCCCGCATTTGCGCGCAGCTAATGTCCATGTCTGGCCGCCGGCGCGTGCTCCCAACCTCCACCTGAAGCTCGCTCGCTCTCACAAAGGCCGCCGCGACCACAACCCCCGTCTCCGCCTGATAGCCACCATGGCCTTCCAGATGACGCCCGCGACGCCGCAGCGTCCTACCCCGGGCGCCTTCATCAACACGCCTGCGCCAAACCGGCCTGGCCTCGCCCGACAAGCATCCATGTCGCAACCCCAGCAGCAGCCTACCCAAGCGCTTCCTGCGCCGCCAGCAGAAAGCCCCATAGACCGCGCATCTCGCACGATTAATAGCATGTTGGATAGAGATAACCGGTATCCAGCTTTGGAGGCATACATCGGACGTAAGTCGATTGGTAGGAACAGTGGAAGGGGGCTAGATACTAACGAGACTGCGCAGAGGGCATATCGGGCGAGTATGAGATACCGGCCAACCCAGCATGGGCGCCATTCCAGAAGCTGCGGTCCTACAAACTCCCGGAGGCCGTCTTTGAGCAGGTGGACCACACGCAGATGTCGACCAGCATGGGCTTGTTCGCCGAGATTAACCACGCCTGGGTCGTCGTGGACAACCAGGTTTACTTGTGGGACTATACGCATCCGAACCCTGAACTCGTCGGATTCGAAGAGCAGCCGAGCAACATCACCTGCGTGAAGCTGGTGAAGCCGCGCCCCAAGGTATTCGTGGATACCATCGAATACTTACTCGTGGTCGCAACCGTGTCAGACATCTTCTTGATCGCTGTGGAGTGCCAACGAGGGCCGGAGGGGGTGCATGGAGTCACGCTGTATCGGACGGGTCTATCCACGTCGGTCAGAAAGATCAATGTAACGGCAATTGCAGGGTCAACAAAGACGGGACGCATATTCTTTAGCGACGGCCACACCGAAGACGTTTACGAGCTCAACTACCAGCAGGAGGACAAGTGGTTTTCCAGCAAGTGCAGCAAGACGAACCACGTAACGAAATCCGTCGGTCTCCCGGCATTACCGTTCTACGGAACCACTCGACAAGCTGGCATACAACAGATGGTCATCGACGACACCCGGAATGTCTTGTACACGCTCTCTACCAACGGCACAATCAAGGTGTATCATATGCGAGCACCCGCTCTCCTAGAATGCGTCATTTCTCGCAGCCTCAAGGCAATAGAGACCATGTGCAGCCATATCGTGCGACAATCGGACGTTCTTCATAACATGCAGATAGTGAGTCTGAGTCCTATCACGAACACGGAAGCGGATTATCTCTCTTTGATGGCAACTACTTCGTCCGGCTGCAGGTTGTATCTGAGCACAACTTCGGGTGGCTATAACGCCAACAGCACGAGTGCACCGAACAGCATGCAATTGCGGCATATTCGCTTCCCGCCCAACGATGGCCAGCCGTCGCCCCAGAGCAACTCAACACAGCTACAACCATACCAAGGCGGCACACCGGTGGGCTTCGACTCTAAGATGCTCAGAGAGACCAAGTTTGGGAACAGATACGCGCCAGGGGCGTTCTTTTCCTTTGTCCACAAATCGCCGAACGATCCAAACCACATTGTCTTTGTTTCGGCACCACACTCAGGGCTGTTAGGCCAACGGGAGAGTTCCGAACCTCCACGTTATACCGAGACCGGCCTGCAGTTGGAGCTCGTAGGCAGAGTACAGGACATGGGCCAGGTCACAGAACCCTTTTCAGCAAGGGACGAGCCTTTGGGCTTCGGAAATGAGCTCTCGACTCAATTCGACAAGCCTCTGTGCGAGTTTGCAATCATCACATCGAACGGGATCGAAACTATCCGACGGAGGAGGCTAGTGGATATCTTTGCTGCGATTGTTAAGTTTGGCGGAGGACATGAGGGAACAGAAGGCGACATTCGTAGGCTGGCAAAGCAGTACGGTCTTGCTGAAACTTCTGCCACCGCTCTGGCTGTAGCGTGTGGCCAAGGCTCGGATGTAGGCCCCGATTCTCGGATTGCCAAAGTCACGGACCCAGAAGTGCTCGATTTTGCCCGTAGAGTCTTCATCGAATTCGGCGGAAAGGCGCACTTAACGGAAAGCGCCACGGTAGAAGGCCTGAGCGTGGAGAATGTTCGGGCTTCACCACGGCACGATGGTATTGCGATGTATGTCGCTCGTCTCATCCGTTCAATATGGAACACGCCAATCATCACACAGGTTGCGACCCCAACGGGACCTGTACTCACGTCGACGCACAAGATTTCCAAGCTACACGATATACAGCGGTCTCTTGCTCAGCTACAAGAGTTCCTCGAGTCGAACAAATCGTTCATCGAAGGCTTGGCAGGTCCAGAAGCACTGGGCCGAGTCTCGTCGCGACAGGAGGAGGTCGAGCTGCAAGGTGAGAATAGGGCACTCACTAGCTTGCTACTCATGGTCAACAACATTGTTGAGGGCATCTCATTCGTTCTCGTGCTCTTCGAGGAGCGACTAGAAGACATACTAGTGTTGCTACCTGACCCGGAACTGCAAGTGAGGGTCCGGCGGCTCACTTTCCAGGGCCTTTTCTCCGTTAAAGAGGGTAAAGAACTGGCGAGGGAATTAGTCAAGGCGATTGTCAACCGCAATATCACAAAAGGTTCCAATGTCGAGACGGTTGCGGAAGCCCTGCGGCGGAAGTGTGGTAGCTTCTGCAGCTCAGATGATGTGGTCATCTTCAAAGCGCAAGAGAATCTGAAGAAGGCGGCCGACTCTGGCGCTAATGCGGAGCGTGGACGTATCCTCCTTAACGACAGTCTACGGTTGTTCGAGCAAGTGGCGAAGAGTTTGAGTTACGAGAACTTGACTGCAACAGTCAAGAAGTACATTGAGCTCGAATTCTATGCTGGTAAGGACGATTAACAACTTCCGTCAGAACGAGCTGACCAAATCCGTAGGCGCTATCCGACTTGCTCTTAAAGTCGCTCAAGAGTCAGATCGCGGGAACAAAGCCCTTTCTTGGATACGAGACAATGGCCAAGCTAACTCTGAGTCAAATGATGTACGGAGACAGTACTATGAGAGACGTGCGTCATGCTATACGCTCATTTGCAACGTCATTGAAGCTGTCGACCAAGCATACAATAACCAAGGACCTGTGCCAGAAGGCGTGATGTCTCAGATAACTCGTCGCAAACACGAAGCCTATGAGCAAATCAACAATTCGGATGATGAGGTATTCCAAAACTACCTATATGATTGGTACATGAGGAATGGCTGGGCAGAACGACTTTTGGAGATCAACTCTCCCTTCGTTATCGACTACCTGCGACAAAGCTCAGAGAAAGAGATTAGGCATGCGGACCTCTTGTGGCGCTACTACGCTCACTATAATGACTACCTGAGCGCCGCCGAGACACAGTACCAGCTCGCCAAGAGTCCGTTAGGATTATCACTGGAGAAGCGGATAGAATATCTATCGCGCGCAAAGGCCAATGCTTCGACACGAATGACTGGTTTCTCCGAGACCGGTGTACGCAACAGGCAATCGAGACAGGAGTTGCTACGTAATATTAGCGACCACTTGGACATCGCCAACATCCAAGACGATATCTTGCAAAAAATCAAGGCCGATCAGCGGCTCACTGGCAAGCGCAGGGAGGAAGTCATAGAGCACCTCAATGGGCAGATACATCCACTTGATGAGGTAAGTCATACTCACACCGGAATATCCGTAGTATCATGTTCACTGATATCTACACGTAGCTCTATCATGACTACGCCGACCAAGCAGGCTACTACGATATCTGTCTGCTCATCTACCATGCCGCCGACTATCGCAACGTCCCCGATATTCGCCATACGTGGTCCAACCTCGTCGAACAAGTCCATAGGGATGCCGTCACCGAAGTGCATGGCGCGCCATGGGAGAGTGTCGCATTGAAGGTTGAGGACATCGGCCATCGCGTCAATCTTAACGAGAGTGTGTTCCCAGTGAACATTGTTCTGCAGCTGCTTCTCCAGTACGACATCGAATTCTACGTTCACGACGCTAATGCGCCCAACGCGCAGAATCTCGCGCTCAATGCGAATCTCACTTGGCCCATAGACGTCTTCCTCAAGCTCAATGCGCCATTTGAGTACCTCGTTGCGACACTAGAAGCGTTGTGGTATGCGCAAGAACATCCTTTTGCAGGCCGCAACCGCAAACTGCTCGTTAAGTGGATCATATACTTGGTTGAGCAGTGGGGTGCAGCCAGCAGGCGGAGTGGCGCACTCTTCGGTGGCGCTGAGAACGCGATTGGGCTCGCAGACTTGCTCAGGGTGGTACTGGGCAGTGATGTCCTTGGCAGGGATGTAGATGATCAGATGTGGGTTCAGAGGGCAAGGGACGTCAGCGCTACGGTTGAGGAGGCTGCCCGATGATGGAAGAAGAGGCATGAAGAAGGGAGATAGTAGGAGGACGGATCATGGAGATATACATGGGTGTTTCTTGAAGACGATTGTGTATTTGGGTCTTCTTACCATTCTTCCAGCGCTTGGCGTTGTCTAGGGGCATCAGAATTGGCCGGCGCCAAAAGCGTGCATGAATGTGTTACACCATCTTGTAGGATTGTCGCTTAGTAACAGATACTGAAAGGAACTCAAGCATAACAGCTAGCTTATCTTTGACCAAGCATTGTATGACGCCGTCTTTGACTTCATAGATGTTTACACAGATACGGACTTATATGCCCCTCGCCTGCTAACGCCGAAGAAGCTCCCAAAGCTTCAGAACATCACAAAGTTGACACACTACGACTCCACAACCCGCAAACAATCCCTTTTGAAACAAGGATCCGCGCGTAATACGAACGCGAATCCGTTCGGCACGTACATCCTACGCGCAATGTAGCCGCCACAATGCCAATCTGCATCGAATGCCGCTTTCCCGTCAAAACTCTCTATACCACGTATTCGAAAGCCGACGACCGCGCGCTCGGGAAGGGCGTGCGCCTTACACAATGCCCGCGGTGCAAAAGATTCGCGGACAAATACGTCGAGCACGACTTTGTAGTCCTGTTCATCGACTTGGTGTTGATAAAACCGCAGGTACGGCAAAGAGCTGGGTAAATTCAAGGGAGAGGGAGTGCTAATGGAGGAACGTAGGTGTATAGACATTTGCTGTTCAATCGCTTAGGACGAGATGATGATAAGTTCGACGTACGTATATCTGTTACTACTTGGTTCAAGGTCGTATACTGATAGCAAACAGCGGTCTATTATCCGCCTCGGCATTCTGCTCCTCCTCTTCGACGTCTACCTCACATGGGCGCGCATCGAGAAACTCCCACTCCCCACCAGCTCACGCTACCACCCTTCCTCTACCTCGACCGCGCGTAACATCACCTCGACAAGCCCGCTCGTCCCGCCACACGATGGGCTTACGAACGCGGTAGTCCTGCATGCACAGCCGCTGATCGTGCAGTACTTCTTCTTTCTACTTCTCGTCACGCTGAGCACGCTCGCTTTCCACCTGCCAATCCGTCTCCTCTGCGGCGTCAATCCGTCTCGTCTGCCCCGGATATTTCGCGCTGTATGGCAGCGCTTGGTACCGCATTTCCCTCACCCTACACCTATCTCCACTGCCCTCCTAGTCTCCAGCTGCACCAAACTCTTCCCGCTCCTACTCATCATCTGGGATTACGACTTGCCATCCAGCGCGACGGCGGTTAGCTGGGCGGTCATTGTGAACAATGTGGCGGCGCTGGAGATTCTCATGGATTGTGGGTATATCAGGGCAGGTATGCTTGTTGCAGTTGCGGCAGGGTTTCGGAGTCTTGTGGGTCGGGGGGTGTTGAAAGGTGCGGGATTAGGGAGTGGGTGGGAAGGAAATACCAATCCAATTCAAGGGTTTGAAGATTGGGCTAAAGGGCTCGTGGGCGTTGGGTGAGGCTTGATTTTGCGAGGCATTGTTGTTGCTGGGAATGGTGGACTTGAATCATGATACCCCATTTGATGTTTGTACAAATCCTACATGTTCCGTGGAAAAACGCCTAGCCAACTATACAAATGCGCTCAAGATATGATATGACAACTGCAGCTGCTCGTGTTGCACTCCCTCAGCCAGAGCTCCTCAGCAACCTATATGTCCGATAGCAACTCTGCTCTCCATGTCCATCACAGCGGCATACCCCGACATCTGCAGTATCTTTCCCTCCGCCCTCTTCACCATTTCCCCTCCCCCATTTCCACCCTCTTCGCGCATGCCGCTAGCGACCCTGATTCAACTCCGGACGCAGCCCGATTCGGCTCGGCGCAATAAGCGGGTGTAATTGCGAGAGGAACGTTATCGCCCACATGATGTACATTGCGGATGCGGAGAGGACGAGTGTGGAGCGCCAGACGGTCTGGTTTTCGCCTTTGGGAGCCAGGACCCACGCGGCGACGCAGAATATCACGACGACTACGAGGCCGATGAAGGGCGCCCAGCTGGAGAGCTAGTGTTAGCTTTGCGCTGGAGGAGATAGGTGGGTGGATGTGTACCCGTTTGCCATGGTGATGGTTGTGGTTGTGTTGGTGGAGGGATGAGGCAGTGTTGAAGAGATGAGGCAGTATTTGGTGATTCTCGGCGTATGTTTAGCTTTGTGCCGTCTCAGGGTTATGCCTCTGATTCAACTATGGTGTTGGGAAGATGCGTTCGGCGTGCGTATAGGTGAGCAATGGTCGGGACTATGACGCTTCTCAGAGCTCTCGGGTTAAGGTAGACCCATGCTCAAGGTTGGCTTGGCGCTCCTGACCGCGCTAACCATATTGGGTCATATGGTAAAGATGGTCGTCTATCCCGACGTCGTATTCCAACATCGCTCGTCTGTGGTTTACCTGAGCAATGCTTTCGAAATGCTATTATGTATCTCTATTACTCGATAGTAGTAACGTCCTAGAATCACTCACACTGTGCCCTCGCTCGCCCTTGCTTTTTTGAGCCTGAAAGATCTACACTGGAAGAGCTTCATTCTTCGTCCTAAGATCCCACCCCTTCCTCGCCTCACTTTGCGGACATGACCCCTGAGACATCCCCACGGTCTGGCCATGGAAGTCCTTCGCTGATCACTGTGTCAGTCGCATGATCGCCCTGCCAGTCAGGAAGCATGCATAAAGCTCCGTCTACCCTTCTAACATCTACTTTTCTTCTGCTCGTCTCTTACGACGTCGCTTCTCATGCCTCGATGGCTACTGGCAATATGTTTCCATATTCGATTTCACCCTTAGGATGGCCGACTCTCACCTAGCTCAAGTCAGCCCTGGACTTTCGTGTCTAGTCACGCCTTCCGCCTCCGGAACGAGCAATTCTTCACAGTCACCAACGCCTCCTCTTTACAGACATGCTCACCAAGGGGTCGTCTTCCAATGGTGTGGCGAAAATGTTCGCCTCGCGTCCGGTGAAGGTCTCGTTTCGTCTAGCCTGGCTGGCTGTACCTGCATGTTCAACTTGGACATCTTTCAGCCGCAATGAGGCTTACCTCAAGCGGCCACTAACGACCGTAAGTCTACATTCTTATCTAATTTGGGATCTTTACTGAGTTCAGGCAACGGTCTCAAAAGTTACTGACCGCTCTTTTCCCAGAACTGCAATTGCCTAGAATTGGCAAAGTCTAAGTCCATGCAGGCTACTGCAGGGTATCACAGCACGACTAGTGCATATCCCCGGTATCGCCTGTTCTATATTTTCGCTTCAAATCCGACAATACTGAACTACGCTGGACGCTTTCTGTGGGATTCCATACTGTAACGGGACGGGAGGAGAATCGTTCGTTTACTATCTTTCTCATGGATCTACTGGGGCTTGCTGGACATCACTAGGGATCTATACTGGCCTTTCAGGGAACGGTCATCAGCTACTTCACCGGTTTCCGATTGTCGGCTCCCGTACATATGCGCCACATGCACTGGTCTTGTAATGGCTGGATATCTTTATACTTGCTACTCGTAGACTACCAACATGACCAATCAAACCTCAGGCACCCGAGAATTCAATCCCAATCTGACCGGGGTCAGAAGGATACTCCGCATTCTCTGCCAACTCAGATTTTCAAGGATGACTTCAACAAAGTTTATGTTTGCTGGAGCAGCTCAACCTCCGTTCGAGCTCACGGGGCATTGAGTCCACTATGACTGGCGGAGCCGCGACAATCACCGGTGTCCCTGCTAGCCGTGCTTCTCGGCTATAGCAGCAATGACCAGGATCTTTTCTTGCTACGGGAGGTTATCTTCGCGAGACATTGATCGTCACCTTCCCGCCTCACTTCTCGATCCAAAGGTCTGCCCAAGTAAGGTTGATATAAACCTCCTGGACTGCCTCTGGCCCAACACATCGGTAAGTTGAGATTACGCGGCGCCACCCACCCCAGTTCGGTACTTGTGGAAAGTAAGGCTGAACACATGATTGCCGTCCATATTTAACGAAATGAGGCGGATGTTTCATATCGGTGAAGAGTGAAATCACACCTTCGCTGTTACGTACGCCTCCTCCGTCGTCACGAGGCTTGGGTGCGGATTCGCCTTTTCTACTATTATCAACTTATCTACCGCTCGTGGCACAGACCATATTTCCAGCGCATTGCGACTGCAATCACTCCACGTACAACGCCTTAACGCGTTGTCACATATGACGAACAAATCCGACTACGCTATCGTTACAAGTACCAAGCTTAGGACAGGAATGGCCTAGAAAGAGCCAATGGACAGAGAGCTGGAACCGCTAGTTATGTTGTACCTCCAGGGCTCTTGGGCTCCATTTCAAGGGTTATGTTACAACGATAGCTAGCCCTGTCAGCCGATGTGCAGCAATTAGGACAAGATCGTCTCTTTGCGTACTAGTGCAGCTTCATTCTACTTGTGGTATTCGTCGAACCGCCTTGGTGTCATAGGCGCTGAGGCAGAGTCACTCCGGGCATCCTGCAGCGCGCTGATTTGCATTTAAGGTTGGCTTACTGTCTGTCTCGCTTCAACATAAGCCAAGCGCCCGGTCCCCCTCATTCCTACCGGAAGTATCGGAAATTTTAAAGTTGTTAAAGCCCGCAGTTGCACCGCTCCCGGTATCTACATTAGCAGATCTAACACTGCTATGGATACAGACGATTTGGACCTCGTCCTTGTAGGTAACGAGCCGTCAATGAGTGTAGTTTCCTCGTTCCCAGAGCACTCCCAAACTTTGGGAACATCGGCTACAAGGGACTTTGAACAGCACACTCTCCCTATAACCCCCAAGTTGTGCACTGGAAATTCTGGCAACTGCATGTGGCACGCCTCAATTCTCAACGCAAACTATGATCACACGCAGCATTCAACATCCTTGCAAAACAACAGCACGCAGCCGCTCATGGGTGGATGGGACGGCAACTTATCCTCGAAAGTGAAGCGGATCGATGACGGTACGAGCGGACCTGTGCCAAAAGAAAATATGACCCCAAGCGGCTTTCCTCAACCTTTGGAGCTCCCACACCGAGGGAAGGATCAGCCCAGAGACTCAGAGGACTACGGTGCTCCCCCTCCAGTAACTCCCCTTATCCTTATACATGAAGTATCGAAAAAGCTAATTGTGGCCAATAGCCTCCTCCACCGCCTCCTGTAAGTCATCCTCCATAAACTCGCCAAGTTCTAGAAAGAACCCACAGCTTACTCAGTCCAGCCGCCACCTGCCGGTGGAGTACCCCAGTTTCTGAACGCCCAAGGAATTGTTCCTCAGCTTCCCCCTCCTGTACGTCTCTCTATTTTGCTTAGACTACTATAATACTAATTCAGGTGGAAGCCTCCTCCACCTCCTCCCGGCACGATACCAGGACTGCTAGAAGTCCCCGTCAACCCAGAAGACGAAGTTTTATCTCCGGTTTCATTCATCCGAGCACAGTACTCGGGGGACTCCGTGCTCGATGTTAGCAGCCGTGTAGTCCGAATCGTACCGTTCCGACGCAGCGTCTTTACCACACAACATCGTGTCCACGCGGCAGATTTTGAGGAGCATAAATGGATTCTGAAGTTCGGCAGCCCAGACTTCTGGTACGAGAAGCCGGCAAGATCATATCTTAGAAACATCAAGGGGCCTGAGGGGCTGCTACATCTGCTAAATGCTAGGCCAGTTAGTCTTGAGACACCAAAGGTGTGGGCTTCCCACGCTCTGACCACGCCCACGGATGACGATATCTATGACTGTCCCGCGGGACACGTCCTCGATGGTGGGTATGCTGCCACATGCCATCATTGTACAGACGAGAAGTCGGAAGCACTTGACAACACCCCACTCGTCTATTATCTTGTCTTGAGCACTTGTCAGGCTAGCGATCCTTTTATCCATGGAGCGCACTTCAATGGATGCCAGATCTACAAGTTGGTAAAGTGTGGAAGCCGGGAGGCAGCCGTCGCGGAAGCCTTTTATACAGCCGGTGTCAATGGTTGGAGTGTTGCTTTTAGCTGCGTTATGAGGCTTGGAGAAGATTTTGAAGAAAGGAGTGGAAAGGTCAAGAGAGTCGATGAGCTTTGGATGCTGGCTGAGGAAGAGGAGGATGAAGATGTAGTGAGGGTATTTTACTAGGGAGCACAAGGGAATGTTGCGTTTCATTTTGGCGGTATCGTTTGTGGGTGGTATTCTCGCCTCGAGTACTCGACGTTACGGTAGGTACGATTGACGCAAGTCCCAGAGTGGCACACCGAACTTCGGACATAGACCTCGAGGGTCCATCAATGCTGTGCCCAAGCTTGTACTACCTTGGGTGCGCCCTGCGAATAGGGATTATCGACGTGCGAGAACCGATACATGCGGCACACCGATGTCTGCAGCACGAACCCAGGCGCGGCCTGACAACAGTTGCCTCTTGGTAAGACAACACACGGCGGCTTCGCTGCGCTTCGGCCCTCGAGTGAGTGGAGCGTTCACTCAGGATCCCCGCGATCCCTGGAGGTTGCCATGTTACCAGCTCTGGTGCCAATCGAGCGAGTCCAATTAGCGATCGACACGACATGCTCGCCGTTCCACAAAATATAACCACTGCCGCTCCTCTTTCCTTTGTCCATGATAGCGTTCCTTTTTAGTCGCTCATTAGTTTCTAGATCTTTTCATGGGTACTGGCGTTTGGGTTGGCGTTCGGTCTATGCGTTTGGGTATACGTTGGGGATTGGCTTGCATTACATCGGTGCAACGGGTTCAGAGCCGGCGTTTATGCTATGTAATTGAATATCCTCTCTAGTTAGTCAGCATCTATACTATTGCTAAAGCGATTAAATTCTAGTCCTTGAGTTTATGAATACAACAGAGAATTGAAAAGCCGAGAGACTTATTATGCAGCATTCTAGAGGACTTCGCAATATTTTAAGATTTCATTTAGTGTTATTATAACCCTGTGACGTCCTCCAGGAGTACCTGCCATCTTGCAGAATGAGTCGAAGAAAATGAACCGTGCCGGACCTCAATGCATTCTCGTGTTGCGGTTGGTACCCTTAGGAGGTCTGTTGTCGAAGTCGCATAGACCGCATATGGTCTCCCTACACTATGTGACTCCGCATTTGCTCATCTTGATGAGTCGAAGGTATACGACAGTGTCTAGGGCCTCACTCTGGCCTCGAGTGACGATGCTTTGACTGTGACGAATGTGCCGTTGACTCCTTCAAGTCGTTTGTATTTAAAGAATGCGTCCTACTCTTTCTCTTCATTCTTCCTTTACTATCAACCATCGGAGCTACATACCATCTTCATCACACACTCCCAGAATTCATTTCCAGAACTCACTCCTACTTCTCATCATTGCCCTACATCTTGACAGACAGCCCTTCCCGTAGATTCCTACATCATGGCAACCATGGGATCTGCCCCTTCGGATCTATTCCAAGTGAGCAGTGTGAACGGCGGCAGACCTCTGTTCGAGGTATCAAATCTTGAGGTCATCGGCAATAAATGGCCCCACATGTCGTTCGAAAGCTATCAAAGCTATCAAAAAAAGGGAGACGAACAACCCCCAGAGATGCGCATACTCAAATACTCAACACCCGAGAACTTAGAAAAACATGGGCGCCCCAATCTGTATAAGTCTAGAAGCACGGCTTGTGTGTATGACGACTGGAAGAAGTTTGAAGAGGTCGTCGACACGCCCAAGGTTCCAATGCGTACTATCGCTGCTTACCGGGATGATCCATTTGTGCTCAGAGTCAAACCTGCTTTGGACGGGCTCATGATTCCCAGAGCAGCCGTATCCAAGTTCTTCCTCCTTGGTATAGGATCGCTACACGATGAAAAGTTCGGCAAGATAGCGGTCCAGCAATGCCTCCTTGCACTTCGGGTTATCACTATTCACTTCAACCTCCTTCTCAACAGCCTTCTCGGAAGCGGCAAAGATATTGGCGAGCATTATCAACCGGAAATTCTGTTCGATTCCACCTCATTGAATCGGGATGACATCGGGTTCCTGTGGAAGAAGTTCGAATGGGATTTTTGCAAACTCTCCTATGCTCCATTGAGTCACATTCTTACAGTCATAAACTCGCCCCACGCCTTCATCATCACTTTCCAACCGGACAATCCAGTGCGCCAGATGCTTGCGGATATAGTCCTTCATGATCCGAAGGGAAACGTTCTTCCAGCTATCATATGTGCGCCGTGGGAGCACACGAACACCTCGAGGGACGGCGCTGGTGATATTTTCGCCGCAGACAAGACGTCCGACCGAGTAGGAATGTGGCTCCAGTCATATCACACCACAGCGTTCAAGGAGCCGCAAGAGGATTCCCCTTTCGGAGAGGTCGTACTTCACGTCCACGACAGTATTCTACCGCAACCGGTCGAAACCAATACACCAGCTGGCAATACACCCTTTGTTTCGGTTGGAAATAGCCCCGAACCCTCCACTACGCCCATGTATGATATTGCTCCTTCCGTAGGAAACGTGCCTACGTCCAATCCACCAGAGTCGAGACAATCAGGTCAAGCCCAGTCCCCTGCAGTGGCACTCCTGCAGCTGCCACAGGAACAGGAGTTCTATTCGAGTCGCTTAAATAAGCGACACCACTAGATGGGTTGCTGGTCATGTACTTTTAGATATTGTATAATACCATTTGTGTAAATAGTTGTGCCTAATGAAATCTCTGCTCTGGTCTTATCTTGATGATTACTCTGTTGTGAACTAGATGCGTGACAAAGGGTAACTTGCAAGTTTGCATACAATTCTGAAACCCACGCCGAATACGGTCGTTTGGTTGGTAGGAACAGGCAGTGTACCGTGGTAGCATGCAGCGATAACGATTGATTTATGTTTCCTCGAGACAAGAGAACGAGGCCACCTACCTAGAAGATGTTCTAGTGATGAGAAATAACAAGCAAAGGTTGTAATGGTACATTACCTAGATTGGCATCCCTATCTCGCATCAGAAGAGTGTAGACTGGTGGAGTTAGACTTGGAAAGCACGCCAAAGTCGAAGCGATGACGTGACGCATACCTCGGTCAATTTCATTATCGATAACCACGGTCCCACCTCTTCACTCTCATTCAGAAATCGCGACCTCCGCTCGCTGTGCACAATCAAACAAAGACTAAGATACTCACTCATGCCAACTACAAGAGGCCAAAAACGTGAATTGGAAATGGACGCCGCACTAAAAACGTTCTTCTCCTCCCCCCGATTCGCAGTTGCCGGCGCGTCCTCCGACTCCAGCAAGTTCGGCTACAAGAGTACGCTAACCTAAGGGCTCTTCATACATATACGCTAATTAAATATGGGCAGTATTCGCATGGTATCTCCAGCACTCTCTTCCAGCGACTCCATTGAATCCGCGCTCACCCACCGTCACGATACTCAATCGTGACTTTACGACTGTGCCATCACCAACCGCACTCTCAGAACCACCAGCATCGTCGTATTCTTTGTCCGTGATCACGCCGCCCGCCGTCACCAAGCAGCTGCTCAAAGAAGCTAAAGAGGCCGGGATACCTGCAGTCTGGTTGCAGCCCGGAAGTTTTGACAAGGAGGTGCTGGAATATGCGAAAACTAATTTCAAAGCTGCAATTGGTGGAAACGGGGGTGGAGGCGGTGAAGGCTGGTGCGTATTGGTTGATGGAGAGGAGGGTTTGAGACTTGCGGAAAGGGAATGGTCGAGACTGTGAAAAGAAATGAGAAGGGCTCGTGTCAAGAATGCTTCTGTGGGACAGCTCTGCAGAGGCCAAGATTGGAGAAACGAAAAAGCTAGTAACATTATGTTGATTCTATTATTACATTACTTCTAATTATTAGGAGGAGAATAAAGGAATTCTGTGCACCAATCTACCCGATCCACGCAGTCCACATCGCAAGCGCAACTTTCAACGACTTTTCCATGAGCTCTCGGTGTCAAGCCACGTCTTAAAGTCCTTCATACCAGGATTCGCCTGCTTCAAACTCTGAATATCAGCTCCAAAACCGACATCATGGAACCATTTGTACATATACCCAAGCTCCTTGACTGCCCAAAGGATTGCGGCAGTCAGGAACCGGTATGTAGTCGGTAAAGTCTCGTGCGTCTTTTGTTCGAATATCTCCTTGAATTGGTCGAACGTCAACTCGTCGCCCGCGAGGGAGATGCTCTTATTCTTGTACTGCTCTGACTCCGGGTTCAAGAATGACTCGGCTGCAAAGTGCCCAATGTCGCTTGTCGCAATCAACTGCAACTTTTGCGTCTTCTCCAGCCTCATCACCCAGCTGGTCGTGAACACCTTGCCGAAAAAGCCGGGCTCTAGGTTTTCAAAGAAACCAACAGGGCGCAGCACTGTCCAGCTCATGTTGCTGCTCTTAGCTTTGGAAAACAGGTGCTGCTCGATGTTGTGCTTGGTAATGAAGTGCGGTACATTAGTAGGGTCGTTGCCCGATTTTGCACCGCCGCGGTCTACAGATGAGAAGACGAAGTGTCGGACGCCGTTACTGAGCGATGCGTCTACGAGGGATTTGCCTTGGGCTTCCTCGTTCTTGGATAGGGCCTTCATTTTATAAGAGTTAGCGATTTGCTCCAAAAACAATATATAGTCAATGATGACACGAGCAGGAATAAAATACCTGGACACTGAAGACCCCCCAAATTGGTGCCTGTGTGACTTCCTTTGCTTTTCGAAAGATATCATCAACGGCATCGAGATTGCCAGTCACGAGCTTGATGTTTGGCGATTTCTGGAGGAGGCTCTGCGAAGCTTTTGATTGTGTGTCTCGTGTAACGGCTAGGATCTCATAGGATGTGTTTGCTTTAAGCAATGCGTCGACGACTGAACCGCCCTGTTTGCCAGTCGCACCTGTGATGAGAAGTGCTCTTGCTGCCATTGTGTGAAGGTGATGAAATTAGGTGAAGGTGATGAAATTGGAATCGTGTTACTGGTGAGAGGGTTGATGGAGAAGTGGTCGATACTATCCATTTAACCTATCTGAAGGAGATATATATACAAACTTCTAAGTTGGATTTCAAATTGTTCGAGTGTCATTGTTGGTGTTGTTCACAGAAATTGCCCGAATCGGCCTTTCGTTCGCCCATATGTAAGCAGCACCTTAGTAACAGAATACTTAGTTACAGAGCAAGGATCGGCATCTCAAGAGAGCGAACACCGACGTAGCGAAAGAGCGAGGCGGGGTAATAGATACAGTTGCCTTGCTATAATTAACTGCGTCATCATGCATAATATCAGGGATTATATAAGAGCTAGCCATTTAAAGAAAGGTGTCCTAGTAGTTTGCTAATTTACCCCAGGCCTATCGCATGTTGTCAGTTTCGAGCGAAAATAAACGTCCGACGGTTCGTAAACGTTACTGACACTAAGGCCGCGCAGCACTATTTCTATAGTTCTTGTTACCTTTGCACAATAATAGAGTTCATCGCGATAGAGTTAATATTATCGTTAATTGCGATACTGTTGATAGGTTAACTATATAATCAATTATGTGATGTCTTTCTATTCAGACATAATCAAGAGTGCGGCCTTTTTTCACCAGGGCCATAGAATGCTGCTGCACAGCAACGACATGGATTTCAAAAAAAATGACCAACAAATCATATTGGGATAACGCTATATGATTCGTCATTGATTCTTCCACGATTTGCTCGTGCATGACAAGAGGCGGTAGCAGGCCAAACAGCGGGCGCAATAGTAAGTAACGTAAGAGCAGCAGTGCCACCGTCCCCTCTTGTTGCACGCTCCTCAAACATACTCTTCATTTCTTTATATTGCAGGGTCCGTTCAGCATCTCACTACCATAGGTGTATGTTCACTAGCATGAGTGACATTGTATTCACGTAGAAAGTCCAGTATCTGAATTAAGAGAGCGTTGCTGTTCGGAAGATTGGGTGAACACTAGATAATGCGCTTTAAGTCTAGAGCTTAACGTCCAGGGCTCACTCTCGAATTGCAAGACCATGGACGAGGAGACAGAACGTTAAAGTGCTCAGACACCGCCGTGACGTTGGCAGGTCAGACAAGAGAACTAACTTCTAGTGTCCTATGGGACGCTACACGTCCCATGCATGCCAAAGCATCTACCGGAGTATTCCCCAGATCGTGAGATCTTGGGTTTGGATCTCGAACTCAAGCTTCGACTACCAAGGCTGCACGCCATCCTGATTAACAACCTTCCCTGCATCGCTATCTCTTTTCCCTTCAACAACATCCTTGATCAGATTCCCGCCTTTAGAAGCATCTCCAGCACCAGCCTTCTGCAGAAAATCTACACCCATACCGCCCAGGTTAGTAGCCAAGAAACCCGGGCTAATACAGAACACCTTCACGCCATCCTCGTGTAGTATCTTCGCCCAATCCAGCATCATCATGTTGAGTCCTGTCTTACTGCTCCGATACGCGACCATAGATAGCTGTGAAGGCTTCGGCCAACCCTTGGGCGGTGGACCGGTGATGACCTTGTTTGTGAAGCCACCGGAGCATGTAGTCAGAGATGAAAGCCCTGAGGTCACGAAGAGAAGGTAGGGGTTGGAAGATTTTAGCAGGAGTGGCGCAAATGTATGAGTGAATACTTGAGTAGACGTGACGTTGAGGGAGTAGGCGTGGTCCCAGGCTTCGCGGATGGCGGCGGGTCCTTGCTTTTGTTGCAAAATGGCGTCGAATGCTCCGCCTATCAAGATGGTAAGTGTGCGTGCTGTCTTGATAAGGACATGGGAGACGTACCAGCGTTGTTCACGAGCGCATCAACCCTTCCCCACTTGGTCTCGACTTCTTTGAACGCATTTTCGATCGAGGTATCGTCCTCAATATCGATCTGGATTGTAAATACTTCCGACTTGGAATCTGAGATCTCGCTTTGCAGCTTGGAGATCGCGGCTTTTCCTTTCTCAAGCGAACGACTACCCAACAAGATTGTGTGAGCTTGCGGCGAAGCATAGAGAGCCTTTACGGTCTCATAGCCAATGCCGGTGTTTCCACCAGTGACGAGGACAATAGAGTTATTGGCCATGGTGGAACTTTAATTGGTGTTGGTGTTATGTTTGAAGTTGCAACGACGAAGTATTTGGAGGATGGAGTTGCTGTGAATTTGTGTTTTGTCTGAAGCCGGAACTTTAGCTTTATATAGAAAATGGGGTAAGATGATGTACCAAAAGCGTACGAAGAGAAAGCTTGTTGAAGCATGCCTCGGAGTTAATGGGGCTACCAGCAAACGAGCACCAGTCGTGGAGGATTTGATGTGGGGTGAGAAACACGCTACTACTACCAATGCGTCTATTCCAGCCCGAACTAACCGCACAATATAATGCGTGCCCGCGGAGTTAAGCTAAAGTGCGTTATCTTCGATCTTCAAAGTACCATGCCTCCGGTTGTTGTGACAGCTGGACAGTATCCAAGGCACGCCTACATCTCCGGAAAGGCTACTTCTTGGATATGGTATGTATAGGGAAAGAATTCTTGGATATGTATAGGGAAGGGTATGTTCTATCGCGGGGTTGGCAGGCTCGGAGCAGTCGTCACGCTAACCGCATGTGTTGATGAGATTACGCCCTGTTCCCCGATTGAGGAATTAGCTGGGGCGTAGGAATGAATTTGATTACCCAATGTCTACTAATCATTAAATACCATCTGGATAGCTCCGAGACTCTTATATTTGTATAAAGAGCCTTCATGATCGACTAAAATTACTGATAAAGACTACAAGCACGGCGCAATATGCTGCGCTCGCCGCGAAGAGCTCATGCCTCTTAGCCTTTGTCAATAAACTCATAGCGGCTGAGAAGAGCAGTGTGAAGACGACCAATATGCCGACGGCGCCGAAAGTGGAGTTACTTTCTCCAATGGACGTCAATTTGTACATAGCCACCACCGGGAGAACGAGCAAAACGAAGATGATGAGTGTGATTATAAGGCCAACAAGCTTCTCAATACGAGATTGTGAGTAGTAAAACACGCACTTGTCGTTCGTCTTCTCTCGGAGCTCTTTTGTCGCGAAAAGTTTCTGGAAAGCGGCATTAGCAATGTGATCGTCGCACCCATCATTCATGCATACCTGTGTGAGTCGGCAATGCACTTTACGGATGCATGTCTCGATGAAGCCATCCAAGCTAGACCACTCTCGACCGTGTCGAAGAGAAACTAAGTCTTCTCTTTTTTTGATGAACTGCTCTTCAAGCTCATAGTTGAGCGGTTTGACATTCCAGAACCAGGTGCGGAAACTCCGGTAGTCGCGCTTTGATGGCTGTTGGAAGGCATTCAGTTCACGAGCTTTAAGGAGGATCTCATCTAGTTGGGCATTAGTCGTAGATCCCAACATTGAAATATTGATCTCGAGTACGTACCGTAATTGACAAGCTTGCTCCGTATAGTATCAATCAACTGTGCACGAGCACTCTCGGTCTTCTCACGCCTTGCGTGCTGAAGATCGTCTTTTCGCGACCTTAAGCGGTTCTCTCCTTCGTTCTCCAAGTCTACTTCCTCCAGGTCCTCCTCCAAGCATCGAAGTTCATCCTGCAGATCCAAGATGACCCGAGCGTGTAGATAATTAAAGGCGCGATAGATCGACCAACCGGGCTCGCTCGATTGGAAGGCTGCCTGGAGAGGATAGCCTTTCGGGTAGTCCTGCACTAAGTAACAGTCAGCATGTAGGTAAGAATTTCGACTAGAGTGGCGAAGCTCACATGGTATTGTTATGGTGCCGCTGATCTCTTGTTCGATCTGAGCAGCTGATAACGCCGGGTCTAGTGGGCTTAGCAAAATGGGACCAGTACTATCTGAGGGGCGGAGCACGAACGAACGCCCTTATCGTTGATTAATGTTGAGGAGCGACTGTCAATGTCTATGATAGCATCTCCAGCACCCTGTGAGCTGCTTGAACCTGGTTTCTCGGAATCAGTAGAAGGTGGGTCGTAAAGCGACATGATTTAGGATCCGAATGGGTATAGTCGAAAGTAAACCGAAGAGCGAGGGATAAAAGCGCCTTTAAGCAGTTGTTTGCTGCAGAAGGCTGAGGTGGTACTAGGGCACCCGACACGAGGCTGCGGATGGGTCAGCCTGAGGCGAGTCGAGGCTGCTGTCATTGAGCTTGATCCTTGCAGGAGGACAGGTCAAAGCGTAGGCTACATGTGTTCAATTACTCTTAGGCTCTTACCTAACCAGCCTAGGAACCACTGGATCTAACCAGGATAGTGTAACACAATGCTGCTCTGCGGGTTCTTCCCCATCGGGAAGGGCCACCAGTGTGCCCATCGCACCAATTTTCAAGGTTAAGCACTCTTCAAAAGTGTTTCAGCAAACTCCGCGCCTCTATTATACAACAGCCCATTCGAATCATTGAGCCGGTATGTCCAAGAGCCCGCGGGGGATAGTAGAGCCTCGGCAACGGTGAATGTTTTGAACGCTTGGCGAAAGCCTCCATCGGCCGTGGGTTCCATGACCTTCATCTTCACTTTATCGCCCTTCTTGAAAGCCGGTGAGCGCTGTGCAAGAAAAGTCAGTCCTAATGGGTTAACGCTAGTGAATGTACGGCCGACCTCACCTCGCTAGCATTCTCGTCACGCTTGACCCCAGACTTCTTCCGCTCGCTGTCTGGACCAGGCTCCTGTGTGGTTGGGCAGTGCACCGGTCAGCGCAAAAGAGTACAAGTGAGGGTGGGGTCCGTGTGACCTTACCTGATGCGACATCATCAATGACCTGTGATTGCTTGGTTTGGAAGTGAGTGTCTTGCACTCTAGTTTGAATGGAGGAAAGAGTTCAATAGGTAGCCGAGTAGCAGAAGGCTGAGGCAAAAAGGCAGTACTGAGCGCAGCCGTAGTCTTTATCAGCTCAGACTTGCTTGGTGGACATGATGCTGGAAGTCCTGCAAGGCTACAAACAGGCTGTGAGCGAACGGTCCGTCCCTTCCCTTGTTCGTACGCTGAGCCTCATATTCCTTCATGCTCAGACTGCGGATCAGGTGCATCTGTGAGGTAGGGTCGATCAAGGATGTGGTTGGGAGATGTGGGCCGTGGCGTTGGAGGACCTCAGCCGGGGGTCGTTTCGGCATCCCGATAGCCAATCAATAAAAAGGCAAACCGATAGGCAGACCCAAGGCAAACAGAATTTGTTATACCTATTAACATCGGGATAGATGCTGAACATACTCGTCCATATTTACACAGCCACACCGGGCAGTATGTCGGGAGCCTGTAGAATGACTGCAAACGATGACAGCGGACTTCATAAAACCAAGGCTGTCTGCTGCCCTACCGCAATACCTTCAGCCTTGAACCGCTTGTATCATGGCAGCGCAACGTCAGTCGATTGTACGACCAGCACTTGCCACGTGTTCCAATACGTGTGGCAGTCCAACACCGACAGCCCCGTCACGGCAAAACTCAACTACTGTCGGTGAAGATGTGACCATCCTGCGCCCAGGCGATGAGACGGCGAAAGCAGAGTTGAAGCGCGAGGCAGAGAGACAGACCCGTTTCCAGAAAGTGTCCAACGATATACTAGACATTCCTAGTGGGTATCGCAAAGTGGAAGTCCTGATCATTCGATGGGACGAGAGCATCGATGAGTTCAAGGGCCATAAAGAAGAGGTACGAGATCTTCGAGTTATATCGTTACACCTTCGTTTCTTAGCTAATACAAGAATTCTATAGATCGAAAGACTCCAGACCATCTTCACAATCGGCTTTGGTTATAATTGTAGGGTCGCAAGGATCAAGAATTGCCAAAACCCTCAGATTGGTCTCAATCTTGAGATATTACAGCATCTCCATCAGCACGACGGCGATAACAACTTGCTCATAGTATACTACACCGGCCACGGCAACCAGGTGGTTAACGAGAATGGTAGACGCCTTGAACTGTCCGCGTAAGCAGATCAAATACTCAGCTAGTAACGATAACTAATCGCCACTAGAACGGAAGGTTCAGAGGAGACGGGCGGACATCTTCCCATCGCCTTTTGGGACAAAGCAGAGGAGCCGCTGCGGACTCTTGCAGCAGGTGATGTTCTAGCCATCCTAGATTGTTGCTTTGCGAGCTCTGCAGCCGTCAAAGGCAGGAATGAAGAGTTCCGGACTTATCAATTGCTGGCAGCATCTTCGCCGGATGGTCCTACGAGCGGCCCAGGCGAGAAATCTTTCACAACTGCTCTGTGCGACTCTCTTCAAGAGCTGTTGCGCGAGTCTCAGGGGGAGAGTTTTCCAGTGCTTAAGCTCTGGGAGAGAATCAATACAAAAAGAACGGCAGAAGCGGCACTGATCTGGGATCGCCTAGGACGGTACCATAAACGGAGCGTGCAATTGGGCCGTCTCGACCCCAACCCAGAAAGAGACGCATCATTTCGGAAGGAAGAGCCTGAGAAAGCATCCCTGGTCTTGCGGTTGTCGCTCAAGGCGGATGATTTGGATGACAAACAGATCGACAAGTTGGCTCGCCAGCTCCCTGTAGCCTGTAAAGAAGCCGGTGTTCCTGTTCGCCGAATGGAGTGGGTGAAGATGGAGCAGAGGAAACCAAAACAGGTCTTTCGCGAAGCGGTTAAGACTGTGCGGATGAACCTGAGACGTAAAAGTAGCCCAGGTAAGCTACAGCAGCAGAGTCCTTCGCCCGAGCTCAGGAAGCGCACGCGGTCAGACACGTCTTCGCTGTCCACACCAAAGAGACAGGCACGCGAGAGTCCTTCAACGTCAGCAAGTGCTGGAGACTCAGGACGCTACACACCAACGAGGAGCCGTTCTGGAAGGTAGCTGGAAAGTAAGACCGGAAACACTTGGTTGGGCTAGAGATTTTGCTATGAGAGATTCGCAGCATGAAGATACCTAAATTAGATTGGACGCATTAGCTCGAAGGAATAGTATAAGTAGTCAATGTATGTACGGCAAGAGAGTGGTGAACGTTTGCAGGTGCGACGCGTGACCTCGTGATCCGTGACGAAACACGCTTCCGGGTGCTCGCCCCGCTTTCCGATCACCGCGTCAACCCGGCTGCCTTGCGACAGCACCTCAACCCGTCTCACTCGGACTCTTGATAGTTGTACCGAACACCATTACCCACCATGAAGTCCTCACTATTGCTATCGCTGTACACGGCAGTTTTCGTTACAGCTGTTGCACACCCTAAAGACCCTCAGGCTGTCCTCCAGGAGCCGCAGCTGACCATCGTCGAGCCGGACGAGTACCTAATCGAACTGTCTCCAGGTGAGACGAGATGGGTAACGGAAGACGAGAAGTGGGCGTTGCGCAGGGTACGTTTATTCTATACCTCTAGTAGCGACAACTTTAGTACCTCTGAAAGCGTCGATGATGTCCGCCGCTGACACCTTCCAGCAAAACATCAACTTTTTCGACATCACACACAACGAAGAGCTTGGCACTTTAAATAGCAAGTCCAGCGCGAAGACTGTAAAGTTCCCCTCGAAGCCGGCGCACAATGAGAGCATCGTGCCGCTTCTGAAGCAGCTCGAAAAGAAGAACATGCGCGAGCACCTCGAGACGTTTACCTCCTTCCACACTCGGTACTATAAATCCCAATATGGCGTGCAGTCCTCGGCATGGCTACTTGGCCAGGTCAACAAGACCCTTGCGGATGCTGGTGCCGTGAATGCGTCTGTGAAAGCATTCCCGCATCCATGGGGCCAGTCGTCCATCATCGCCACCATTCCGGGAAAGAGCAAGAAGACAGTCGTTATTGGCGCGCACCAAGACTCCATCAACCTCTTCCTACCCTCTATACTCGCTGCGCCAGGTGCCGACGACGATGGCAGTGGAACCGTGACTATCCTCGAAGCCCTGCGCGTGCTGCTCAAGTCGGAGGAAATCCTCAAGGGTGAGGCAGACAATACCGTTGAATTTCACTGGTACTCTGCGGAGGAAGGAGGGCTCCTTGGCTCCCAAGCTATCTTTCAGTCGTATGAGAAAGAAGGCCGAGACGTCAAAGCCATGCTTCAGCAGGACATGACCGGCTACGTCCAGAAGACGATCGATGCAGGCGAGCCCGAATCCGTTGGCGTTATCACCGACTTCGTCGACCCTGGCCTCACCGAATTCATCAAGAAGATCATCACCGTGTACTGCGAAATCCCGTTTATCCTGACCAAGTGCGGCTACGCATGCTCAGATCACGCCAGTGCCTCCAAGGCCGGCTATCCATCTGCGTTCGTCATCGAATCAGACTTCAAGTACTCTGACAACAAGATTCATACCACCGAGGATAAAATTGAATACCTCAGCTTCGATCACATGCTTCAGCATGCGCGATTGACGCTGGGTCTGGCGTATGAGCTAGCGTTTGCTGAGTTCAAGTAGGCTTGTTGATGTAGATTAATGCTTCAAGATTAGTGTAGAAAGCGATTGAGTAGTGATCCTTATAGTGTGTTACTGAGCGATTGACATGGGCATTGGTTTACGGGACTCTTGTATAGCATTACGAATCAAAACTTTCAAGCCACGGAGATGCAGTGTCCTGATTCCGAGTGAATGCTCTCTTGCTTTATCATCAGGTATGAATCCTTACCCCACTGCCCTACAAGGCCTTCGTACAAGCACGACAATGCACTTCTTGGCTACTGGGATGTGAAGCAGGTCTACAAGCCTAGGGGAATTCTGATTCAATTGTTGCTTTGGAGGCGAGGTCCCTGTGTGCAATGTCTAAACACAACTGGGTTGCAGAGCTTCATCTCTTAGATCTTCGATATTCCCATTATTTGAAGCAACTGTTAATTACGTGGACTTTACTAGATGCAATGTACCTAGCATAGGTACTTCAACGGCATCGTTCTTGTCATGTTCACGGCAAGAATCTTCTATTATCAAATTATATGACTTTACAGAGGATCCCATCTCACAGTATTCCTGTCCGTGTTGCACTTTGCAGAGCGTTGTTGTGTCTGAAGTTCGCGCGGCCAAGGACATGTCGTGGACCTCGGGACGACGCAATGCCCTGATTCGGCCCACTTATTTCTGACGTCCTGGAATGTCAGAACGTCAGAACGTCAGAGTCAGGATCCCAACATCATAGTTGTCTCACACGATACGCCTTGCTTCTTAATAATACAAAATGACAAACACGACAGTCTTCATACCGTGTTATATCCTAAATTATGTGGTGCTTGGGCGTTGGTTCGCGTAGCGCGACGACGTGGTTGGGTAGTTGCCGGACGATGCCCGCAACCAGCCATGTGCACCAAGTGGAGAAGCTGGGAGGCCTCAGATACATGACGCCACAGGGTGAAGTGCATGCGTCTATAAAGAGGAGGAGTGCCGCATGACAAAATTTGAATATAGCACAGAACCTCCTTTCTGGCTCAGACTCCCTCGTACAACAAACACCTATATCGTCAACTCTAAAACACATTATAATCCAACCTTAAACATACATTATCCTCTCATACTCCCAATATCACCTCAACTCCAGCCAAAATGTCCACCACCGCCCACCCAACCGAGCTGGTAATCATCCCAGGCTCCTTCTCCTCCTCCATACTCTACGAGCCGATCGTCAAGCCCCTCCGAGCAAAGGGTTACACTGTCCACGTGCTCGACCCACCCTGCTACCCGGGGAGCTACAAGCCGGAAACTCCCTCTCCCAGCATGTATGACGATGCCGCGTTCATCAAGTCGTTCGTGACCAAGCTCGCCGACGAGGGCAAGGACGTGGTGCTAATGCCGCATTCGTACGGCGGTACCCCGACCAGTGAGTCGCTCAAGGGGATCACCAAGAAGGAGAGGGAGCAGCAGGGGAAAAAGGGCGGTGTGGTGAGAGTCGCGTATATGACTTGTATTGTGCCGAAAATTGGCGAGAATCTTGGGGAGGTGATTACTGCAGCGGCGAAGAAGGGTGGAGAGGGTGGAACGCCGCCGATTGATGTTGATGTAAGTTTCCTGAGTTTCTGTTTCCCAATGGAGAGTTAGGAAGAGTAACAAGAGAGGACTTGGCTAACGACGACGCGATTAAAGGAGTTCGGGTGGATGAGTCAGCCGCGCCCTGATCTCACCGGTGCCATAGTATTCAACAACCTCCCTGTAGAACGCCAGATTGCGGAGGCGAAGAGGTTCGGCAGGCACGCTGGGTAAGTAACGTCTCAGGCCTACTGGTCCTCATTCAAGAAGAGATTTCTTTTGCTAACGGTGCACTACTAATGCAGCGCCTCTTTCGGCGATGTCCTCACTTACAACGGCTACAAAGATGTTCCTGTATCTTGGTTCTTCTGCGAGGAAGATCTTTGCGTCTCGCCGGAGGTGCAGCAGACCGCCATCGACGTGATTGAGGAGAGTTGGAAGGGGACGGAGAGGGAAGGAAAGAAGGTCGATGTTTTGAGGGTCAAGTGCGATCATGTGCCGATTCTAAGTGCGCAGGAGGAGACGATCAAGTGGATTGAAGACGCTCTTGCTAAGGGCGGAAAGGAGTAAATATAGCTGCTGTTATAGGGACTGAGAAAATAGAGTCTAAATAGATGATCAAGGTCCCTGTTGCTGGGTCCACAAGTCAGTCGTTGATCAATTGAAAAGACTGCTTTGTGACTGTGACTATATACTGTCGTTGTCGAATTTCATACATCATGGATTAACACTGTTTCTTCCCCCATCACCCATCGACTTTACTCCCATCCCCAGCCAAGAAGAAATGCTTCCCGGTTTCTAACACCTCAATATTGTCCCCAACCTTCACCTCTCCATCGCCTAACGGCGTGACTTGCATACCTAGACACGCACTCTTACTCCCCTCATCGATAACTCTATATTTGCGCAGCGTAGTCATAGGTTCGTTGCGATCAGCGATGCCAGTCTCCGGGTCTACATTCGGTAACTTGCAGCGGGTTGTGCGACAAGATATGTGGTATGCGGTTACGTCAGAGTTAGAGGGTGAGGCAATTTTTGCTTTTGTCCAGTTGTCTTCGTCGAAAGCAGGCGGGCCAGTAATATAGATGTTTGCACGGAAGCGCAGAGCGTTGAGCAGGATGTGTCGGTTCTTCGAGATACGTGGGAGATTCTCTGCTACATTGTGGACTGAAGCGAGATTCAAAATGTGAATTGGGTACTGCAAATATTGTCAGCATATGATTTCCTTGAGAACGAACTTGTCTTGGAGATTTCTCGAGACGGCGAACTGTAAATGGGGCATGGGACATACCGAATCCTGCATTCCAATGATTGTTTGGAACCTCACGTCCTCCTTCTTCGGCGCACACTTGTGCACTTCCCGATATTGGTTCGTGTCGATTCTGAACAACGCAATTGGATTCGTGGTCCCCAGAGTATACCCCAACCTCGATAGAATTTCCCGATCAATCTCTGGGCTCACATTCAACGCCACCGGGCTATCTTTCCAAATTCGCAAAACTTCACTTTCGTAACCCTTGCTCTTGATCCTGTTGGTCGGCGGGTTGAAAGGAACCCTGAACTCCAGCATCGGCTCGGCCTTCCTCGCCAGCTTCGCTGCGAGAATCTTGCCGTAGTTTAAAAGGCCTTCCATGGTGAAATCGGAATCCGGAGAGAAGGGGAAGCGCACTACAAGACATCCCTCGCTCTCGACCCATTCTCCATCTTTTTTGTAGCCTTTTGCTGATGGGTCGGGAACCCAGATCTCTGTCTCGACTTTGGCGAGGCGCGGAAACTTGCGCTGGGTCAGGAAATGCCATTCGCTCGTGACATTGCCATCCAATGATGGCAGACTCGTAACGCGTTGAGCGAGGGCAAATTGACGATCATACTTCAATCCCGTGCGAATGACCTCGCCTTTTTCCAGCTCTACGGGGCCGCAAGATTTCAACGGGTAGATGAAGAGCGCTTTTACTGTCCACGGTTTTGCTGGGGTGGGGTCGCCTCCTTTGGCGTATTTCTTGGAGTACTGATCTTGAAGGTTGCTGCATCCTTGGAGTCCGAGTTTGCGGCAGCCTGCAGGAGGTGGGAGACGGTCATCGCCTTGAGTAAGTGCGAGGATGAAGAGGGCGACCAAGGGTAATATGGCGATTGAGAGCGTGATGCCAATAGCGAGAGGTGAGACATTATCCATGGTCTTTCTAATACCAATGACGGTAATGCAGTGATAGAGTTTTACGACGTGGTCTCTAATCAATGTTGGGGGTCCGTGGTTGTTATTATGTCGAACACTCATGAAAAGGCGGCTCTTTCGCTAATCAATGCCAAGGGCTAGTCCTTTCCACGCTACGACCGAGGAAGAAGGTGATCGTGCCCAGGCCTAATGTCGAAAGAAGGTACTTGATCCATATCTGAAGTGCCTTGGTGGTAGAAATGTGCACAGAGGCAGCAGAGGGTGGTGAAGGTGCGAGTCATGTTCTGTTGTTCGCTTGTTCGCGTGACATCGTGTTATGAGCGCATCGACTCTCACGGCCATAAATACTGTCTAGCACACAATGCACCACACTTTCAGTTGGACGCTGGTGAAGCATAGATAAACGCGTCGCGTCATGTCGTACACCAACGCCAAATCACGAGACTAGAATAAAACTAGAGTTCTCCCCGTCGAAGCTTGATTGAACCGCAAAGCAACGACACCATGGTTGGCGAAGACGCGTCTCTACCTTCCCCATTGTCTCGTACGCAATTCACCTCTCACCTCTCCATTGCTGAGACTAACGCTACAACAGACAGACTGCCCACCGTCTCCGCATCTCAAGCGCTCCAAAGCCTCCAAGCACGCGGGGCTCGCACCGTCTCTACTGGCATCTCGCAGCTCAACAAGCTCCTCGCCCCTCCAAGCCTTCCGGGCCATGACATCTCGGGCGGGTATATGCGCGGGAAGGTGACAGAGGTCTTCGGGCCGTCAGGAGTTGGGAAGACAGCCTTTGGGTAAATGTGGCCGTAATGCGGCTTCCTGATACAAACGGAAACTGAGTAGATGAAGGATTCAGGCAGCAGTGTCTGCATTGCGCGAGGGCCAACGCGTTGTCTGGGTTGGTACGTACAGTCTTTGATGTGCGCGGAGCTCAGCGCACTGTGACTGCTGCAATATGAGGGCTGATTGCCTGCAGACGCTGCCTGTGCGCCCTTGGTCCAGCACCGCTTCGACAGCGTCCTCACCGCACTCCACGATGAGCCCGACGTGCCTTTCCAAGATGAACTACGCCGTCACCTCCATTATTGCGCTGCGCCAACGCTTGCCCATCTCCTGGCGCTCTTTGTACACTCGCCCGCTTCGTTTCCCCCGCAGAATACCAGTCTGATCGTGGTCGACTCACTCTCGACGCTCATAGACAATGCATACCCCCGCCATACAGACGACCGCATTGCGAAGAACAAGACGGACCAGTCACGATGGGCTGCAGGACGCAGGTTTGCTGTCATTAACGAATTGATCTCAACATTGACTAGGTTTGCTGCGCTGCACGACATCGCTCTACTCATTGCATGTCAAACAATCACCCGGATTCGAGGTGCATCGCGGGCTCTGCTGGTTCCGGCAATATCGGGGGTTGAATGGGAGAATGGTGTTTCCACTCGGTTGGTCCTTTTCAGGGACTGGGTGCGCCAAGGGAAAGCAAACGACCCAGCAGACGCCGATAGATTGCGAAGAGCCCGGTTCGCTGGCCTTGTAAAGGTAAATGGTGTAGCCATCGCTGAGGTGGGTGGTGTGGGCAACGTGGTTCCCTTTACCATCGAGAACGTAAGTCAATCTATCACCCGCAGAGCCTACATAGCCGGAAACGCATGAATATGTCCTTTGCG
This sequence comes from Parafenestella ontariensis, assembly GCA_021596325.1. Classification (NCBI taxonomy): domain Eukaryota; kingdom Fungi; phylum Ascomycota; class Dothideomycetes; order Pleosporales; family Cucurbitariaceae; genus Parafenestella; species Parafenestella ontariensis. The sequence continues at coordinate 233,897 of JAKGDA010000008.1, read as the reverse complement.
AAGATCTCCCGCTGATACCATGCAGTCTGGTCTTTGCGACATAAGCATAGCTGCAGACGATATCACAACTCCTATGCTTCTCCCAACACATGCAAGACCGTCTAAAAGGTCTTTCGCCGAGATCGATGAGGATGCGGGTGAAGAGCCCAACTCTGATGAGCTCTATGGTTGGATAGAGGACGATGAAGTCGCCACTGAGGGGTTATTGATGAATGAAGCACCTATGGTCGACGACGTTGACGCTGCAGGATCTCGACCAAGTGAAATTGAAGGGGACCGCAACAAGAAGGTGGCACGAACGACCACGGTTTGATTCTAGAAGCTCGGATGAAGCTCACTCGTCCTACCTCGACACGGGGGCGTAATTCAGCTTAGATTTTGCTGTGTGCTGTGCCACGATGGTGCTTATCGCGTAACCTCTACTGAATATCTGGGGTACGTTCGTATGTCTCTCTTTACTCTCCGCACACGAGATTCTCAACTGACGAAGCTTCCAATCAAGCCTGAAATCTCGCATTCACACCGATATTACAGGGGCACCCACGGCCCAACGCGCAGGTTCGCTATTCAGCCGTGTGGGGTTAAAACACACACCACCCAGAATAGTCACGTCTGTGCAGTATCGACTTATTCCACGGACGACTCCAAGCACTCTGACATCAGCAACAATGCTCGTCTCTGTATCTCACCTATCCAATTACTCCTTATCGCACACTCCAGAGCGAATGGGATTCTTCCGGCGGCAAATAGGAGACCGCATTCTCCCATTTCTTATCACACCCCGCATTCACTATGTTGGTGTGTCCGTTTGCCACATTAGCGGTATACACTATTCAAGGGTCTACGGGCCGTGAAGCAGGAAAAAGCAAGTACTGCATATCCACTGTACCTCCCCTTCAATTGAACCCTCTCATGTGCATGTATCAGGCCAGGACACTGGGGCGCACTAGGCTGCGGGCAGGGGTCGGGGAAGCACCCCCGGATCCAGTCTACCGGGTCGACTGGATGACCGGCAAAAGTCGTACTGCTCCTGGATGCACATGCCTTTGTGGCGCTGAGAGTCTGGGGTCAGCGGGGTTGGATGGGGCGCCTGGGCGTGGGGGCAAAGAGGTAAACTTACTTCAAGGGGCGTTTCGATGGTCAAACGTTGGTTCGCCGAACGACGTGATAGGAGAAGTCGACAAAACAATCGGGGGACTCCGGTATCGCGACGGTATCATAGCAAGCCACTTATACAATGAGGCCCATCTGTCACCATGGAGGCGCTTCCGTGATCACAAATCCAGAGAAGTAATTTCCTACCTTCGCCGCGGAGCCTCTGCTAGCACGTAGTCTCCCACGCCTTGTCGTCGCGAGCAGCGCCTACGAATATTCGATCTGGACCTTCTAGCTCACCGCCTCGACATCATATGCGCAACAAGGTTCGTGGGACTCACAATGATTGGCGACTATCCCACTACTTTCGTATTCTGGAGTAAGAGGTGGTCTACATACGAGGGTTACTCTTGCGCATAGCATCGGCTCCACCAAGAGCCAACGTAACAGCAATCCTACTCCCTCAAGCTCGCTTACAGCCAAGTGCTGTATGAAGAAGGTCAATTCAGCCTTACGATGTCACCGGCCCCGCGTTACTCTCCGCAATCAACGTACCCCACGGGTCTCGCTACCATGCGCGCTACGGGCGGGAGGTCTATCCCTTGACGGTGACGGAGGTGCACGCGGAGACTGGTTGGCGGTGACAATGCTCGGCATCTGCTATGCCGGGTTCGCGAGGTATGCGAACTGAGAAGCGAGCGCAGCTTCCAAAGTCCGACAGCAGCCATGCGTGGGTCAAGAGATGACGCGGAGCCGCTTGCGATAGTGGCTGCTTTATCGTGAGATGAAGGTGTGGGAAGATCTCCGAGCAGGAAAGGCATAGATTAGCGAGCCAGCATGACAGCATGTATGCTTTTGCTCGCGACATCTCGGTGTCCGCCGAAAGCTCGCTTCTCCGGACAGGAAAGTTCCAAGGCATGTCCCGTGAAGGGTATGCATTCGGAAGGGACCTGATAATAGGAATTTGCGTGGGAGACAGTGGAACGTCGCATCGGTTCTCGTATGCGAAGACCACTTATCCCCAGCTGATAAGCCTCCGCAGCTTTGGAATAACAGCATCAGGCAACAATGCTGAGTTTCTCTCCCAATGCCCAACGGCTCACGCATCGCCCAGCATTCCTCCACCCACTCCATGAGACTGTACAACATCGCTTGCCTTGTGTGCCTGAAGATCGCTCTCACATGCTTTGATGTGATAGTCACAAGCGACAAGTAAAGACGTTACCGTGTAACCCTCATGTAACTCCGTATACCTTGCTATTTTGCTCAAGCCTTCCGCTTACAGTAACCTATCCTACAAACGTAATGCAAGCGTGGTTCGTCCCGTTTCAGCATCTCCTTTCCGATCTTAACAGCCAGTTATATATGTCCTAACCGAGCCTGGTGAGTCTTCTCTCGGCCTTGTGCAGCCTTATTCGAGGGTATACGTCCGAGAGTATTGTTTCATGTTTGTTGAGGGGTGGGAAGTAACTTGTTTCGTACCTGAGCTTACATGTGTGATGTATTTTGAGCACAATATAGTGCTTTGCTCGCGTAGCTACGCACGAACCGTATGTTGTTTCGCGCGTGCAACTTTATGAATTTGAGATGAGCTGAGATATATGCCATCACGCTGTCAATACTACTTTTATCATGTTATATCGTAGCAAGAAAGCAACGACCCTTAATGTTAACGCATCGCGGGTGGTATCGGAAGTCTTCATTGCCTTCCAAGTGTGCACGATGACATGGCATCTTCCTATGCAGTTGCAGTGCAGGACTCGTAGCCTAGTCGCTATGCTATGTTCCAGTTTACCCCGACAAGTGGGCATGCAAAGCTATGTGGGTAGATGAGGTGAGACGAAATTAGAAAATAGGGTGCTGAATGTATGTATGTCAACTTAACGGGACTTGTCCTCACACTGCTATGTAAAATATAGCCACTTTCTTATTGGAAGTTATGGTTCCTGCTGGTGGTTGCCTACACGGCTGAAACTATCAGGTAATCTAGTAGATATGAATCTTATCAACTGGTCTAGGTCATGAGTTATGTGAGTGAGCGGGTGTGAATTGAAGCAACTTGACAAGAGTGCGATTCGACTCGACTCGATTACGGCGATCAAGACACCAAAACCTGCCTGAGACAGAGCAGAGACAAGTGGTGTGAGTATTTCGTCATCACCCCATGATATACTACAGACGTCAGGGACCCGCAAGTCGTGATGATCAGTAGGAGGAATAAGACGTTTTGACCCTGGCCTCTACATAACCGACGAGCAGACAAGGGTCCGGGAACCCACCTAGCTACCCGATTCAGTTATACATGCATGCATAACTACACTATGCTGGCGATCTACGTTGCGATGTTCTGGTATCATCCTCTGCACAGCAAGCCTGCCCGTACCGTGCAAGCCCCGCCGACGACAACAACCCCAAAAAGGAGGGGAGTGGCATATTCCGTCATGCCCTGTCTCCAACAATTTTCCCCGGCCGGCGGCCGGCCGGTCTGACAGATTTGGAGAAAAAAAGCGTTCCCCTTTCCCCACAACGTCTCCACAAATCTCCATCCTTCAGCTAAGGTAGGCCGGACAATGTTACCTACCTATGATATCTTTGCGGCTCTGTTAGTCCGTTCGATCGAAAGTCCAGACTCTTCCTTCCTTCTCTCCTGATAATCAGATCAGCACTACTTGCCCCGAGATTTCCCGGCGTTGGTGATGTTGTTGTGTTAGACTGTGTGTCGCATCACAGACCCGGTCGGGTACCTCGGGCCAAGTACCCCGCCAGCAGATGTTATGCGGATGAATACTACCGCACAGGTACACTACCTAGGTATACCCTACCCGCATGCAGTATTTGCAACGCTGGAAGTCAGACTGTTGTGACATTGCTCTCACGGAATATGGTACTGTATAGAGCTCGGTCCGACATACCGCGGCTGGTGTTCATGCTGACTCGCACATGTTCCCCTTCCCGTCTGGGGTAACGTCGCGACTCGCGAGCGAGTCTGAGCTTTTGGACGGGCGTGGAGAGGAACATGGCTCGGACCGAGTTCCAGTTTCACATGCTAGACGGTGAAGAATAGAATGAGGTGTTGATTGAAGAGGGAAGGATGGATGAATGGTGTGAACGTACGCACGCACGCGCGCAAGGATGGAGCGAATAGATGGTGTGAGCTCAGCTCCGACTGACGCCATGCAGGTACCGTGTGTACCGCACAGTACAGTGCAGCGACATACCACGTACGCCCGTAACAATGCACGATAGACACCAAGTAAACTATGCCTATACATGCTGTACAAGCGGGCTTATGATATAACAGGCAGATTTGATAAAACGCCCGGCGCAGAAGAACATATCACTTCCAGCGTATAATTAGACTGCTGCGCGCGGAGGCTCGGGGGGTTTCAAGTTTGCGCTTCGGGGGGTGGGAAGCTGACGCGCATGTGCGTGCAATATATCCAACGTGCGTTGTGCGTGTTGCATCGCGAGGTTCGCCAATCTGTGACGACGATATAGGCCCTATTGTATATTGAGGGTGCGCGTATATGCAGCGCTGATACGCCTGTGAAGTTGTTGAGATAAGGAAATCTATCGTGATGCAGTGGATACGCGGTTTGATTGATCGCAACCTCCGACGCTTGATTGGGGTGCAGATGCAATGCGCGGTCGCTTCCTGACAGCACAGCACGCCGTGTTGACGCGCAGGAGTAGCTGAAGCTTGGTTTGCTGTCGAGCATGTGAAAGATGCATGCGTCATTGTGAGGTCATACTGTAGTTGAAGATATGGTGAGGATGATGTTCAGATTCGCAGGTGGGTTGGTTGTCGGTATAGAGTCCGCTTCCAGATACGGGAGTTTATACGAAAGATATGGCCTTTGCTAGGTTGGGTGTGTGAACGACACTCGCTCTGGAGGACCTCCATCATGGTCCTCGACAAGCCGTATTGTATCTTCTCAACACTAGGGAGCACTCCACGAACTAGCAGTCAAAGCTGCACAGCATCGCTGATGCAGGGCACCTTCGGCTATACTTTAAATGACAGCTGATAGTAGATCTGCAAAATATATTGCAGTGGGACCTGGATCTTCGTGTCCGCGTCGCTTAAAGATACCAGCAGCCTGGTACACGTTGGGAATTAGATGAATAACGTTGCGCCAGATCCTGCGTATGCAGCATCATATACCCCCGTCTGCGCGCGCAGCTCAACAGCTACTTTCGAAAGTATGGATGAAGTATTTCTCCCTGCCTGGGGAGTGGAATCCACCGACAACGCTGGGCGTTCTGATGCGAGAGAAGTGCACCGAACATTCGATGGCCGTAGCAATTGATCAAGCCTGATACAAGGATGAAAGGAAAAACCCCGGGAGAAACTCCCTATCGTGAACAGGTAGTGACATTTTTCCTTCGGAGGACAGGGCTAAATTGGCAATTGTCAATTCTTCCGTTCTTCCAGTCAGCGGCGGTTCCGATCGGAAAAACCACCCCGACGACATGTTGCTACTGCACGCAGTTAGCTACCCTCTGCGCTATCGCGATAAAACATGTGACAAAGGACAGAGGCTCTTGCGATAGCGGCAGCACCGCCGCATCGGGGAGTGCATCCTGAGACCCACTTAGAATGGAAAGCTCCGAGTGGTGCATTTTCTTCGGCATATTCCTCAGGCCATCCTCGATGCGACGGCCGCAAAATCCTCCATCTTCCTCTGACTCAAGCCGTAGTTTATCCACTCGGATTTCCAGACACGGAAAGGCAGCTCAAACAGAGCGGGTCGATAAGTGTGGAGACCCCACAGTCCGAGGGCCAGAGCTCACGTCTAGCGAGCTTCTAGATCTTCCTAAATTGTCACCAGGCCGCGCATCCTTCGCATGGCATCGAGGCCGAGTCAGCATGGGGCGGAGGGCTTGGTAAGGATTGGTCGTTTGCAGGCATGTTATCTGAGGTGATATCGTGTTGGCGTTAGGAGTTCAAAATTGGGGGCGGTTTCGTTTTCGGCTGAGTTGAGTGATTGTTCCGTTAGTCGCATATCTTGTGGAGGATTCTGAGGCTTGGGGTGATTTTTTCTCTCCTTATCTTTGCTTTTGCTGACTCTGACTGGAGCGATGAACCAGTGGAGATTTGATTAGATGAAGGACTAGTCCCCACGGCGCTCAGGTACGTGAGCAGGTTGGCGTTTGACTCTGATACCAGGAGCACAGGCGGAGCTCCACTGGGGACAGCCTCGGGGAATGCGCCGAAGGAAGGCATGTGGTAGTGGCATTCACCTTGAGCCCTTGCTCCGCAGGTCACGGACAGTTTCGTCGGCACCATCGTCACCCTGATACAACTACGCTTTGAATGACACACCTTTGTATGTTGGTATACCGGCCCGACTCCCTTCAAACAGACGTCCGCTACCCCACTAGTGCGAAACGCTTCCTGCCAGAGATGCCGATTCGCACATCTAGAGGGCCGAGATCGTCGTGCAGCAGCTCTCCACAGTCGCTATCTGCGCTCCGTCTGGGGTGCATATCTGGTTGGACTCTATAACCCGGCGGAACCGTGTTCTGATGGCATGAGATGGACTAGCGTTTGGCTCGCTATCACGGCCGAGACACCTCTGACACGAGGGTGAGAGTCGAATGGATCGTATGGATCGCACAAAACCCGACGGTTGCCGACGAGCCCACTGTGTCGCAACGATGGGCGGGAAAGATAAGGCAAGTGGATAGATTTTCAGCAGGGATCACGGAAATTGGCTGGCCATCTCCCACCACGCAGCCACCGTACCTGCCGAACTCGGAAGTGGTTACCACCGCAAACAGCAAGAATGGCGTACTTTTTGCGTGCCCTAAGAGAATAATATCCGGCACATGCGCTAGCGATGATGACACCTTGTCCCTGGCATTCGCGATTTGCGGAGAACGCGGAGTACGTGTTGCACGGGGGGCTTATCGCATCTTGCCAGGAATGTGGATGGGGGACAATAATAGCTGGTGGGCGGTGGTGGGTTCCACAAGGGCGACTGAGACCCTTGCGTGCTGCCTCCCGTCGTTTTCTCACCGCATCTTCGCTCTCCGGGGTGAGACACCCCGCAGGGCCGCAGGGGCTGGGTGGTGCAGACGCAGGCAAAATGTGGAGAGTTGGTCGTGATGTGTGATGCTCTCCTGATACAATCTGAGTCCAACAGAAAACTTTGGTCGTCTATTTGCGGGGTAAGGCGGACAGATTGGTTGTATCCCAGAGGCCCGGATCCCATACCCTGCCCTGCCCTGCTCGACTGTCGCTGTTTGCATCACCAGGGTCTCAAATCACGTCACGGGCAAGGTTTTCACCATTTGATAATCATCTCGTAATACACACTGTTCTGTGGAATGCTTGGGGAAATCGAGTTTCAATTATGCGCTGAGCTGAGGGGCCTGTCTAACCATCCGCCTGCCAATAAGCAAGCCTGCCCACCCGCCCAGTCTGAAGCAACGGAGCTGAGTGGAACATATACAAAAACCGCCAGAATTTGCGGGGGGTATTGAATCCGACAAAGGAAGCTGAAAGAAGTCTATCGTAGTTCCGGAGCCTGGTTCGAAAACGTAATAATGAAATCGTCATATGCCGCAGGCATTACCCTCGTGTACCCATATCTCTAATCCTGATAACGCTCGCTAACGGAGGGGAAAATGACGAAACCCAAGTAATGCTGCCAGTAACGCCGGTACCATGCTAGTGTGTGAGTTGTGAGCAGTTTAGACGCGATGCGACAAGTCTTCGCCGGCTAACGATGCCGTAGCAGACGAATTCCCCGAGGAAAAGCCGCTGTTGGTCGGACCATTGAGGAGGTCTTGCACAGCTACCTTGGGAACTTGCGGAACGGGCAGTTTACGCTGTGCGCCTTCCGACTTCGAGATGATGTCGCCGATGCGCAGGCCGGATGACTGGCTCGGAACGTACGGCTGCTCGCGATCGGTTTGCGGCTCCATAGGTGCGAGAGCGGGCACAAAGTTCTGGTTTAGGCTCAAGTGGCGTAGATGCGGGAGCTGGAGGTCGTTATATCCGTGTGGCCGTAGTCGAGGCGAGTGTGCAGGCGTAGCGAGGGGGGTGTGGTCGGGCGTGGGACTCGCGGAATCGTGAGAGAATGTCGGCGAGGGCGGGGCGGTGGACATGGGTGAGCCGGGTCTTGACTTCTTCGTCATTCTGTGCGCATAGGGATCATCGTCCTCGTGCGAATGCGATCTTGACATTGGCTGCGAGGAGTACGCGTACTGAGAGAGGCCCGGGAGTCGGTTGCCATACGGGTGGTAAGCGCTGGTGAGGTGGTGGCGACTTGAGTGAGAGCGATGGCCAGGACCCTGCTCTAGCCTCGAAGCAGCGTCGGCAAGGAGATCCATAGGACGGGACAGACCGTTGGGGCTGGTGCTGGTGCTGTTGAAGCCTCCAGAGCGATACGCGGCAAGGTCGTTGCTCATGCCGGGCGAGTAGCTCGAGAAGGAGTGAGGAGGCGAGACATTTGGTGAGCCGATGTTGGAGCTGGGCGCGCTGCGTGAGATGGCCTTTGGCGGGGGAGGCATCATGTACGAGGTGCTTGAAGCAGACTCCATGAGACCAGCCTGAACAGCTGCTACAGCAGCCTGGTGGGCGGCGGCATGTTGCTGGCCTTTGCCTCTCCTAGAGTTGGGATTGTTGTGTATCCTCGAATGGCTGCGATGTGTTAGAAGGAAACTCTAGAATATGGATCTATAGATTTACATACCGAGTGAGCTCATCAGAACGAGAGAAGCGCTTTGTGCATCCTGGGAAAGTGCAGGCGTGGGGCTTTTCTCCCGTATGAGTTCGGATGTGGCGAGTCTGGTGTTCAAGACGGTGGAAAGCCTTATCGCAGAGAGGACACTTGTAAGGCCGGGGCAGGTCCTGTCGGGCGTCGTCCTGGGCCTGTTGCGGGGCGTTTTGCAGCAGAGGAGCCATGAGGCTCACGGTGGCAGTAGCCATGGAAGAAGTAGCGGGTGTCGAGGACGTAGTAGACTGTTCTTGTTGAGTAGGAGAGGTGTCCGGGTTGAGCAGGTTTCCAAAACCTGTCGAGGTGGTTGAAGATTGCATGTGACCGAGAGTTGAAAGTTGGGGGAAGAGGGATGATGGGGGGCTCGGATATATGTATGGATCTGAACTCGGCGGGCGTGTGGGGGTCGACTGAGGACCGTCAGGGCTGTCTGTGCTGACGCGGGCGAGGATATGCCGGAGCGACGCAAGAAAGAACGCGGTGCGCCAATGCGACTTGGCTGACCTCTGGGGCGCTCGAGTCGTGGAGACGTATCAGGCAAAGCGGGCCCTTTGCAATAATAGTGGTGACTTGCGGAGCGCACGTCTAGAGCGGATGCAGGGAAATAGTGGTGATGGTGTGTCGCAGCGATGGCGCTCTTTTTGGCGAGTTCGTTATTGCAGGCAGGGCGGGCGCTCGGGGCGGGCGAGGCGGAATGTGCTCGCACACAGTGCCTGGCGGAACTTGCCTTGGTTGGATTTGATGACGGCGACGGTGTCGGAGGGCGCTGTAAATTGGTTGAGCCGACGTAGGTGTTATTGTCACACTTGCAGATTTTTGCTGCTGAAAAATTTCTCTGTAGCGGTGAGTGTCGGCGAGCGGAGCGCTGGGAACGGTTATGTTGCAGTGGCTATGTGAGGCTGTGGTGGGGAATACACCATGTATCAGCAGCAGGACAAGGGGCCCCCGAATAGATTTTGGAGCGAGCGGGCGTACGTGAGCGGAGTGAGGCAGTCAGATGGTGCAACGTTGCCGATGCGGTGATGCGCCTAGTTGTATGGCTGTGGCGGTGTCCGAAGCTGGGGATGAATGGGGAGAGATGAGAGAACAGCTGGCTTGGTATGGGGACTGGAGACGTCACTCTCTGGGGACTGTTTGCATGTCGACGGCCAGCAGAGGCGCCTGCTATCTATCTAATGGTATACGTCTTCTTTCCCTCCCGCGCTCTGAGGTCCTTCCGCCTGCCGTCTCGGCGGACAGGACGTGAGACGAGGCAACTGCGTACGACGTTATGACTGAGCACGCAGAGGCAGCTTCGAGCAATTCACCCACCCTCAAGGATCAGGGCACGCCCGTATGCAAGGCCGACGATGCCATCTCAGTGGTTCGCTACTTCAGACACATCCTCGAGCCAACCCAGCTGCCTCCTTGGCCTGGTGTTTGGAGTTGTGGGATGCGTCGACGATCTCCCAACAGCGCTTCACACATGTCACTTATTGGTGCATCAGATGACCAATGAAGCCACTCAACACCCAGCTGATATTACCCAGTGGCTTTGCTCCTGTTCCACTGGCGTCTGGCCTGCCCGAGGACTCATTCACCTCTGTGGGGGAACAATCCTGGGGTATGGAGGCACAGAATAAGCAATATTCGACAGCCATTCTTTTCCCGAGCCTGTCGCTTCACGGGCTCGAACACCACCGCGATATCGCGCCCAGGGCATGGGACTAGGGGTGCTACCGAGCTGGGTCACATCACCCTCCACTACGGCCCGCCTACGATGCATCTTCCCGGGCTCTCAGATGAAGCCAGAGTCGGTGAACGAGCGGAGGGCGATCTCTACCGGGCAGCGCCCTCCAACCGACAATACCGGTAAAATGTCAGAAGTTGCTTCTTCATTGCTCGTCCAGGGCTCATGTCGTGCAAGACGACTGCCTGGATCACGACAGCCCTTCCACAGCTCAGATTGGCCCACCGCGTCGACCAGGCGATGTCCGCGGCCTGATTATCTCCACCTGGCCTGTGGGACCCCCAGGCGCCTGAGCGCCCCTGTGCTTGACTTCGCAGAAGATCGTGGGGGACATTCTCCCGCAACGGACCGGCTGCCCCGAGGGTTTGACACCCCTGGCCTTGGTATTATTGCCTACGCGAGAACACTGCATCGCGGACTGCTTACCTGCAGAGCTTAAAACTCGTCGTTAATTCTCAGGTAGCAGCACACAAATCGACGTGTTGCAACACCAATTTCTGCCAGGGTCCGCTATTCTTATCTTTTCTTTCTAGAAAATTTTGAAATCGCTGCTAGCCCCCCGATAGCTCGCCCCGCCGTAGAACTGGGGACTCTTACTCCGAAGATAGGCCTATGCCGAGCCGAATCTCAGAAAATTTCACACGCCAGCAAAGGATGTCTCTTGTGTCAAACACGTGGATCGGAAGATGTCGGAGAGTTAGTGCTGAATAAAGAATGGAGCTCCGGCGGATGCTACAGGGTGACGCATTAGCCTCTTGCAGTCATCTAGGTGTCTGCAAGGTACGCTTTGATGGAGGCAACACCAATCCAGACATCACACCTCGATCAAGGCCGTTCTACGTCATGCCGATGTTCTCCCATAGCCCATTTGAGTCACTTTTGATAAATTCGAGCATGGAACGTCTCACATTTTTATTGCCAGTTGGCGAAAGGCTTTATCTCCATCTAACGTCGATATGCGACTTTCGCTCTAACGTCGGAACGCCTTTGCCGTAGAGTTTCCAGGTTCCGATAGTCGCACTCCACTCAATCAATGGGGCTCCGCCGAGAAAAGTGTACCTGCTTCGCCCAACACAATGCGATACTGTCATCCCTCGTCGTTTCCGCAGATCATTGTTATTCTAGGTCATGGTGACGAAATTCCATCCAGGAAGCAGCAGGTTACGCGTCGAGAGGGAAGAACCCACTGCTCAACAATGCTAATCTCTTCGGTCAAGCTTCTCTGGGGCCCCGCGTTGCAGCCATCAGACTTCTTGAAGGCCCGATTCGAGGCAAAGGTGATTCAGGGACAACGGCGGGATGACGTGGAGCCGCGCAATTTTCGGAAAGAATATCTACACCTTACTTCCTGGCTTCATCGATGCGAGCGAGTAAATGCCATTCTTGAGCTCGTTCAAATCACGCAATAGCACGAAGACAAATGTCATCCGAGGAGCCTAGAAGAGTAAAGGTCACCTTTCAATGGTGCACCCCAGACTGAAGCTTGGTTGAGGATGCAGCTTTCACGAAGACTGAAGTATTTGTGACTATGTGTTCAGCGTCCTCATAGGGACCACCACCCAGATAGGCTCGAGAGTCTCAATCTGAACACGATCGTTTTATCCCTTAACACTTACTGTATCAGCTAGAGTCGTGCCTGTGCTATCACTCCGTACGTCCGATGGTAGAGATTCGCGACTAGTTCCCGACTTGCGAAGTGTACTTAAATCGGTCCGTCGATCTCTCCATCAAGTCCAAGCCTATCGCGACGCGAAACTCGTCCTTTGCTAAGATCGGGTATCACTAGATGTTAGTCGCAGCATCACATGGCCATGAGTTTTGGATAGCATGTATGAAATGTTGGCGACAATGCAGAGTCCAACGCTACCGCTCTAGATTCTGAGTAGCTTTAGAGTCGTGGAAAGCGCGCATCGATTTTCCCGCCAATCTTCCTCGAGGCCGAGTAGAGATCGACAAGCGCCTGCTTATCAAATTCATATCTATTGCTCCAGCAGAAGACAGTGGATCGGCCTCTATTGGATCGTCACTTATGCTACTAATGTAGTATTGCGGCGGCCGCAAGACTTGCTGTATCCTCTAACTTATCTTTGTCCGAGATGGAATATATATCTCCGCTGATATGACCTTACGGCTACAGTTCACGGTATCTACAGAGAAGAGGGTAAAGCCACATACTCTAAGCCTGCATGCAGACCGTGTCATCAATCAACCAAGCCCTTAGAGCAAAAATCCAGGTCTCATAGCAAGAACGCAAATCGAACTATTCGCATAGGGTATCTAAATTCCATCCGCCCTTCTCTTGCTCCCTTTCGGCGTGTACTCCGAGCTTTTGGACTCCGCATCGGAGCCTCTCCGTTCTCTAATCCCCACCCTTGCTCGATAGTCTACCGCGCCGGTATCATCAGTTACACGCAGGTTCGAGGAAGTCTAACGCAACTGTATCCCGCATGTTAGTATACCACTGGGACTTCCACCACCGACCGCGCAGTGGTAGATCATAAACGAGCAACGTACCAAGGTTCTCCTCAATATCGCAAGTCTGGCTCACACACGTTGTCACCGCATCAAAGAAGGGTCCGCACAAGCAGTCGTCGTCTTCGTTGGGGTCGCATTGTGCTTCTACAGCGGCTTCATTCCAGCAGTCTGTCTGCGCTTCTTATCAGGTCTAAGTTCCAACGGGACTCTATAATTGCTCACCGGACATGGCCCAATACCAGCAACTTCCTCGCCTACTTCCCCATCGTCCCGCCGTATGATGGGCCAAGGTGTCATGGGTGATGCGAGGGAAACGGCCACAGAGCCGAGCATCACGGCGCTTAGCGGTATCGAAATCTTCATCTTTGTGATATGGGAACTTGAAGTCGAGTAACGATTGTGAGGGTTGACCCGGTGTAAAGACAGTTAGATATCGCTGACTGGAAGACGCGCAGCAGTGCAGTCATATCCACCAACTTAACGTAGAAAGCTTCGCACGACTTATAGTTGATAAGGCTCTATGATGATGAGGAGGGTGATATTGACCAGGTGCAGCCGATCATGCGAGCGGTGTTTCGTGTGTTTGCCGCACCATCGGTTTACGGATGTGGATGAAACGGCCACCAAAGAATTGCCTCATACTGGGGTGGGAGGATGTCACCCAAGATTTATCAAATATTCAGAGGCTTCTAGATTTGTTCTTTCATGCTACCGGAGTTGGAAGTCGGCTGTTTTCATCAGGTAGTTATGAGCGGGGACGGGAGGTGAGTTGTTCGCAGTTGGCTTCTTGTTGTCAAACAACGCAGCTCATCCTCGCAGTCTTAAATGTCACATCGCAAACGGCGTGATGGGAAGCGTGGGGGATGATAAAAACAATTGTCCGTTGCACTCGCATCGACACCTGCAAGACCCAAGGATGGATGCTGTTTCTTCATGCTGCACCGCCACGCCATCGCACCATCATAATCCATACCTCGCGAGGCCGATAACCGATCTATGCGTTTCAGATAGCGGCCGTGATGCCTATTTGAGCCCCAGCAAAACACGGTGTTCTGCCTAGTTGCCTCACAAGCCGGGTATTCTCCTCCTCCGTCCTCACCACCATCGATCTAGCTTGATTTTCAGGTGCAGCGTTTCGAGGAGATGAGATGGATGGTTGTGGCGTGAATGCTGACTGAGAACTGAATTGAGCAGGAGTTTGTTCCCATGGACTATATGTGCTATTCATGACTATCGGCTATCAGATGTGTGTGCAAATCAATGACAATATGCATCAAAACACTAAGCGCAGGAGATGGAGATACTTCATATCCGTTATAGCGCGTCCTGGCCGCTAAAACAGCATCTTGCTGCTCGCCATAGGCCGACATCGAGCATCCTCCATAGTATATAACTGATTTGGATATGTGCATTCAATGATAGACTGTTGCTCTGTTACTATTCCGTGATGAGCTCTTCATGTTCTGATTTCGCTGCACAACTGGCAAGCTTGGTCCCTCCACATCTTCCCTATGCAGTAGCCTCAAAACATCAACCATCCCCACTTCGCAGACCATTCCTTCTCCATTTTCCACGCCTTTGGATCCCAAGACGCTTTACCTGGGACAATGGTCCAGCTAGGCATCGTAAAGATATCCTTCACAAGCTCTTCCTCGTCTAGGCTGCCTTGAAGTGTAATTAAAGTGTCTCGCATTTTTGGGAAGGGAAGCCTGTCAAACCAGCGTGGATGTAAGACCAAGCGTTGTATTTCCGTCGCATGAAGTGGTAGTGGTATGCTCGGATTTGGTGCCGGTGTGCGGGATACGTGAGTTGTACTGCATGGAATGCCCAGAATCTCCCCATTGACGAATAACGCCGAGAATACGGTGAACGGGAAACTTGGTTGGGAAATTGGTGAAATAGGTGCGAAGAGACTCTCTTTGAAAATCATTGGGTCTATCATGTCCACGTCGCTGGTCCTAGGATCGAAGTCTAGCAAATCTTCTGGAGTCGAGCCCGACTCCCAGGTTTCGAAAGCTCTATCAACATTATCCTTAGAAGAAGTAGACGATAGTGATGCGGCTCCACTATATTTGATGAGGAGCTGGTTGTTTTCAAGTGATGAGTCGGACTGCGGTGATGTTGATGTCCTGGTTCGCGTTGTGGAAATAATCTGTCGCCGCGAATCTGTGTCGAGTTTGGCCTGTCGCAGCCGTTCCCCTGTATCATTGATCAGCTTGATTTTTTAAGCTACATGAATAAGTCACGCTTACGTCTTGCCCGCTGTGCTAGCCGATCCTGTATCTGCTTCCGCTTCTTCGCATCTTTGACAGACTGCCAGTTGTCGTCCTTTGGATCAGTTCTTCGCACCATTATGTAAGTCTGTGTACGGTGTGCAGCCCTTCTTCTTTAACAACTCTTTTGCTTTGGTGTAAGTAAGAAGAGAAGTTAGTTCCAATGTTAACGGACCGCTTTGTCCGTTCCGACTGCTTACAAATGGCGGGAAGCTAAGATCAAAACGGCGGCATAAGTTAGGATAAGCTGACAAGAGTATATAACCTTTAATAGAATCACAGTCATGGAACATGTAACATGATGTACAACGGTATCCTACAATTCTATGATCCAGCGGGTTCAGACCGACCGATAAACATTTCCTACCGCTGCTTCATGAGCGCGAGGTCCTTTCGACATACTCAGAACGACTACATTTCGAGGATGGGGGTGTTCTTGGGAGTGGCGGACAATTTACGGCGGAGAGAATGCAGACGGCTTAGTCATATCTGGATGCCAAAGTGTTGTTCGCGCTTACTCCTTCCGGACTTCTTGTCGCTATTGACATCACTAATGTTAGTTGAGCTTTTTATACAACCTCATTAACAGTGCGCATCCAGGACTCCATTGCGTTGTACTATTTCCTGCAGGTGGGGCGGATAATTCTCGAATCACGTCTTCTAGCTGACAACCATCTGCTGCACCGGGCTATAAGCAACGATCCAGCATATAGGCAGCCCGTGGCTGGATGTCGTCGCTCGAAGGGACATGAAACGATTAAAGATGCTCGTGAACCTAGCTGTTCCTGGGAGAGCTAGAATCTTCAGCTTTGTCTGTTGACTAAGAATGCTCCTAATCGATTTATACAACACGTTGTTGTCCCGCTACACACAATGTCCACGAAACAAGACCCCAGAAACCAGAGCCTCGCGGCCACTATACACAATGTCGATTCAATAAGATTTACTTATTCCCTGCCTTCGCTTTTCCCGAGCCTCGAAGTAAAACTCAAGTGTAAGGCTGCTTCTCAAGCTCTCAAAAAGTGCGACGCATTAAATTCCTGTGTAACATCCAGCTCATTCAATGTCGAATATGTTCAGACGCAAAAATCCGAGTCTTCACCACCGAAAGCCGAGGTCAGTAAGCGAGAACTCTCTGGATCCGCTAAAGTCCTGCTGCATCTACTATAATACTTATAGCACCATGACCGGTGCCCAGGGTTCCGAAGAGCCAGTTCAGCTTGCTTGTGGACATGTCTTCGGGGCTACATACATTCAAAAATGGATATCGACCAAAAAAACGTGCCCGCTCTGTAGGGCAGAGATTTCCTGGACGACGGACACATACGGTGTTCCGCATTGGTGAGAGCAATACGAAGCTGTGTCTGGAACTTTCACAGCGCGCCCGGAGCGACGGTCCTCATATTCCATTGACACAGCACATCTCAGTCGGCAATTGGATACCAGTGCTATGCTATCTCTAACTGACAGCAACCCATCAGAAGATCCTCACTCATTCTCTGAGGATGTTTGGCTTGACCCAGAGACTTACACACCGGATCAGAGCAACACCGCTGGAGTTCCATGTCAACCCACTCAAGCACGACGGCGCTCAGGTCGTCGCAAACCCTCCACATCTTATCATGCGATTGAGGACATCTGGATCTCAGCTCTCGATGATTACTATCTTCACTTCCCCCAAACCACAAATTCCTTTCCTGGGACGCTAGTTCACGCTATCCGAAGTGGATCAAAACGTTGAGGTTGCGGAGTCGCTATCTGACGACCTTCTTGCTGACCATGAGCAGTGCATGTTGGAGGTCTTCGATGAGGCTGGGCTTGATACCTTCGATTGAGACAATTTCCTGGGTAGCAAGATTACTTCAACTTTCCAAGCGCACAGCTTTTGTCGTGGAACACAATCCACGTCTTAACAGATACATCGTAGAAAGCTCGTGAACAAGTCGCCTATCTGTTAACTAGGTTAGTTCTACCAGAAGAAGTACTCTCAGAGCTCAGGTCTTGTTAATACAGTATCTCTTCGATAGTACCATTGCTCTTGTACAATATGTATCTAGTGGGCCAATATTCTCCTTGTCTTCGTTCCCTTAAATTTGTCATGACTCGCATGCCTAGAGACAAATCCATTCGACCTTATTTGACTTAATCCGAAGATTTCGCATTCTCTGTACCTCTAGACGTTCCAACATGGTATTCTATCCCGTGTTCTTCGCCACAATGGCCAATAGGTGAAAGCCCTCAATACTCAAACATCACACCCATCTTCCCTCCACATTTCCCTTACTATACCCATCTCCTTCCTCCACTCACTCCCATCCCTCATCTCCTCACTTCCTTCCTTCACATGCATCCTCAACCACATCACCCTCTATCGACATCTTCCTAGTCCACCCTGGTGGCCGTTGTCTTGAACAGCTCTTTCCCATCCAACTCGTCATCATTAACCCCACACTATCTCTCAGTTCGCCACTATGCTTCTCGCACAGTGCACTATTCTTCACTGTGTGTCTAGAACGTGGAATGGGAATACGCGTCGTGCATGATGCATGTGTGCAGCGCAGTGTGCCGGGTGTTTTGGGGGAGAAGGCAAGGGGTGATGCTGTCGCTGGAAAAGATTTGTGCGATGCTGATGAGGGGGTTGAGGAAGTAGTGGTTGTTGTGGTTGTGGTTACAGTGGTAGTCGTTAATTGCCGTGGAATGATCAGTGGCTTAGGAGTAATGGAGAACTTGTCTCGGGGCATCGGCGATGTTTGTTTTCGCGCGGCTTTCGTTGTTTTTCCCTCTTCGATATCTTTCCCTTTATACTCCACTGCGAACGCGGATACTTGATGTGTCATTGCTGCACCGCGGGTAGGAATTGGGCGGAGGAACGCGGTGCACTGGGTGCAGGGGCACGAAATGTTGAGAGTTGGGACGAGGGAGATCATTTCCACGGGTGCAATCTGTCTTGCAAATAGACTCCAGAGTTCAGAAATGAAATTATCATTCCTGAGGACGTGAAGTTCGCTGGTTTTTGATGTTGTCGATAACGAGATTTCACACTCAAAATTATTCTTTGTTCGCAATGCTGAGACAAAAACCCTCCGCATTCTAGACAAAGCCTGCATACGGTCGACGGATAGTAAAACACATGGGTCTTTGTTTCATGGTGTCCTGCATGGTGCATATTAATTTAGTGTGTGCTTCGCCTCGTCCAAATGGCTGGGTCGTTCAACACGTTGTTGCTCTAAGACTGGTTTCGCCGCATTGCGAACAAAGAGTATGCATGGGGATTCGCCGTGCGTTTCATGTTTATGGTTCTGATCAAGTGTTTATCGGTGTCTTTGCTGCAATATAGCGTCGATACGAGGATGTTGCAGCAGTTCCCGAGGGTGTGCCCTTTGTGGCGAGGCGTGTTGTGTCTATTCCAGTCTATAGCTCGATCGCCATCGTAAGACTCTGCGACTGTGTAGTCAGCAACAGCAGCGAAGACCCCAGGCCTCCTATCAACATGGATGTTTTACTGCGGTCTTAGCTTCGTACCATACTTTTCACTAAAGTCTTACAATCCTGGCAACTACCGCCATACTCAAGATGGCGGCAAGTCAAGCTCTCCCATTGTTCGGCGTTAAACCCACCGCCGTGACACCGTCCTGATACCAAGTATAGAACATGATAGAAGCGGTAAAATAGAGCTGATTCCGGTGCAGCGGGCACACCCAGCCTCCGAGCCCCTTGTGCGATTCGTCTGAGATGGTCTTGGTGCACTGGGTATGCGCGCAGGAAGGCATAGTGTTGAGAAATGGGGAAAGGCGAGGAGTGGTTTTTTTTTGGGTTGAGGCGCGTTCGTTGTGACGGCTGTCTTAACGGGTGTTATATGTGAAATACTGGCAGATGAGAACATGTGGTTGTGCGGTAGTTAACAGATAGTGCACAGTTCAGAACAAGCACGAACAGATAATTGTAGAGAAATGGTGTGACTCAACATGGTGATTTATCAAGCATGGTATTGGGTGCGTATGGTGTGTTCCATGGTTGACGAAAGCTACCTGGCATGAACTAACGGGTCGCCACTCACCACGACTTTTGAGCCTCGAGATTGGACTTCCGCTTGAAAGGCCCCAATAGCATGCACTTCGGTTCCCAAGATGAAGCGTTTGGGGATGACCGCTGTCATTCCGCGTGTGATTGTGCTACGCTCATTCGTTGACTGTGTTGCGTGGTGGTCGGGGTATTGAGCCACGTTATGCGCAGTAACAGCTTTTTACATTTACATTTGGTTTCCCAGTGACCATGCAGACTCCATGCTCCCTGAGCGGAAGGCGCAGCACCTCATCGAAAGGGAGCCCTTGTTCCTCTGCCATGTATCTGCGCACCCGCTCTTCTTCTCTACCTGCGTCTCTGGGCATTAGTTGCGCCTATGTATACAAGGGTATATATGTCGGCCCTCCAAGGCGAATACTGATGGGATGAAACAAATGAGGTGTGGTATGGCATCAGGTGGGCGAGGGTAGATAGCTAACGGTTTTCAGTAGGATGCTACTGTATCGGCATGTCTACCTTGGCATCTGTGTTGAGAGGTGGAATATCTTTCTCCCATCGATGGAAGACGTTAATGAAGCCGCAGTCCCCCACGCCGACACACCACTGGCCATCCCGACTCCATGAAAAGTGTCGAAACGAAAAGTGCTTATACTTTGGTATTTCAACAACTTTGTGCGCATTGATCGAATGGAACGGGTCGCAGATACCCCGATCTCGAGCCTGCTCCTTCGTCTTCTTCATTTTAGTTTTTGTTGCAGTTGCTGACCCAGCGCTGACAGCAGAAGAGGCATTCGATACCGAGCTTTCCTCACGAACATATCGAGGTAAACTATTCGGACCTTCTTGCTGCGAGTCGTCTTCTCCTGTACCGACTTTTTCAAGACGTTGGAGGTCCCAGAAAAACACCTTGCTCTTCTCATTGCCTGCAACCAGAATTGGGTGGCGTCCAAGCTCGTGGAATAGAGAAAAGCGCATGTAGAATTGATTAGTGTGTGGTAGGTCAAATTGCAAAAGCCTTTGGAAGCGTCCAGACCACGCGGATCGTGTGCTAGATGTTGAGTTTGCGGGAATTGTGACTGTTGTTCTGCTATTGACAGCGCTTGAGGTAGTAATGGGTGCTGGGGGGACAACGCTGCGGTCTGAGTTGAAGCCATCGATGCCCCAGAGTATGATTTTATCTTCCCTACAGGCATGGCTGAGAATAAGATCGTTGTACCATTGGATACTACATTGTGTCAGCAAATGAAGATGCATCGGATCATTGAACACGTGAGTCTGGCAGGGAGGAGTACCAGTCTACGAAGTCGGTATGGAGTTCCGTCGTAGAAAAATGGGGATAATGAATCATTGCTGGTTTATCAGTCCCCGCATGCTCTTTCAAATCGTCAGGAACAGCCCACTGGTTTCGTTAGTGATGGGTATCAAGTACAGTCATGACATTTGCTCATCGAATCTTACGAGGTTGATCTTTGTATCCATTCCTCCAGATAAGATATAACGACCTTTGCGGTGGTACGCCTGTCGAGGTTAGCATGTTGTGTTATGTGCACCACGGACGTGCAGGACACACACAAGAGTCAGAACTGGGTCTTTGTGGCCTTGACCATAGCAAATTGCTGCCAGTGGCTTCTCCTTGTGAATAGGCTGAAGGCTCCATATCCGCACACTGTAATCTATGCTGCAAGATGCCATAATGGTCGGATCTATAGGTGATACGGCGAGGTCGGTGATGCCCTAGGAAGTGTAAGTCTTCTAAAGCATACAAATCTGCATACGGGCACATACATCCCCGTGTCCTATTAGCGTCTGAGTTTGTCAGTCGACGCAGCATAGTCTTCAATTTTGGGAACACACCGCCTCAAGCTCACCCGTTCTGACATTGAAGACCTTGATCTGAGGAGGATCACCAGTCACGCAGACCAATGGGTCTCCATTTTCAGCTTGCGACCAGGCGACACTATTGTATTTAATCGGCTGCAAGTAGAGCCGAATGTGGTTAGCCAAAACCTCGCGAATGGCATATGTAGCATATAGCCTACCTCGCCGTTTGTATGCTCTCCCTCCGCGTTCTCAAAGCAGCGAAGGACCTCGATTGTGGAATTCTTCTCGAGGATACATCGGCAGATGATGGTCTGCGTCCGATCAGCAACGCCACGAGCTAAACACAAAGTGGCACACACAAACCAGCCTCCGCAGACAGCAAAAACCGGATCAACACCGGGCTGGGTGTAAGGGTAGAACTCAACGTCGTAGAATTGGACTAGGAATATTCAGTTTCAATGGGGCAAAACCCTCAAGAGTGCCCGTGACAACGCACCAGCATTGAGCCTAGGAATCTTTGTGTGGCCCTGCATAGACTGTCAGTGGTAGCCGTTAAGCCCTGCATGGAGACCTTGTACCCCCAGTCTAACGGTGCCTCGCAGGGATGGCAGTTGCCAGTTAGTGTCCATAGTGAATGCAGTCTACGGAATTGCTCGGTACGAGTTTGCAGGCAGATCACTGCTGGTTGCTGAGTGCTCGTACTGATGCCTGGGGGCTGGTTCGCGAAAGTGCTGCCAATGGGAAGCCGAGATTGTACAGTTGCTAGCGCAGTGGGTCACGTCGCGTGAAATGCTACAGAGGGTATCAGTAGCAGCAGGCAGGTCGGGCAATGCACCAGGAAGGGATATCCCTTGCTCTCGCGGATGCGCCCTCAGCGATGCCGTGTCCAATTGAGGGCTGTCGGACGGGGTGGTGAGGGCAGAGCTGGAAGACGCGCGTGAGCTAGGCTTGGCGTGATGGCGTACTAGCGCGGTGGAGGATCGTCAATGAAATGTTTGTCTGGTTGGCATGGCCAGTAACAGCTTAGTGCTACCAAACGACCAGTACTGTACTGGTCGAATCGTTGCTGTGTCGAAACTTTGATTGAGATAGTCGATGCACCGTCAAGCGGTACTCCCACCTCAATGGCCCGAGCAAGGCCCGAAAGCGCAAGCCCTGGGCTTTGATTTGCAGGCCCGCAGGCTAACCACGCCGCACACGTGCCTGCGGTGAGAGACGCCGGTGCGCCAAGGGTGTCGCATTTGTAGCACGCAAAAGCATTCACCACAGTCTGACACGGTTTCTCTGCCCTACGACGCCCGTCTTGTACGCCCACGCTCAATTGCTCACAGTCAAGAATGGCCTGATGTCTGGGACCCTCCGTTCCAAATGTCATTTCCCCGCGCCGCTCACCTGCCACTCCCGGCCAAGCTCTTCCCGGTCAACTTCTTCCCGGTCGATCCTACAGTCGACGGGTACAGAGCGACCATAGAGAGACTAGGGTTCGTCAGCGTACAGTTCGCGAAGCAAGCGAGCGTCCTCGGCGTCGCTCTGCCCTGCCATTGCTTCCGCCTCCATACGCCTGCGCCAGCGCCAGCTCACGCTTTACCAGTGGCGCTCTCGTCCCGTGTAATCCTGGCCGCACTTCGCTGACCCACCAGTCTAGTTCTAACGTTTTTTCCAAGGGGCGCCGACTCTCAGCGCTGCAATCTTCGTCGCCTGAGGGGCAAGCGTCACTTTGACATTACATCATACCTCTTCTTGACTCGTATTCACTCGACGTCCGCACATAAACTCCCGTGCTTCGGCGCCCTGCCGTTGCTACTGCACCGAGTGTCACTGCGTCCCTCAACCTTATCCGAACCTTGACTACGGTGCGTCCAACGTGCGTCCGTGGAACCGCACCCCTGCCTATTTCATCTGGCGGCTGGCCCTCAACTGAGCCGCGGGCAATTCTCTCCTACTCCTCCGCCGCTGGTCCCTGAGCGAATTATTAGATTCGACGTATTTTGGACTACAGCGGTTGAGGAAAGGACTAATTGTCTACTCGACCGTGTTCAGCGACTGCGCCAAAATGGACACCACTTTCATCACAATCCATGGTAGGTCAGACCAGGTTGCCTTGCCAAAGCATCACTGCTCACTGTGACAGACCTTTCCGACGATGCCCATATCCTATATTCTTCCGACTCGATTGTCGACATCCTTGGCCATACGCCTGATGAGGTCGTCAACAAATCAGTGTGGCAATTTTTCCACCCTGAGGAGCTGCCCTTCGCCAAGGCACACCACAGTCGAGGAGTGAGGCTCGACAAGGCTGCCGTACTCTCATACTGTCGCCTGAAGAACCGTCAGGGAGACTGGGTGGGATGCGAATGCTGCTTTTCTGTTGTCTACGACGTGATTGTATGCTGCACCAGCATTTACCGGGATGGCATGCAGAGCCAGAGTTAGTACCTCGTTGCTTCACTCTGCACCAAGCTAACTCACCCATTCAGAGCGAGCTGTGGAAGCTCCTATTGTGCGCAAGCTGTTCGCCTCTTCCCCAAAAGACCCACGTTATCACATGTTGTCACATCTTTCGAGCAAGTTCGATCTCGGCTCTGAGCAACAGACCCACGAGCCTCGAGCCGCACTCTTTCTCAATAGGTTCACACGAACTTTGACTGTCATGTATGCTACGAGTGGAATTGAGCAGATCATCGGCATTTCTGGAGAGGCCATGAAAGGACGCAGCTTCTACTACTGCATAGCTCCAAACTGTCTTGAGGATGCAGTTCGCTGTCTTGAGTCCGCCAAAGGCAACGACTCTATCGCCTACATGCGTTTCTTCTTCCGCGACCCACGCCAAGATGACCCTCCTGAAGCTACGCCCTCTGAGAGCGATGATGATATCATGACGGATGTGACGGCTTCTGACGATGAGTCTGAGGGTGGAGTCGATATTGCTGGTCCTTCTACTTCCGAAGGCACAAGCTCAAGGCACCTTTCGCATACTTCCAATAGCACAGGCAATAGCGAACAGCCTCCTCCCAACGCACGCACAGAGTCTGGAGATAGTACAAGTTCAGCAGATACCCACCACGCCATATTCGGCGAGCCCCCTGCTCCCCACTCATCTGCGTCCTCGGTAGGCTCACCTCGCTCAGAGTCTCGCAACGAGCCCATCGAACTCGAAGCCGTCATCTCTTGCACCTCAGATGGGCTGGTCGTATGTCTACGTCGCGCTCGTCCAATACTACCAGGAACATTACCTGTCGCGCAACCTGCACAGCAGTACAACGGTATTTACGCAGCACCTTGGGCAGCCCAACCAATCTTCCACCCCGCACCTCCTCAAATGCCTCCCTACCCTCTAGGTGCCCAGCACCCGGCCATGGTGCAGGCTGGACCATCACTGCAATTCCAAAATGCCTTCATGCAGAGTATACGCGATGTTGCTGTATTTGCTTGGGCTCTTACTGGCATCAACGGTAGCCTTGCGGACTATGCTAGAGGTAGCCCAACCGGTCATAGTCAGCCACCTGAAGGTTTCCCGGTTTGGAACCCTCTCCCTGACCCTTCTCATTTTGGCAGGCAATCTGCGGCGCCTTCTGGCTACGTCTCTGGGTCTAACAGTTCTTCGAGCAACGACCCGTTTGGATTTGGCGACCCTGGACTCCGATGAGCGTCCTCGAGTTGCGCATTCACGAGCCATGCAAAGCAGCTATGCATGCGGTGCAAATGCCTGCCCTACTACACGACCGAATCCCGATCATCTCAAATGCTGAGAACTCCGTTGGAGCTATCGTGCCAGAAGGTATTATAATGAAACGATGCTGGACGATATGGCCACAGTCTTATGACGTTATGCGAGTGAAGCAAAGATGTCAAGCGAGTTTAGACTTGCGATTATGATGACGATGGTACGCTCCAGTGGATAATCGCTCTTTTCTATGTTCATTTTCCCCAAAATTAGAAAACAAAAACAATCGAATACTCCCTTAAATTCCCCTGCTTATGATTTTTCTCCAAATCTCTGGGCTAATTTTTCATAGCATACCCAGCCACTGAAGAAGACAGTGAATAATACTTCCTTTAATACATATAGTATATACAGGTTACAGATATGAGTCAGGCGCTTCGAGAGGCCTCTTCGAACGTGGTTGGCTCTTACTTTCGCTAACGACCCATGTTGTTCCTATTTCTGATCAACTCAACTCTTGATCATGATGTTCATAGTCTTCAGAACAGTCTTTCGCAAGGTCGTTATTGCCGAACGGATTCACTAACTTCAACGCCAATCAGCCAGGCGGGACGTGCTTTGTCCGTTTCTTTATCAGCTTCCTCATGACTGCACATAAGTCCATACTATTCTCCCGCCCCTCCAAGCTACCTTTGTCCCAACAAGGCGGGGGCGGTGTTTTACGACGAATAGGAGAGCAATCCCTACGCCCGTTGCCGCGATACACAAGAGTTGGCCTGCTAGTACCTGTTTCATCTTTCCACATCCTTTAGTCGTCTTTTGCGATGTTGCATCGCCACCCTATGAGGGGACTTTAAATAGATTTTTCTAAAATAATTGTTTTAGAACTACCCACTCTCGACGGTATTGAAATCACGTAGAGCAGAAACCTCAATATGGTGTCGAAAGCCTTCATGATACCATCCTGGCTCACGCTGCTCTTACTCTTTTTAAGCTTCGCTACCTTGCTTCCCACCACATGTCTCGCCCAAGATCCCAACAATGGAAATCCAACAGCGACAACAGCGGCACCGAACCCAGATCCGTCCTCAAACACGACAAGCCAACCAAGCACCACGAGTTCAGCTGCCGCACAAACACATACCATCCAGGTCGGGCTCGCAGACCATAAGTTCAGACCTGAAGTTACGGAGGCCAACGTCGGTGATGTAAGTCCTCCAAGCTCGCTTGTAGACATCGTCTCAAACTGTGCTCCTCCTCCGCCTTGGTTGAAGAGCCTTAAATGTTGATGATAGTCTACTAACCAGACCTCCAGACTATCGAGTTTCACTTCTATCCCGCAAACCACAGCGTAGTACGCGCAGAATACGGCTTCCCATGCATCCCCTACGAAATGACTGGTTCCAACAAAGCTGGCTTCTTTACCGGCTTTCATCCCGTGGACAAAGTGCTCGACGACCCTCCGGAGTCTAGCTTGACTATCAACGATACGGATCCGATATTTTTCTACTGCTCTGCGCCAGGCTCCTGTCTCAAATACGGCATGGTCGGTGCGATAAATCCCAACGCAAGCACAAGCATCGATACGCAGCATCAACTTGCGCTCGATAGCGCATACATGCTAAACCCAGGCGAGCCGTTTCCCGCAGAGTCTCCATTGCCGTCATCCAATCCTGCTTCTAGCGCCGTCCCAGAAGGTAGTCATACGGGGAAAAAGGGTCTCGGCGCTGGTGCTATTGCGGGGATTGTAATTGCAAGTCTAAGTGTAGTCGTCTTAGGCGCGCTATTGTTCTTCTTCTGGGGGCGGACAAAGACGCTGAAAGACGAAGTCGACCGGAAAGAAAGCACTGTCACACGACGCATAAGCCCGTCGAGTAGCGCCGCGATGTTGGAAACTGGGCGGCGAAACGGCGGAGGAGGGGGTGAGGGACTGGGCAGTTATCAGCACTACGCGCAGACACCGACACCGACGTACCACTCACCTCAACAACAACAGCAGAAATACATCTCCCCAGCTACAAGCCCAACCGAATACCCCACCTACTCTCCCGCAACATACATATACTCCCCTTCCCCAGCGGCCGACATGACAAGCGTACAACAACAAAGAGCGACAAGCCCGCATCACTCTCCTGACGGGACGTTCTACTCGTACTCATATCCTCGTTCTCCTCCTCCTACTCAGCAACAACAACCATTCACCTCTGCCATGTCAAACATCCCTGACAATGACTTGTATACCCAATACCACCATCCTCACCAACGCGCCATGTCCCCGCCTTCCCTCGCAGCAGCGCAAGAAGCTAAACTCGGGCCATACGGCCAGCAGCAGCAGCAGTTGATAATGCGTAATAGTGACCCAGCTCCACCGTACTTTGAAACGGTGCATAGACCGGGTCCTCTGCATGTGAATGGGCGGATTGGACCTGCGGAGATGGAAGGCGAGAGTACGAGGGCGGAGGTGAAGAGGAAGGAGGCGGAGAAGGGGAATGAGATGGAGAAGGAGATGACAGAGGAGATGGAAAAGGAGAGGCCGAAGTGGGAGGAAGTTGGAGTGGATGGTAGGAAGGGGGAGGAGGGGAGGATGTTTTAAATTGGAGTAATTGGGAAAGTTTGGAGTTGTGTTTGTAAGATGAAATGAAATGAGTAAAGGTGACAGAGGATGAGAGGTGGAGAGGAGGGACCTGTTTAACAATTGGATATCATGTGTGCTTATACCCTCCTTAGTCCTTCGCTAAGTAAGTTTGTGTCACTTGTCTATATTTTGTCTATATTGTATTGTAAGTACGAGAAAAATCTCATCATCTCAAGAATCAGAGAGCGTACATTTCCGGGTTCCCGCGTTCTTGAAGAATAGTACATTAAGTAACTTAATTAGTTCGGTCGCGCGAATAAGCTTGTATTAGACTTTCATAGGATGAATATGTCGTAGACAACATAAGTGACCGAGGCCGAAGGTAATGTGAGAGGGGGCGACCATGGGCCCACGCACGGAAGAGCTACAATCAATCGTCTTTTCCCGATCGTCGAATCACACCAACAAGAACAACGTGACCTCTTTCTCACCTCACAAGAAGTGGAAAGCTCCAACCCGCTGCGCCTACCATTCTTCTCGGAATGACTTCGCAGTCAGCCCTTTGATTATGTAGCGGGTTCCTCGTGCCCACGTCTGTTCTCGCTGCAAGAGGTCTTTAGAATGGGCGGCCGAGCAGCCTACACGTCTCTGTCGCGCGTTCCCATCTCAAGCACATCTCATCCATTCTTTTCGCGTATTCCGTTGCACGTTGTTTTCTACCAAGGATGCGGTTGCGACCAATGGCATCCCATGAGGCTGAGCAAGCTTGGCGTGCCTGGTCGCCAGCGGTTACGCGAGATGATGACTTCGATGCCTACAGCCTTCAAGAAGCTGCGCCTCTTCGACGATGCTTCCAGTACTATACGGCATTGTTGTTACGTTCTCCTCACTTCTATCCCATTGCAGACCTGGACAGCTGTGACCGCGATTTATCAGTTCATCCATCCCAATCTTCAGCCTTGCAGATGAGCCGACCTTGTATAGGCGATTCTTCTTTGAGATAATCCGTTCAGCGACCGCGAATGAAGACACGACAAGTCGAGAGCCTTGAGACTTCGAGCACCGAGGACCTCATTCCGTCAACATGTGTAGAATTGAGAAGCGCGTCTACATCAATGCGGATGGGCACCGCTCGACATCTGAAGAGCCTTACTATTGTGACAAGTCTCGAGGAGGCAGGTTCTGTTCAATAGTCAAGACACGATCAACCGAGTACTACCCCAACAGAGGTGCTCCCTCTCGTGGTCATCTTTATACGACACCACTAGCTTCACCGCCACCAGCTCGTACCAACGCTACTCTCCCAGATACATACCGTGTACAGCGCAGCGTACCAGATCAAAATCTTGCACAAGCTTCAGCTCATGAAAGGCGAAAAGTCAAACCCGAGATTATCATTGAGTTTGGCAGCAAAAAAGACAAAAGTAAGAAATATCCGTCGGTGGGTTTTCCAAAACTTCCGCCGCCGCCTCCAGGAAGTCCTGCGATCTCTACTGCTTCCTATAACTATAGCGAACCCCAAACCCCTTCACTGTACGAGACTTCGGATTATGACGCGGATTATGACGCGGATTATGACGCGGATTATGATGATAGGAGAAACCCAAGAAATCCAAGAAATCCAAGATATCCACCCACCATCATTCACAACGCACCCAAGACGAGCGACCCGTCCGCTGAGTCCTGGAGCGCGTCTTCACCCGCGGAAGTGACCGCTGACAAACATCATCGTCATAGCTTTGCCAAACCTGTCGATGAACGAGTCGTCTCCGACACCGACACATCTGAACTTAACTCTCGTGCTGTGGCTCGCAGGCAGCGAAGAAAACGAAACCAAGAGCGAGATCTCCTAGTTGCCGAAAAATATGCACTAGAGGAGAATGTTAAACAAATTCGTTTTGGACTAGGCCGAGCTGAAATGATACCGAAGGAGAGAGCCGAGAAGGCTGCTGGTGTTATTTCAGCAACAGATCCAGACAAGTCCAGTAGTGACCGCCGCACACCAACCATTCAACCAAATCTCAAAAGTCGTCTACCAAAGAAGCGTACACATGCGCCACCCTCAATCTCTGTCCCTAACACTCGTGTAATACCTGCTCGTCGGCCTGCATTCTCCGCACAAGAGAATCCTTTTGCGGCACCACCGACCCGCGGTTCCGGCAGTAGTTTAGACAACCCCTTCGCACCATCGCCATCAGCCACGATAGTACCAAATCCGTGGGCAATACATCAAGACCCGTGGGACCCTCGCAGCATTCGTGACACAATCCCAAAAAGGCGAAATTCTTCTGAGATGCGGTATATAACGCAACGCCGCGGCGAGGAGGTTATTGATAGGCTTACTACCTACAGTACTGTCCGACAGGCTACCAGTGCGAAAGGCAGTGCTGTTGGATTCCAGGCCGGTAATGAGATGGACTCCAATGATATCGAAAAGAACTCGGGTATGTTCACAACCTACCAATATTATGATCTCATACCCTTCTATTCCATAAGCCATTCTGACAAATTCTGTAAGTGACAGACTCAGTTGATTCTCTCACGGCGCAGCCACCTACATCAACTGGTAGCAATGACGCGCCGAAAGTGCCTCCCGGTGTACCTGATCGAACCTCACCGCCTGGCATGTCGAACCCGGCTGTATCACAACACACAGTAGCTCCAAATGCCTCTGATCAGATTCTGAAACCCAATGCGCAGGCTCAGGTTGAGTCACCTGATAGCAGTACACTCTCAGCAAGCGCAATAGAAACGCGGCCCAGCCAGCAGGCGCTGCTGAGGGATATCGAGGTGGGTGCTCAAAATCTGGGCGAACAACGTGGGGCGGCACTGGATTATAGTATCACTTCTTCCAAGATGATGAACCCTGGAGCCCAAAAATATCGCAAGGCCCAAACAAGCCTAGACGGCATCGATGTATTTGTCCATACCCGCTCAGACACTCCACCTTTCCCAGATCGGGAGTTTCCGATCATACCGCTGGATGAACAAGACGAAGAGAAGCTGATCATGGCCCGGAAAGAGAAGGACAGCCAGTCGGGGAGAGATGCCGCACTAGATGCGCACTCTGTGGCATTGGGACCTCAGCGTCCTGGAGATGAATATGCAGTGGGGACAGCCAAAGAAGCTGTACCTGAGAATGCGTCAGTGGAGATATCGCACGAAGGCGACAGACTTATAAGTGTGCCTCCGTCGCCTTCTATGGAAGTACACTGGGATCGCGTCCATTATGGAATGCCCCGAACCTACAGTCTCAGTAACTCTAGTAGGTCGTCTTCGTATGCTAACTCGGTGCTGTCTACGGCATCCTTGGCCTCTTCAGCCACCGATTTGTCCAAACACAGTGGATATTCAGCTATTCAGATTGCCAGGGCCACAAAGGAGCTTATCATCATTTTACAAGAAGACACAGGTTTGGCTCCCCTGTATCAGCGTGCAATTGCCGACATTAGTATTGGGCCCGAGAAACTGGAAAGAAACCTCCGTCGATTCTTCAGGAACTTTGCGGATCTTCTAGGAAAAGTCGCTGGGGATACACTTGGACTTCTAGCAGCTCGACTTGTGAAGGCGAAGGCAAGAGCTGTAGCACAATCCATTGTTCAGAAATATGATACCGCCCCAGATGCCAAGCAACGAAATGCATCCCGGCATGAGCCTGAACAAAGCTCCGACGAAGAAGCCGAGACCCAACCAGTGGATGAGAGTGTATTCGAAGACCTAGTCCTCTTCCGCGAGTTTCTTGTAGGCAGTGAAGCCTTCGAAACGTTGCATGCGCAAATACGATCCTTCGTCCTGCCGAAGTCTGCGCGTCAGGCAGCCGTGGAGATAGCTGTGAGTGATTCCGAAATTAGCAGTATTGATACTATAGCCGAAAAGGAGCACACAATAGTGGCTCAAGAGTCGACTCCCAGGGTAACACATCGGAAATTGGTCAAGCTCTTGAAAGACTCCGCTAGGGAGGCTCTTGTTGCTACTGGCTATCTAGAGGCTCCGCTAAAGATTGGCTTCACCCGATTAAGATGGCAGTGTGTAAGTACATCTCGACTTGTCTCGATGTTTATGGTGGGCTGCATGACCTCAGACAGGAATACTAACGAACGAACAGAAATGCGGTGAAAAGTTGTACGGTGATGTTGTTGAATATCGCGAAGATGGGGTTGCACGGTTCGTTGAACGAATGCAACGTTCTATAGGCACCAAGGTAGTTGCCACCACTTACAGTTAACATCCATCTACCCAGAGGTACATAATTCGCCTCCCGACGTGGATGCGGGCGACCGCCGAGAAGGTCTCCGCTACTTTCGGACGACCCAAAAACACGTCACCAGGCCTGCCACAACACAGCGCTCAAGCCACGATTTCGACATCTACTCCTATCGGGTCGAGCCCTTCCCAGCAGAAGAGCTTGCATTTGATGGCGTGTATGCAAGGCGGACGCTACCGTCG
Source organism: Parafenestella ontariensis (assembly GCA_021596325.1). Classification (NCBI taxonomy): domain Eukaryota; kingdom Fungi; phylum Ascomycota; class Dothideomycetes; order Pleosporales; family Cucurbitariaceae; genus Parafenestella; species Parafenestella ontariensis. The sequence goes on along the minus strand of JAKGDA010000008.1, from coordinate 202,069 downwards.
GACAGTGCATCAAGATCGCATTGACGACATCACGACGGACAGGGCGCTGTTTTGCTTTATGGGAAAGCAACTGGCTCAACGTCGTGGCTATTTCCGCAAAGCTTTCTCTTTGAAATGCATCCAGGGACTCTATTTCATCAAGGTTAGTGCTAAAATATGGCCATATATATCTGCTAAAACAAGTTCCAGTTCCGCCTCTGGGCAGGCGGCAGCGCCGAAGTGCGCGACCACGAACCCTGTTGCACTTCATCAGCGTCCAAGCAATGCGAATGTATACCCCCAGCGGCCAAAGTTGAACCAGCAGCAGACGCAGAATATCGCTGCAAACCCGCCGGGCCCCTAGATGTTTGGCCTCCCGTCTTGTCTCAACATTTAATGCACATGCTCACTTCCCCGGAATGCATACACGAAGAAGAGACGCTGGTTCTCGACCAATTGCCTAAACGCACGTGTGGAGAGCTAGAGGGGCAAGTCAGACAGCCGGCTGAAGGCTGGGGCTTGCATTATCAGGAGGGCCAGGATTTCGATCTGTTGATGGGAGTGGTTTTTATTGTCTTGGTGGCTAGTCTGCTCTTTGGGGTTCTTTGGTCGTATTTCAAACACGATGTCCAAGGGGCATTTGGTGTTGCTTCGTATATGGTCACTGCGGTTGCTGCCTTTGTTGCACTAGTTACACTGGTTGTTAATCGAGCTGGGAGGTTGGGGTGAATGTCTGTGGTCTTGGGGGAGTGCCCTTGGGAGGCCAAGCATTAAATCATTCACGTTCACACAAGGAATGACATGTAACCCTCAGCAGCTGGCCATGCCATGCGTCACGACCTGGTGAATTCGTCAACGCATGTCACGTCCGAGGCCCACTTTTATTTCAAGTTTCCACGCTTCATAGCTCTGGGACCGAACTCTATCAGCACTCCCTACTCGATTCTGTGAAAGGGAACTCTCAGAACGGCGAAGCGCACATCACTCATGCCAGTTCTACACATTTGTAGTGTTGGAGATTTTACTTTATTTCTCATCTCATCTGATCTCAACGAACACGAAAAGCTCAGCAGTAGAGCGTTGAAACTGTGGTATCCACCATCCCTATCCTATCAAGTCCTATCCTACGAAGCCCATAAAGGAAAAAGCTCGACAAAGAGTCCTAGATTGCTTTTTTTGCCTCCTTGATACCTGTCCGTCCATCCCGTCCGAGGCAACATAAACCGCTGCATACAGACCAGACCCAGTCCGCCAACGCCGCGCCCAAGCCCTTCCCTTTGCCAGCGAAAAACGCCATAACCTTGATCAAGTAAAATCTCACAAGTATGGAAGAAGTAAGTTGGCGGTTTTGAAATTCGTAAACAGCGACCGAACACTTCAAGTCGTGGAAGAAAATAAAATAAGAATGGAAAGGAAAAAGTGAGGCTGGTAGTCCTGGGAAAAATTACATGTTGTACATTTCAAACGACGATAGAGAACAAAAGAAGCGGGTCGCCCTGCGGCACACTTTGAAAATCCCAGAAGGAGCGGGGTATCGTTACTCATATCGCTCATGTGGGAGTAGATGTAGTTGCAGTCGTCGTCGCGGCCCCGGAGTCGATAGGCTTTGCCTCTTCCGTCACAATCGGTAGGGCCGGTGAAGCGCCCCTAGGTGGTGGCGTACCATTGTTTGGCAAGCTTGCTGTTGAGAGCGTTGGAGAGCTGGTTGCCTGCGAATGCGCGAATGGTGGAGTCGAGTTTGAGCTCGTTGAGTGAGTCTGCGCAAGTTTCGCCCGTCTGTTGGTGTAGTCACTTAAGCTGAGCTTCTTGCGCGCAGGCGTAGGCTTAACTGCATTGTTGACAGCAGGCGAGAACGGCGATGCAATGGTCGACGAGCTCGGAGACTGCGCAATAACGCCTTCGGCCAACACGGGAGCTACAGAGCCGGGAGCTACAGAGCCAGGAGTTACGACACGGCCGTTGGCGGGGTTGTGCAAGTCAAGCTTTGGCGGCATTTCAACATGGAGATCACTGTGCTCTGGTGGTGCTCCTGATGTTGATGTGGGTGATGGCTCTGCGGGTGTCGAAGGTGACCACGGCGGCGCAGGAGGCTGTATGGGAGGATGTGAGGATATTAACGAAGCTTCTGGCGCTGGTGCATCGGGAAGCTCTTCGGTCTTGGGCTCAGGCTTCGGGGCGTCAGCTTCTTCTGTTTCACCCATTTCCACATCAACTGTGGGCGTCGGAGTGGAGTCTTTCGCTGGTGTAAGCTCTTTGTGTCTTGAATCAGGTACCGTCTCTGTTGATAGGTCCATTGTCGAGGGTTCCTCCAGCGGTGGAGATGGAGGAAGGGGGGACGGCTTGTTTGAAGACACCTCCTTCAGAGTTGGTGATCTGCTCTCCATCTTGACTGACGTAGATCGTAGCCGCTCGCGCTGCAGCTTATCCTCTTGTGCCTGTTGCAGCAGTCTGCGTTTGAACGACAACGGAGGCTTCATGTCCCGCGGCTTGATAGAGGCCTGTATTTGTGCACCACCGTCTTCGTCTGTCTGTGTAATTGCGTCCACGTAAACAGGTCTTGGCTTCGATGCAGTGCGTCCGTTCGTCTTCGTGGAGCTGCCTGACGTTTTCCGTGCCACGCCGTGGCTATGTTCCCGATGACGAGCCGACGGCGAAGGTTCTGGGTGTCCGAGGCGTCGCTGTGTATCTAAGTTAGCACCGAAACGCGCGGGACGGGGAGGGCATCTTACGGAGGTTGAGAGGCTAGGCGTGTTGAGTGTCGACCCAGCACTGTGCCTCTTCCCCTTTTTGCCCTTGTGTTGCTCATCGGCTTCAAGCTGCTCGAACAAGCGCTCCTGCTGCTGTAGCTTCCGCTTTTCACGATCTGACATCTTTAAATCGCCTTCAAGCGAGAAATGAGTAGCGGGTGTGATGTCGCGGCTGCTGGACTTGTGCGAGCCAGACGTAGATCGAACATCCATTTGATCATCGTCCGCGACATCACGGTTAATCGTCTCGCTGCCTGCACGGCTGTTTGTTGCGTGTCCTGTGCTCAGAGGGGATACTAGTGCCTTCTTGGGTTTCCTGCCTTTAGTCTTTGGTGCAGCCAGCTCAGTGATGGTGTTGCGTCGAGCGCGCTCTAGGAGACACTCATGGCCCGTCGATGTATCACATGCGCAACCGCCGAAGTTGGCGAGAACACAGGACACCCACGGCTGTATCCTTCTGAAGCCTTCTTTCGCACCATTTGTGACGACCTTGGCCAGTTGTCTTTGTACTTCGGAGTCAATATCCCAGCCAACTGTGAGCTCTTCGCCAGGGGTGATTTCTCGCGTGGCTAAGAAGCAAAAGTGGTATTCGTTGCTAGACTCGATGAGGATCTTCATGGTCATGTTAGGAACGCAACTCCTTCTGGCATAACGTAGGACGTTGCCTTCTCGTCGTGTGTCGATATATATTGGCAGATACGGAGGAAAGAAGACGAAGGGTTCTGGGTGTCGCAACAGATCCCAACGGTTTGATGGATCGGCGAAGTAATCTGCTTTTCGTCCGATGAGACCTTTTAATTCACCAATGTACCCACCATCGGGTACGGGCGTCTCGACAGTGATGAAGTGCCACTGCGGGTGCAGACCATGTGCAGTTATACCGGAGTCGATCTCCGTCTGCTTGACGATCTCGGGCGCCGTCGAGTTTTCGAGATCCTGGATCGTGTTTGCTATTCGTGAGAAGAGGTCTTGTGGCTTCTTACCACCGCTGGCTTCGGCGAGAGCTTCTGGGTCCGTTAGCCACATCGCAATATCGTTCGCAACGTCGATGCGTGTGTACGAATTGGATTCGGCTGACGGAGGCTCGGGTTGTCGGTAGAGGTTCATGAACTCGAACGAGTAGTCCTCGATAGGACCTTCCGGGTTGGTAGGAGACTTGACAGGACTGTGACCATTGATCAGGACTGAGGCGCCCCGTTTGCGCGAACCGGGGACGAGAGCAGGCGCTTGGCTGATGACGCTCATGGAGCCAGAGGCGCGATGGCTGGTCTTTGGGCGCTTGTTCGGTGGAGGCTGGTCTCGAGGGCTTCCACTCTTGCGGTCAGGATTGTAGTGCAAATCGTTGTTCACCGGCCAGCCGTTGGGCTGAACAGAGCCGAGCGGGTCCTTGGTTCGCTTCTTTGGGTTCTTCGCGGTAGTCTTCGGTCTGCCTTTCCGCTCGCCGATGTTGTGCAGTTCTCTTCGCTGGCGCTGCTTCTCGGTTGCGCGTTTCGAGTCGATGGGCCGTGGAAGGCAGTCGGTACACTCGTGCACATCGGGGACATGGTGGGCAGACTCGTAGTAGCATACGATGTGCTGCCAGGTGTCGCACTTTTCGCACAGGACGGTGTTGCCATCGTCGTCAGAGAAGCCGCAGATGCACTTTATCGTGGACGACTCTTCCTCCTCGATGGTGCCATCCAAGGGTGCAGGAGAGCCGTTCGAGGGCGCGGGCAGTGGTGGGCCGCCGAAGAGGGGGAGGGAAGCCGGCTGAGTTTCAGCATGCGCCTTGACCGACGAGACGTCTGTCATAATCCGGCAGGCACGCTGGAGTGTGTGGGTAGAGGTGTAGTGGGTGGCTCAGGCGCTGTGTGCCTTGGATCGCATGACGCCCAGGACGCGAACGACGTTAGCACAGCTGGCGACGGCGACTCGAGACGGATCCAACGTCCGCCGTCAGCGAGCTGCCTGGGTTTTGTGACGATCCGGGTGGCCACGGAGGGGTTATGGCCAAGGAGAAGAGGCTATCGTGTCCGGTTGCAGCGAGTAGGGTATGCAGGAGGTCGGCAAGGGCTCTACGACGTCACTGTAGGGATTGTATCGAAAGCCTATCATCAGAATATAGAATTGAGCTCGCGAGCAGCGGGTTCTGAGCAATGCGCCGGCGGTAAAGGAGAGGTGAGGAGGAGCGGACGAGGTGGAGGCTCGGTGGAGGCGCTGGCAGAGGTCCTAACAAAGGAAGCAGCGCGCGCAAAGAAAGCGGCAACGTCGGGACACGACGCGCTGCAAAGTTAGTGCTCCGGAAGGTGGTCAGAGGGCGCGGGCGTCGTGGTGTTGTGTGGGAGTCAAGCAGGCAGTGGGTAGCGCAGAAGGAGTTGAGAATCGAAGCCCCAGTAGGAGAAGACGGGCTATTGGACGACGGTGCACGGGCCCCGCCTTGGGCAAGGAGGGAAGTATTACTAAGTAACGAGGGAACGGTAGGGTATTTTGGAGGTCAAATTTTGCCAGCGCCTCAGCGGCCGATGTCGCCATCGCAGCGCCCCTAGAGGCCGCGCAGCTGGGGGCATGCTGGACGGGCGCCGGCCAGGGCTTGCGATGAGGGACACGAGCCGGCAGCGAAGTGATAATGAACTGTGCGAAGTTTGCAACAGAAGCTGAATGTGACGCGACGGAACAGGACAGCGAAATCCCTGACTGGCACCAATGAGCGCAGGCGACCAACTACTCGGCACGAAGATTGCTGAGGCCTAGTGCAGCATGCAGCCTGCAGACGCCCTAGTGCGGGTGAGACTGCGGAGCCTGCCCAGGTGGCTGCGCGACCGAGCAGCGAGCCTGGGCAGATCAGGTTCCCGGCGGTGGTCGAAGCTTTCGTTGCAAACATGAAAACAAAGGCGGGCGTTGAGGAATGCGAAGGCAGGACGCAGGCTCGATGGTTGCTGCCTCTCGCTGCTGCGCGCATTCCAGATGCGTGTGTGCAGGCTGTGTGTGAGGCAGGAAGAGGCGGCAGGAGCGATAAGAGCTGCGCCTGCCCCGCCAGGGCGCGCTTTCCTGAAACGCATGAAGTCATGTCCCCCAACGGCGTCAGCTCGGTCCCACAGCTCGCGCGCTCAAGAACAGCCGCTACCGCCCTCTGCCACCCGGACACCGATCGTTGTACATATACCGGTCTCCAAGCACGTCGAGCATTCTGAATACCTACCTTGAGAGGAGCCTCCAGCGTCTCACTCAGATGAAGCACACGCCGACTTGCACAGTCGCTGTGGCCCAGATCAGATCACGAGCGCAGCATCGCCATGTGTCCCGAGCAGCGCTCCCCTGTGTTCCCATATACTGTGTATCCCGTCATTCACTCCTCTGCAAATCCCCGAGTGCAATCAACCAGCACCTAACCGCTAGACACAGTCCTCGCTTCAGCGGACTGAAGCTCGCCGACGGTGATCCCCGACACCGCGTCAAAAGCGTTCTAACGCCTCATCTATTCACCCGTAGACTCTAGAGCCGCACTATATCCCACGAATAAGCTTTGGTGACTGCCATCGTCGACACTATGGAATGCGTAGAAGCACACGGCCTTATTTCGTGCCGTACGATATATCGAAGGCGACAGCAGGTTTCGCTGTACCGCCTGGAACACCTGTATCCTGGCTTTTGCTTTCAGGATGGCCTCGTTCATTGGCCTTCTTTGCCTTTCCTTATCTCTCATCTCGTGCACAGTTGCGTCTATTCCCAGTCCAGTGTCCATTGGATCTGACCTTTCTATCATTGCGCACAATGACTTATACGGCAACACAACCACGAGACGGGCAGCAAGCATCGTAGTAAACACCCCGTACAACTACTCGACCGCAACGTCCAAATGCGCTGCTCTAGGCACAATACTATGGAACCCAGACAGCTATGCGCAAGACCTTGGTTACCTTCGGTACCTCGACCACGACAAGGTGACTGACAATGTTGGAGTCTACTGGGTCAATAGCAATTCGACTGTGCACTGCAGGGCAATAACAACTCAGGGCGAGACCAGACTCTACCCCTGCGACTTGAAGCTGCCGCTACTATGCTCTAATACTGCAACTGATGAGACTCGGCAGATAGCTGTCACATTGAATAACAATGCTACGATTATAGGGCGCCGCCCAAAACAGGACTTGTCCTTCCGCTTCCTCGGCATCAAGTACGCCTCGATTCCTGCCCGCTTCTCGCACTCGACGTACCTCCCTCCCGCGCCTGGCAATAACATCTCTGCGCTTGAGTATGCACCATCCTGCATACAGTCAGCATGCGGAACCTCGGGCACTCCATTGTGTAGCGAAGATTGCCTGCACCTGAACATTTGGACACCATATTTACCTAATGGCAAGGCTACAACAGGGAAGAGGAAGGCGGTCATGGTCTGGATACACGGTGGGGGCTTCACAGGCGGTACAGGTAGCGACACCACCTTTGACGGCAGCGCATTAGCGTCTCGTGGTGATATCGTCCTTGTCACCATCAACTACCGACTTTCCACCCTTGGGTTTCTAGCACTTGAGAACACACCCATCACTGGCAACTACGGGCTCCAGGATCAGAACACGGCACTAGACTGGTTACATGCCCATATCGGAGACTTTGGAGGCGACAAGGACAGAATCACAGTCTTCGGCCAAAGTGCTGGAGCAGCATCTGTCCGAGCGCTTCTCGCGTCGCCACATGCTCAAGGGAAGGTGTCTGGGGCAATCATGATGAGCACACCGCAAGGTGTAGGATACGCCTCGACTTTCGCAAAGTACCTGACGATAGCGGAAGCGACAATTCAGACCAAGGCCATTATTGAAGAGACCGGTTGTACACATGAAGACGAAGAGCTCCTTGCCTGCCTAAGAGGAGTGGACCCTTTCAAGCTCATAGGGTTCAGGAACTCTTCACAGTCTTATACGGGGACAGTTGCGAGGTAGGTGCCCAATGCAGTCGTCCAGCGAATTGACCCGTATCCAGAAATAAGTAAACTGGGGTCTCCTCATCCATCTTTTGGTAGAGTTCGACGATCAGACTCTAATAGCATCGCAGGTACCCAGTCGTTGACGGGACATTCCTGACAAGCAACTCCCTTCTCCTCGGCCCCTCGGCCCCGAAACTCAACGTGACGGTTATGGGCGGTATTATGCGCGATGACGGTAGTCCCTTCACTTCCTTCCCCGCCAGTTCCAACGTCTCCCAGGTCCTGGCAAGTCAAGGTTTTCCAGCGTCCGATATACTATCATCTGACTTATTCCCAATTCCCAATAACGGTACCTCTATCTCCCAGCTCTTCAATCTTTCGAGCCGGGTAGCTACGGACGCAATGTTCCGCTGTCTTGGGCAGAGCACTGCATCTTCTGCGGTGGCTAATGACTTATTTAAGAGCTTCTACGCGTATGAGTTCGACAGGGCCTATCAGATCGCTGAATGGTCCCCCAATCCTCCTTCCTGCGAAGCGCCAATTACTCCTGCCCATCCCTTCGGCGATATAAGTCAACCGTTCTATAAATGCCACTCCGGGGAGCTGTATGCAGTTTTCGGAACCACTGTCCGTCAAGGTCGCCAAACGCGGGACCAGGATGACATCCCGTTCAGCCAGTACGTTGTAGATACGTGGAGTGCTTTTGCAAGGACGGGGAATCCGAATCCCGATAAACTCTTCCTGGAAGCGAGAGGTTTTGCGAATACAACCAGGATTACTGAAGCTGCGGGATTGTGGAGGCCGGTAGAGAAGGCGGATATGCAGATTAGGGTGCTGGATACGCTGGTGAGAGACGAGGCGTTCAGGGAGATAGAGCAGTGCAAGGTCCTTGGTCAACCGCTTGAGTATTACAATAACTAGTGTCAAGTCAATATACAGGGTCAAGTCACCTCGTACTGCGTTACTCCCCGGTCCCTCAAAAACAAATCAAAGTCTTGATTTTAGACCATCGAACGAAAATAATAAGAGTGCAACTTGGCGTGCAAACACCCTATACATAGTAATAGAATAAATGAGAGGAACATTGCCGGCCTGTGCAGGTGATATGCACTACAGAGTAAGTCCAACGTCATACCGCACCTGCCCAACGTGCCTGCCCCACTCAACCTGTTCTCGAACCCCGCCATCATCAGTCGCTCACCCAAACCCACCAAGCTCCAGTCTATCCATCCAAACACACTACAGCACAACTCTCCCACTACCTATTACCTTACAAAACCAAAGCAGTACGATACCCCAACACTCATCTCCCCAATACTCAGTAAACAAAAGCGACGCGAACAGGAAACAGAAACTCTTAGCTAACGCATCTCTCCTCTCTCTCTCTCAGACAGATAAAACCATCCAACATGCCGGGCACAAAGTACACACAGACCTACAACAAAATCAACGCAATGGGCGAGAAGCTCAAGGCTGCGAATAAGTCCGGACCCACCAACGACGAGAAATTAGGCGTACGTATAAACACACAAACGCCCCTCCAGCCCCCCCCAATACAGCGATCCCTTCCGGAACAATCGTGGGGTAGCTATAGCTAACACATCCTGTGCATGATAGTTGTACGCCTATGCCAAAGTAGCAGAGGGCAAGGATTTTGCCGCCGCGCCGAAACCCGGCATGTTCGATTTGGCGGTACGTTTACCTTGCGCTTTTTTCTGATATAAGAACTCCGATCCTTTCGTCCCGATCGTGCAGTGACGACGTTCTTCCTCGCATTCGACTGGCTCTCGCTCTCTTGTACGATACAGTAGACTTGGACAAACTCGTTGGGATACAAGTTAGCGCGATAGGACTGCATACTACTGTATCGGAACAAGACGCAGAGCCGGAGCGTGGTGAAGGCGGTGGATTGTGGAATACGGTTGCATTGGGTATTGAATGAACGCTGGCTGACAATCCATTAGGGCAAGGCCAAGTACAACAAGTGGAAGGAGGTTGTCGACGCTGGTACCTCGCAGAAGGATGCTGAGGCAGAGTACGTCAAGTTGGGCGAGCAGGTACTCGCAAAGTACGACAAATAAGGGAGGTTTTCGAGCCAAGAATAAAGCACCTTAGCTTTGGAAGGCAGGTCTGAAAGGGATTCGAACACATCTTGAGCATAGCGCACGCATAAAACGAAACGCATGATCAACGTCATTATTGAGTTGTCTTGTAGTATTCCTCAATATCTGTAATTTGCCATTTATTGTTGAACAGTCATGTGGCACGGTGACAGCTCTCTATATCAGGCCGTCTTGAAGTCTCGCATCTCAGTATCCGCCCCAGCTCAAGCCCTTCCAATCCGGCTCCTGGTACTTCATCGTAGCACACCACGGCTTATCGTCAGCACTATACGGACTCAGCGGCAGATTGTATGGCATGCGAAAGCCCACAACCGTCTTTGAAGTCTGCAGACCTCCCTCGCCACCATAAAAGTCTTCAGGCCCAGGCATGTCCTTCCCAAACACCGGCACCATGAAAACATCATTACCAGCACCAGCTTGTTCTCCCGCCGCACTTGACCCAGCAAAGAGATCAGGCCACACCACAACTCCCGCCTCCCAGCTCTGAATCCAAATCTCATCTTTCTTGTTGACCACGTCACCCCAGGCTTGTTTGCTGAGATTCGCACTCGTGACCATGGCCCAGTCAATTGTCTTGTGCTCTTCATCGCTGAAACGAATATACGTCTTGATGTGAGGCGCTGCGGGTCCCCGATGTGCTTCTCTGCATGGCATGCTAGCAGGATCCGCAGGTGGATGATTCCAATGGCAAAGCAGAGGATGCAAGTACTCGAGTTGCTTTTGCTGTTGTGTGGATTGGAGTTTCATGTGAATTGAGGCACCGGAACCGTAGCCGTCTAGGGATGTGCGAATCTCTTTCGGAGTGGGGAAGATGATGTTGAGCTTTGGGAAAGGCATTTTCTTTGGTTTCTGGGGGCTGGAGGTCTCACGCTTCGCAAAAAACGTTGCAGCTTTTGTAGAAGAAGTCGTAGGCTTCATGCCAGAAGGTTGACCAGTCGATTGCCGGGCAAGGACAGACTGGAAGTGCGAAAGCCATGTTGGCAATGGCCCTAAAGTCGCTATTGAAGAAACCTGGGCAACAATATGCGTTGGTGCATCGGTATTTATTAGTTTCGATACGGCAATGCTTGACAAGATCTCTTGAAGGCCAAGCCATCCAAATGATGTGACTCTAGAGGAATTCGCAGCAGAAGGCTTCTGACGCGATGGCGCGCTACCAATGAAGGCTGCCCTGATACTTGAGAAGTCGTAGTTCGCGAGTTGCTTGGTCAAGTCTGTTGATCGCCTTTCATATGCGCCTAGGTATCGAAGAAGGTCTGCTTTGAAGCGCTCACCAGTTCCGATCGGATGAAATTCAGCTTCTGACTGACTGGCTGCCGAATCCGAACCTGCTTTGGAAGGTAGGAGTGGGAGAAGCGGGGACATCCACACTGCTTGTGTCATATTGCCCCAGTCCCGCGAAATCATGTTCGCTGTATGGATAACCACCTGAGCAAGGTCATCGTGCCGGAAGAGGATCAGCATCTTCGAGTGATGGGTACCAAAGGGATCCGGAATGTATGCGCTCAGCAGCTCGATGTTTGGGTAGCGTTCTGCCGTCTCCTGTCCGCACATTAGAGTCGTCAATAATAATAAAACTATTTCAGAGAGAAGTGTCACTCACCATTAGGGCTATCCTCCTCTCATCATCTCTCTTCCAAAACCCATGCACAATCTTGACTTGGACCATGTCGCGGACATCGCTATCGAAGTGTTGCCTGGAAGTCCATCAGTATGTTCACTCATACGCTTTGAAAGCTGCACAACTCCATGTGCAGCTTTGTCTTCTTGCTTCTGATCCATTGCTCCGACCAATACTCACATCACAAAGTCCAGATCGAACAAAAAGTTGAAGTTCCAGCATTCCTTGATCATGGGATCACCCAGTATCTCCTTCAAACCCACCGCATCCACATTCTGATGCGGTCCTAGGTCCTCAATACGAGTCAACCGAATAGGCGAAGGAAGGAAGTTGGATCCCTCATTCCCATCTCTTTCGGTTTCTGCATCTTGGTTGGCCTCCGAAGGTGTCAACTCCGGCGCCGATGCTTGTTTCGGTACGTCATCGAAACCCCACGTTGCTGTGGAGGATGTAGGTGCAACAGGACTCTTGCGTCGCGACAGTGGTGGACTGATCGGCCTATCGATACCTTTGGTGCTGAGGTTTAGAGCCTCGCTAGTAGTTGCCTTGTCAGGCAAGGTAGTATCGAGCTTGCGGCGCTTTGTTGGCGGGGCGCCATCAGCTTGGTGCGTCGCCATCGCGATAGGGCGCACACTCAGCAAGTCTTAAGAGTGTGCATCGAGGGGTTGGGAGGTTGAAAAGTCAGGTTACATTGGTGCGAACGAGGTGGTTGTTGACAGAGAGGCACGGACCTAATGAACTTGGAAGGCAGCAACGAAATCGCAAAGGAAAGAACGCACCGGAACAGGTTTAACTTCAATTGCATACCATAGTAATTTTGTCTGGGCTCGTAGCATCGTGGATATAGCATAGGATCGAAACTAACATCACAATATAGATGGCAGGATTTTAAAGTTATGAATGGATATCATTCTCGGTCTAGGCCGTAAAGCTCACTTCGAAGAGCGCGTCACTCATTTGAAGGCTACAAACATACTCCGTCTAATCGTGCCGTAGCATTACACCCATAATGCTCTCTAACGAACGCTGAGAATGTGAAAGACTATTATGCCCACTTGACGTGGAAAGCATCCCAAACGCCAAACATCGCTAAATCAACCGACAATCGTCTATGCTGCGCTAGCGCTGACGATGGGTTGCGCAACCTTGGTGATCTGGTTGCCCGCCCTGATGATCGGGTTGCCCTGGTCATCCTTGACCATGTTAACCTCCTTGTTCTCCTTCTGGGCGCGCTTCCAGATCTCGACTTCGCATCCGCCGCGAATAACACCTACCCTCATGGTGGAGAGAAGGTTGTGTGCTGCGTTCGAGTGGAAGTAGACACCGCCGTTGAACATTGCCGTGGCGTCCTTGCCAATGCCGCTCTTGATGAGAGTCTTGCCTCCGGGATGCTCGTTGATGAAGTCGGTGACATCATGAACAACACCGGCAACAGCAATCAGACCGCGGCCGTTCTTGGCTTGCTCAACATAGTCCTCCCACTCGATGACAGGAAGCTGATCAAGAGGTACACCCCAGTCGAGCTTGGCGCGCTTCTGGTCGATCTTCTTCTGGAGTTGCTGGACACGACCCTTCTCGATCTCATTGGCACGGAACTGCTTGAGGTTGGAGGCAAGGCCGAGCTTGCTCCATAGCCAGATGGACCACTTGGTGGGGTCGTACTGGTGCCACTCGATGGCGTTGCGGTAGTCGGAGGGGAACTCGTGGTGGAAGTTGTGGTAGCCCTCACCGAGAGTGACGAGCGCGGTAATGACGTGGTCCCTGGGGCTGTTGCGGTCATCGAAGGGCTGGTCGCCGAGCCAGTGGGCAAGCGAGTTGACGCAGAAGGTAGCCTGCTGGACGAAGAAGATGCGCAGGATGCCGGCGTAGATGAATCCACCCTTCCAGTCGTTCCAGAGAAGTCCGGCCACGGCTGAGGGGAAGATCAGGCCCATGAACAGGACGACCTTGATGTAGTTCTTGTGCTGCCAGACGACGACTGGGTCTTCGTTCAAATCGGTGATGTCGGTGCGGCCGATGCGCTTGGGGTTCTGCTTCATGACCATCCAGCCGAGATGGCTGTATAGAAGTCCCTTGCGAACGCTGTATGGGTCCTTGTTGGTGTCGGTGTAGCGGTGGTGGGCACGGTGGTCGCGGCTCCACCAGCGGATGGAGCCCTCAACGGCGCCGCCACCAACAAGAGCGAGGAAGACGCTCAATGGGAGAGAAGCGTTGTACGACTTGTGTGCCCAGAGACGATGGTATCCGGCTGTGATGCCCAAGCCGGTCCAGAAGTAGTAAACGACGGCCCAAAGAGCTGTCTGCCATTTCAGAGGAGTCCAGAATGCGGCGACGCAACCGGCGAGGGGAATGCCAATGATGAAGTAGACCTAAAAACACCCGTTAGTTTATGCTACAGTTTCGAGTAGCGTAATTGCACTTACGTTGAGCCAGTTGACGTGCTTGTACCAGTTGGCCTTCGTGATGGGGGTGTCGGTGATGTGCGGCTTCTTAGGATCGTAGTTGGGGTTGCGGTTCGGCTCCGACTTGCTAGCCATTGGGGACGGCTGCTTGACGTAGTCGGGGTCGATGGCCTGCATGCCCGCGGTAGGCTGATGGGAAGGCATTGTGAGATAGCGATTAAAGGTGGGTGAGGAAAAGCGAGAGGTAGTTATCGAACGAGTCGATGGGAAGGGACTAGTGGCTCGAAGAATGAGCTCCGGTCGGCTTCCGATAAGCAACAAAGCTCCAGCAGCGACTGAAAGCTTCACCACGATCAAGCAAATGACCAGGTGATGGGTAGGTGGGAAGGAGCAGGAAAGGATGAGGGGAAAGAAAGACGGAGGGCAGGTAGGATAATTTAAAGCGTGAGAGAAGCTGTTGAACCCCAACACTTTGCGGGCTAAGCGAATGGACCTTGCATTGTCTCTCTTCAATCGAGAACCTGCAATCGCCGTAACTTTTGTCATAGCAAGCCTAGCGCCCCTCTCCATTCGCTGCGTCAGGGTCCTGCACGGGCAGGCCTACGTCCCGCGCTGTAACAGTGCGAAAAGATTTCGGGGCTAAGCGGATCGTTGCCGTGAACAGTAGCGGCACCTGGGTGATCTCGGCATCGAGAACGGTGCTGGGTGGCGCAGCCCTCTGTCCTCTGCAGACTGCCCATCAATCCGACACGCCTTACCCCAGATTTTGGAGCAATTACATTATTCACGACGGTCTGGCTGCACTGTGTACTATGCGCTGAAGAAGCAACACGTTTCAAGTTCCCTGTTCTGCTGGCTGGCCGAATACCAGTCAAAGAGCGGTCTGTTGCCGAGCAGCATCGGGAACGTGTCCCGGGCCAGCGAATTGCCTGTCCGGGCATTAGCAAACTCACGCCGTGGTGAGGCCACAGAATCTCGTCATCGCTAACCGTTGGGTGTCCTCTCGACCGCGCTAGAAACGAGTAGAGAATCCGCAAATCACAGCCACCCCGTCTGCCCGTCAAAAGCTGTTGATATCGCTGCGTCTGCGCGCTACCACGTTCCCTGCAGCCTTACGTATATTTGCGGGTTTCCCAAGCCTCAGCTTCTGGGGAAACTTGAATCGAATTTAGTCGTTGACGACACGGAGAAATTTCAGAACGACTGCTAGTCTATATCCACTTTACCATCATGGCGCAAGTAGTGCTTCCAACGCGAAAATGCGCTTGGAAAAGGTTTGTCGAAGCTGCTTTCCGATGGTTCGTGGTGGAAGCCAGACCCTCGGTACCGCTACTGGCTGAAACTCGGGGGCCTGTCGTTCGCAAGCTCTGCTGAATCGGGAACAGCTGCTCCTCAACACCTGCTCTACCCTCGTCCACAACCATACAGACGCTCCACGATATCAGCTGTTGACGAGCTGTCTAGCAAGTCCATGTCTGTATCGACGACACAATTCACATGTCCTGGACTTCCCGTCAACCGCGGTTTCAGATGACAGTGCGTCATAAATACTGTTGACTTGCAGACCGAATGGATGCTCCATCAGCCATGCAGAGTGTCGCTGCGTAAACCATCTCTCGCGTTCTCGGACGGGTGCAGCAGCGCGCAGCAGTTTACCAAGACATTGCGACAATCCAGGATTGTCTGAATCAGTCATCAGTCCACATGGAAATCTTCGTCTGAATGACTTTAATGCCGTTTAGGTCCTCGCTCCGAAACTGCAAAGTTGCGTGAAGGCCTCCAGCCCTACCTGTACAGATCTCTAGGATGCCAGTTGCCCTTACTGTATACAACATTGACTCTTGCCAGTTATCTTTTTAGGAGTGTTTCAGTTCGTCCGGTGGCCTCAACTGGACTTTGAATATTATTTGCGATATGAATGATTGCGGGGAGCCGGATTCGCGGTCGATTCGTGACACTCGTGCGCTTGTGCTGTCTGGAGGACGTAATCGGTCAACGAGAAGTTTTACTGCAGACAAAATGGTGGAGCTTTGGTTGCGATTCGCATGATACTTTCGCAGAGAGCGTAAGTTTTCAGAATGACAGCGCGGTATGGGTCTTCGGCAGTTGGTTCGTGTTGATACGCAAAATCTCTCTCGTCGCAGAGTACCGCGACACCGGCATCCGGCGACGAAGAGTTCCTGAGATTCCAGCGCCAAGTCTAGACAATCCTATCTTCTGCAGAGCACCCCCGTTGCAGGATAACGTCGGCCATTTTTCTAAGGTGGTCAGCCAAAACTTGGCACTGAGTATGAGAGGCTCCATCTGCCCACTCGTGTTTATCGGAGGTGACCGTCCATCACGTGAGTCTCCACCCAATGACAGCCAATCATGCGCTACCGATCAAGCTTATCAGTAACGAAGCGTGATGCCTTTACCAACACATGCGGCGTCGCCCCCAGGGAGCGACCAGTTTCCCGTGGAGACGTGAGATAGATCCCGGCGATGCACGAGATCCTTCGGCCAGCTCCAACTTGCGGCTACGATTGAGTAGTCTTGGCATGGACTAGGTCGTCTTCTATGAGCAATTGTGTATCGTTAGTATTGGCAACGAAGATAATGCGCATCTGCATCATTTCTTATATAGATGAGGAGAGTGCTCATTCAAGTTTCTCTCATCCCATCCCGCATCCGCAGCTCGACACGAATTTCCTCTTGGGCCTTCAAGATTAAGGGTTCTGCCAAACTCCATTTCCTCTCACGCCACTTCCCCACGAATCGAAAGAAAAAGCGAGCATCGAAGCCAAGACCCAAAAGCATACCAGCCATCGATCTCAAGTAGCAACTATTGGCGCACGCGACAGTCCCTAGCGCCTCGCGGAGTCCTACCACTGGTTGTGGTTCGATATTTACAATAGATACTGCCAGCCATCGACCTCACTCCTCGCCAGTCTTATCAGGATCTTCTATACCAAGAGTCCTTATCAGGACTTGACGATCACAGCTGCACGCTGAGGTAGTGAACTTCAGCCGCAGAGAGAGGTGGCTCAATAAGTACTGGAGCCCACAAGCGATTATCCTGCTACAACTACAGGAGTGATACATACCTGGAGATAATCAGGAGCAACTATGGCGGATCGAATTGGCCCTGATCACACGCCGAAGCGCAGCTTTGGAGAGAAAGCAAGACGCTTGGGGAAAGCCTTTACCACCAAGTATGATTTCTTCACAGCCTTTTCCAGGTTCCTCAGTTCGATCTCGAAGCTGACAATCTATGCGCAGAGATGGACTCATTGGCCAATATGACTATGCTTTCCTATTCAGACCTAACATTCCGTTCATGAAGAAGGAGCGACGAGCGGCACCATTCTTCGGCCTCAACGACAAGATGCCCGTTTTCTTGGCCCTTCTCCTAGGCTTCCAGCATGCTCTTGCTATGCTGGCGGGTGTCATAACACCTCCCATCATACTGAGTTCTGCCGCGAACCTGACTCCGGATCAACAGCGATATCTTGTCTCCACCTCGTTGGTTGTATGTGGTATCTTGTCGTCTATCCAGATTACGCGTTTCCACATCTGGCGAACACCTTATTACGTCGGCACTGGTCTGATCTCTGTTGTCGGTACTTCGTTCGCTACAATCCCCGTGGCTACTGGCGCTCTCAGCCAAATGTACGCGACTGGTTTCTGCCCTACGGCTGCAGACGGGACCAAACTCCCCTGCCCCGATGGCTACGGTGCCATCTTGGGTACTTGTGCATGCTGCGCCTTGCTCGAAATCGGAATGTCCTTCACCAGCCCCCGAATCCTGAAGAAGATCTTCCCTCCCCTCGTTACCGGCCCAACAGTCATGCTCATCGGCGTCAAGCTCGTACAATCTGGCTTTCAGAACTGGGCCGGCGGCTCCGGAGATTGCAAGTCGCTTCCTACATCGGGGCTCTTCCAACTGTGTCCCACTATTAATGCTCCCCACGCACTGCCCTGGGGAAGTGCCGAGTTCATTGGCCTTGGTTGGTACGAAACTGCTACTACGAATACTATTCGAATGTTTTGCTAACATACGGATAGTAAGTGACTTATCCCTTTCAGGACATTGTTTTAAGAGTGTCTTATATGGTATCTATATTCCCCTGTCTAGAATAGTGCTAATCGTGCCGTCACTTTTAGTCTCTGTCTTCATCACGATTATCCTTTGCGAGCGATTCGGAGCCCCAATCATGAAGAGTACGGCGGTCGTGATTGGATTGCTTGTTGGATGTATCATCGCCGCTGCCTGTGGATACTTTGACCGCAGTGGGATTGACGCTGCGCCTGCTGCGAGCTTCATCTGGGTGAATACGTTCAAGCTTTCTGTCTATGGGCCGATAGTATTACCGATGCTCGGTACGTATCATCCACAACTTGTATTCACTCAAACCATACTAATCACAACCCAGCGGTCTATGCTGTCTTGGCAATGGAGGCGATCGGCGACATCACAGCGACTTCTGAAGTCTCGCGTCTTGAAGTCGAGGGTGGACTTTTCGATTCCCGCATCCAGGGGGGTGTCTTGGCGGACGGATTGAACGGAATCATCGCTGCGCTTTGCACAATCACACCTATGTCCACGTTCGCGCAGAACAATGGTGTCATTGCGCTTACACGCTGTGCGAACCGCAAGGCGGGTTACGCATGCTGTTTCTGGCTCATCATCATGGGTATCTTTGCCAAGTTCGCAGCGGCGCTAGTTGCTATCCCTTCAGCTGTCTTGGGAGGCATGACAACTTTCCTATTCAGCGCTGTTGCTGTTTCCGGTGTGAGGATCATAAGCACGATGCCCTTTACGCGCCGTAACCGCTTCATCTTGACTGCTGGTTTCACACTCGGCTTCGGCTCAACTATGGTCCCTGAGTAAGTCCTCGCCTTCTCATTCTCTAACCTCATTGAAAAACACGCAACTAACATGCCTCTTCACAGCTGGTTCAGCCACGTTTTCACCTACTCGGGCCCCAACCGCGCCCTCCTCGGCTTCTACAATGCCATCATTCTCATCATGGAGACGGGCTTCGCACTCGTTGCCTTCACTAACCTCATCCTCAATCTCATTCTACCCGAGGAAGTCGAAGACCATGAGATCCCTGAACTCACTGCCAACGAGGTGGATAATGCAGCTGACAGGGAAGAGTGGGATAAGATCCATGGAGGCCACCTCAAGGGCAGCGATGAAGAAGCGAGGGCCAGCAGCGAGGCTGCGAACGCTTCGAGGAAGGCTGCTTAGAGGTGTGGGTGTATATATGGGATGATGTATCAGAAACGGTCGACCAAAAGTTAGGATTTCAGAAGAAGATGGACGATGGAAAAGTTGGCGGAAGAAGAGATGGGTGCAGATGTATTATGACTTTGATGCAGCTTTCGGTTTCGCATTGCATGGCCGTTGGCTATTACCTGTTGTTTTGGATACCCTCACTATACGCTACCGACCTTTGTCAATGCAATGCAATCTTACTTCATTTTAGATGACTTTTTAATACCGCTAGTTTCAGCTACTACAGAGAGTTACAATGGTTTAAAAAGATGAAGAATCAAAACTTATAAGGTACCCTGGAGTACTTCGCAGTATTCAGAGACGCTGAAACAAAATATGAAAACTACGCGAATACTCCAGGGTACTGTAAAGGTAGTTCCTCTTCTTTTCGATTTTCCATCGTAGCCGTGAACCTGCGGTACCATTGGTGATGCATTTGCTGTCCAAACCTTTCGGTTTTAGGTATTAATGTCTATTATCCTCTTCCCACTACATATCTCACCGCACAATGCCGACATGTACCACAGACCCACTCCCCTCCCTCAACCCCTCGTCCAACAAACTATCCGGTACTCTCCACACCTCGAACAAGCGGTGAAAGCTCTTCAGCCATGTTTCGAACACATCTGGACTGCGTAGCTGCTGGGCGATCAGACACAATGTCGGCTTTGCGGCGGTGTCTGCATCGGCTGATGATGATGATGATACTGATGATGTCTGCCGCAGCCGACATATGGCCGCGCACGTCGAATTCAGCGGCTCAATAAGACTCTCATTATAGATACAATCACACGCAACCACGAGATCCACATCGCTCAACTGCGACACATCGTCCGTCTCCCAGTCCAAACTCCTCACTTCAATCCTGCCATCCCCGTCACTCTTCATCGTAGCTTGACTGTGTTTCTTACTCGGTCCCCTCTTTTTCGACTTGCGAAACACTACATCGAGGTTTTCGACGACGTTTTGGCGGAGTAGCTTGAGCACGTAGTCTTGGTCTGTGGCGGTGTAGTGGGCGATTAACGGGCTAAGGGTTAAGGCGACGATGCCGGATACGCCGGCGCCGAGTTCGAGGGCGGTGGATGTGTGGGTTATGAGGGAGGTGGTGGTGAAGAGGAAGTTTTTGGGGGAGGAGATCCACTGGGCGAAGAGGGGGGTGATTTTCCAGACGACTGTGGTGGGGGTTAGTGCTGTGCAGAGGTAGAGACGGGTTGCTGCAGGAAGGGAAATATTGGTGGGTGATTTAATGAAGTAGATGGTATATTTAGGGTAGTCTTGCTAGTTGTTGACTCGGGTGATATACTTGGATGGTTCAGACATCCAGAACCTAGTTACTTGACCCTGAGGTTTCCTTCTCTGCTCACAACTTGGGTCGGATGAAAGTTGAACTACAAGAAGTCTCTTGCAAAAGAAGGACTCAAGCGAGAACTATGATTTCCTAATATGGTAGGAGTGCGGAGTATGGTTTACCAAGCCAAGCACAGCTGGGGAAGCGAGAGTCTGGGGTCTGGGGCAGTGCAGATACGAACAAGTTACGAAAAGGAGACCCACCTGCGCCAGTGGTGCCAGCTTTGCGGTCCGAAGTCAGAAGACCCCTCGACTGATGGATAGTCAGATCGTGACCTGCAACGGTGATCTCGAGCGTGGAGGCTTGCGAGTCGATGAAGCCCAGCGACTGAGAAGGAATATCTTGCGAGAAGATGATGAAGGCTTCTGCAGGGGGTGGTGAGTATTGAAACGGTATTGTGATGTCCAAAGTGACTGTATTCATGAGATGACTAGTTATGATGTCGTCGAGGTTGGAGGGCGAATCGCATCCACAAAGCAATGCGTTGAGCCTCGGACCAGGACCAGCCTTTGATTCGATGGATGACTTCAAGTGCGCTACGCACCTTCTTCAGCATCGACGACGGGTTCTCCCAGAGTGTGGGTGAGCATCTCCATTGTGGCAGACTAGAAGGTGGCTAGCCTGTTCGGTTCTTTGTCTTTGTCTGGTTGCCGGGGCGCAGGCTGCGTGATGCACAACAAGCGAGGTACACAGGCCAGCGTGGACGGGACGCAGCGCCGTCGTGTTTCTTGGCCAGCTGTGGCTGCGGCTGTTTTGGAAGCCTGCCCAGGTGGACGTTGATTACTAGCTTGGCTTGGTGAGGCTGGACAGAGTATAGAAAGTGAAGTTTAGCATCACGGCAGGCTGATAGGGCCAGGTGTTGCTCGACACTACTGCACCGTCGATCAGCCATTTCGTGGCACATAATTTTCTTGAAAAGACGGAGGCTAGCCCCAGAGTCTGCGACTTGTTGCCCGGCGGGACGTCATTATTCAAGGGTCCAAGCTCCTACCTTGGCGAGTCGTTGGCGGCGACGTGTGAACGCTCAGCATAACAACCGTCTGGGCCCTTTCTCACACACCTGCCTGCCTCGTCATAATATCCGCTGCACTCCGCTGGCGGCAACACATCCCTCCCTGCTGCCGTTGATAGTGCTAATACTCTTCTCTGCGATACCCCTCTCCCTGTACCTACGCAACACCGTCCTCTACGACAGCTCCGCTCCCACGGCCCTCACCATGTCGCAGGACCTTAAGAAGCTGATGCCTCAGGCGCGGGCATACAAGTCCGGACCCTACACCACAGAGCCAACCGACGCACAGAAAGTCGAGGGCGAGACGATACCGCGCCGCAACCTGGTGGCAAAGGATGGCCTCTTACTGACGCCCACCGACGGCGTCGAGACACTGTACGATATCCTGCGTTACTCATCGGCCAAGTTTGGAAATGCAAAGGCAGTCGGTGCGCGCCGCATCGTAAACATACACGAGGAGACCAAGAAGGTGAAGAAGATGGTCGATGGCCAGGAGCAGGAGGTGGATAAGAAGTGGCAGTACTTCGAGCTTAGCCCGTACAAGTACAAGAGCTTCGTCGAGTTTGAGAAGATGGCCCTGTCGGTGGGCAGCGCCATACGGAAGTTGGGCTTTGGGCCACAGGATAGGCTGCACTTGTTTGCCGCCACGAGCATGCAATGGCTGGCTTCGGCCCATGGTGCCATGTCACAGTCGCTCGCCATCGTAACCGCATACGACACCCTCGGAGAAGAAGGCCTGAGGCACTCTATGCTGCAGACAAAAGCAAAGATCATGTTCACCGATCCAGAGCTATTGCCCAAGCTCATAAACCCCATGAAGGAGGCCAAGGACATCGAGGTCGTCGTCTACTGCACCAAGAACGACCCGAAGCAGAAGGACATTGACGCCCTCACGAGCGCGCACCCGCATCTGAAGGTCATTAGCTTCGATGAGCTGCTGCAGCTCGGCGAAGAGAACCCGGCCGAGCCCACCCCTCCCAAGGCTGACGACCTCGCATGTATCATGTACACTTCTGGATCGACAGGCACCCCCAAGGGCGTCATGATCAAGCATCGCAACGTTGTCGCTGCTGGTACGTTTTCCTCCACATCTTGTTATATCCGCGTATGCTAACAATTTCTGCTAGTCGCTGGCGTGGACGTAATCGTCGGCAAATACCTAGGCCCTGGCGACGTCCTCATCACCTACCTCCCCGCAGCACATATCCTCGAATTCGTCTTCGAAAACGCCGTGCTCTACTGGGGCGGCACAATGGGTTACGGCACCATCCGCACCCTTTCCGACAACTCTGTGCGAAACTGCGCTGGTGACATCCGCGAGCTGAAGCCCACAGTCATGGTCGGTGTGCCGCAGGTCTGGGAGACGATCAAGAAGGGCATAGTTAGCAAGGTCGAAGCAGGTGGCGCGGTCAAGAGCAAGATGTTCTGGGGCGCGTACGCTGCCAAGGGGTTCCTGCTTGGCTCAGGCCTGCCCGGCAGCGGAGTCTTGGATTCTATCGTGTTCAATAAGGTCAAGGAGGCTACGGGCGGCAGACTTCGTATTTGCATGAACGGTGGCGGCCCCATTGCGAAGGAGACGCAACGCTTCATCTCCATCGCCATCACACCCATGATCAGCGGCTATGGTCTCACCGAGACTACTGCCATGGGCGCGCTTATGGATCCCCTGGCCTGGACCGAATCCGCACTCGGCGAAATGCCTGCTTCTATCGAGATGAAGCTTGTTGACTTTGCTGATGCGGGCTACTATTCTACCAACAATCCACCCCAAGGTGAGATTTGGATCCGCGGCGGCGGTGTCACCGCCGGTTATCTCAACATGCCTGAAGAGACCAAGGAGAGCTTCACGGACGATGGATGGTTCAAGAGTGGCGATATTGGCGAGTTCGACAGTATGGGACAGATTAGAATCATCGACCGCAAAAAGAACCTCGTCAAGACGCTCGCCGGTGAGTACATTGCGCTGGAGAAGCTCGAATCCGTATACCGCAGCGCGCCCATCGTGGCAAACATCTGCGTCTATGCTGCCGAGGACCGCCAGAAACCCATCGCTATCATTGTCCCTGCAGAACCCGCGCTCAAGAAGATTGCTGCTCAAGAAGGTGTCAAGGGCGATCATCTAGAGGAGCTGGTGCACGACAAGAAGATTAATAATGCTGTCTTGAAGCAGTTGCAACAGGCGGGACAGAAGGGTGGCCTCGCACCCTTCGAGTTGATTGAGGGTGTTGTGTTGGCGGATGAGGAGTGGACGCCTCAGAATGTGAGTACTCCCGCTATTCTTCCACCTCGAACAAGGAACCGCGAACATGGTGAATTTTGGTTGCTAACGTTGACTCTAGGGTCTCACCACTGCTGCGCAGAAACTGAACCGCAAAGGCATCCTCAAGCAGTACGAGAAGGAGGTTGACCGGGCTTACGGTCGGTCATGATCACCTAAATCCCCTCTACATACTTCGTCATGGGTCGTCTATACAGCAATTGCTGTAGAGATTAGACAAAGCAAGTTGATACCACAAAAAAAAAGAATCCGAGCCGGTTGGTTGTGATGGACTGAGAAATCAGTGCTCTTCTTTACGATCGATGAATGATGGACTGCTCCGTGTATTGTATTTCTAGCGGGCGGATCGCGAGTTTGGTACATGTAATCTCTTCCTAATACATATGATAAGTCTCTCTCACTTGCTTGAAGGATGGATTGTGTGTCATAAGTTGCTTCGCAGTTCTTCAAGCACGCAGCTCACTCCACGTCCACCGCAGATGCGCGTTCGGATGGTCCCGTTGGTCCTCAGAATCTTCTTCAACATCTTCTTCTCCACTTTCCTCTTCCCTTTCCTCTTCTTCTTCCACCGTTGACTCAAGCCACTCACCATCCCTCTCTCCCTCCCTCTCCAAACCCGCCTCACTAACCCGTATACACCCCTCTTCCAACCACCTCGCATGGACGTAACTACTCGGCGGATTCGGCGTGTTTATCGGGAGTGAAAAACTGTAGTCAAGTTAGGTCAAGTCAGGTTATTTCAGTAATCTTCTTCAACCACCTCCTTTCCCCCGTGGTTCTACCCCCTTTCCCCGACCCTACCGTAGACTTAAAACAAGAGAGAAAACATACATAAACCCCCTTCCTCCCACAACGTCAAGCATATACTTGTACAGGAACATTTTTGTTATTAGTACTGCGCTAGTGAGGCAGTTTCGTCGTGGTGATGCGAGAAATATGCTTGGGGGTTGAGGGTTGTGTGGTAAGTTTGATGTAGTGTTGAGATCGGAGGTGATGATGTAGCAGTGCAGTGGAACGAGAGAGAGAGAGGCTGTGAAGTACAAATGAAATAAGTTTGTGTGCAGTGTTGAGTTGTCGAGTGTGTTTATAATGTTTCGGTCGTGGCCCTACTCAACCTGACGTATTCAGCGCAACCACCACCAACAACAGTACGTGAGGAAAGCACCAGCCTGATATATTACTCTATTCTGATGTAACAAACTCCTTACATCCACTCACTCAACCCAGTGCCCATGCAAATCCATCCCCGTTCCATCCAAACAGACCACAGAAAAAGTCACCAGCCAGCCGATCACCAAGGGCGACCCTTCCTTCTCTTCCCCTTCCCCACTCACCATGCATTTCCCCCCATGCATTCCTCCCCACCAACGAACGTCGCGCCCAATCGGAGAATTTGTCTCCATGCACGTAACACCCGATCTGAATCCTCTACGCGAACAATGCAGGTCTTAGATCTGGGCAAAAAGCAATATAGCGTTCCCAGCGCGATGGTCTCCGAAACGCAGGTTTGACACAAACGAGGTTAAAATGGTGAGGGGGTCTGGATGGGGCTTGGGATGCAGGTGATATTATGGGGAAGTTTGGGTGGGTGGGAAAAGGAATATGTTACCTGAGGTGGGGAGTGGGAGTGGGAGTGCGGAAAGGTAAGGTTTGGTGGTGTGTTGTGTTGGATGGATGGACAGAGGGACATCAAAGTTTGATGCGTTTGTTTAGAAGAAACACATGACTGAGTGAGGTACTAATACATGGTTCGGGAATGAGATGCATGAGCAGATACATGAGTTACTCAGTGCGGTGAAAAAGCAAGTCTTTGTGCTACCCACCGGCGACGAAGGACGACGCGAATGAGCAAAAGAAAACCTGGTTGCCCGATCACAAAATGAATACGCCAAGTGTAAGCTTGATAACTTTGCGTTAATTTCTATGTATTTCGACGCTCACTAACAAAACAGCCAGCTAGCTTTCTCAATGTGTTGAACGCTCGCTGAATGCCTCCCAAGCTGACAATGCAGCAATCAGTTATGCTCAGACCAACACCTCCCTCCCTATCTGCTTGCAGATGTCCCGTTTTAGGTCCGCGCCAATCCCGCCGTGCATTCATTCGTCGTTAAATAAAAGAGAAGTCTAAATCCATTGACTGTGCAACGAGCTTCTGGTGAAGAATGTAGCCAATGGTAGGAATGCGTCTAGCGAATCGAAGATGATAAGTCGCCCTGTATCCAAGACGGCTCCGACCGAGGGCTCACGGAAAGACTTGCAAGGCTCAGGGCCGGAGAGTCCTACAACTCCGTCTCTTGTACCTTGGTGACTTCTTCCCAAAGCTCGATTGCCCTCTCAGGTTTCAACTACATTTCGTTAGCATGCTTCTACATCCCTTGTCCGTCATAAGACCGCGTACCTTGAGCAGATGCATTTCAATCTCTCCATCACTTGTCGGGCTGTTGAACAGTAGCCGTCCATCCTTTGGCTTCGCCCCCTGCGAATCGCCGCCAAAGACGAGTTGCTGTGTGACTGCAGCATTGAGGAGCAGACGGTGCGTACCATCTGCCCGGAGGACGAAACGCGCCTTCTTCGGTTCTTCGGCGGTGACGTTGAACTTGAACGTTCCAACGCCACGCTCTTTCCATCCTCGGTTTCCGTTCTCGCCGGCCATGGTGTAGAGCTTTGCGCGACCTGTCCAGGCTGTGACCTCGCCTTCTTCACCGGTTTCGTGTGCTACAATATAGTTAGCATACCAGTCCTATAAGAAGAATGGAGTTTGGTAGGTGACTTACACTGTTGTTGTGACAAGAATGGCTGACTTGGCCGCTGCTCCTCTTCCTTCGCATCCTTCTCCGTCTCCTCCTCGTCACCATCTTCCTCATCTGAGGCTTCACCATCTGCAGCTGCGCCGAAAGGTTTATCCGACTTGGCTTTCAAGCCCTTGATTTCCAGGCTGCCAGGTGTCGCAAAAGCTGATAGGCTAGGTTTGGCAGCACCTAGACTTCCAAAGCCGCCTCCTAGAGACCCTCCAAACGAGCTTCCCCCAAAGGCTGACTGGCTTGTGCCTCCTAGTGCGCCGAAACCAGTTGCAGGTGCTGTTGAAGGAGCTGCGCTTCCGGCGAAGGATGATAATTTGCCACCGCTCGCTGCGGCGAAAGGCGAGCTCGAACTCGCTTTGGCGCCTGCAAGTCCACCGAATGGGGACGCTGCTGAGCTGGAGAAGCTACCGAAGCCAGAGGACTTGAACTTATCATCGGATGTTTGGGGTAATGATTCTGGCTTCTCCGACGTCTTCGGTGCTTGAGGCCTTGGAGACATGGCAGCGAACGGAGATGCTGCGGAGGTGTTTGCAAAGCCACTTCCTGGCGGGATCTATCGTATGTTAGCGTTGAACTCAGATCAAATCAATCTAGAAGACGTACTTTGCTTGTTGGTACAGGAGCGTCGGCAGCAGGTTGAGCGTCGTCCTTATCTCGCAATCGCTTTGGATCCCGCTCATCCTGCGCCTTTTCTGTGGGCTTTCCATTTGCAGAGACTTCGGTTGAAACCGCTACAGCGACCTCGGTACCATCTTCTACCTGGTCGCGTGTACGCTTGTTCTTCGGACTCGTATCCGCCCCTGAGGTCTTATCGGACCCTGTTTTCGTAGAGGTTTGCTTGTTGGGGGACGTCATCTCCGCGTCGTTTTCTTCGATGCTCGGAATCGTACTCGGCGCGAGCTTCGTGGGCAGGTCGTCCTTTGTAATATCTCGTGACTTCTTGCGTGCGTGTCGCTCGCCGACCTCGACCTTCTTTCCGGGGTGCTTATCCGCCTCGGGCTCGTCTTCAAAATCCTCTCGACTACGCTTCCTCCGCAGTCGTCCTCGCTCGCTGTCTGAGCCTGATGCGCTCTGGTCCCCTACTTTGGTGCTGCCATTGCGGATGTCGTTCGTAGACTGTTCGGAACTCGGGATGGTATCTGAGGTAGCCTGCGCATCGATTCTTGTCTCCTTCAACTTCTCCCTGACCGGTCTTCCTTCGCTGTCGCTGCTCTTGTCGCTTCGTGCGGGTGAGATCGGAGCTCCTTTTGTAGCTTTGTTCAACTCGGTCGCTGAAGTCGTAGCTTCTACAGCCGGTTGCTGCTCTGGCGCGCCCGACATTTTGTATGGAGTGAGTTGTTCCAAGCGCAGTGGATGCGGTGTGCGCGGTATGCGGGGTGTTGGAGAGGTTCAGTTGCAGTGAGTGCTTGACGGGTTGAGGTTGTGAGGTGTTATCTGCCAGACGGGGGTTGAGGATGTTATAGCCCTGTGGGTGAATCAAGCTTGCTTGCGATTGAATAGGAACAATAAGAACAATAGCAACTGCGCCAGTGGGTGAAAGAGGGTGTGCGGCAGACGACAATAGTGTAAGGTGCTGCTTCGGCGAGGCTGGTGGCGGGCTGATCGAGAGACCCTAGGGTAACTACTCCTGTAGTGTCGTGGTAGTATATGGTACTCCGAAGCGCCTTGCGAAGTGTGCTAGAGGTTGTTTTGTCTGGGGCGAAGGGTCGAAGGTCTAATTCGTGATTTGGCGGAGTCGGTCAAAGCGCTTTCGACACTACTTTTACCAATTTCCACTCCAATGCGCTGATGCGAGACGGTAAGCTACACAATGTGCAGCTAAACGCGTACACAAGGGGTGCACACCGGTGGAAGCGCGATATGCGTGGTGACTGGACAATGAGAGACAAAGTGTTGGCGCTTCTGTCGGTCGTGGTCGAGTGTGTTGTCCAGGTCGGCACACCGAGACCAATGACGAAGTGGGGAACAGCGACGGCTAATAAACATGGGCGCGGGTAGCCACACTTGCAGCGGGCGGCGTGTGCACACTGGATTTCATGTATAATTTCGTGCATCTGAAACACATTATATATGTATGCATTTGAAGTCTGGACGCTTGAATGCGGCTCTCTCAGAAATATTCGCGCCGTCGCCATGTTCAACTGTGATCGAGAGCTTGCTAGGAACTCCGGGTATCATACAACCTAGTACTGCTCTACCAAACCTACTGGCACAATTTTGATCAAACCTCCATGCTAGCTGATGAAACAAAGGCAGCCCAGCGCAACATAAAAGACAA
Source organism: Parafenestella ontariensis (assembly GCA_021596325.1). Classification (NCBI taxonomy): domain Eukaryota; kingdom Fungi; phylum Ascomycota; class Dothideomycetes; order Pleosporales; family Cucurbitariaceae; genus Parafenestella; species Parafenestella ontariensis. Next base: position 173,317 of record JAKGDA010000008.1, on the reverse strand, counting down.
ACAGAGGGTATACTGCAATGCCCACACGATTCCTGACGACCCCTGATCCGCCCATGATGCTCACACCTGCTGCCAACGACCACGCTACAAGAACGAGGTAGACAGGTACTTTGACGATGGTGGGGATGCCGATAGCGCTGAGAAGCGATGCAATGACGAGCGGGAAGAGCGTGTAGCCAATGATGGAGACTGACTGGAAGAAGGCGCTGAGCGGAGGTTAGCATTCGTTCCAAGGAGGGGCGGGAAGTCAACGCACATGTTGCCTCCAAGCAGCTTGATCTGCAGCGTCACGACTGCCTCGCCTATCCACACCAAGGCAAAGACGCCTGAGAAGACCAGGTCCTTCTGCGACCCTCTCGCTCCCCAGGAAAGGAACAGACTCAACAGCAGGCAGAAAATGAGGGGACCCCACAGGTCCCAGTCTCTCAAGCCCTCGCTCATTCCACCCTGCAAAATCACGTCTGCATCCGGCCATCTGCCCGCAATATCTCGAAGACCGCCGCCAAAGCCACTCCCTTCACCACGCTCTGCTGCTCCAATGCCACCACCGCGCTGCATCATGCCGCCCAGCAGGTACTTGGGGTACAGCACCTGCTTCATCTTCTCCCAGATGCCAAAGATATCCCGCGATAATGTCTCCCATACTGTCTCGTCGATGGTGTTGGTGGGCGCGCGGCGATCTTCGCCGGGGATGCTCGAGGTGAGGTACGATTGTGTATTTGCACCACCGCGTTGAATGTTCCCCGTGAGCGGCGCGCGGTCCGAAGTTCCCTGAAGCGGATCGTCTAGGTCGTCGAGTGTAGCTATGGATCGTCAGCTAACCGCTACCATCATCTATGTTACTGTAGGCAGCTGCATGTAACGCTGTGACGCACCATCGTCGGGGTCAATAAGGTCACGCTCCACCGCATCGTTGTCGTATGGGTTGCTGGAGGTTGCGGCACTTGGCATCATTGCCGCCATGGTGAAAAACCTGCGTGAACGGGGCACGGAACAATTCTCCAATCGGCAGGTATCGTGGGTTCGTTGGTGAGGCTCTGGAGCATTGAAGCCAGCTTGCGGCAGCTCTCTGAAGAGGGTGCGCTACCCGATGCGGCTAGCACTCCGCCGACAGGGAAAGCTTGATCGCTAGCGTGCAGCGGACTAATGTCTGGCGTCACTCATCTATTTAGTTTCCTACGATGGTTCCGGACCTGGCACCGGTCGCTACGTGTTCTACCCTGAATAGATATACCCTCAGACAACCTCCGCCGTGAGAGCAAGCTGAAGGACTAATTTCGCCCACTATGACGGACCCAGTGCTGAACGACATCTCCCACAGGCGCTTCAATCTGCTGCGAGGAAGTTGGATATTAGTTTCTCCGCATCGCACAAAGCGACCATGGCAGTAAGCAAGTACAGAAGGACTTATGTTCGAATCGTCGGCTAAATTTCTCCAGGGGCATGAAAGAATCGCCGTCCAGGACTACGCTTCCTGAGTATGATCCCAAGGTATGTATTGCCGCCCTATGCCCAGATCTTTACGTTTGAAATTGACGCCCTCCAGTGTTATCTGTGCCCGGGAAATACTCGAGCAAATGGAGAGCACAATCCTGCGTTCGAGAACACTTTTGTGTTTGTCAATGACTACAGCGCTGTCATGGAAGAGCAGGCAGAGTACCGGCCAAACAGCAAAGACGGTTCCCTGGCTTCCCGGCTCCTCCGTGCGGAAGCGGTAACCGGAAAGTGCTATGTCATCTGTTTCTCGCCATCTCACAACCTCACTCTCGCGGACATGGCTCCAGCTCAGATCGTACCAGTGATTGAAACCTGGACGAACATCTACGCTGCTCATTTGGACCCAAAGTCCCCATTAGCCAAGCTTGCTGCTGCCACGACAATACCGGCACTTTCCCAAGGCGCTCTGACTGCCCCAAATGCTCAGTATCGTTACATGCAGATCTTCGAAAATAAGGGTACCGCAATGGGTTGCTCAAATCCACATCCGCATGGCCAGATCTGGACTACGACGTCATTCCCTGAAGAGCCGAACACCGAATTGCAACAACTAAGCAAGTACCGCCGAGAACAAGATGGTTGCCATTTGCTTGTCGATTACGCCGAGTTGGAGTCGAAAGAGAAAACCCGCACTGTCTTCGAGAACGAGAGCTTCTGGGCCGGTGTACCGTACTGGGCCGTTTGGCCTTTCGAGATCATGATCGTTCCTAGGCAACACAAGCGATCTCTGGTCGACTTTACCAAGGAGGAGCGAGCGCAGTTAGCGGAGTGCATAGCAGAGATTACGAGGCGGTATGACAATCTCTTCGAAACACAATTCCCGTACAGTAAGTATATTCTACATCCCTTTTCATTTTACGGTACTTAACAAGCTGCAAGGCATGGGCATCCATCAGGCCCCTCTACAAGGTACCGCGGACGAAATTGAGTCTAGCCACTTCCATATCCACTTCTATCCGCCATTGCTACGCAGCGCCACAATCCGTAAGTTCCAGGTCGGCTATGAGATGCTTGCGGAACCTCAACGCGACATCACGCCTGAGCAGGCTGCAGAGCGCTTACGCACCTGCGGTGGTGAGCTCTATCGCAAGAAATTGGATGATGAGCCACACACGAACGGTGTGAATGGCGTGAACGGCCATCTTTGAGGTGCCATATGGGTGAAAGGTAGCTTGGCGTGGGAAGATTGACGGGAAGATGTTACTTTATGGCTTTGAATGGGCCCGTGTATTCATCTTAGTAGTAGCGGCATTGAGAGCCCGGTTGCGCATATGCCCGCGCTGTGTTACTACATCGGAGTTGGGAGTTGTTACCTAGGGTATGAATGAGGGAGGCCTTCTGCGTATTGATGCATCTAGTGGTATGATTTAGCCGCATTCGCAGATAATATAGCATTTTCAATCTATACGCTTTAAATCGTCCTACTCTTAAACAAAGAACAAATACTCATCATCTCGTCCTTGCGGTTGCGAAGTTACCCTTGATACTCGTACTCAGTCATTGCCAAATGCATGCGAAATAAACATCAGCACTTAGTATGAACTTCCTCACTAATCTTAACCATGTTTCCCTCAATACCAAATTTTATTTACCCTGCTCTGCACATTCTCTTACACAAACCGTTCTAAACATATTCCGAATCCAGGATCGTTCGCACAGACCACGACCCTCAACTCGGAAAGTTTAGCTGCTCCAAAGGAACATAACAAGCAACTTGACAAAAGTGCTCTCACAGCGCCAGGACGTCCATTGCACACGGTATCCCATACACAATGGCTTCCACATTACTGTCCTATCTCCCTCCCACCGAAGGCCTCCTGCCAAAATGGCTACTCCTAGTAGGTTCAATCCCTCACCATAGCCGTTTCCCAGCACCCATACATACCATTCTTGAACATATACACACAAAGCCATAGCAATTGATCCCCCAAAATGCACATAACAGTAACTAACAAGTCAAATCGCATTAGGTCTCCCTCATCAGCATAGGCAACTCAATCCAATCCTACTCAACCCTGCACTTCACCGCGCGCGTCTACAACCCCACACCCATCGACCCGCCGCCGCAAACACCCAAACACGTCACAGCCCTGTCGTCGCGCACATTCGGCACATGGACGTTTTTGACTTCGTACGTCTCCTCCCTCCCTCCATACCCTATCCTCCCCAATCCCATACTCTACAAAAGCATACAATAGTTGACGTTGGAGTAGAGTGGTACGACTGTATGCCGCGTATAACATCACGAATGGCGCATTTTACCAATTGGCTATGTGGAGCTATGTGGTTGCTTGGGTGCACTTTATGAGCGAGTGGTTTATCTTCAAGACAACACGGTGGGGAAAGCCGTTGGCTGGACCGCTCGTTGTTGCTAACACGTCGCTGATTTGGATGTTCTTGCAATACGGATACTACGTCAAGGCATAGGGGCGAGTGTATGGGAGAGTTAAAGTAGATCATGTGTGGCAACCGCTTCAGGTGGCGTGCTACTCGCAGATGTATAGCCTTAGTCATAATGTTTAGTTGGACCTATTGAGATCTTGCAAAAATGGGCATGGCGCTATGGCGAGGTGGACAGTCCGCGGCCCGGGTAGTAGCATCACCAATCGCACATCATGTGTCATCGACTCTGAACCGCATTGGACTTTTGACCCGCCTCGGTGGCTTTTTGACCATCCGAGGGCTTTCATTGATCATAGCTGGAGAAACATACATGGCCCATTGGACTCCGATTCCTCAACCCAGATGCAGAGTGTTTTGACCATATCGAAAACCATCACTTCTCGCTCCTAGCCACTGCTCATTTCATGCCTGTCCTATCATGAACCCGTTACTCCATCCCTCTAATATGCGCTTAGAACTTGGAGAACTGCTTCGCGGCCTTTCCGCTTCGGGGCAGGACACGGAGAACGTTGAAGCGAACAGTCTTGGAGAGGGGCCTGCACTGGCCAACGACGACCTGGTCACCGGGCTCGACACGGAAAGCGGGCGAGACGTGTGCGGCGAGGTTCTTGTGGCGCTTCTCGTAACGGGAGTACTTGGGGATGAAGTGGAGGTATTCACGACGGATGATCAAGGTGCCTATATTCCGTCAGCAGTGTGCCAAGCCAACTTTCAATATTCCATATCATTTTTCGCCTTGTGCGCAACTCCAAAGTATGAGAATAAAACGTACGGTGCATCTTGGTGGACATGACGGTTCCAGTGAGGATACGGCCGCGGATTGAGACCATGCCAGTGAAAGGGCACTTCTTGTCGATGTAGGTGCCCTCAATGGCGGTCTTGGGCGTGCGGAAGCCCAGACCAACATCCTTATACCATCTCCTGTTGCGGGTGTTCTTGCGCGGTCCGCCGACCTTGTGGTTCAGGAAGATGTGAGGCTATCGCGTGGGATTAGTATCGTTGAAGTATCCGATTCGCGGTGAGGGGGCTGGTAGTACCTGCTTCTGGTAGGCGCGCTCCGACTGGACACTGTTTTGCAATCAGCAATGATTCGAAGGTTTTGTACATGCGCAGTACGTACGTGAGCTCGGTAGCCATGGTTGCGGTCGTGTGGTATTGTCGATTCGTCGGTGTGCTAGATCGCGAAATTCAATCTGGTGTTCCAGCTCGCTTACACCGGAGACGGCGAAACCTGCTCCGGCGTTAGCGCGGCGCTAGCCCATCGGGCCTCGGACATTGTGGAAGCTTGGAGATGAGCAGAATGTTGAATGGTTGAGTTTTGTTGAATTCCCTCTTCCACGATCAGTTTGTTGTTCTTTCTCCGTGTCTAGTTGATAACTTCCAAGGGGTTTCTCCCGTCACGTTTCCCTCACCCCAACACATCATGGCAAACATTCTCGAATCATTCGGTGTTCGCATCGATGCCAATAACTCACTCGTTCAAGCTGCTGTATACGGCTTCTTACTCGTAGGCATTGCCTCGTTCGCAGCACCGATCATCAGCACCATTCGAGTACTGCTTAGCTTGTTCGTGCTCCCCGGCAAATCTGTATGTCTGAACTCCTTGAGAGTCTCTTTGGTTCAGCATTACCCCTCTACAATGTGCTGACAACCGTAAGCTCACCACTTTTGGCCCTCGCGGCACCTGGGCGCTCATAACTGGAGCATCCGACGGCATTGGCAAAGAGTTCGCCCTCTCCCTTGCTGCTAAAGGCTACAACCTTATCCTCGTCTCGCGCACGCAATCGAAACTTGACTCGCTCTCGGCCGACATCTCTTCGAAATATGGCCCCAAGATCGCAGTCAAGACGCTCGCCATGGACTTTGCGCAGAACAGGGACTCTGACTACCACAACTTGAAGAAATTGATTGAAGGACTGGATGTTTCAATCCTCATCAACAACGTCGGACTGAGCCACAGCATTCCTGTACCCTTCGCCCAGACACCTAAGCAGGAGATAAACGACATCATCATAATCAATTGCATGGCTACGCTGCGTGTCACCCATATCGTCACGCCAGGCATGATATCTCGCAAGCGCGGATTGGTCCTCACCATGGCCTCTTTCGGTGGTTTCTTCCCTACTCCACTCTTGGCAACATACTCCGGCAGCAAAGCTTTCCTGCAGCAGTGGTCCACAGCTCTCGGCTCTGAGCTGCAGCCCCACGGCGTGCACGTCCAATGTATTCAATCACACTTGATTACGACGGCCATGTCCAAGATCCGCAAGTCGAGTGTCCTAGTCCCGAATCCAAAGCAGTTCGTTCGCGCAGCGTTGAGTAAGATTGGCAGGTCTGGAGGCGCCCAGGGTGTTGCTTTCACGAGCACCCCGTACTGGAGCCATGGCATCATGCAGTGGTTCCTCTCTAGGTTCGTGGGTGAAAGGTCGCACGTTGTTGTTAAGGTCAACCGAAGCATGCATGAAGATATTCGGAGACGAGCGTTGAGGAAGGCGGAGAGGGATGCGAAGAAGCAGTAAATAGAAAAGATATGCGGCACGAGGAACACATTAGGTTTGGACATAGTTTGTTATGAACTCGCTCTGATTGGAATTGGCATACATGACTGCCTGTATTTTGTAATAATCTTAGCGAGCTATATTTTGCAATCCGCATGTAGGATATTATCGAAGATCCGTATGAAGTCGTGGATTACAAGTATAACGTTAGCCCGAAGTCCTTCAGAGTTATTGTGACATATGTGAATGTGAGGTTCAGGCTAATGCCTACTCATGGGTTTATTGGTAGCGTAGTATTAAGATACAGTTATGTCTGCAATTGTATTTTTATTTAACACGATCTTACTGAAGTGGTAGAAAAACAATAGGACAATAAGTGTATGGAAGAACGAAAGAAACTAGGAAAGTGCTCTTATCGATAAGCGCCCAAAAGCAGGCCGGGTGGGACGCCTAACTCCTTGGCCTTTAGCCTTGGAAGTTTCACTTCATCTCATTGACCATCAAAATGTTCGTTGTTCAATCTTTCCATATCTTTGACATTGAAGCTTGCTGATGAGCTGATGATGCGAATCTCTCCGCGGTATGATAAGCGGAGTGACGACTACAATGACAACAATAATACTATAGCCGACACGCGGGCTGACGCGGATGAGGAAGCACAGTTGTTTAAAAGGGAAGAGCTAGGATTTGAAGATGGTTTTTTGCTAAATCCAAAACTGCGTCGTTATTGGAGAAACCTCCTGGATCCTTTACGTGGACCTAAACCGCCCCGCATCCAGACCATTCGACCAATCTTCCCGCGCATTCAGAGGGGTCCCCTGTGGGCGGCCGAATCGCACGGAGCCAACAAGAAAGTTTGGCTTGTTTTGATATTATTGTTTTGGCTCCTTATCGCTTCCATACTACTATCCGTAGAACTTCCACTTCGAGATGGTGACGGCAACCACGTCGTGAACCTGGACTGCGTTGATACACTTTGGAGCCGGAAGAATGAGTGTGGGCTCAACGGGATCGATTGCCGCCCATTCAGCAATCAGTCATTTACTTTTCGGTGTCCTGCCGAATGTTCTGCGGTGCGACTTTTGAATCCTCACATGGTTGGTCCGGTACAGGTGAACTACCGCCCTCTCGTTATCGGTTCAGGAACGTATCGTGGGGACAGTTTTATTTGCGCATCAGCGATTCACGCCGGCATTTTCAAAGATCATGGAGGTGGCTGTGGTCGCATCACCCTCTTCGGCGATCACGATAACTTCCCGAGCACCAAGCAGTACGGTATCGAATCAGTTGCGTATGATTCGTACTTCCCAAAGTCGTTCTCCATAGCAGTTGACAATAGCTTTCGATGTCCTCCCGATCTTCGATTAGGGCTGCTTTGTGTTTCGATCTACATGACGTTTGCGATTGCCATCTTTTCAACGTCGCCGATAATCTTCTTTCCAATCTTCACGGTCATCTTTGCGCATGTGGCCTTTGCATCGGATCCACCAACAGCATCGCATCTCAGTATTACCGTCTTACCGGATCATATATCGATGTTCACAAAGCGACTGTTACCCGCTTTCTTCATTGCTGTGGTTATCTACATAACTACAGTCAAGCGCACGCTGTCTGGGTTGACGGCTCAATATGAGAAAGCATTGCTCTGGGTTGGTGGCTTTTGGATAGGAGCCTTGTCAAATTACACATTCGACTGGATACCTTTGGCGCGACTCACAAAACATGACCTGGAACAGCAACCCGGAGCAAAACTCGCTCTAGCCATTATCATTCTTATATTGGCTGCAATTGTTGTTAGCCAAGCATACTCTTTTTGGCTTGAGGGCCGCTTGCCCCGTTACCTAGCCTTATACGGACTCTTCATTTCTGGGATAATCATCTGTTTAATGATTCCAGGCGTCAACCTACGGATCCATCACTATATCTTAGCACTCCTGTTCCTTCCAGGGACCAGTCTACAAACCCGACCATCATTACTATACCAAGGCATACTACTTGGCCTCTTTGTCAACGGCGTAGCGCGCTGGGACTTTGATTCCATCCTCCAGACCTCTGAAGCACTACTTGCTGACGCTCAGCTCGGCTCTGTTATTCCTCCAATCCTACAACCGACCATCAACGCCGACACCGGGAGTCTCGTTGCAACCTTTGCATATGGCACACCACCAGGCGGAGTCGACGGAATCAGCGTACTAGTGAACGACGTGGAGCGTGATCGTTTCTTCTTCAACGATGCATTCGAGGGTGACAGGTCCCACTTCAAATGGACAAGACCAGAGAGCACAGCATTGAATGAGTATTTTCGCTTCGCCTACGTCATGGGTGGCCGGACTCTAGATTTTTCGGCAGCCGGCACCTGGTTCAGCAATGGTACTTGGAGTTCTGAGAGAACATGAACCAAGCATTTCGGTCGTTGAGGTTCGCATGTAAACGCATCACTAGATGGTGCAAGTTGTAGTACATACATTCATCAATCGACACGCCACTAGCACTCCCTAAGTGCCCATCGAGTAACCCTGATCAACACCACAGCCGCATCACCCTTGGCAGAGGGAGGCTGTACAGTGCATAGACGCCCACCCGATTGTATGCGCTTAGATCAAATTTTGGATCTCAATTCCCTCCAAGCACAAGGCATCCTTTCAAAGGCGGTCGCTGCGCAAGATCTGCATGAGATCTGTATCAATAGAAGGCCTAATACTGCGCGAAGTTCGGTCCGAGAATGTGTAGAGTGAGTTGTCATTTTATTGCTTGACACGTCTGGCGAACCAGCTCTTGGAAGATAGTTTTTTTTTCGAACAGGCAAAATTACTGATGCAACGGCAACTTGCCCTGAATTTAAACGTTTTATGTACAAAGAATACACATAAGAAACAATCTCTTCGTATCGCATACACATACAATCTTCCAGCCACCCTACTACTCCATCTCCAATCATCGCTTCGTGATCGTAGTCTGCTTCTTAGCCTCGTCCCTCATTTCCTGCTTTATCCTACTGATCGTGCCTGCACCACCGTAGATCATAGCTGTGTATACTTGCGCTACACTGGCTCCGGCGTCCAGGATTGCTCTCGCCTGTTGTCCATTCGTAATACCGCCAGTGGCGAAGAGAACTTTGCGAGGCGCTGAAGGGGCAGGTGCTGTGTTTGGTGTGGATTGAAGAATAAGTGTAGGTGCGGATTCTGAAAGATCGTCCACATTAGATGAGAGGGCGGCGGGTTCATCGAGATCAAGTGTCGTGGTAGTTTTCGATGACTGAGAGGATTCCGATGACTTAGAGGACGTGGAGGAGGGCTCGAGTTTGGATAAGATGCTCGGATCTGGTTCATCGCCTGTCGAAGGGCCAGCGATCGGTTTATCTAGTTGAGGAACTTGCTTTGGCCCCTCATCTAGGGCTTTTCTGTACTTGCTCACTAGTGCCAAAGTACGCTCGAACATGTGTGGGCCAGAGAATCCGCCTTGCTCGAGCAGTAACTTTGCCTCAGAATCTGGGAGTAGGTACCCCCTTGGTAATGGGTCAGGCCGCTTCTTCGTCGTGTTACCCACGATGACCCCATCCACGCCCGAGTCCCAGACTGCTTCGCAAATACCGGAGATTTGCTCTTCTGAGTCTTCGTCTGGGCTGACTTTGACCATGATGGCGGGCTTGGTCCTCCGGTCGATCTTCTTCACTGCCTGTACGACGCCGGAAAGCAGCCGTGTCAGAGGCTCGACGTTCTGTAGGGTGCGTAGGCCGGGAGTGTTGGGTGATGAGACATTCACTACGAGGATGTCGGCGTACTTGCCGACATGGCCGACTGCAGTCGCATAGTCGCGCACTACGGCGTCGATATCGCTCTCAGACGTTGTCTTGTTCTTTGCGACCTGGACAGCCAGGAGCCGTCCTGGCAAGAGCGAGCCTGGTGGCACGCCAGCTTCGCCGTTGAGCACTATGCGCTCAGCGTCTTCATCCAAGCCAAGTCCAGCATGATATGCGAACTGCCTGACACGCTGGCGAAGTCTGGTCGCTACTAGTTCGGCGCCTTCTGAATTGAACCCATACCGGTTGATGAGCGCGTTTTGACTCGGCAGCCTGAAGACTCGCGGCTTCGGGTTTCCCTCTTGCGGTAATAATGTGATTGCTCCAACCTCAACAATTCCTGCCCCCAACTCGAATAACGGCGTTGGTACTTCAGCACCCTTATCAATGCCAGCAGACGTGCCAATCGGGTTGCTCAACGTCTGCCCGAAGACTTCGACAGCCAAATCTCCCGCTGAGTCGGCCACTCCACGTTCTCTCGGGTTCAAACCAAAGCTATGCAACACCTTGAGCATTTTCGTTCCAGCATGATGCGCGTCTTCGGCGTCGGGGTATATTTGTCGCAACGCGGGGACGATGAGCCATTCGTGAATACTGGCGCGTGTGTCTGTGACATACAGATAGCCGAGAGAGAGACCCAGTGTCAACACGGTTCCATATATAAAGTTTCTCGTACGCGTGCCGGTTGAGCGCACATTTGTCGCAATTGCGGTAGCTTCCCTCGTTTCGGTCGAGGCACGTCTCGTGGGGTATTGAGACGGGCGATGGAGAGGGCGGCAGCGGGGCATCGACGGTCGCACTCGCAAGGCGCGCATGTGGGCGGTCGTGCTCATTGTACCGAGCGTGGTGTGCAGCTCATGCGACGCTCCAATGGCTGCGCAATCGCTGTCGCGGGATGAAGCTCGTAGTTGAAGCTGCTCTAAGAATCGACCTGCAGTGACGTTTGTTGGCTTGGCAGGCACATGAACTCTTCCTGTCCTCCTCCAGCCCCTCCTTCCATTCACCCAACAGGAAATTATAATTCACACACTGTCAACCAAAGATATAAACACGGTTCTCGTTTTTAGAAAGCTGATCTATCTATTTTATTCATATACACAAATTCTCTGAGCATCATACAAGAGCCGAAGTGCAGCCTCCTAGCCTACCCGGGATATTCGCTGACTACTCGGGATATTTCCTAAAAGAACTGAGCTACGGATAAGTGGATGAGTTGGATGGACTAACGTCAGAAACCGAAGATCCAGACGATCGAACGTTAGCACTTCACCATTACTTGCCTGCGGACAACAAAACTCCTTTCATACCGACTCTCTTCATTCAACATCGGAAGATGCCCTACTAGCTCAGAATATCCAAATACTAGCGTCTACAAGGACACAATGAGATCAACTGTAGTAAAGCAGTGGCAGCAGACCATTCCAATGGTAAGGATACTTTCGATGATCACACAACTTTCCTCCTTGGATTTTGGCAAGATTCACGCTTGAGTTAGGTTTCTTTGCAGCCTTTGCACATACTAAAGCTTACAGTGTTGTACAATTAAGTCACACGCCCCGGCAGTACATACTGAAGAGGTTTAAGCTCCGATGGCGGCCTTAACGCGCCTACGACGATTACGTGTGCACTAAGATGGCTACCCAGGTTCAACTTCCTATTTCTCTTGTGCTTTCTCAAACTCTTTTGAACATTGCCTTGTTCTGGATAGATAACCCAATTTACGGGATGACGTGAGAACGTGTCGATTCTAGGAAACAAAAAACATAAGTAGAAGAAGCCTCTAGTCACAGCTCATTAGTTTTTTCAAATCTTCGACTTCAAATATCCATCATCATGGCGGCCCGTCCCTCTACCTGGCCACAAAGCAAAAACAAACTCCTCCCGCATGCATTATTCGACCTTGCCGACCAATATCCGGACTTGACATACGTCGAATACTCTCGCAACCCCACTAGCAATGCAGATGGATTCCGAAAAGTCACATACCGAGAGCTTGCTAATGCGGTACACGCCGTTGCTTGGTGGATGGAGAAAAATGCTGGAAAGCCAAAAATGGACGATGGCCGCGAGACAATGGTTTATATTGGTCCGAACGACCTGAGATATCCAATCTTAGTCCTGGGAAGTGTAATGGTGGGGTATAAGGTATGTATCACATGAAAGCGAAGGAAGAAGAAGAGCTAGAGGAAATAGCTAGGATTTGTAGCTGACACTGTGTTACAGATACTGTCTCCCACGCCACGGTACGGCGCAGAAGCTCTCGCTGCGTTGATCGATCGCGTTGACGGTAATATTATGCTAAGACCCAGCACACAGTTCCCCGTCGTTGACGAGGTCTTGAAAATACGAGAGATGAAGACATTCCAAATTCCCTCTCTTGAGGAACTTCTTTCCGCTCAGCCCGACCCGTATCAATACACCAAGACCTTTGAACCCAGTAAAAATGAACCTCTCATCGCGCTACACACGTCAGGCACAACAGGATTTCCCAAACCCATCATTTGGACACACGACTGGGCCGAGAGCTTTGCTGAAGCCCACTATCTTCCCAATCCCAAGGGCTACCAGAGAATGGATGGATTCTTCTACGGGCCAAAGACGCGCGTCATGTTCCTGTTCCCTCCTTTCCACGCTTCTGGGTACTTCGGCTCCCTGTTCTGGCAAATCTTCAGTGGAACCACCGTGGTATATCCGCCGGCTGCTGCCTCACCACAGGCACAAATGGACGCCATGGCAGACTCACTGGACGTTCTTGACGAGGGAGTCGATATGGTAGCTATGCCACCGCCGCACATGGAATACCTGGGCGCCAACCCTGCGCTCCTCGACCGTGTATCCAAGAAGATCAAGACAGCGTTTTGGGCGGGCGGCGATATCTCCACTGCGGCTGGGAATGCAGTAGCGGCGAAGATGCAACTCTTCAACAGCTTGGGCTCTACGGAGTCCGGTCTTTGGCCCTCGATTGGCAAATCCGGACCCTGGAACGTGGACAGTGTGGATGAGTACTGGCACTACATGGAGTTTCACCCGGCTATGAACATTCGATTTGATCCAGTCTCCCATAGCGCTGAGGGACAGATAGGCGAAGGGGTCATGGTGCGGAACGACGATGGAGGATGGGTGCAGCCCATTTTCAAAATTCATACTGCAGCGAAGGAGGTGAGGTTGGGCGATTTGTTCACACAGCATCCGCAAGATCCGCAGTTATGGAAGCACTACGGTCGCGCAGACGACCTGCTTGTCTTCCTCACGTCTGAAAATTTCCACCCTGGAGAAGCAGAACGCAGAATCACAAGCCACCCCAAGGTTGTAGAAGTGATGATTATCGGGACCCGGCGCCCGAAAGCTGCGTTGATCATCAAGCTTAGCGAGGGCGCGAAGTTAGAAGATATCTGGGCTACGATCGAGGAGGTGAACAAGGCATCACCAGTGTATGCACGAGTAGCAAAGGACATGATTCTCGTTGTGCAGGAGCCATTCTTGAAGACAGCAAAGGGCACGGTGCAGAGGAAAGCCATGGTAGATATGTATGAGAAAGAGCTGGACGCACTGTATTTCAAAGTGGAAACTGGCGTACCAATACCTTAGTTTGTATTATGAACGAAAGAACTAAGAGTTTCCCTTACTCAAGCATTCCCACTCAACTGCTGTTTCCACCTCACCGGACACGTCCCCGTGCACCCCAACCCACTATCACTATTCATATTACTGCACAGAAACTTCGGCGTCCCCCCATTCTTGGGCTTAATATCAATGTTCTTAAACTTCAGCCCCGTACACGGCGCCCCTTTACTACAATAAATGCCCGCCGCAACATTATACCTGCTCGTACCCGTAATATTCTCCCACGTGACATCGCTAATCTTCAGCCTACTATTATCACAATTACTATAACTGTAGATACACGGGGAGACGTAGATGGGCTGGTTCACGTCCTGGAAGTGGATATTGCGGAACGTGATGTTGCGGACGTGGCCTTGACCGGGATACGTTTTTATCCACGCTGCATTGGAGCTGTGGATCGCCGTGATGTCTTCGAAGACGACGTTGTCGACGTACTCGGGCACGTTGGTTGGGTTGCCCATGGAGCCGATGCACATTGCGCCGGACTCGTAGCAGGTTACGTTTTTCACGTAGATGTTGCTGCTGTTGCCTTTAATGGATATACAGTCCTGGACACACTTTGTAAGTATCGGGTTTGAAGGTTTGGGTGGAGGGAGGATGGACTTACGTCACCGCATGTTACGACCCAATTCTTGATAACGATGTCCTTGGAGTTCCAGCTGTCGAAGCCGTCCGTGTTCACTGTGCCCCATTGGGAAGAGGACGTTGCGTTCATGTCGAGGTTTGTCATTGTGATGTTCTGTGAGTGCGCAACGAAGGTATGCCTACATTACGCAGTGTTAGTAAGACCGCAACTCTCTCCAATTTCTCTACATATCTGGACCTTTTCAACTTGTTCTTGACTTACCAAAACTGCGGCTGCCGCCAAGTGATCCCATCAATCCACACATTCTTCGCCTTCCACAGTGTCAAGCTAATCGGCCGCCCGTTCTGGTTACTCTGATCGCGATTCTGGTCGTACCACTTCTGCCCATTGCCAAAGAACAGCGTCTCTCCATGCCCCATAATATTGAAGTTCTCGCCGCCTAGCCGGAATGCGGTGCTGCGAGAGGCATACGTCACCCTAGAATACACAGAACAGAGTTAGTGGTGTATTCTCGTATTCAGGGTGGGAAGGGATGTTGTTACCCGATGCTGTTCCTAAGCCAGTACTGAATATCGTCATTCCAGGTGAATTTCCCGCGGATAGAGATGTCGCAGTTCTTGAGGTTCAAGACGTCCATGACCTGTTGTGGAGAAAGTATTAGTTCAAAGTCAGCGTCGATAAGTCAATACGACTTGACTGACCTTTGCAATAGTGTAGTCACCCGAAGTGATTTCTATCTGCCCATCCTGACCGCACTGTTTGAAAGCATCCATAAGTGAAGGGCTATCATCTTTACTGCCGCTTGGAGTCACGGTGCAGAGTGTGCCCGTCTTGACCATGCCAGCTAGTGCTGAGTCGGCGAGAGTGAGCCATAACGGCAACAAGCGAGGGAAGATCATGATACCCGTAGTTCGAAGTAATAGCTATGACCTGTCAAACCTCATGCAGGTGGCATGTAGCTACTAATACCTATAAGCCTTATGAGTGCTTGTATTGTGGGACCATATCGCCCCGCAAAGCTTAGAAGCGAATCGCTCAAACGGGTTCGTATAGCGATATGAATCACCTCGCTTGGAGACAAAAAGCATCAGAGATTGGCGTGTAAACTTCTCGAAAGGCCGTGTGGGTGTTCGTAACAGCTTCGGCTATTCAAAGCCGGTACTATAAGGAGATTAAAACACAGGGGCCTATGTACAACGTGGGGAGCTGCACGATCTTCGGCAAAGTTCAAGAGCCAATCGGGAGACTTGGGAGGGTATAAAACTATGCTCATTTGACGAACGCTCAAAAATATGCTTGAAAGCTCCCAAATGCCAGAGCGGGGCGCTCAAGATCCTTGGCGTATGTACAGCAAGGAAGGTAAAGATATACTTTGCCGCTCTATACAGGCTCCTGTGACCTCATATGTGCGACAAGTGTGCCCATCGCGTATCATGATCTACCTCACCATCCTCACTAATGTGGTGTTAGCATTCGCTCAACATCCTCTATATACCTGTTCTGCCCTCCTTCAACATACCTGCCAAATCGCACGCTAACAACGAGCGGCTTCACTCACCAATCATACACCCATCCATTATTGGTTTCCATAAACTCCGTACATGCCTCCTTCAGCGCAATATTCGGCCTCAACTCGCTGATCGTCAACGTTTCCCTTGTGAGCGGATCCGTCGGGCTTCGCTTGAGGTGTTCTATGAGCGTAGCGCGCTCGTATGAGCGTCCGTTCTTCGTCACCACGGGGTCGTGCATGATCTCAAACGTTATCCCATCAATGAGATAATCCGGTATCTCTCTCTTCTGCTGATTCTCCGGATCACTGATTGCGAATGCCGTCCTTAGATCATCTCGTTTCTTCTCAAACTCACTCTTTCTCTCTTCCTTCTCTTCCTGCCCTTCTACTCTACTAAGCTCGCCAGCCTCAACGCGCGCGTCAATCTCATCTGCGTCTTTCTTGTACTGCGTTTCAAGCATAGCTTCGAGGTCAGCGAGTAGACCGCCGCGCCTCCGAACACGCTCCCGCTCACGAATATCCCATTTCGCCTTCTTGCATTTGAGGACAAGTGCGGAGATCGTAGCTGCGTTGGAAGTTTGTTGTGCGGAGCTGGTACACAGCTCGTAGGCCATTAGGGCGCTCGATAACGCCTCATTCGGATGATTTATGCTGAGCTGTGCCTGTGCTATATAATCTCAGCCTCCATCACATTGCGTACACGTCGGTTCATGTTTCTGAAGTGACTACTACCACTCCAGGCGTGTTTACAGGGAAGGCTAGCGTACCCAAGTAGAAGAAAGCCTTCATATTCTCTTTCAGAAGCTCAATACTCCGTAGACAGTCATCAATCACGCCCTCCCATTTCTCTAGCTTTAGCCTCGCATTTGCGCGATTTGTGAACAGTAATGGGTTCGCTGAGTTCTTCTGTATAGCTTGCGAGTACAGCCCCTCAGCTCCTTCGTAATCGCCATTCTTAAAGCATTTGTTTCCGGAGTTTTTAAGCTGCTCGGCGGCGTATTCGTTGCCTGCTGGCGGCATAGCTACCAGGAACGGAGGAGTGAAGGGGGTGAGTAATGGAAGAAAGGAAGGTCGCGGTAGTCGGGCGGGAAAGACGTCGGAGTTAAGCGGTGGTGATTGGTACACGAAGTCAGCCGCGGGGTGGGGCGCTTTTGAGGCCTCGGGTCGTGGAAGCTTCGAGACGCGACAAACAATGCTGAGGTGAGCAGAAGGGTAATAAGTCGGAGGAAAGAATATGTAAGTTTGACAGCAACACTGACCTAGTGGGAGACGCGTTGTTACTGATGAATGTAGGGTCACCACGATTGCAGAGCCCCGCGTTGCTTTTGGCATGGCAGCAGCTATCGCGCGCCGAATTTGACATGCTCGCCAATGTAAACCTGCAAGAATTATTGGTAGACTTTATGCGTTCATGAAGAATAAATATTTCCAAGTATTATACGCTTCAAAGGAGGTAGATATGGGGTATACAACCAAAACGCCATTAGACACGAACTACCATACCATGCACCATTCACACAACATATCTCCCACATCCACGCTTCATCTCCTGTGTCGCATTGCTAAGCCTGAACTTATTCACGCATCCACACCCTTTGAATCCCTCCTCTCCCCCTTATACAAGTTGGGGTAACTCCTCTGCCTTCTAACCTCTCCGCCTTCTTCCGCATCGTCAACTCTAGGTCGGCTAGGAGGCGCACTCCTCTTTCTAAACCTCTTTCCCTCTACACATGCATCATCATCCTCCAATATTGGGCTCCGAGTCCTCTCTCTGCTTCCGCTGCGTTTACGTGCCCGCCCTCTGAACGTATGGTCGGGCTCTGCGTCGCTCCTCCGCCTTGTCTTCTTCTGCGCTGGTGTAGGTGGGGAGATACTAGAGGAGGGAGAAGAAGGACGATGGTGCTTTCGATGGTGCTGTCGGTATCGCGAGCCGCTATTACGGTCGTGGCCTCGTGAAGGAGAGGATGCGCGGCGTGGTGAGTGTGAGGATAGTCGTCGTCTCTTTAGGCGACCGCGTTCCTCTGCTTCTGCTTCGGGTTCGATGATGATGGGTATATCTTTGTCTATGGCGCTTGATTTGAGAAACACGTCTACACCCGGTGGATCCGGCATGCTAGACGTTGCACTTGCGGCCATTTGGTCGTTGGTAAGATTTTGGTATGCTTGAGCTCAGCTGTAAAGAGAAAAAGACTGAGGGCCCAGTGCATATAGTTTTGAAGGCATGAGATGTGTAGTGGGTGAGGGGTACATTAGTGTGATGCGTGACGGGCCGTTCGAAGGGTGATCGTTCTCGGCCTGCATGTGCACAAATGTTCCAAGTGACACTGTTCAGCTGGGACGTCATATCGGGCTAGCAGCTAGCTCATTCGGGCAAGGTGGGACAACCGTGGGTTGCTCTTTCTGTCGCCTAGCTAGACCTCGGGAGTGCATGTGTGCACTGATCATACTATCTTGTTCTCAACGTTTTCTTACTGTTTGGAAAAATCGATGACCTTTGCCCGCATTGCAAGTTATTGTGAAATTCTTACGCGATGGTATCCCAATACTGTGGAACCACTCATAAGCACTTCCTGAACATCAGTACCAGTACCTTTCATGATTGCAACACCGCTTCCACGGTTCGCTGGAAGTCGGGGCAAGCTTAAATCATTGCTTTCCTTAACAGTCATTTCAACTCATTGTCCTTCTCCTGCGTCGTCTATCTTAAAAACAACTCAACTCGAACTCCATACTCACCGCACCTTTGGTGACAAGCTATCGTGGCATCCGGTTCACTCACCACAGCCGCTGACATTGGTGCGAAGAGTATACCATCAGCTCATTCTTCTACAATGTCATTCCGATTCTTGAACCTTCCGAAGGAACTGAGACTTATGGTGTACGAGCATCTCCCTCGCGAAACCAAGCACTACTGTCTTCCGTTTACCCCCCATTGTACGGGTCAAGATCCCTCCAAATCCACAATCTTCGTAAAAAAGGCCATCTCCACATCTATATTGGCTACCTGCACGGCGATATACTCCCAGGCAAATGATATCGTCCAAAAAGCCATTAGACAGTTCATTCTCGAATCAACACCTAAGATCATTCAAGACATAAACGATCCCACTCCTTACGATATTTACTTCATCGGTAAATTTCTGTCTGAGCTTGAAGAAAGGGTGGAGTCGATTTTGCAGCCTTTTAAGAAAGGTACGGCCTCAGCATCACCGATACTCGCATGCTGGCTACCGCCAATCTACATAAGCTCCCGGAAGAGGACGACCTCGACTGCATTTTCCTTGAAGCTCTGTATTCATATTACATTCCCCGTGGCTCTCTTACGCAACAGACTCGGAGGCAATATCTTAATATAGTCACCCAGACGGCCCGCCAGCTCGCCTTTGCCTCATCGAAGGGTCTTTTTTTGAGTGTACAAATCATCTACAATATCCCCAGTTCATTGTCAGATAATGACAAAGCAATCGCTCTAAGCCTTCGTCGACGCAATTATATCTACATCTGAAGCATTTATATGTCTACTCCCTATAGAGCCGGCGTTTCCATTGCTGGATGGATCGAGACCACATCTCTTGATAGGCGGCTGAGTGAGCTCACACCAAGGTGGCACACCACTAGTGAGGTCTATTCCATCGGGATTCCTCGCAGGTTCGTGGACGAGATCATCTCTGGAGGAAAGGAATACCCTACCATCGTGGACAAGAAGACGTGGATTCAGGAGTGGCTGAAGTAGGTTGGACCAGATTCGCTGGGAATTGTCAAAGGTGGAAGCAAGGCAAACACTGCATTACGATCTGGGCCCAACATGCATCGAACACTTGAAACGACGTGCCGTTATGAAGCCCTGTCAACACAGTTCGTGGCCCGCGGCCCACATCCTCTTGAACGACAGCCTCGATGCCCCCTGAGTTCAGCAAAGACAACGGGCACGACGCCCGTGTTTTTGATTATCCTAAGCTCGCATACGAACCCTACGGGACTAGCGCACATGCAACTTTCTGTACTTGTTTCGTTTAGCTACACTCATCTATGGAAATTGGCACGTCTCAAGCACCACAAGAGATGGCCATCGGATCAGGAACCTTCATCCCTTCAATAGCCTACGCTGTTGCTGTTCACAGCATACCATTGTTTCATCTTTTAGTTACGTCGTGGCATTCACTCCTGCTTTGCCACACATTTATTTGCGATTTGTTTAGTTCTTACAGTCACGGACGACCCGCACCGCCCCATTTGAGTGGAAGGATTGTTCGGTCGTCGGGGGCACAGCACTTCGAAGTCACTCGCCCCAATAGTCTCATGCACTGAATGGAAAAGTTCGCCTACGGGCTTAGGCTAGCATGCTCAATTTGACTGCTCAGCACGTTCCTATGAATTCGAACATCAACAACAGATCCTCCTTCAAGATGTTATCAATAAGTACTTACACAGTAGCATTCCGACCCCAAACATACTTCCAGAGATTCCACCTTCTATTTGTCGTCTGGTAACCACTCCCAGCGCTAATGCTACACATGAGTCTTTTTCAAGCGAACTATACTTTCAGATTATTTGTCTATAGTGAATGCGAGTAGACACTTTTTCGGTCTACGACGACTGGTCATGGACAAGCATGGAAGTTAGTTCAAGCAGACGATAGAAGTGTAACATGAAACATTCATTCCCTTCATATTTGTTGCTTTCGACATCTTTTTCCCCTCCTTATAACCGTCCCCTCCCATCTAGTCAAACAAACAACCCCTTCACCAACCCCTCAACACTATCATACACATCCCCACTCTCCTGCCCGGTCGCCCTCTTCGTAATCACCGGGATCTGATCCTTCCCAACCTCGTAATTCCTCAAATCACTGTCCAACCCAAGATCCTTCACCAGCTTCAGAATCCGATCTCCAATCTTCTCAGCATCCTTCTTCACATCGCCAGACGGCGTCTCATTGATGAACGGCAAGACCCGCACGATTTGCTCCGCAGCAGCCGGGTCGTTAGCTTTGAGTTTAACCACATGCCCCAACGTAAGACAAGACGTGATACCATGAGGAATACTATACGGCGATCCAAGCGCATACCCCAGAGCGTGAGACAGCCCCAGACCACCCTTAATATTGGACCCCAGAAAGCCCAGGGACGCAAACGAGGCGAGTTGCAATTTGGTAATGACATCCTCATCCTTCGGATCCGCCTTGTACTTTTGCAAGTTTTCAACCAGACTGCCCGCAGCCTGCAACGCGGTCCACCGCGCAGGCATCTCGGTCGCAGTAGGATGGTACAAGAGTTCGACTGCGTGGTCCAGGGCGCGCAAGCCCGTGCTGAGCCACAATCGCTCGGGTGTCTGGAGGGCGAAGCTGGAATCATACAGCACGACGTGCGGGACGAGTTCTTTCGCTCGCACGCCTGTTTTCACGCCGTTGGATTCGGTGAAGCCTGCCACCATGGTGCATTCGCTTGCACTTAGCGTCGTGGGGATGGCGATGTGGTAGAGCCATTTGCCGGACTTGTCGTGCAGGCGGTAGCTGATGGCTTTTGAGGAGTCGATGGGGCTGCCGCCTCCGATGGAAATGACTGTGTCGACTGAATTGTCTTTTTCAACGATTTGAGTCGCTTCGTCGAGTTGCGCGACGGGGGCGTGCTCGCCGATCTTGGAGAATGTGCCTGCGTGCTTGTCTCCTAGTAGCTCTTCGACTTGTTTGACCAAGGGCGTCTTTGTAGCCAGGGAATTGCCGGTGATGATGAATGCCTTGCTCGACTCCTTAGGTAGGCATTCTAGTAAATGCTTTTTGACCGAGTCGGAGCCGTAGTGAAGCCGTTGGAGCTGCGTGGGCTGCCATAGGCCGGAGAGTGGGTGATTTGTTGAGTCCGTCATGGTCGGTTTGGTCTTTGTGGATTTGAATCGGCTGTTTTTGAGAAACAATGAGGATTGAACAGGATATGAAAGAACGCCCTTTGATCTTTGTGGAAATAGGGTTATTAATCGGTGCTGGGAAGCTCCAAGGCTAATTGAAAAGTCCAGAATTCCGCGTCCGCGGGCGAGAAAGTACTTGGTAGCTGCCAAGGTACGTAGATATTGTACTGTCTGGTGCTGCATAGATTTCACTCCGAATTGAGGGGTTGATTTATGCTCCACATTCGTGGTGGGCGGAAGTTCAACATATAGATGTTGTCGGTTTATGGTGACGTAAGAGCGACTGAACATCGACCAGGTTCCGAGGTCTGGACAGAGGGGTAACAAAGCGCAACGAGAGCGAACTTTAATATCCACAGGGTACGGTTATTACTAAGTAGAGCGTCAGTTATCGAAGGCCTATTCAGCTTCTATGCTCGAAGCACAATGACAACGCGAAATAATGTGAAGAATGGTTGGAACGAATTTTTGCTTGAAGAGCGGAGAAGTAACATTGGCATTACCATCTCGCGTCTCTATGCTATAGCACAGCCATCTGTTTCACCATACAATTACATCATCTTTCTCCAGGATATATCAATCCTTCTTGACTCCGACATGACCCATTAGATCGCATAAAGGGTAGTAAAACAACGCTAGTATGGAGAAGAGAAATGGAAGAGAGGTATGATACAAAATGTACAAGTCTAGAGTAACCCAACCCAGACCGATCGTGACCGGATGCAAGACGCCTGCTTTTTGCCGTAAAAGAAGAAGTGACCAAACGAGAAAGACGAAACCTGAGCTAGGTGGTCGAAGCATTTACTGCTTCTTCTCACCCTCACCCTCAGGCTGCTGTTGCTGCTGCTCGCCCTGGTTTTGGCTCTCGGAGCGGGCCTTGTGCATCTGGTCGAACAAGCTCAAAGAGGCATTCTGGAGCTCATCGGTCTTCTCCTTGATCTCGGCGGCGGTGGCGGTGCCCTCGCCGGCTTGGCTCTGGGAGATGAACTCGCGCATGGCGCTGATCTTCTCCTTGATCTTCTCGGCCTCAGCCTTGTCGAGGCGGTCCTCGAACTCCTTGAGGGCCTTCTCGGTATCGTTCACAACGCTGTCAGCGCGGTTGGCGGCCTCAATGGCATTCTTGCGCTCCTTGTCCTGCTCAGCGTACTGCTCGGAGTCGCGGACCATGTTCTCGATCTCAGTGTCGGAGAGACCAGATCCAGAAGCAATGGTGATGGACTGGTCCTTGTTGGTGGACTTGTCCTTGGCGTGAACATGGACAATGGAGTCGGCGTCAATGTCGAAAGTGACCTCGATCTGAGGAACACCACGGTGGGCGGGAGGGATGCCGACAAGCTGGAAGTTTCCTAGCATCTTGTTGTCGCGGACAAGCTCACGCTCACCCTGGTAGACCTTGATCTCGACAGCGCTCTGGAAGTCGGCGGCGGTGGAGAAGACTTGCGACTTCTTGGTGGGGATGGTGGTGTTGCGGTTGATCAAACGGGTGAAGACACCGCCAAGAGTCTCGATACCGAGGGACAGCGGGGTGACGTCGAGCAGGAGGAGATCAGTGACCTCACCAGCAAGGACAGCACCCTGGATGGCGGCACCAATGGCGACGGCCTCATCAGGGTTGACTGACTTGGCGGGATCGCGGCCGAAGATGCTCTTGACCGACTCGGTGACCTTGGGCATACGGGTCATACCACCAACGAGGATGACCTCGGAGATTTCCTTTGGCTGGAGGTTGGCGTCCTTGAGCGCCTTGCGGACGGGCTCGACAGTTCGGCTGATGAGAGGATCCATCATCTTCTCGAGCTGAGAACGGGTGAGCTTAGTGTTGATGTGCTTGGGACCAGAAGCGTCGGCAGTGATGAAAGGCAGGTTGATGTCGGTCTGGGACGAAGAAGACAACTCAATCTTGGCCTTCTCGGCGGCCTCACGAATACGCTGAATGGCCATGCGGTCGCTGTTTAGATCAATGCCTTGCTCCTTCTTGAACTGCTGCACGAGGTGGCGGACGAGGGTGATGTCGAAGTCCTCACCACCGAGATGAGTGTCACCGTTAGTGGACTTGACCTCGAAGACGCCAGCCTGGATCTCGAGGATGGAGATATCGAAGGTACCGCCACCAAGATCGTAGACGGCGACAACGTTGTCGGTGGCCTTGTCAAGACCGTAGGCAAGGGCGGCAGCGGTAGGCTCGTTGACGACACGGAGGACGTTCAGACCGGCGATCTGACCGGCATCCTTGGTGGCCTGACGCTGGGAGTCGTTGAAGTAGGCGGGAACGGTGACGACGGCGTTCTTGACGTTCTTGCCCATGTACGACTCGGCGGTCTCCTTCATCTTGCCGAGGACGAAACCACCAACCTGCGAAGGCGAGTACTTCTGGCCCTGTGCCTCGAGCCATGCATCGCCGTTGGAGTGCTGGACGATCTTGTAGGGCACCTGCTGGATATCACGCTGGACCTCGGCGTCGGTGAACTTGCGGCCGATGAGACGCTTGGTCGCGAAGAGAGTGTTCTCGGGGTTGACGACGGCCTGGCGCTTGGCGGCGATACCGACCAGACGCTCGCCCTCCTTTGTGAAACCAACGACGGATGGTGTGGTGCGGCCACCTGAGGATGCCAGTTAGTGCCATGTCCTGTCTGGCGATGATGATTGGGATGCAGTCGGCTACGTACCCTCGGAGTTCTCGATGATGCGCGGCACCTTGCCCTCCATGACGGCAACGGCCGAGTTCGTTGTGCCCAAATCAATACCAATTACGGAGCCCTTGACCTTCTCCTCGCCGCCCTCAGCATATCCTCGCGCGAACATGGCCGGAGCCCTGAACGCTGGGGTGCGGCGCGCTGCCGAAGCCGCACGGGGCAAAAACTATGATGAGGTCAGTGGGCATTCGGGAGCTCTCCGGGCAGGGCAACTTACAGTCCGTGATAATCTCGAGGACAGCATTGTGAGTGTGTGTGTGAAGGGCGCTGCTAGAGGTGGTGCAAGCGACAAGGGGATTAATGCAGAGCGAGATGGATGGATGGGAGGGAGGATGGATTATATGATGGAGAGACGGATGAGCTTGGACGGAGTGTTAAAATTTTGGGAGAAGGTTCTAGCTCGTTTGGGGACTAAAATCGCCGCCCGAGGTTCCGCAACGAGCGTCTGTGCTTCCGGACAGCAGGGGAGCATGCACGCAGCGATGCAGTCTTCAATGATAGCAAGGCGAGTGCTCGTGTCTGCTAGCTAATTGCATGCAGACGGCGCGGCGGTAGCTTTTGGTGTTGATGGCCGCGGCGAGAGAAGTCCAGGTCGACCATCGAACGGCAGCTTGGCGCGCATGTACTGTAGCTCGCGTGTGGGGAAGATGCTCGATGGCGTCGCTGGAGGCATCTCACAACACTCCAACCTGAACAACTCTCTAGTCTCGGCCTACATCCTGGCGCGCCCGTGAAGATTGCACTACTTGGTACTTCTCCATCTATATCCGCTGTTCTTCGTGCTACTGCTTTGCGACCTGCGACCCTCGTGTTCCGCGACTACGCCGAACTTGTGACGTAGAGCGCCTTCAGCCTCTGAGCCTCTGAGCTGCAACACCCGCGACCATAAAGACATGCCACACTCGCCCGCCTGACAGAAAACTATGGCCGTCGATGACTTCTTGTCCGTGCCCCTCTCAGACCCATAGTGTTCCGTAGACTGACTGTAGCAGGAGTCGAGAGACGGACACCTTTGTACTGCCTACGAAAGCCTACTATCCCACCAAGATACCCATAGCGTGAGCCCTCTATGAGCGCATCCACCACAGCGTACCCGAAGGATACTAACAGCTGTAGACATTACCAACTGCGCCATTTCATCAGCTGCCCCGAGCCCGACCTCATCTACTATGCGAGTGGCTCCGACGTCTACTGCCTCAATGCGGCTACACGAACACAAGCACACGTAACCACACTGCCCTGGGACGCGCGCTGCACCGCATCGGGTCACGGCTATGTCTGTGTTGGCGGTGCCGAGGAGGGCAACTTTGCCGCCATCAAAGTGACGGGCTTCCCTCCCTCGAACACGTCCGACATCGATGCCTCGCTGCCCCTCGACTTCGAACACCGCCTGCCCCGCCCTCCCCTGCTAGGCACCGCCTCTCGCGTTACCCTCGAGAAGATTGGAGACGACATTGTCAACTCTATATCAATACACAAGCTCCCTGCCGACGGCTGTGAGCAGGAGGATGTCGTCGCCGTGCTGACCAACAACGACAAGACCGTGCGTCTCTACTCGTTGACGCAGAATCTCCCCTTAGACGTCCTGTCTCTGCCCCATGCCATGAACCATGCCACCATATCCCCTGACGGACAGATGCTGGTGGCGGTAGGCGATGCTGCCACCGCCTCCTTCTTCAAACGGAGAAAGGCAGAGGATGTAGAGAAACCCAGCACTATGAAGACTGTCGAAGCACATCTACCGTCAGAAAAATGGCCGAAGCTGAAGGATGTGAGCCTCTATCGACCAGCCGGTTCACACGCGGACGGCTACTTCACCACAGCCTGGTCACCCTCAGGACGTCTATGTGCGGTGGGGTCTGAATGTGGCTATATCACAATCTTCGATGTGGAGCATTTAAAGGTAGCCGAATATGGCGAGAACGCAATTGTGCAATTGATTAGCTCTACGAGACCGGACACTGTTACCAGTGCTGGTGCGGTACGGACAATGCACTTTTCACCAGCTCCTTGGGACTTTCTGATTTGGAGTGAAGACCAGGGAAGAGTGTGTGTGGCCGATCTACGGGTTGGGCTGAAGGTGAGGCAAGTACTGACCTTGGACCCGAAGGAGGAGGGAATAGAAAAGATCGAAATAGCAGACTTCGACTTGACCCTCAGCTCGGAGAGGCACGAGCTGCGTAGGGAAGCAGACTTTATACGCAGATATCGTCGTGCTTTGGACTTCGATGGCACTGCAGCGGCCGTGAACGCCGCGACTGAATACTTCGAAGCTGACACTGAGCGGCGAAGTCTACATCGACGGCTTGGCGTGGTCGAATCGGACAACGATCCGCATGGCCTAACAGCCCACGAAAGGCAAGTCCTCGAAGCTCTGCGAACCACCAGGCAACGCGAAGAGGCTCGTGAGCAGGGAATAACGCCCCGAAGTATCAACTACTCAACCTCGGGGCATCGTGACACTTTGCCGTACGACACCAACAAAAACCGACCTTGAGTGGCGAAGCTAACCTCTGAGTAGGGAACCAGCCCACCGCGAGGTGACCGATGCCATGTTCATGAGCTTCCGTCGATCAAACCGCCCACCTCAAGAGCGAACAACACCCCGCCGCCAGGCCTCAGTCATCGTCTCTATTGATGAGGGCACGGTCAACGCTCCGCCTCACACTCACACCCATATCACCGACTCCGCCATCACAAGATCGCCAAATCCTGTCCCGGCAGACGCCCGTCGCGTGACCAACGAAATCATCACTTCGACCGACGACGCCTGGCGCACTATCGAGGAAGCACTCGCGGGCCAAGCGCGAGCGGCAAATCGCGTCACAGCATCGAACTCGAGCGGCACTGCCAACAATCCTACAGCCCCCGAACTTCGAAGTGAGCTGCGTCGTCTTCGGCAACTGACGCAAATGCGCGAACGTCTTCGTAATGCCCGCGCCACGCAGCTCCCGACCGAAACGACGACGTATGAGTTCAGCCTTGGGCTTAGGAGACCGAGTCGCAGTATGCATGATCCGAGCCAAGGTGTGCGGACGGCAGGGCTAGCGATGAGCGAGGATGGACGGACGTTGTACTGTGGGACCGAAGAGGGCATTTTTGAGTTCAAGATCAACCTGCATGTGAGGATGGCGTTCCCCGCCATCACGCCTAGGTGAAGTGGTTCTATCTTTGTTTCGACTACGCTGGGCTTCAGATTGGGGTTACGTTTGTTGGCCGAGTCTGTATTGCTTGGATGTGTTTTATGTATTATGCTTCATGGAGTGGGATGGATGGCATTTGGATCAGCGAGCGAGCTCCGGCGCAGTGTATAGTCATCGGGTCCTTCACATATTGGTATTTCTTCTTTTCGCGTTGGGATGCACAGGATCACAGTATGTATACCCAAAAGTTCCAGGCATTCACAGTACCCAATATTCGGATTCGGAAATTAATTCAATGACAACCCGATTATCATACTTTGTACACCGTATATCTTCACCATTCACGCTGCACAATGGTGCCAAAACGAATGGGGATGGCATGCCTCAATCTGGGGTAGAGGCCCTCGTTGCCGAGAACCGCCCGACGTTCGGAAGCAGAGCGCGAAAAATGCCGATTTGTTCTCGATGGCGCAATACCAGCGGTGACTCCCCACACGTCAGGACTAACGTACCTTGCAGATGGCTTTAGATACATCTTTGGGTTCTTTCTTACCTTGAGTATTCATCCTTTTGTCACCTAGAACTTCTCTCCATTTTCTCCAAACTTTGTCCCTATTATTGCGAACCGGTTTCGCCTCTCTGATTTGCCTCAACGCGAATCGAATCTCAGACCACAGCCCCGCCACTCGGCTGTAAGGAAGTCCGCAACGCGGACGCACAACCACACAATGGCCGGAGAGAGTTCCAAGAGCAAGGTCAATGGAGCAGGAAAGGCCTCGATCCCCCTCGACATCGACGGTCACAATCTGCCTCCATCGCCAGCGCCGAGCTCACCCCGCAATGGCAGGAAGTATGCGCTCATGACGGAGCTGGTCTACACAGAGAGCAGCGATCAGTACAATGCTAGCTCTGTGCCCATCTACCAGGTATGACATGACTTGTGCCACTTGCTGGACTACCTATGTACGTCTATAGAATTTCGCTGACCTGTGCAGTCCGCAACCTTCAAGCAGGAGTCAGCGACCGGCGGCGGCGGAGAATACGACTACACACGCTCGGGCAACCCCACCAGGACGCACCTCGAGCGACACCTCGCAAAGATCATGAACGCAAACCGTGCTCTCGTCGTCTCATCTGGCATGGGCGCTCTCGACGTCATCACCCGCCTCCTACGGCCAGGCGACGAGGTAGTGACTGGCGACGACTTGTATGGTGGCACGAACAGATTGCTCAAGTACCTCTCGACACACGGCGGCATCATCGTCCACCACGTGGACACAACGAACCCTGAAAAGGTACGCGGAGTGGTGAATAACAAAACGGCTATGGTCCTACTCGAGACGCCCACAAACCCTCTAATCAAGATCTGCGATATTCCCGCCATTGCCAGCATCGCGCACACTGCAAACCCTGCCGCCATCGTTGCTGTAGACAATACGATGATGTCTCCCATGCTCCTTAACCCTCTCGACCTCGGCGCCGACGTCGTCTACGAATCCGGCACAAAGTACCTATCCGGCCACCACGACCTCATGGCCGGTGTTATCGCGATAAACGAGTCCGCACTAGGAGATAGGCTTTACTTCACCATCAACGCATCTGGCTGCGGTCTCTCCCCTTTCGACTCCTGGCTCCTTCTCCGCGGCATCAAGACTCTAGGTGTCCGCATGGAAAAGCAGCAAGCGAACGCCATGCGCATCGCCATATTCCTCGAGTCGCATGGCTTCAAGGTCCGGTACCCCGGCTTGAAGTCCCACCCACAGTATGATTTGCACTGGAGCATGGCGCGCGGCGCAGGTGCTGTGCTATCATTCGAAACTGGCGATGTGACTATTAGCGAGAGGATTGTGGAGAGCGCACGCTTGTGGGGAATTAGCGTGAGCTTTGGATGTGTGAACAGTTTAATCAGCATGCCCTGCCGCATGAGCCATGCTAGTATTGATGAGAAGACGAGGAGGGAGAGGAATATGCCCGAGGACATTATTCGTTTGTGTGTGGGCATTGAGGATCCAGAGGATCTGTTGGATGACTTGAGCCGTGCTGTAAGTGCCACCCTAATATCCCCAGAAAGCCATGACACTGACTATGAATAGCTCGTGCAAGCTGGTGCTGTCAACATCACGCCTGAAGGCTTCCGCGCTCTAGTTGCCGAGGAGCCCTCTTCCTCCGCTCAGACCTTGGGAGCTGTGCCTGCGCCTCCTGCGTCCTAGATCTCCACGGTGTCATCGTCATTCAACACCTAGTCACCGCTGTCCTGCCCCGCCACAGCAGGTTAACGTGATATCCCTTGTTTCTTCATGTCAGGGTAGACGCTTCGCTTCGCAACTCTCTCTGACCCAAGTCACCTCTGTCACTAGCTTCGCGAATGGAGTGGTGTTAACGTGATATTTTGTTTGCTTAGCCATCTATAGTGCGAGTAGGAGTCGTCTGATTCTGCGCAAAAGATCTCCTTGCCGTTAATGGAAAATATGCACCTTTAATTTTGCTTTCTTCTGCATCTGCGTGATGAGATCTGTTTTCTCGGTACTTCTCGATCTCTAAGCTCGCCGTCACTATCCGCCTCCATATCCGTCAACCCCCTGTAGGTCACGAGAGACGGACGGACAAGCTAGATTAGTAGCATAACAAGGCTTAGAACTCGACATTGCGACACTAGCACCGATGTTGTTGAGTTTGGAAAGCATTGTGAAGTCCGACCCGATTGCTGAGGAAGAAAGTGTGAGATGAGGTCGGATCCGAGTCTCGGACTGAATTGAACTGCCAAGAATGACGACACGCGACAGCAGGCTTACTTATCTGTGTATTTACCTATGTATGTAAGCCGTCCGATCTCGCATCTTCATACGACTTAACTCACATCACAGCCCAAGACTAAACCTCAACTCTACCTTCTATCTTTCAGGTACCAAACTTCAAGAGATTGATGCAGGGGGCTGTCCCAAGATCATTACCGAGGCTCCCGAAACTTATCTCGAACATAGCTGCACGCCTGAAACAGGAACCTCAGGCACGCAACCTTGCAGCTGTCAAGCAAAAGAAACGCAAGGTGGTGTACTGCATATCACATACTTCCGGTTAAAAATCCTAGACGATATCTCAAGGTTGTCGTTTGTTTACTGGCGGGCGCTCCAAGCCGATCGCAAGCCACAATTATACCTTTCCAAGACCAGCTTAGAAACGTAGCATCACAGGATGCCACAATTCTTCGATCTTCCCCGAGAGCTACGGGACATGATCTACATGGAGGTAATCGCAGGCCAAAGACCAATACCAACCTTAAAAGACACACAGTCTGCTTCTGCGTGGAATCGACCATGGGAGCCCAAGAGCGGTCTCGGCGACCACGGCTGTGCATTTTCTTCCAAGAGAGCGCCAAACACATGTGCAAACTTTCTTGCGTGCAATCGACAAATCAACAGGGAGATGACGCAGACGATTGAAAGAGCTAGGACGAAGGGATTGCTAGCTGCGAGAATGGACTGCATGGCCAAAGACGAAATGCACTACTTCACCTGGTTGAGCATCCCAATCGTGAAGACTGGGAAGTGTACACACAAGGAAAAGAGCAGTATCGTGCCAACTTGGGCAGTCAGATACCTCACCGCTCCACATCGCGCTTTGAGTGCTACTGGAGGGAGTCATGCGTGTCGTAGCTCTTCAACTATTATCGAGCAGCTGTGGATTGATATCCGTTTACTCGGCAATGACGCGGCGCTGGGAAAGAGGTTTGAGGCTCCTCGTGATCGCACCTCTTGGGCTATCTGCGCCGCGCTGAAACACGTCTTTGAGCATGACCCCGATATCATACCTACGAGAGACTGCCAGAAGGATGTCACCATCGACGAAGTCATCCTCAACATCGTTCCTCCCCCCTCTCCTTCACCGGCGAATATGACTGCTACTCACTACCTTGTCTCGCCCAGCAACACTGTTGTCGAAGTTGAGAAGGAAGGTCCTTACCACGCAGAGGTTGTGGCGAGGGAATTAGTGGATGTGTGGAACAAGCTCTGGTCTGGCGATGAGTTCAAGGCAAGATTCTACCGCACACTACTGGAAAAGATCAAGAGAGTTCGGATTTCTATTGACGGGGTGACGTTTAGGGTTAGGGAGCTGGGCGTCGAGTTGGCGCGTGGTCAAGCTGAGAGGAGGAGAATTGAGATGAGGATGAGGTGAAGATTGCTGAGTTGCTACTCATCGCACCACAAACACTACTCCGAAGTAAGACCGGCTTGAACTTGGTGAGAGAAGTTGATCGCCTTCAACAGAATTGGGGGCCGTTTTCCGCATTCAAGCATAATCCTGTGAGAGCCAATCAAGACGTCCCGGACCAGCCTTGCAACGATTTCTCCTCACTACTGCATGGACGATGTACGACACCAAGAAAACGCTAGTCGGGTTGCTGCGCCGCATGCTATATACCCGAAATAAACTCACCTGGGGTGCCTAGGCGTGTTTAATTTTCCAAAGACTTCGCGTACTCCATGCCGTTTTGTCGTTCTACATCGAAAAAGATTCCCAGGGCTTCCCTTCCGCGATGTTATTTTCTCTTCTGGTATTCGCTCTACCGCTGAGTGTTAGTGCGTACTGTTATACACGCAACGGCACGCGCATCGCCAACGAAGCCTACCAACCCTGCAACACCACCACCGGCACATCGTCGCATGACTCTGCATGCTGCGGTACCAACCATAGCGGCGCAGGCGAGACCAATGTCGCGGACGATGTGTGTGAATCGAACGGGTTGTGTCAGAATTTCGAAGCCTTTGATGGGAATAATGAGGGCGCGCAGTTATGGTGGAGACAGGGATGTACAGATCCTACTTGGCAGAGTCCGTATTGTTTGAAGGATGTGTGTAATGGGACGAAGGTACGTTGAATACCTAATAGGGTGTGAGGGATGTAGAAACGACAGAGCTGATGCTAATGGCTCGTTAGTATGCAGTTGACAACGCCCCAGTTCGCAACTGCGGAGACAACAACTGGTGCTGCGGTGACAAGTCCTGCTGCTCTAAATCAGCGAGTATTTTTCAACTCGCCGCAACTGTAGGACTATCCCCATCATCATCATCATCATCACAAACGCCCTCTCCAACTCCCTCCACCACCCCGCCAACATCCATCCCCCCCTCTTCCTCAACGACAGCCGCACCACCCACCTCCTCCTCATCCACCACCACCACCACGGGTCTCAGCACCGCCGCAAAAGCTGGCATCGGCATCGGCGCCGCCGTCGTCGTTCTCCTACTCCTCACCGTCGCATTCCTCCTCCTTCGACTGAACAAGCACAAGAAGGCAAAACATGTCGCGTTAGCGGGCCATGAAGCGGATAGTAGTAGGAATCCGTATACTGACGCTGTGGCGCCGATGGGTGTACACGAGCAGAAATACGGGGTGGTGGATATATATGCGCATGAAGCTACTGGGGTGCCGCAGGAGTTGCCGGGCGGGAATGGGCCGGTGGAGTTGAGTGAGCGGAGGGATGTGGGGGTGGAGTTGGAGGGTGGTGATGGTGGTGATGGTAGGGTTGGGGAGTTGAGTGCTAGGGAGAGTGTGAGAGGACGGGGGTGAGGGGGAGGGAGGGAGATGTATGACTGCATGATATCCTGATTTTAAAGAGATGTCTTGCGACATGACTAATGGATGGTAGGATTTTGATGTCTGCTAAGGGGTGCTAACAACTTTAAACCGCTTGTAGAACAAGTGATTTGTGTCCCTAGGTAGATATTTACGGTGTCTGACCTGGATAGACCCGCATCCCAAGCTACACAGCAATTCTACCAATAGAGCACGTCTTCGAGACTGCTCTGGTAAGACGGTTTTGGCGTTCGTCGTGTGTATAGCGTAGATGTTTATCAGGTAGAGGGGTTTACCTGTTTTAGTATACTACTTCTTTTGTGATACCCAACCTGTAGTCAAATCGAATCCCAAAAAAAAAGTGAAAAACATGTAGATATAAGTACCTAAGTCTCCTACGTGTTTATGCAGGTACTTCTGGTCCCAATGTCGTTGCTGACAAGGCCCTCGCGAGGACGGCAGGGCAGATTTCATCATCTCGTGTCGATGCAACTCCCGATCCTAACGAAATGTTGAATTTCTGCTGACAAGGCTTTGGAAGTCTCAATCACCGCGGAAAGGTCCCATTCGCTAGATCCAGCCAAGGGTTATGCCAATGGCGCGGCCCCGGCTCGGCACGCACCAGTCGCCGCACGCCCTGATTAACGTCCATCCACTTGTCTCGACCAGTCCAGCGGCCCCATCAGCGCATTCCTGCCACGAAAGTCTTTACCGATCAGATCATTACCCTCTTATCCAACCTATAGCATACAAGATTTCGCAAAGATAAACCGTTAATCAATAGCACTTGCATCCCCGCGGCTAAAGAAAACAATGGGCACATCGGGGGCCAGGACGTTGAACATGTGGCAATGCTTACTACACGCGTACAACACATTTCGCGGCGTGCTTGGCATGACCAAAACGTTTCATGAAACAAGGCTCCGCGTCAAGCCCTTGCTGATTCAGGTCGCGCCTCCCGGCGTCATTCGCTACAGTACCTGGCGTTCCCCACCGACAATTGGCCAGACTGGGACGCCTCTCTCAGGGGCAGGAGTGTGAGTATGCAGGGGCCAAATCATCGTTTTGCGTCAATGGGCCTTTCGCGTGCATGTCTGACACGGGCGTCAGTCGAGCGGGAGCCAGTCCCCGTGGGCGGGATGGGGCTTGGGAGGAATTTTGCTTGTGCGAGAAGGAAGCGGAATAGACGTGTTTTATATTTAAAGACGGGGTGATGATCCCTCCTGGCTGCTGCTTTTCGATTTCGTTCCGCTACTTGCTTTGCTGCTAAACGTTCCTCTCTTTTCATCATTTCATCTCTGTCTCTACTACTACAAAAGTTTTGATTCTTTAGTCCTTTGTGTCCTTTGGTGGACTATCACACGTAACGACTACAACTGCTGGGCAGTTGCACCTCTTCATTCTCGCGATATACCTTCAAGATGGCGTCCACGACTTCCACTACCAAGACCCTCAAGCCAGATGCGATCGAGATTCCCTCTACAAGCGGTACTGTCAAATCTGGAGATGAATCAGATGGCCCAATGTCTCCTCGCTCATGGCGACACCGTACCGTCACATATCAGCCTCCTTCGCGAAGGCAAACTACTGGCAGCTTGGATGCTGAGGACTACTTCGTACGCCTTGATGCCAATCGCCGTTTCAAGTACAGATTGCTAACTTACGCAGGTCGGTCCTCGCGATATGTCAAAGCACTCCAAATGGCCTTTCTTCATGCGCATGCACGGCTCCGTCTTTCCCAAGATGGTCCTTCCTCTGACCGTTGTCACCATCTGGTCCACCGCCGTTACTTGTATCTCGGAATTCCTGCACCCGCTCGCAGTCAGCACTCTCTTGCTCACAGTCCTCGGTTTCGTGGTCGGTTTGGCAATTTCTTTCCGGACGAGTACCGCATACGAGCGATATACTGAGGGTAGGAAGTACTGGAGTCAATTGATCTTCGTGAGCCAGAATCTGGCGAGGACGATTTGGATCCACACTGCTGAGCGCGAGGGCGACTTGGGCAAGGAGGATCTGCTGAACAAGCTGTCTGCCCTGAACCTCCTCAATGCTTTCGCTTGCTCTGTGAAGCACCGCCTCCGCTTCGAGCCTGGCATCGACTACCCCGATCTGCGCGACCGTGTCGAATATCTTGATACCTTCGCTAAAGCTGCCGATCTCGATATCCCGAAGCCGCTGGAGAAGGGCAAGGTGAAGGCTGTGGGCGAGTATCTGGGCGTGACATTCGCCGAGTCAAACCCCCGCAAGAGGATCAAGCGCTCCAAGAAGCCACTCGGTAACCTGTCCCTCGAGATCTTGAACCACCTATCCTGCTACGTTCACAGCGTCATCGACAACGAGACGCTCAAAATCGGTTTGTATCAGAACCAGGCCAGTATGCTCTGTCCCCCACACATTCTCATATCAGCATCGAGCTCACATCCATCTAGTCACCGGTATCGTCCAGCTCAACGAAGCCCTAACCGGCATGGACCGCATCCTGCAAACCCCCCTTCCAATCGCCTACTCCATCGCCATCTCGCAAATCACGTGGGTCTACGTAATGATGCTCCCCTTCCAACTCTGGGACGACCTCCGCTGGATCACCATTCCCGGATGCATATTCGCCGCTTACATCATCATCGGGCTCGCCGCCATCGGCCGCGAAATCGAGAACCCCTTCGGCCACGACGTGAACGACCTCAACCTCGAAGCCTACTGCGAAGAGCTGGAAATGGACATTGACACCATTACTAGCCAGCCGGCGCCGACGACGCGAGAGTTCATGCGGAGAGACGCAAATATGCCCATTTGGCCGCTTAGTCATAAGAACTATGAGAGCTGGGTGGGGAGGAGTAAGCAGGATATTCGCGATGCGTTGATGACGAAGACGAAGGCGGATATGCTGGTTAGGAAGAGCTTTGCTGCGCCTAGGCAGAGCGAGGGGGATGAGAAGACGAATGCTACGCTGCAGCAGGATGCTTGAGTGAATGTCGATACGTGATGTTCGATATCAGATTGAATTTGCTGTTTGGCGCTAGAGGGAGTAGGAACGTTGCTTTGCCATTATCTTTTGTTTTTTGGATATTTCTTTGCATAGCGAGGTTGTTGGTATCGCTTCTTTAATTTTCTTTGCAATCTTCTTATGAGCAATAGTTCGCTGCCTTATATCACGATAGCGCTTGTCAGCCTACAAATTCAGACATTCAAAGTAGTTATCATATCATCCATGGTGTGAAATATCTCAGTTTTATTCTGATTTGACGAGTACGGAAATACTGAATCGTCTGAACCGAATGGCTGGATCACATAGTCATACCAAGGTCTACACGCAATCAGACTTTTGACGCACCTCCGCCATCCATCTCACTCGGCATGAGTAACATCTACAACGTCAACGAGGATGATATGACTCGAGTGTTGCAACCGCAGTATAGCGAGGTGAAGTGATAGGTCAGAATGGGGAAAATAAGCCCGGATGTCTTCGCAAGGACCATTGGAACCGAGCGAGGCTCCATTTCAACGAGTCTAAGATGTTCTTATGTCCGTAAGACGCATTGTGCCGTGACTGAAGGAGGTATGCTGAGTCCCACTTGAAGGTGTGAGCGACCACCTTTTTAAGGAGTCCACTTAAGGTCCTAGACGACTCATTGAAGGAGTCGATTGACCGAAAGAGTCATACCGGAGAACATCATGGCCTGAGTTGTCATATACTTCAATGATCGTCACATATAAGAGCCTCGCGGACAACATTTGATCCCCTTTTTACTTCCTCGTAGCACTTGATCAAATCTTTACGCTCTCAACATTTCAATTGTCTATACTGCACAGCATTATCACCCTTCGCTCAAACGACGAAGCGCTCTCAGATACCAAAAAGTCCAAGTGGGACCGTCCAGACCCCAACTTCCCATATTTCAAATGATTCGATTATCAGAACGGTCACTACTGGCCTCCATCAGCGCCTAATGCGGATATACTCACTTTTGCACCCGGAGCGTGGACGAGTTGCAGGTGTTACAAGGGCAACGTGCATCACAAGCCATATACAGGAATAGTGGAAAGAAGGTGTAGTCACACGGTTTGCTCTCAGTATATACCAAGATTTCATGGTGCCTAGCATGGCGACGGTGAAAGATATGGTGTTGGCAATTGTAGAACTATCTGCAGCAGGTATCTACCTCTGAGCCATCGAGATGGTGCTAACCTATCCTTTCAAGATTGAGTCAGGGCAGAGCGGACTGACTATCGTGTGCTCTTTCAGCTCTCAATTCAGTCATCGTCTCCGATTGCGCATTATGACATCAAAATATGTTCAATTTGTGTCGGACACTGTGGAAATTCAAGTCTATGTTGAAAGAATCAGACTAGAGGTCGCTCCATACCGCTTCCTGTCGCTCCAGGGTCCGGTCCTGTTTACCAGTTTCGTTACAATTCAATTGAAATGAATCTGATATCAACCAAAATGCAGCATGAACCCAAAAAAAGATTTCCACCGTCAATCTCCTCCAGTGACCCATGACCCACGATCCACGACCCGCCGGTTCGTTTCAATTTGCAAATGACTCGACCCAAGAGCTCACCCAGATCACTCCTGTGTAAGCTCTTCATATTCCTCCTGGAATGCCTTCAAGATGGCCTCCTTCCGTACTGGTTCACAATTCTTTACCTGCAGGCTTAGGAGCTCTTTTTGATTCGCATAGAATGTCTTCGCCTTGTTCAACTTAGCCGCAGTAGCGATACGGTGGTCGTTCAGCTGCTTCTCCGTCTCTGATTGTTTGAGTACAGCCACCTTAAGCTGTGCTCTTGTTGTCATAAATGCGCTTTTCACCTTTGTGAGCATCTCCTTTTCCTTTGCCAGTTCAGCGCGCAACCCTGTCATTGCCTTCTCTGCTGCTTCACGGGAGCCCCTTTCATCGTCGACTAAAACCATTAGTTCGTTCGTCTCCGTCATTGCGTTGCTTCGGCTCTCCTGCTCTCTCTTGAGTTCAGCACGGAGACTTTTGTTGTCCTCATCTGCGGTAGCATGTGCTGAGCGTTCTCCGCTTATTTGCCCTTCCAGCTGCTTGACCTTGGTCATGAGCGCACCCTTCATCTGACTTATAGTTAGCAATTGTATGTAATAGTACGAACTGATTCCTACGAGGTCTGAATGGTGGTTTTCCTCTGGGTTGTTACTAAATGGTGTTCGTTAGATTTATGGACGCATTAGCAAGAGATTCCTGACAGGTACTGACCATTTTCGCTCGGAGCATCAACCACAGAGTCATTGGAAGGTTGCTTGCGCTTGCTGCCCGAGAATGCGGCGTCCGTCGTTGTGGAGGACTTGACGACAGATGTAACCAGAAAGTTGGAAGCAATACTTCTCTCGTGGGTAGTGCTTTGGCAGAGAGCTGCAGGTACTGCTCCCATAGATGAGTCACTACTATCCAATATACGCTTGGCCTGAATTGTCCACATTCTGTCCTCGGAGCCTTTTCCAAAGTCATCAGCCGATTGACCATTAAGCGGCGCCTTACAAGCAAAAGACTTCACTGCCCACTCAAATTCTCCGAGAGCGCTCACACGAGAACTGAAGTGGGCAAGGAAACCTTTGGCAAGGAAGTAGTAGTAAATCAGGATATTGATTTCATAACCCACATCCAATGGACCACCTTCGTCAAAGGACGGAGGAATCCCTTTATCTCTAAGAGCATATTTGAAGGGCGGGAGAAGGTCAGTCTCTTGCCAGTGATGTTCGTATCTGGCTCTCAATCTCCTTTCGGCAGTAGACATAGAATAGACTCTATGCAGGCCACCGGATGCGTAGTAGGCCCAGATCTCACGTTGGGAGTACATGCATGTTCCAACTAGGAGTTTCAATCGAGCAGTTGTATAGTAGTGTTGAGTACGTGTCCGATGCGATGATGCAGTGCCCCATCTCAGACTGGTGACAGATGGTGGCTTGGAAAATTCATCCGGAAAGTACTTTCGCGCGTAGCACTCGAGATCGTTCAGAGTCACCGGTCTAGCTGGAGGCATCTAGGGCTTGCGTAAGTCATACAATCCGGACCATTTTAGAAAGCAATACACATAACTTACCGTGTCAAACCCAGGCCGAATGGTAAGTCGTGTATAGAGATAAGTCGCCCGTGATATGTTGGAAGGAGGTTTAGTTATAACGAAGCTCTCGTCGCCCATAAGTAATTAATAACGTGATATGCGTCAGAAGTCGAAGACTTCAAAGAATTTTCACCTGAAGTAGAGGCCTAGTGGCATATATGAGAAAGTGAGAGCTACTTTTAGGCAACTGGTCACCACGTCTGTCTTCACCATTCTTATATAGAAAAAATGCCTGTATGTCATATTATCCTAAAGAACATGTCTCTAGGTAATAGAGCACCACTGCAATTACTTTCCTCACTTCAAACACTTCCTCATGAAACTCCTACCTACTGGTCACCAGTACTCCTCGTATATTTCATCAATGTTTCAACTTAAAGTCATACGTCCATACCCCTAGCAACAAACCATCCGTCATTCAGTATATCCAAGGTTGCAATGATGCCTCCAAAGAAAGAACAAACACGTGAAAAGGATTTGAGAGAGGAATATGTGACGAAGCTCAACAACATCGCGAAGCAGATGAACCGCCTGGGCCCAATCATGATCCGTCTTGGGAACGGCAAAGTATGCCCCTTGCCGATCGATATGATCGTTCGCGTGCGCGAGGGCGCACCGTTCACTGAGGACGACTGGAAGCGACTGACTAATATGCTGTTGCCGAAGTGGGCTCCCGATGCCATGGTTTCCGTAGGTACGACATACACTCTACCACCGCTGAAAGCTGGAGGAAAAGGCGTGTGGATACGTCAACTACCTGCGCGCGTTGATGCACGCGTCTCACACTCGATCTGGTGTATCACAATCTATGGCCTTCCGAACAATGCCGTCGAGATATACTCTGTACGAGGAGTGACTGGCGGGCGAGACAATCTGGACCCAGTTGCAGGAGCTGTGGGCGTGGCTGAATACATGCTTCGACCGACTTACAACCAGGTTAGCATAGAAGAAACAATGCTCCAATAAGCTAACACGATACGCAGGATATAGATCACGTCAGCATGGAACATGTACCTTATGAAAATGCTATTCTCTTTGACATGTTGCTCGACATCGCCGCAGGAGATTTCAAACCGCATCAACGCAAGATAACCGATGGTCCTGGGATTCAAGTCGAGATTCTGCAAGAACTGGGGCAGATGCAGAAGGAAATGGAAGCTGCTTCAGCCGTTGCGCCGCGTAAGTCTGGTGTAGCTCGTTTGAGTGAAGACGACTAATGAAGACCGTAGACAAGAGACGATTGACGATCCAGGAGCAAAGAGATGCGAAGAAACTCAATATGGAGCCCTGAGTCGTGAAGACTCCATGGGGCATATGTGGCTGCGTCTCTTCCATGCCGCTTACCTCAACCTTGGCTATCCGAGGTCTATTTCTGCCTCAACGATTGTTTCTCATTTGACTCAATCCTCCTACACAAAAAGCAAATGCGCTTCTCGAGTCATTTTCTTCTCTGCATTTGAGGCCTTTCAGATATTTTGAATACATAACTCACATGGTAGTTCACGCATACGGCGTGCTCATTAGCCCTGACTCTAGGCAGCTATCAGCCTCAGCGTTCATCAGCATAACCGGTCGGCTTTTAGCAGCTCTTTTGAGCGTGAGATTCTCTAAGTCAGAGATAATCTGAGGCATGGGTTGATGGGGTTTCTTTGTGGTTAGATAAATCCCAGTAGTTTCTTCATTCGCACGATGTGCCTGTCGAAATGCCGATAAATTTGTTTTCCGGTTCTTGTGTGCAGGCAGCGAGAATAATGTGAAGATCTCTGGCATTGGGACGCGACAGTAATGTGTACAAGATGTAGGCCGTGATAGTGAGACATGGAATGATAAAAAAAGTCCAAGGGCACCTGGGACGTCCAAAAGGCTGTAGGCACTAATGTCCGACTCAGCTAGCGCGATCGTACTAGCGTCTTCTCTACCTTACCCATCCACCTTCCATATCCCTTGTCACCAACAACAGCAACTCCCTCGCCCAGCTAATCCCACAGGTAACGTCAGCCATGGCTGACGAAGATGAAGACTTTTCCTCTCCCTTGATACCCGACCTGTACAAACCGCCAGCACTTCTTCCCATTGCCCAACTTAAGGATCAGTTACTCTACACGATAGAGACGCACCCCGTGACTATTGTAGTCGGCGAAACAGGCAGCGGTAAGATCCGAAGTCTGAACTACATGAAATCAATGCTGACTTGATACCTTCCTCATTAAGGCAAAACAACGCAGATTCCAAAATTTCTCCTTGAGGCAGGGTGGTGCAGCAAAGGGCAACAAATCGCCGTAACACAACCCAGAAGAATAGCGGCAACCAGCGTTGCCGCAAGAGTCGCAGAAGAACTCAACACACCCCTAGGCCAGACAGTCGGCTACTCAATCAGATTCGAAGATGTCACGAGTGCGAAAACGCAAGTGAAGTTTGTCACGGATGGCCTCTTGTTGCGCGAAATGCTCGTTGATCCGCTGCTCAAGCGATATTCTGTCATCATGGTTGACGAAGCGCACGAACGGAGTTTAAGCTCAGATATCTTACTCAGCTTGCTGAAGAAAGTGCTGCGAAAGAGAGAGGATTTACGAGTTGTCGTGAGTAGCGCGACGCTGGAGGCTGAGCGCTTCTTAGAATTCTTCAACCCCGAGGATGAAGAGAAGATATTTGGGAAGAGCAGGGAAGATTATGGACGGATTGTGGGGATCGAGGGACGGACCTTCCCAGTTGAAGTGCAGTATCTACTCGAGCCAACCAACAACTACGTCGAAAAAGCTGTCGACGCAGTCATGTCCATTCACGAGAGCGAAGGAGAAGGCGATATACTCGTTTTTCTCACCGGACGCGAAGAAATCGACGACTCCATCGATTTGCTCAGTGACAGGATTGCAGACCTTCCTTCCACATCACAAAAGCTCATGCCTCTACCACTCTATGCAGGCCTACCGACAGAAGAACAAATGTTTGTTTTCCAAAAAGCACCAACAAACACTAGAAAAGTTATATTCAGCACAAACATTGCTGAAGCAAGCGTAACAATCG
The DNA here is from genome assembly GCA_021596325.1 of Parafenestella ontariensis. Lineage (NCBI taxonomy): Eukaryota > Fungi > Ascomycota > Dothideomycetes > Pleosporales > Cucurbitariaceae > Parafenestella > Parafenestella ontariensis. The sequence goes on along the minus strand of JAKGDA010000008.1, from coordinate 130,984 downwards.
ACGGGATTGTCTTTGTCTTAGACAGCGGCTACGTCAAACTGCGAAACTACGACGCACGACTCGGTATCGAGAACCTGAATGTTGTGCCTGTCTCAAAGGCTAGTGCGACGCAACGTGCGGGCCGAGCTGGTCGAACTAGACCTGGAAAGTGTTTTCGCTTGTATACTGAAGCCGCATTTGAGGGATTGGAGGAAGCAACGTTCCCCGAGATCCAGCGTTCGAACCTCGCCCCGGTAATTTTACAATTGTTAAACCTGGGCATCACAAATGTGGTTCGGTTCGACTATCTCTCTCCTCCACCCTCGTCTCTCATAACTCGGGCCCTGGATTTGCTATACTCTCTCGGCGCGTTGGACGCAAACGCACGACTCACAAAACCTTTAGGCGCAAGGATGGCGGAGCTCCCTCTCGAGCCAATGCTGTCTAAAGCGCTGTTACAGGCAGCAAACCCGGAGTTTGGGTGTCTGAGCGAGATGTTGACGATTGCAGCGATGATGACGCTACAAGGAAACGCGTTCGTCTCGCACGACGGGAACAAAAAGCAGCTCGACAATGCGAGAAGGAGGTTCGCCGTCGCGGAAGGAGACCATCTCACTTTATACAACGTGTATGAAGCGTTTGTCAAGGCTGGGATGCAGAACGTACAATGGTGTCGAGATAACTGCCTCAATCACAAAAACATGGTCAAGGCAGTCAGCGTCCGTAAACAACTCGCCGCATATCTTGACCGCTTCGGGGTTAAAGAAAACGCGCTCACATCCTCATCTTCTGGCGTGCTTCGCGTTGGCGGCATCCCTCTCGCTGAGCGTGTTCGTCGCTGCCTAACAACAGGCTTCTTTGCACACGCAGCACGCATGAAATCCGACGGCTCGTTCACCACTGTGGACGGCAAGACGACGCTATGGGCGCACCCAAGTTCCGTCTTCTTTCATCGCAAGGCTGACTGGGTCATCTATACTGAAATTATGTCGACGAGAGATAAGATATACATCAGGGATTTAAGTACGGTGGATATGGATTGGTTGACCGAGTTTGCACCGGAGTATTACAAGGTCAAGAATGGGAGGAGATGATGTCTCTGCATGCAAGCTGTAATTAATCTTGAAGCGTACGGCAATTTGAGCGGAGAAGACGATAGTTCCTGTCGCTTGGTAGCATTTCAATACAACCTCGGCTTTGTGCGCTCATGTCTGCCTACATCAGTACCCACACGAGCTCCATCCGTAACGGAAGATATCTGGACATTGGCATACACTTACACAACCCATCTTATCCCTGATTCACAACCTTGCTAACCTTATACTCAACAATCACACCCTGCTGCCCAGCCTCCTTGACAAAGTGCCCTGCAGCAACATATGTCCCATTCTGAAGCTCCTTATATGCCTGACTACCCGTCTCAAAATTGAACGTGACAAATGAGTCTCCTTGAAAGTGAAAGGTACGATGTCAGTGTATGTTTCTCACCGAGCTCATCTGAATCTCTTACCATATCCTGTGGTCTTCGCATCCGAAGAGCCAGACAGAATAGCTTGAACACCGCTGGTCAGGGCAACGGTGCCTTTGTAGTACATAGCCAGGATGGTGCCGTCGGAGTTTCTATCCCGTGTCAGATAGAGCAAAGGAGGATAGTATAAATAACCATGCGATGGGGAAATTACCCTGCCAGATCTGGGTTTTTTTCGGGGAGAATGCTAAGAGATACTGCACTCACTTGACCTGACTCCGAACGTCCAATCGCATGTTCCCGCCATCTGCATCATTGTGAATATAGTCGTATCCGACGCCGTGCAGTTCGCCATCCAACTTCGGCTCAAACCCCGGCTCGCTCTTCACTGTTCCAGACACCATGGGGACGATGACAAGTTGTGAGCCCGCTTGCCCGCCGACCGGCATGGGCGCGTCAATTTCGACACGAACCGTGAATGCTGGTTGGAGAGAGGGGAATCCGGACATCCTGATTGCTGTATTCTTGTACTTGCAGCTGGAAGGATGGAAGTGAAAGATGGTATTCAAATTTAGGTTCGATTGAGAGCCTCACAACAAGATGCAGATAGAACGTAAGGGAATGCTTGCAGACGAGGTTTAAGAATGAAATTGAAGACGTTAGAAGATATGTCATGATTCGATCTAAGCTAGGAAGGTGCCTCGTCGGAGAAGCTACCCCTCCAGCCCCACTCAAAGCTCCTTCCTTCCGCTCCCGATCCGCACCTCACAGGATGGATGTGTACCCGAATAATCTCCATATACGTCGATCAGCCTTTTGTGCATATGCTGAGCACCGTTTACTGGAAACGTTCCGACCCATCCTCAAAACTACCTCAAAACCCACTAACCCTTCCTTTCTTCTTTTTCTTCTTATCCGGCCTTCCACCAAACCTCCCAGGCTCAACCTGACTCATGGGAGCTAGAATATCCAACCCTCCTGGTCCCCTAAACCCAGTCCCTGGGAGTGGCACTTGACTGTAACTCTGGGTTGGTACCTGACTACTGCTTCCAAACATTGGGCCAGGAGAGCTTCGCGGAAATACAACAGGCTGACTCGCTGCTTTCGCTCTCATCAGTTCGTCTTCACGCTGTTGTTTTCTTTCTCTGCGCTCCTTCTTCTTGCGTGCTTTTTCGCGCAGTTCTTGGCTAGTTGAGTTGAGGTCCTCGGGTCGAAGAGCGCGTTCTGTGGCGTCCCAGTCGTATGTGCGCGGGTCGGTACCGGGCTGCCAGTGCGCGAGAAGTTGAGTGACACTTGGTGGGAGGATTGTAGGGGTCAGCGGCGAGTCCTTGATGTGTAGGTGCTTGCTTAGTCGAGCGAGAGGGTCGGAGGTTGCTAGGGGGGCGAACGGCGATGTCGGTGGGGATGATGGAGGTTGGGACGAAGATGGGATCGAAGAATGCGGCGGCGTCGGTAGTGGTTGCGATAACAACCACTGCGGCGTACTTGTTTGAGTACCTTCTATAGGCTTCGATGGCAAAACAGGCAGGGATACACCACTGTCCTGACTCGGGCCACGCTGCGATTCAACGGGCGGTTCTTGAATCTCCACCTGCCGTATGCGAGTGCTAGCCAGTATAACTTCTGCAGCAATGCGCCGAGCGATACGTTCTTTGTGTTGTCGAACACGAATGGGCACATCTGGTGGCAGAGGGGCAACCCAATTCTGGAGGATGGTATCATATAGACCTGTGATGGTAGGCTCCTCGTCTTCTGTCAAATCAAGTATACGTGGGGATGCAATGAGCTGGAGTTCGGCGATGTCTTGTCGTTCTCCTGAAAGGAAGAGTTGCTGTAGAGTATCGGAGGCCTTGTCAATATCCGAGAGGTCGATCTTCATGCCCGCAAACTCCATGCTGTCATGGTCAGCCTTATGTGCTTATGTGATGTCCACTCGTGTTACTTACAGAGTACCAAACGGTAATGGTGTCGACCCAGACTCATCCATAAGCATTTGCTGCAGCTGATTCGTCACAACTGCGATATCTACTGACTCGAACGCTCCTTCATTGCTGGTGTCTATTCGGACTAGAGCACTATACAGTAGTCTGTAGTCAAGTTCACCCTGCAATGACAAGAGGTCTCGATTCGGGACCACCTTTGGCGCTTGAGACGAAGTTTTAGACTTTGGAATTTCGACTGCGGCCAAGCCATTTGGGACAATGAAGTCGTCGTCCTCAACGATCACTTCTTTCCTAGAAGCATCTCGCCGAGTAAGCCTAACTAAACTACGTGTGAAGTCTTCAACAGTTAGATCAGAGTGAGTTGTAGCATCTGCTCCGAGCGACTGAGTGTATACGACCGTTTCGTGCACGCTTAGGTCCGACCGTGTTGAAAAGAGTCGAAAGAATTGGACTCCTTTCTCCATATACGAGCGGCCCAGGCCAGAATCGTCTGCTTCTTGTCCTGTATCACCGTACTGCATAGATTCTAGGTGTACCTGAGTCGTACGCGCAGGTCCACCGATCATAAAGTCCAGCATGCTAGGTTCAGAAGTCGAGATGAGCGCAGATGAGCCTGATGGATGCTCTCTGAAGGTGTATATTTGGACGAGATGATTCAAACGGGAATGCAAAAGCACACATGACTCTATCAAGCTGTCAGTCAGCATTCCAAGATGAGTCGAATAGTGATTACCATCATCTCCGAGCCTTTGCCCGCTAAGATGGAGAGTAAAGTCTTCTGCACCACGATAATGTCTCCACGCTATGAGAACAGTCGCCCCCGGTTCTCCAGCAGTCGCATCTAGGGCTTGGCTCGAAGTAGTGACTGCCATGAGGATAAGGCGGTTTGACGTCAAGACGAAGAAGCGGCCTCTGTATCGTGGATGAGGTTTGACGTCTAGAATCCATTCAGTGGATCGTTTAGTGAAAAGCGCCGGACACCGAAGGTATTCGAATGACCGTCCTCTTATACCAATAATACTGAGCTGTCTCCTGTTGCAAACCAGCAGCGTGTTTACGTCGCCCACCCAGAGTATCCTCGCCCAGCCGTCCTCACCAGCTAGGTTTGCATCTTCCGGAGGACTGATGAGTCCTTGAACCAAGCATGCCATGGTATATGCATCACCCTTGCGCCCATGTTCGATGTCCCAGATACTCCACGTCTGGTTTTGGTCAATGATACCAAATTGGAGTTGGAAGTCTGGATTGAAGGTAATATCGACATGAGGAGCTCCTCCAGTCTGATGCATTCCTACGCTCAATATCGGGTGTGCGTCAATAATGGACGAAGGGAGATGGTAATATGGCGATGGACTGGCGGCTCGACGGTCCCGATAGTAGACTGGACGGAAGAGGACAGTCCTTGTGGGAAGTCGTACAGCGAGGAAAGAACTTCTATCCTCCGATTGTGCAAAGCAGACCTGTTGTATGGGCGCTGCCTCTTCGTTCCAGTAACCACTCTCGGCCTGCTTGAAAGAAGGCCCTTCAATCCAGACGCTTCGGTCCATACCCCAGCCATGCCTTTCCTTAGTCAAGATGGTCAGACGCAGTATGTTCCCAGCTTCTCCAGTGGGCAGCGCAGCGATTCGTCTTGGATCCTCATGCTTGTCCTCAAGAGTAATCGAACCGAAAGACAAAAGGCTGCCGACGAGAGGGTCGTACGTCGACGCTGTAGTTTGTATGGCGGCGGATACCAGTGCCAACTCGGGCAGTAGTTCCGAAGCTGGTGCGAGCTGGGGGTATTCGCGACCAAGAACTCTGACGTCTTTCTGAAGGCTCGTATTATTCGCAGCCGCTTGTGGGATGGGAAGCTGTGCGGATGCAGGTACTGCCTGTGTCTGTCGAGATTGTGCATCCGTCGTAGATGGCACTTGCTTTAGGTGTCGCCTTGTGTAGGGTCTGGAAAAGCTCCACTCTCTGTTCTCAAGTTCGTAGGCTGCTATGCCGGGATGGCCGTAGTTCAGATCCTCGAGAGATCTGTCAGCCATTTGGGTTGAGGAGGGGTTGACGGTCCGTGATGGCGCAGGAGTGTCGAATCATCCTTTGCACGCTGCAGATGAAGGCGAGTATTCGGTAGCAAACGTCAAACGTACATGCGGATCGCGATGGTGAAGAGAAGCGCGCAGCGGGGACGTGTCGAACAAAAGTTCCGCTAGCGCAGGGTACGCATTCACGTGCATGCGGACAGCCCCACCCACGCTCCTTTCGCATTAGCGCGCATCTGTTGTTTACCTAGCAACCATCGCAAACACTCTCACCCACTCGACGCCTTGTCGAACACCACGTCACACGCCTGTTGCACCCCTATAACAAGACGTATAAACTCGTTGCGTACTGCGCATGCAATCCATCATGGCCACCTTTGAACCCTCGCTCAGCACCACGATGCGCGCCTCTTCGCACGATGCGCCGTCCATGGCCGACCAGCTACCTTCGATCAACTTTGGCTTCGACGACTTGCGCAGTCGCATGAACCAGTTCACCGCGCGTTTCGACGCCTTTATTGAGAATGGAAGGCGGCGAGTTCTCGAAGAGCGCAATCAGTTCCGCATGAATGTCGCAGAACTCCATGGTATGTTTACCCGCATCTCAACTCTGCGCCTTTACTATGATAGGTACTAATGATAACTGCAGAGGACCAACGCATGAAGAAGCGCGACATCGAGATCCTTCAACTAAAACAAACTCAGCACTCGCAGACCATCTCCAAAGAATCGCAAGAAACATCCGAGATGCAAGAAGCCATTTCCGCCCTGACCCTGCAGCGCGACGAGCGCCTCGCCCATCGCGACACTCTACGTGCCCAAATCGCAGAAGTGCAAAAGAGCATCTCAGCGCGCCGTGAAGCGCAGCTCAAGCATCGCCGCTATCTTGATGGCCAGTCGCGGTACAATGAGCCGGAGCTGGACTTCTGGGAGAGTTACCTGGGCATGAGGATTGAGGGGCTGGGCAAAGACGATAGACTGAAGTTTGTGTATACGAACGTGGATGAGCGGGAATGGGATCGCGAGGCGTGGTTTGAGCTAGACACATCTGAGCGCGACTACAAGGTGCTAGAAGCGCGACCAAAAGTGGAGCGAGAGGAGATTGACAGGGTTGTGGAGCGCTTGAACGAGACAAGGGATCTTGCAAGTTTCTTGAAGGGTATGCGAGAGCTGTTTGTGGAGGCTTGCAAGTAGGAATGTTCTACTCCGATGTTCACGGATCTCATTAATGAGTTGCACTTTTCGTATTACGCAAATATCTACTCTTTAACCTACTATTTGCTCTTTCTCGTAACTCCTTCAATCCGTCCACTTTCCCTCTTCTGTTGGCAACTTTCTTATCTACCTATCTATACCTCCATGGCAGCATGTCACCACGCCAAGCTACCCAACCTGAGGTGCACCCACCTTTAACTTCGACCCTCAAGCCTGGGAAGATCCGGCTCCGATCATCCGACTCGGTCACGCTAAGATATGCTGGACACGCGAGCTCACAGCGCTTTATTGATCAACCGCGGATCCTCTTGGATCAATAGCGCGTCATGTAGCCTGTATCCACTTTGCGAGTGTTAGCATAGGCTACGAATCTCTGATAGGGGTTTTCGATATCAGTATTTTTCATGTCAGTCGGCAAGGATTATCAGAAGAGAATATCGATAGTGATGCTCGCCGCTAGGGGGCCTAGATGTGAGTGAAGTTGCACACACTGCATAAGGGTTGAAACGAGAGAGAGACGCGATGTTTGAAAGAGATATGATTGTGGCTGTCTCCAGACAGTGGCACTGTACCTAGGTCGACATGCATGTGAATTTCCCGGACGCCACCACCAAGCAAACAAAGATTCAGGGACCACGGCAGTTTCAGAGTAAATGTTTCAGATGGAGGGGTCACATTTCACCTCATTGTCTCTCTCATTGTTCTCCCCACCCTGAAGCGTATTCTGAATTGGGGAAGCAACAGTCCACGCTCTTCATTTCAACCCTTACAGCTTAGCTTTTGCCCGGTTAACTTTGGAAACCTCTGTCGCAGGCGATGATCAGTCCAGCTTTATTTCCACTCGCCCATTGACTCTTGGCCTTCTGACCAACACTGTCAATAAATCCGCGTGAGGTGATCTTCGGTCTAATTTCTCAAAAGATTTGCTATGCATTCATCTCCCAGTGATATCTACCCGACTCTGGCCAAAGTCCGTCCGACCGTCTCGGCGAATCGTAAACCCCACGCAGCAATGATAATCGGTACTCAACCATGTCCACGTAAAAGCACGTGTAGTTGGGGACCGGGCCATGCGCCCGTGGGGACAGCCGAGGTGGGCTGTTGGTGTGGGATATGCAGGCCCCTGAGTCGGGAGGCGACGGCCAGGGACCAGGGTCTGGCGGATGGAAAACATAATCTGATGCGCCACCTACTCGTTCAGATCCAGTCCTAATCGCAAAACTGGCCTCGGACTTGAAATTTTGAAACAATTGCCCGATATTTCGTGCAACTGGTTCGATCAGACATCATGAAAAGGATGCGGTGTGATGTGATGTCTCAAGCAGGTCGACCAATGAAGACTCAGTGAATGGACATGTACGTCCAGAATAAGCCTGTGGGACCCCTGCGTGACGGCGCGAACAAAATGCATGCAGAGTGACGCTGAGTACATGATAACAGAGGCTGCCGTCAGGCATAGGTAAATTGTTTCGTACAAACTGTGCCCCTAGCATACAGTAACGAGTAAGAAGTCGAGGACAGGTATTCAGACAAAGTGCGTACAGAATGTGCCGTGATGCAGCAGAAAGTGGATAGGAACGTGGCCAATCAGTGGCCGTGACCAGGCAGCCTCCTCGTCATACCAATTCGACTGCTTCCAAAGCTTTTTGACGCCGTAAGCTTCGGGATGCACCACAACCTAACAAATGGAAAATGTGTGACAAGAGATAAGATGTGCCTCATCGATGCCTTTCAGGCCAATGAGGCGAGCAGTAATGATTCCGAATGAAAAATAGCCATGTGCGATGTGAAAGATTCGTGCTTTGGGTGTCAACAGTTGACGGGTTGTAATGCCATCAATGAGATCCCCGTGAGGCACGGCTTTGACATGGGCCGTTGGGTGAAGGGGTCGAAGTGACACAATGAGAAATGGACGTAGGATATTATGCACTTCGACTACATGATGCCTTTCAATCCGCGAAAGCCACCAGTCTTGGAAGACCCAGGCTTCTTTTGATCCTTGTCTTTGACCTTCTTGCCGATGTTCTGCGCGCCGCCTATGTTTGTTAGCTACTGTAGTTATATGTCGCAGGGAGTGCACTCACCCCGGCCGTACACCCGAACCTCCGATTTTGCATCCACCTTATCTTTCTTTTCCTTGCCGGCACTGCCTTCCGTGTCAACAGAATAAGAGCTCTTGCCGCTGGATTGAGGAGCGCTTCCTGTTTTCTGCGCTTGGAACTGGTTGTTAAGAGAAGCATCGTAGGCTGCAGAGAAGTCGGCTCCTAAACCGCCTCCGAAGCCAGGGTATGGTGAGGGTGTCGCTTGAGATCTGTGGACCTTCTGGGTCTGCAATGACTCATACCTGACTGGCCGGGCTGGTGAGGCGGTCGATACAGGACTGCTCATGGAGTCCGAGGCGCGGTAATCAGGGTAATATTCTCGTTCTTCGGTGGGTGCTATCTCCGTGGAAAGAGGTGGTAAATACCTCGAATTGTAGTTGTTCGCTTGGCGCATGCTTGAACTGCGACTGACGCGCTTTTTCTCAGACTCGAACTGGCGGGGTTTCTCCTGAGCGTACATCTGCCCCAACTCGGCTTGTTGCTCGCCCTCAAGATCATGGTATTTCATCTGTAGCTCCGTGTATTGCTCGAGAAGCCGATAATGTGTCTTCTTCAATGATTGCAATTTCGCGTTGCTGGCCGCAAGTGCCGAATCAAGCATTTGCTGGACAGAGGAAGGAAGCTGTCCCGGTTTACTCACGTTCCTCTCATTCATCTGTAGTCGTGTTTCTAACTCCATAATCCGGCGCTCGTAGGCTTTGATTGAGCGTTCGCGGTCTTGCTCCCGACTATTCAACCGCATATTGGCAATCTCGAGGTCGTTGCGTAGTTCATTTCGCTCCTGTAAGAGTGTATGGAGCTCCTTCCTCTGATCTTCAGACGTCATAATCTTTTCCTGTGCGGCCTCAAGCTCACGTCTAACGTTCCCGTAATCCTCAAGCTCATACTCAAGTGCACGCGTTCTTTGTTGCGCTTTCAGTTGTTCCGCTTCTGCTTTCTCCACAATCTTCTTGAGATGGTCATAGTCAGACTGTGTCCTCTGCAACTCAAATCGTAGGGTGCCTTCATCACTGTGCCAATTCTTTTCGCTCTCTCTGTACGATCGAACTTTGGCGCTGAGGTCACTCTCCCACTTCTTCGATTGACTCCGGCTTGTTAGCGTCTCCTTTTTCAGCTGAGCATATAGCTCGTTAGCTTTGGCAAGCCTTGCTCTCAATGTCTTGTTAGTATTGATAAGATTTTGAGTCTCTGCGTCTGCTGTTGCCTCTTTGATATGTTTTCGCTGAAGCTGGCCAATATGAGCCAAATGTTGCAATTTTAGGTAGCGCTCGAAGCTCAAGTCGTTCCGAAGTAGCATGACTTCTCTTTGCAACGAGGCCATGGTCTGGTTTTGGAAGTCGGTATGAGTGGGTGAATTCGGTCCGGCTACTGATTGCACAAAGCTATCCAGGCTTGGCTGTTGCGTTACAAATTGCTGAGCAGTGACGACGGGCGCGCCGAGAAAGTCTTGCTTCTTAATGTCCTTCGTAGATGGTAGTGTCGGTGAGTCCATCGTGTCGCGACCTTTTAGCAACGGAGAAGCCGCCGATTTATTAGACTTGACGGATTTGACGGATTTGCTTCTTGGTGGTATCTCGAAGGTCTCCGGGATGTCCGGAGCTTCACCCAAAGGTACCCACATGGTCGATTGTGTATTCCTCCAGCTCTCGTTTGAACTATTCGCCATAGTGCTATCTTCATCCAACGTAAAGTGCGCTGGACTTTCCGGAAGAGGTGGTAACTTGGTATTTGGTGGTGGCCCGGGATCATGAAGAGTCGACGATACGGCCACACAAAGATCCATACACTCTGTGACAACATCCGCAGGATCGCTCTTTAACCACCTGTTCTCGCGCAACTCGTCTTCGACAGTAGTCGTAAACATATTCGGATGGAGGAGATGGACTCTCCGATACGGTTCGGTCCGGCTGTGGATGAGATCCTGGTCCAGATCGAAGTCGCGAGCGCCGGGAAAGTTGAGTGACTTCAAATACTTCCTTGGTTTCCGGATGAAACTCATGAAATTCAAAGGGAACAGTCCATAGAGAAAGGTATAGTAATGCATGAGCGTTGGTGGTGAAGAATCCGGATAATCCATGGATTGTTGTAGTTGTTCCCAAGCCTGCTCAGAGTCGTCATCTGCCACATCTTCTTCCTCACTTTCATCACTTGCAGCAAGCGCATCGCTATCCGTTGACCTGGACTCTTCGGCGCTTCCCAACTTGTCCCAACAAAGGACCCTAGTATAAACAAGGAACAGTTTCTGTAAATGGTGATCGGCAGTCAACGCGCCACAGATGTGAGGCAGAAGCATAATGAGGACGACTAGGGCAAGCTCAATCACTGTCGATGAGGTGTCGATGAGCAAGCATTTTTCTAGATGCTGAATGAGAGACGTTTCGAGCACTAGATGGAGATGCGGTGGCTGGAGCCGGACGAAAGCGCTTAGCAAGTTCAGCGCTTGAATGCGATATTGCTTCTGGACAAACAGGTCGTCCAGCGCGAGAAGAAGCGCCTATCTTCGTTAACCGACAGTCGTGCGAGCATAACAGAGAACTAACCTTGGGCATCTTACGCCCAAAAGTCACCAGGACTGATTCGAGCTCATGCGACACGAATTCGTTCTCTGGAGATATGGGATCCTCTGTTGAAGAAGGGACGTTGGTCTTGGCAAGGTACGCATCCAATACTTTCTTGGTGAAGACATTCGACAGACGCGCACGCTCGCCATCTTGATCCGCTTCAACATCGTATACCAGTATGCTCTGCACGATTTCTCTCGCGTCCTCGATCTCGTGTCGCTTATGTCCTATTACATCAATTGTAGGTTTCAACACTAGATCCCACCATGCCGTCAAGCGGGTCTCTCCAGTAATCGCTGGTCGCAGCAGCCGTAGTGCAGACAGGAAGGCACCTTGCTTCTCCGAGCTACCTGCGACATGCCGGAGATACAGTGCGTGAAGGTCTTCGTGAAATCGCTGCGAATCGTGGTCGTCGATGCTGTCATAGCGCTCAAGGAAGCTTTCTATTGTTGCGCGAAGCTCGTCAGGCAAAGGATAGGGAACGGTGGCTGCAGAGAAGGTGGTGTTGAGGGCCTTGATCGATTCTCGCATAGACCTAGAAGAAGACGTCAGAAAGTTCTGTTTGGCCACTGCTCGTGCTAAGAGCGCGCGACAGTGTGACAGTCGGGCTTACCCAGACATGTTGTATCGTATCTCCACTGCATCCGCTACGGATACGTTACTGTAGTCATTGGCGGGCTGTTCGGCCAGTCGCAAGAATTCTTCACGGTAGATTGTAGAGAGGGGTGGCAGCGGCGAGTTCAAGGCGAATTTACGAAAAGTCTACTACCGGTAGTTCTCGGAAGTATTGGGCAGGTCACCCGCTTATGGCAGATTGAGTATGAGGACACCAAAGGGTTGAACAGCGACTTGCGTGGGGTGATGGATGAGGGACAGCGACGGCAGGGCAGTCAATTAGCATATGCATAGGTTATGCTTCATCGTGCTTTTGTGGCGGCATACTCTCACGCGTCTCGGGACGCTATTGCTCACCCCAGAAGACGGGCCAAAAGAAATACAGTCGTACTGCCGGCAGCCAAATGCTCTGCAGTCCTGAACTGGTCAAGGGTGCCGTGATGCCCCAGGTGCCAGGCGTGAACCTTGGAAGTCCGTGCGTCATTGCGTCAAGCCACTAACGGCGGGAAGTCACGTTAGGGAGTTGCTTTTGGCAACGCCCCTGACCCTTCTGCGCCGGCGGGCTTGTCTTCTGCCATTCTTTTTGGTAACTCCCAACCTCATATCAACATCCACGCGCCCGTGCCCGGAGAGCAAGACATATTTGCTCTGGTACGGGATGTCACCGGAACCAGCTTTCAACGTCCATGGAACCGCTCATTCTTGAAGATACTGATACGACATGATCACACTCTACCGGTTTAAGAATCACCTCCACCACGCTTACGGCGCGGTCAGCAGTCAGCGTAGCACCTATTTCTTCACGCATAATAGGGCTTGCCTGATCGGGCCGTCTCTATTACGACCTTGGCAGCCCTGCGCGCTCCCCACGGATCGCTCTTGCTTTGCTGCACTCTTGCGCAACATGATGAAAGATCTGGGATCTCTAACCTCGAAGAAACCTTTCAGGTTGCGCGAGGCAATCGCTATATCATTGTTCCCTACTCATCACCTTTCATGTTGACAAATACCGCGATTCCATCTTCAAAATTACGTATGCCTCAAGCCACACGGTTATCTCTGTAATCGGGCCATGGTCCCTACCAAAAGGCCCTGGTAATGAATAGCAGTTCTAGGCTCGGTTCTAGTCTCATAATACGCCCCGCAGTACATGCACTCCCATCCCGGTTCTTCACATCCTATAATCTGATAGCACCACAGTTACTTGCACGACTAGCAATCCTCCAATACAACCTTGATAGTTGGACCGGAGGCACCCTAGCCCTAGTCGCAAATGTCCTGAAGGAAACACGGAATGCGCCGTCAGAACGCACTTCCCACTTGTCGTCAATTACCGACACCGAGAGCACGGTAAAGTTGAGAACCCTGCCGCGTGCCTGCATTCTGCATTTCTCCGTGCCTAGACTTCTCCTCGAACAGTTCGCATCGCACCGGGAGCGCGCCTTCGCGTCTCTCGACTAGCCCCGAGGCAAACGCACCACGATTCGATCACATATATGGTTTCAAATCAGCGAACCAAGCTTATCAACATCTATCCCGATCGCCTCGATATGGGGACTAGGGTCCGAAACATATGCTCGCCGTTCAATCATGTTTCACAGCCTCTCCGATTGGGCAGCAAGCCCCAACGTAGCCGCAGGCTTCGTAGGAAGTTTTCTTTGATTCACCATCCAGTTGAGTCGCCAAATATCTCTCAAGCCCCTATCTTACATCGGCAGACTTGAACAACGTATATCAACCGTCTTCATATATGCCTCGCTTAGACGGTACGCTGGTTTCTTTGCATGCAACCCTGTCAGCGGACCACCCAGGGCATCGAGATTAGTTCGATGCATAACAATATCCCTTATCTTTTTAGATTATAAGTCTACATCGCTTGCACTTCGAGTCGCTCAATACAACATCGCAGAATTACTGTGCGTTGACTCAGCATTTGAAGAGAAGTGGGCTCCCTTCCAACGGATCTTCAGTACCGGCTGAATGAACCTAGATGTGGATCAATCGCGGATCTGGAGTACCCATCAACGTTGCAAAAGGCGCCGTCGCGTAACCGGTTAAAGGTCGCGTGGAAGCGTCCAAAATAGCGACATACGAGCAAGAGCCAATAAGCGAGAAGCCACTGCAGGTACGGTTCAAAAAGAGCAACCGCACAATTTATGGATTGATACATGAGCCTCATTCAACTGAAGAGGCGACGGCACCAGCACCTGACTCTTCCTCCAAATCAGCGCAGGCATATATCGTGACTCTTTCTCTTTCCCCTTACGGTCTACTGCTTATCACCCCTGTCTCCGAGTCCTTCTTTCCCTCCTTTCACCTCCGTATCACCGCCAATTCCCGTGCTACTAGTCGGCTGCGCCTGGTGATCGGGCTGCTTCGCTGGGTGATCGTCTCCTGTTCTGTGCTCTTCCGTCGAGGCGGACGATTGCTGATCATTGTTTTGAGTGTCGGAACGAACTTTGTGGTTGGGCGCTGCGGATGAGTTTTTCGAAGGGTCCGGGAAATTAGACTTCGGGTTCTCGCCCATCATTTTTGAGTGGAAGGGTGAGGTACTGAATGGGCGGATAGAACACTGTGCGGGGAGGCGTTGGAGAGTACGGAGTTTTAGGTAGGCCATTTTGAACGGGGTGATGAGTTACTGGGGTGTTGGTTGTTCCAGTCACGATGTAGAGATCGTGCAGTGTGCGCTTGATAATTGAGCTTGAACGGGAACTTATACGGGGCGCGTCTTTGCCTTGAGGGCTCACGATTTACTGAGCGTACGATGACGACGAGATAGAAGAGTGAGGTCATCATGACAACCTTAGTATGTTAGGGTTTGCAAACCGAGCGAAGCGTCTATTTTCACGCCTGCAAAATCCAATTTGAACTTTACGAATGCTGTCTCGCAAGGAAGCTCCCTGGGCTTCCTGCAATTAGTCGACAACTGTGATAGTATCACGTGCACGTAGATATGCCCACTAAATCGAACTCGGTTAGCCCCACTGCTGCCTTCCACCTACCTCGAAGCCTTGCGGCAACATCCGTACATGAACCTTTAGAACAGCAATAGAGGGCTTCTATGTTTAAAGCGGTTTCCCGAATCAAGAATCGTCTTGCAATCATGACCTCCTCCAAGAATTTACCGGAATTTATCCTGTTTGGCGATTCCCTCACAGAATGGAGCTTCAGCGAGGATACAGAAGGCTTCGGATGGTTTCTCGAGAAGAAATATACTGGAAAGATCAAGATTTTGAACGAAGGTACCGTGTATAGCAGTCTGGGGCTCAAACTGCATCGACTTGCCATTCCAGATCCCTAATGACAAGGTATATACTAACGTTCGCATGTAGGTCAAGCAGGGTGAATTCTACTTGCATTAGTTACATACATAGAATGATGACGTTAATGGTATGATCTAGTTACACGTCCTCAGCTCTAAATAGCGATTTCGACCGCATCATCAGCCGCGCAACCTCTCTCGACGCAGCACCAACTCTCCTCTTCACGATCTTCCTTGGCGCAAACGATGCCTGTAGTGGGTAACACTCCTGTAAAGCAATGTGATACATACTCATTTAACCCTTCATCGTTCAGTTATCGGTGACTCCGAATACGTTTCCTGGCCAAGATTCGAAGCCAACATCCGCGCCTTCATCGAAACGATACTGACCCAAGATGCTATGGTGAACACAAAGATCGTATTGATTACGCCGCCACCGATCAACAGTCCGGCTACATCGAAGGGGACTGGCATGACAGAAGAGCAAGTGGAGGACGCAAACCAGTGGAAGAGACAAGCACCAACCTACAGGACGTATATGAGTAAGAAGAGATATGCAGAGGGCATTATGCGGATTGCAAAGGAGTATCAGGAGACCGGACGGGTTGTGGGGCTGGACTTTTGGCAGGCGGTGGTTGCTGCTGGGTTGAAGGAGCGTAAAGGCGGGAATGGGGATGGATATGATGAGGAAAAGCCACCGGGATGTGGGTTGATAGGAGCGAAACATTTTGGCGATGGATGGTTTACTGATGGGTTGCATTTGAATTTCAAGGGCTACAGGGTGCTGTCCGAAGCGCTATTTGAACTTATCACAAAGCAGTGGCCGGATCTGGCACCGGAGAGGCTGTAGTGCCCGATCATTCACATTATTGAGCCGAATGAATCCACTGCGGTTGCACTTCTCAAGGGCTGGTTTTGAATCTTGTTAAAGTTTCTAGTCCAAGGGTTGGTCTATGGGTATCTGATAGCGTGCCAAGGCCCAATTCATCCTCTGTTCAAGGTATTGCCCGACCCTTTGGGATTTGCCTCGACATACTCATCCCACGCGCGTTGCTTCATAGTCTCTTCATCAGCCAAAGCAATGTTGTCCTCATCAGGCTCAGGGCGCACTTCAGACTGCGGACCACCACCTTCAATCATTCCACCTCTTCGCTTCTCCTCTTCGAGATACTCGTCAATGGTCATAGTCGGCAGACTATGGTCTGGGCGAAACACGTTTTTCGTCAGTGTTTGCCGGCTGTCTAGGAGAGTAAATGGTCGCATTGGTTTCCCGTCGCTGCTCAAGATGGGCCCGGAATTTCTCAACCCAGGAAGTTGACCATCGAGGCGTTCGGAGTAACTGTCTTTGTTTCTGTCATCCTGACGACCGTCTGGCGTGGGTCCATCCTGTCCTTGAGGGGGCGCGGGCGGCGCTAGCGAGATAATATGTAGTTCCTGCGCCATAGACTCCAACGACTGGAATGTTTGATGCACCATGAACGCCAAGTTTGTCAAGTTCAGCTCTCGAACTACTTGTTCGTCTTGTTCTGCAAGCCGGGGGTTTTGCTGCAGGTACTGCTCGCGTGCCTCAGCTCCTAATCGAAAGCTATAATAGGGCAACATACCTCAAGCTTTCTCTTCAGCTCCTTCTCCTCTCGAAATCTTGTAATCTTAGCGTCCCTCCTTGCCGCAGCATCCCGCGTACTAGCTGTAGAAAAGTTGTCCTTATCTTCGGTATACGCTTCGAAGTGCTTTGCATCCGCCTTGCCAAGCAAATCGTAAGAATCCAAGAGTTTCAGATATCGTTCATAGTGCCCCCGCGCCCGAAGTAGATTACTCTTTCTCATAGATATGTCTGTACTGAAGATCCTCTGCACAAGTTCTGCCAGGTGGTAATTGATCGCCATGTACCTTGCAACAGGTAAGCCAAGGACCAGTACGCAGAAGACACATTCTTCGATAGTGAGTATCAGGGACTTAGGACCTACTGCAGATCTGAAGATGGTATATCTTCCACGGTCTCGTTCGGACTGAAGAGCGACACTTGTTCTGCAAGCTTGAGACATTCTTCGTAGGTGGCAATGGCGGTGTTGAGGTTTTCCTGGTAGCTAGGCCTGTTTGCTTCGTATGATGAAGATAGCTCTTGCCGTCCTTTCTCGGCGCTCAGAAAGAGCCCTCGTATATTCTGCGGTTCGTTTGCCATTTTGAGTATGGGTGCGGGAGCGTGCGTGTTGGAGCCGGAGTTGATGGGAAAGTCGCTTGCCACGTGAATTGGTGTCGATTACTCAGCGGGAGGCGCGTACCCCACCATTGCCGTCAACACACCGCTTCGAGGCCTCTCAGTATTCTACGTAAACAGTATCATTCAATCCGTGCTATCTCTACAGTGCCTAGGTAAATAGAGCTCTAAAGACCCGACTCATCGCCCAAATTTGCGGTGGCGGGTATCGCTCCGTTTGCTCGCTAGCAAAACGCGAAGCGCCAGCACAAACTACAATACGCTGCTCTTACCTGCTGCCGCCAGGTGACTTGACCCAAACTTTGCCCGCACCTCCGACGAGCTTGTCTCGTTTTATTTCTAGAATTGTGATCTTCATCATCAGTCACTCCTGGCACTATCACTAACCTTTCGGCTTTTGAGAGATGGCTTGGGCCCAAGTCGACGAAGAGCAGGAGGACTACTTCTCATGCGATGAGATAGATATGTCATCTATGTCTGGGGATGAGAACAAGCGCACTGAGGACAACAACCATTCCGATGAAGACAACGAGTCCGACGTCGACGCAGATATTCCACGTGCACATGGTCCCAAGACGGCTTCAGAGAAGCGCAGGGCGCAAAACGAGGTCATGAGAGCCTTCGCTGCTAACATCAATGCTCACATAACGCAAAAAGAAGTCGAGGAAGCTGCCTCGAAGAGCGGCAACGAAGAGCAGCTTTCCATTCGCGATATTCTTGCGAAACAAGAGACCGCGGTCCGTATCACCAACCCCCGCGATTATCAGACTGAGCTCTTTCAGAGGGCTAAAGACGAGAACATAATTGCGGTGTTGGATACCGGTTCTGGCAAGACTCATATTGCAACTCTTCTGCTCAGGCACATCCTGGACGACGAGCTTGAAAACCGTGCTCGAGGCGGCGTGCACAAAGTTGCTTTCTTTCTTGTAAGATTTCTTAAACCGGTATTGGTCGATTTTTAATATGATCCAGGTCGATTCGGTCAACCTCGTGTTTCAACAAGCCAACGTCCTACGATGCGGTCTCGATCAGAATGTAGAAGGCATCTGTGGAGCCATGGGCGCATCTCTGTGGTCCAAATCCACTTGGCAAAAACACTTCAACAACAACATGGTCATAGTTTGCACTGCTGAGGTCCTTGTGCAGTGTATGATGCATTCTTTCATCAACATGGCAAAGATCAACCTTCTCATCTTTGATGAAGCCCACCATGCGAAGAGCAATCACCCCTACGCGCGTCTTATGAAAGATTATTATACGCATGAGCCTGACGCTTCGAAGCGACCTCGCGTTTTCGGCATGACGGCCTCGCCAGTGGACGTTAAAGGATTGTCATCTGATCATATCAGAAAAGCCGCTAGCGACCTTCAGATGTTGCTTCATGCCAAAATCGCCACCACTGCTAGCACGCTTGCCTCAAACAGCATAAGTCGACCGGATGAAGCAGTAGCCGTATACGCACGGTTGCGGAACGAAAACGAGGCACCTTTACACCTACACAGAGAACTACAAGCTCGTTACGGTGATGTGACAGCTTTCCAAAAGTTCTTTGTAGCCTCCACAAGGCATGGATCCGAGCTGGGCCGCTGGGCTTCTGACATGTACTGGTCCTTTGCCTTTGCGGACGAGCAGAGTGCCAAACTTCAGAATCGTGAACAGTTCAAGTACAATAAGACTAAGAAGGATGGATCTCAGGAGGAATGGGACCGTCAAATCAAGCGACTGAAAGAGGCAGAGGAGTTTGTCCAGCAATATAGCATCGGCTCACCTACCCTTGGCGATCAGGATGTTAGTTCAAAGGTCCAAAAACTTCACTATTGGCTCAACCTGTATTACGAGCGGAGTAGCTCGGCTCGATGTATTGTTTTTGTCGAAAAAAGGCAGACGGCTCGGTTGCTTAAACTCATTTTCGAGCATATTGGTGGACCGCACCTTCATTGCGATGTCTTAGTTGGTGTCAACAATCGCGCTGGGGAGCAGAACGTCTCCCTACGGAATCAGATTCTGACGGTAGCCAAGTTTCGCAGAGGGGAACTCAACTGCTTATTTGCTACATCTGTCGCCGAGGAGGGCCTCGATATACCGCAGTGCAATCTTGTCGTACGATTCGATCTCTACCGTACTATGATTGCATATGTGCAGTCTAGAGGTCGGGCAAGGCACCGGAACTCTAAGTATCTGCATATGCTCGAAGATGGCAATAATGACCACAGGGAAAGGATCATGGAGGTTCGGCACGACGAACAAGTCATGAGAACCTTTTGCAAGGATCTTTCGCACGCTCGCGCGGTCATTGAGGTTGACAAAGACGGCAGCGAATTGTTGGCATTCGAGGATAAGCTCTTTCCAAGCTATACAGAACCCGGTTCCGGTGCCAAACTCACTTACCGATCGAGCTTGGCCGTTCTCAATCACTTTGTTGCAACATGGCCTTACCCCAACCACGCAACCATGCTTCAACCAAACTACGTAATCTGTCCTGAGACCAATTACGACCCCAAGGATTCCCAGCGAAGAGGCTTTTTATGCGAGGTAATATTGCCAGAGGGCTCACCTATCACATCTATCACTGGTGAAGTTCAAGGCAAGAAGGCAATCGCCAGGTGCTCGGCAGCATTCAAGATGTGTCTTGAGCTGCGCCATAGAGGCCTTTTAGATGAGAACCTGCTCCCCACGACTTCAAAGCTCTTCCCGGCCATGGCAAATGCGCACTTGGCAGTTAGTGAGAAGAAGAAGGGTAGGTATTCTATGCTTATAAAGCCAGCATATTGGGGGCAGGGTCGCGGTGACGTGCCCGAGTTGCTCTATCTCACCGTTGTCGATGCCGATGCGGGTCTCGATCGACCTCATCAACAACTTGGATTACTTACTCGAAATCCGTTTCCGCAACTGCCGAGCTTCCCCATCTACCTCACTGACGGTGCGGCCTCTAATATTGTCTCTCAACCTTCTATCACACCTTTTCCAATCAACCCACAGACTTTAGAGATTCTTACAAAGTTCACTTTGCAGCTCTATGAAGACATCTACAATAAGGTATACGACTACGATGTTCGCAAAATGTCGTATTGGGTCGTTCCGATCCTACGTAATCGAATCCCAGCATCGTCACACTTCACCGGCCTCGACCAAATCCTAGACATGGAACAGATACACAAAGTTTGCAAGCAGCCCACGTGGCAATGGACCGCCGAAACAAAGACAGAAGACCTGGTTGATAAGTACTATGTGGATCCTTTCAATGGAGGTCGACGTTACTACTCGGATCGTTTGGCACCACACCTCAAACCTCAAGATCCCGTTCCTGCAAATATCCCTAGGCAGAGCCACAAGTTCATGAACAGTATCCTGGACTACACTGATAGCAAGTGGGCCAAGAGTCGAGACGTCACTACATGGGATCGGTCACAACCGGTACTTGAGGTGGAGAAGATCCCTTTCCGCCGTAATCATCTCGCTCGCGTCGAAGACAAAGAACAGAAGGAGTTTGCCAATCTTAAGAACTACATCTGCCCACAACCGTTGCGGATCTCAAATGTAAGTTCAATGAATACCTCCTGGATAATCGACGACGGACTGACATTTAACTAGCTCACCATGCCTTTCGTCGTGATGTGTTACGTGCTGCCAGCCATTATTCACCGCTTTGAGAGCTATCTAATTGCTTTGGAAGCCTGTCATGCTCTTGATTTGAATGTCAGCCCGGCTCTTGCACTGGAAGCTCTAACCAAGGACTCTGACAACTCCGAGGAGCATGGAGAAGAGCAGATCAACTTCAAAAGCGGCATGGGGCCCAACTATGAGCGCCTTGAGTTAGTACTCACTGCGGCACTGGCAGAACGTTCTATACTAATAGATATTATAGGTTTTTGGGAGATTGCTTTCTCAAGATGGCCACTTCCATTTCGGTTTTTGTACAGCAACCAGACGAAAACGAATTCGAATTCCACGTCCGCCGCATGGAAATGCTGTGCAACAAGAACCTCATGGAGACTGCGGTGGGTAAGAAGAAGGACCAATCCGCTGATGATCCAGAGCGCGATCTGAAACTTTACAACTACGTTCGCACTGAAGCATTCTCTCGGTACGTGCTACACTGCTTTGAAATGCCTACAACAATTTGGAATGCGGATGCTAACAGCAAGTAGTCGCACCTGGTATCCGGAAGGCTTGAAGCTTATCAAAGGCAAAGGCATGAAGAAGAGTGAGGACGATTGGCTCAAGCTCACACACAATCTTGGTGATAAGAGCCTTGCCGATGTCTGCGAAGCTTTCATCGGTGCTGCTTTTATGGAACATCACAAAGATGGCCGATGGAATCCAAACGATTGGGACGAGGCCGTCAAAGCTGTGAAGCTCTTCGTGAACAGCAAAGATCATACCATGTCCAAGTGGTCAGATTACTACGCTGCCTACCTCAAGCCCAAGTATCAAGTCGCCGATGCAACTGCCGCGATGGTGGATATGGCCCGACAGATTGAGAAGAAGCATCCTTACCACTTCAAATTCCCGCGTCTGGTTCGGTCCGCTTTTACTCACCCATCTTACCCCTACATGTTCGAGAACGTCCCGAACTATCAACGTTTGGAGTTTCTTGGTGACTCACTGCTCGACATGGCATTCATCATGCACCTGTTCTACAAGTACCCGGACAAGGATCCTCAGTGGCTCACCGAGCACAAGACACCGATGGTGTCGAACAAGTTCCTGGGCGCTGTCTGTGTCAAGCTAGGGTGGCATACACATCTCAAACAGAATACCGCCATAATCGGCACGCAAGTCCGCGACTACGTCATGGAAGTCGAGGAAGCGGAGCGCGAAGCCAACGGAGCGGTCGACTACTGGGTTACCGTTAGCGAGCCGCCCAAGTGCCTTGCCGACGTGATAGAAGCCTACGTCGCAGCGCTGTTTGTGGACTCGGAGTTCGACTTCAACGTTGTACAGCACTTTTTCGACTTACATCTAAAGCCCTTCTTCGTCGACATGACGCTCGAATCGTACGAGAACTTTGCTTCGAACCACCCCACTACACGCCTCAGTCGTCTGCTCTCCATCAACTTCGGTTGCAGCGACTGGCGCATGGGAGCGCTTGAGACCGATACGATCATTCCAGGAAAGGGCAAGGCGATTGCGGCTATGGTTATGATTCATAGCAAGGTTCAGTTCCATTCTTTGGGCCAAAGCGGTCGCTATGCACGTGTTAGGGCCAGCCAGGCCGCCTTGGAGAAGCTGGACGGGTTGCCGCCGTATGAGTTTCGGAAGAAGTATGGGTGTGATTGTATAGACGAGGGAGAAGGAGAGTGTGATGGCGGTGAGATGGCGATGAAGGCTAAGGAGGTACAGATGAAGGGGGCTATGGGACCGAGCATCTAGACGTTTGAGAGGGTCATGCACAAGTGGCAGTATGGCGTGGAAATTTTGCGACGTCATCTGGAAGGGCCGGATCGTCTTCACGATGCTCACCCATAAGGAGGAATATATGCTTGCTGGGTTTTGAGAAATGGCTTAGTCGCTCCATAAACGCTCGCCCGTGTACTTGATACGTGGTTCACCTAAATGACAACTCATGCACACTTAGACACATGCATTACAAATCATAAATACGCGACCAACCTCACCTAATCTACAATGCAATACATGCAGTTTGCTCATGCATCAAACCCTTTGTGTCATCGACTCGAACAAGCAACTTCAAATACGCTTTTTACTCTTTCATCTCTGGCACCTCCTCGTCGGCGTTTGTCTCTTCCTTGCCTTCTTGCACTTCTTTGCTCTTCCGCACCGCCACGTCCACTTCCGTTGACACCATCTCGTCCTTCGACGCCCTCAGTCTCGCCGGCTTTCCCGCCTCTTCAGGGAACAACTCCGCGAAAAGATGCGGTTGGAATCGGTTGATGCGCTTCCAAGTTTCGTTCCAAAGTTCTTCTCGCTCAGGGTGTTCGTCAGGTGGGGCGAGGTAGCCGCCGTTAGACATGACGAGAAGCATGTTCTTGAGGTTTTCGGACACGGCTTCCTCCTGCAGAATCGTTAGCAATACATTCATGTTGGTTTTGAGAAGAAGTGAAATCGAGGATGGAGGCAAGATGAGACATACTAGATTATCCCCCTGCCCACTGTTGATCAACCGATCCATGATCGTGATAATCTTGAGCCACAGATCCAACAAATCATTCGTCCCACTCAGTAGTACGAGATAGTGTAAAAACACCTTCGACAGCAACGTTGCAGCGCGCACACGCGTCTCGCTCATGCCGAGTGGGTCTGACTGGTAGACTTCCGGCTTGAGAAGTTGTGTGATTAAGGGAACGAGTACTTCACTAAAGATAGCAATCCATTCTTTGTGGTCGGGGGAGGCGAGATCGTTCGAGAGTAGTGTGCGTTGAAGGGAGGAGAAGGCTTGTTGTCGGATTTCGCGGCAGGGGTTGAGACATTGATGTGCGAGGGTTTTGAGAATGGGGGACCAGTATGCTGTCCAAGCTGTTGACCATTGTTAACAAACCAAATTTCGAAACAGCCGGCACTCTCGTGGTAGTCTTACCTTCAGTGGTCTCAAGATGAGACTGCTCGATGAAGTTTGGCACCCTACTCGATAGCTGGAAAACAATAGACATGGCCTTGCTTCCTCGTACTACAATCTCGTTGCTCTCTGGCTTCTTGGTCTTCGGTCCTTTACCGCGTCTTGCAGCCTGATCGTGAAGCTGCTCTTCCCGTGCGCCCACCTGAGCTGCTGTTGCAAACTCATTCAGCAGCGCTATGGCGGCTTCGTAATTATCTGCGGTGATGCCTAGCTGTGTTGAGGTAGTCAGGTCTTCGACAAGCTGAAACACATCTCCCGCTACATCGGGAACTCCAGACAATCTGTTTAGAATAGTCCAAAAGTCGGGCGAACCTGCCAGTTCACTACGGAGTGCATTCGGGCCCTTACAGCAGTCGGTCAGACCTTTAAGGATTGGTTGTGAGCACTCTTGTAGTAGTGTATCATTGAAGCTTGAAAATGTGTGAAGGAGGACAGGCGCGCGGATGAAGTCATAGTCCTTGAAAGAAGTTAGTAAGGCTTGATGATAAAATCTGTCAGGACTTACGTTGCTCGCCTTGAGTAGACTCAAGAGGTAGTACACCGAACGTGCGATCACTACATAGTGGTGTTTCGTAGCGTCGCGGATAACACTCGACAACGCATCCGTCACGTCCTTCGCAAGCTCCTTAATGGTCTCATCATCACGTAGCGCCAACACGGTAGCTAACTCCAGAACGAAAACCAGACTTGGATCATAGAGCGGACCTTTACCCTTCAGTCTGGTGCCATTCGGTCGTGGATTCGCCCCTGGGATCTCTGGTTTGACCACAATAACTCGCGGTGAGCCATCCTCAGGTATATGTTCGAGCAATGACATCAGTAACGACCGTAGCGCTTCGACGGGTAATTGGCTGATGTTCGCTAGGATATCTTCGAAGTGGCATTCCTTGACAGTGTCTACTGTGCAAAGCGTGTATTCAATCTCCTGGTCTGATGGCTCCGGAGGTTCGTCGTTGGCAAAGCTCGATACGTACGATGTCAACGCCGAGAAGATACCGGTATCGGTAGGTCGCTCGGCACGGTCGATAATGTTGGCGGGATTTTGGAGAGGTATTGGGGGTAGCGCTAGAGTCTTCTGAAAAGAAAGGAAGTATGGAGGTATTAGAGAGTTGACAAAGAGATTGACCATGATGCGGATGAGCTGTCGACGTCAGCGAATGAGACATAGAGTGCACTTGAAGACTTACATGATTCCACCCGTCTCGTATCGAAGCCTCGTGGCTCTTGATGACCTGGAACAGCACGACAGTCGCCAATTGTGCTCTGCCATCGCGCCCAAAGCGTACCGCAGTCTCACTAACCATTACACTCTTCTTATCGGCTTGGACCTCGGTGTTGAGGGATGTGCTTGGGGGAACATCAGGCGCCAATGTACTAATGTATGACAGACATGAGATGATACGGTCTAATGCATCGCTCAGCCCATATTTTGCGGCTATCTGAGCACACTGATCGAAACCTAGCACGACGCGCGAAAAGACGGCGTCATCCGTAGCTGACATAAATACGTACGACAGCGTTGCTATAATCGGTTTCCAGGTTGCGGCGAACATGTCTGCGTCGAAGATATTTGTATCGCAGAAGACAAAATCTGATGTCGACTGAACCTTGACTAGTAGCTCTTTCCACGCATGATCGTACGCATTTCTATCATTATGTTCCTCCGGTAGGATGATCTCTCGGTTTTTGATAGACTCGAACATAGCCTTCAAATATTCAGGGTCGAAGTCCTTGCCATCATTGACTCCCCTGAGGTTCTTTGCGAAGTCTTCCAACTGCATTCGCTTGTTGCCTCTCAAATTTGGGTTGTGTTGATCAGTATTCAGCATAATCACAGCGTACGTGAGAACGAAGATAACATCCTTGTTCGCGATGCCTTCAGGTCGGGCCATATTGAAGTACTGCTCTGAGAAGTCCGATATAATGCGCTCAATGAGTGCAGATTCGCCCGGGAGACGAAAAGCATGAAGGAGTTGTCGGAGTGCTTCGTCAAGTCGTTGTCCTGTGAAGTCGAACAAGCTAATGAATGCGTTCAGTATCGCTTCATTCCCCTTCTTTGAGATGAACTCTCCGAGGATCTTCTTGTCGACTCTAGTTGTGCCTTTGACGAACTCTGCGATACACTTAGGGTCATCTGGGTCCCTGATGATACCTTGCGAGGCTAGATATGCGATACCAGCTTTGGGCTTCTCATTGAACTTGGTCGCCCCACGGATGATCATCGCCTTTCGTGCTCGCTGTTCACGAAGAGATTCAGCGCTTGGAAAGCCCTCAGTCACAGGCTCATCGTCTAAGCGGTCTGCTATTGACTGTACGAATCCTAACAAGGCATCCAGGCATAGCGGTGGCACATTCACTGTACTCCAAGTGGCAGAATCGGGGAAAGCGTTCCTGGACAGGAGCCCAACAATGTCCATACAGACATCTCCACGATCGATCTCGCAGTCATAGTTGACGAATAGTTCAGCCATGAAAGATGGTATCCGCACCAGCCCACCAAGGTTCTCCACCATAGCTTCACGAGCATCGGGCTTCCGGGCACCCCCCTCAAGGCCAAGCTTTTGTCGGTCTTTGACAGGCACCGGGGTCGATCTGCCACTGCTGCTAGGCGGCTGCTTGATGAGACTGGGTGCGTGCGGAACGCCTTCGTATAAGGATGGCTCAATCCCAGGCTCTATAGGAATGTCGACGCGCGGGAAGAGGCAGGCAACCAAGTATGATAGGTACAGTTCTTGTTGCAACTTGAGCACGTTTCTACATGTCGCTAGAAGGGTTCCTGCGACACGCAACGACTCGTTCAAGATGGCCATGTTGTCTGACCTGACGAGTTGGAAGATGTGTCGGCAAAGTGTATCTTTTGCCAAGTTCGCAAGACTGGGATGACTTGCTATTGACGGCCCCGCGACCTCGAGCGCCACATCGACGATTCGTAATGCCATGACACGCATAGTGTCTGTATGTTGTCGATCGTGTGGGTCGAGTAGATCTACCAGGACCCGGAAGAGCTCCCTGATGGAGGGCAGCGAGTAGGGCCTGATTTCTACAGGTTGCTGTGGCTCACCCTCTACTGTTGCAGGTAGATCCAGTGTACTGGTTGCGGCATTTGCTGTGCTATCAGCTTCGGCATGCCCATTCTCCGAACCACTCGTCTGCTGGGGTGCCTCGACTTTGTGCTGTGCAGAGGCCCCTTCGCCGTTCGCAGTTGGGTCCATCTTCAAGCCATCTTGCTCATCCTGCCCTTCGAGCTCACCGTCTAGCGCATCAAGCTCGTCCGGCGATTCGATCTCCAGCGTCTTCAATCTCCGGAATATGACCTGGCACATGGACACCATAGCGATCTCTGCAGATCGGCGGAGCAATTCAGATAGCCTCGCCTGGCAACACATGCTCAGGCCGGTCTCCATCATTTCGCAGACGCTCTCATCCCCAAGTACCTGTCCGCCAGGGCCAGAGATCATGCCTTCCATGAGCTTTAAGATGCGGAGCAGGACAATTTCGTCGGCTGCGGAGTCGCTAGCTTCGAATCGGCAGTGTGTGATAGCAGAAGAGAGCTGCTGCATGGCTTCTGGCAACCGCGGAGAATCCTGGCTAATGATGCCATACGACAAGAACTTTGTAATGGCAATAAGGGCGAGCGAGGTAATAGGCGCGGAGGTCGATGAGGAGCGGATGACCTGGAGGAAGGGGTGGAGCATTGAGGGGGTATCGAAGGTCCTGATGTCTGCTGTAGCATTAGTACGAGTCTACCGCTATCCTGACAGCAATGCCCACCTTTACACCCCTTCAAATCATTCCTCAGACGCGCAAAAGCGGACATCAAAGGATTGTCCTGCAGGCTCTTGCCTTTCTTCCCTCTCAGGCCCCATCTGCTAGGTACGGCCTCCTCTTGTTCCCCTGCGCTGATAATGCCCTGCCCTGTTCGATCCCGCCGTTGCACCGCGGGCGTCTTGTTCGACGAGCTGCCCAGGATAGCTGATACCGAGGAATGCGCCCAACGGGCATGCTTCCGCATAGCAGACGTGACGGTGATGCATTCTGTGACCACCAGAGCTACTGGGTTCACTGCGACGGTAATGGGTCGGGGATCCAGGCTCGCAATCCTGTCTATGAGGGTTGGGGCAGCATTCTCTTCGCTTCCGCTGCTGGACATGGCGACGCCGGGTCCGTTTCACTGGTATGTATGCGGCGGTGGGTGGTGTGCACGGGTATGGAGTCGTTTGCACCAGGGACATGGACAGCTATGTCTCCAATTCACGACTTTTGGGAGAGGACACGCATCCTTCGAGGTGCTACTGCCTGACAATAAGGCTATTGGCACTGACGTGAAGCCGCGTGTGTCGTGTCCTTTGGAAAGGTGTCGCAGAATGGTAGGCAGCAGTAATAGGATCTATAGTTTGGACAACTTGAACATTTGGTGGTAGCTTCGGAGGTCCGAGACGCCGCCAAAGCTGCGAGGCGCAACCACAACCCTGGAGAGGCCAGGGTGTCTGCGCCAGGACCAGATGGTCGTTTGGAGGAACACGCGCCCAACTTGAGCCAGAAACAAGTCATGTAATATAGTGATGTTTTTCATATAGTTACAAACACAATCGCTCCGATCTCGCTGTCGAACTAGCTCACAACGCCCGTAATGCAAGAAGCTGTCTAATGTATACAATCCACCAAATTCTCACACGTCCATCAAGCACAGAAAGAGCACGCCTCGAATGCCACCAGAACGAGACCCGCTCGGCACATGCTGGTACGTTCGGCGTGATGCCACGAATGACTTCAGGCCTTATTATAAGCATGTAGTAATCAGAAAATTCTACGGTTCGGATCTGTCGCCAGGTTTCTAAACAGAATCGTTACTGTCGTTGCCGAGCTGCCCTAGCCCGCTATCTCTCACATCTTCAACCTAGTTGTGGATCAGAGAGGGTTTTGCTGGTATCTCAGTTCGGACGTACTGTGAAAGCCATCACTCCGCCTCTTTCTGCTTCTCTTCCGTTTTCTCCTGTTTTGCTTCTGCCTTCTTGGGCTCTTGCTTGGCTGCTTCTTTTGCCTTCTCAGCTTCTACCTTTTCCTCATTCTTGGCTTTTTGCACCAGGTCCTGGACTGCAGCTTTTTCTTTCTCCCAGTCACTCTTCTTTTCATCGAAAGACTCTTTGATCTTGTCCATTCGCGCCTTTTTCGCCTCCTCTTCAGCTTCCTTGGCTTTGCGTTCCTTCTCCATTTCTTCCATGTGTCGGATGTCGTCGACGCTAGGCTCGTAAAGATGCCAGATGGTGTAGTGCGGGAGACCGACTACGGAGAACTTCATGCGCTTGGCCATCTGGCAACCGTTAGTCCTAAAGCAATAGCTACGTGAATGACACAACTCACTTTGCCAAATCCCTCAGTCTCGGCATGCTTCTCGAAGCTGAAGGCGGGGAAGTGGACACCAGAGCGAAAGACCTTAGCTTTGGCGAGAATACTGACACCGCCGACACCATCGATCTCCATTTCCATGTCTGGGTCACCGTACGGGTCGCGCAGATAAGCCAAATGCGGCCGCCATGTAGCGTACTCTGCGTATCCCTCAACAATAACCGCATCCTCGTCAAGTGTGTCCGCAAGGGCAAGTGCAGTCTCCGATTCCTGCCATGAGTTCAAATCGTAAGGCTGCTCCCCTCCAAGCCAATCGGGAAGCGGGCGCCAGACATCTAGACGCGGCTGTTAGTGACATGACCCTCAATCAAGCTGCCTCAAATCATACTTGGTACAATGACGTCCTTGTTGTGTCGCATAAGATCCTCCAGGATGGTAAATGGTGCCGTTTCTACGTCAACATCTCTCCAGTACACCCAACTGTGCGTCGGCCGAAGAGCAGCGCTCAGCAGCCAGTTTCGCGCCTGAGCCATTGACTTACGACGGCCAGCTTGCGCTGCGAAGCCGTGTCGACTCTCAACATCCTGGTTGACCTTCTGCCCAAAGTCCTTCTCCATGATGGAGATCTCGCCGAACTGCTGCTTTGGCTCCGGGTCCGCCTGCAGCTCCTCCAGTTTCTCTGTCAAGAGAGAGATTGTATTGTCCTTCGAGTCTCCGACGAGGAAGGCCAAATCGATGAGATTGTGCGGGTAGGTCAGGTTCTTCAAGTGACTGAAGAACATGTGCAGATGCGGCGCGGCGTCTCGTAGTGGAGCACATAGCAATATCCTCTCCTCTCTTTCCCACCCCCTCGCGGTACCCTGCACATTGTTCAGGTCGTAATACCGTACCGTCTCGAGTTGCGAGTCCTCGCTCGAAGTGATGAAACTGAGGGGGCCGGAGCCCAGGTTTGGTCGCAGGTCGGGGAAGAAGAAGAATAGGGCGGTGAAGAAGATGGATGCTCCTAGCAGCAGGCGCTGTATTAATTGCCTCCGCCGTCGGAGGGCAGGCTGTGATCGCGGCTGGAATCTGCAATGGCAATGGAAATTAGGGTCATGCTTCTTGGAGTCGTGGTAGTAAAGGAGGTGCGAGGGAAGATGCGGCGGGAAAGCTGCGCTGAACATTGCGACTGCGGAACGTACTTGTGAGGTTGAATAGAAAAAGTGCTCCCTCCCGACGAGGGATATGCCCCGTTGGAGAAGGCATGGCGGTGCATCTTCCCTTTCGACGAAGAATGTAAGGGCAACATTCAGAGAGACGACTTCCAGATTCGGGACGCTCTGAGGTCTCCCTTGGGGCACCCCGGTCACCTTTGACCCGCCAGATCACCGAGTCGTTGAACAGCACAAGCCCGACACCTGCGGAGCTACGTTGGATCTCCTAATCTCGCGAGGGCCAATTTCGGTCAGCGACAGCGGCCGCAAGGGAGTTCTGGCCGGTTGGAGCGTGTGGGGGGAGAGATTGCGGGCGTTTGAGGAGGTTGCGCGTCGTGATGGCCGCTGAACAAAGGCTTGGCCTAGGATTTATTTCGCTAAGGCCACCGTTTACGTCCTGATGGGGCCCTGATAGCTTTGGTGGCGTCCTCCGATGCGGGAAGGCCGATCAAGGGACTCGACACGGCAGGCTGGTGAGATGCTGAGTCGCTGCAAGAAAATTATGGACAGCTTTCGAGATGTCGAGAGGCCTGCTGAGGGACGATGCGATGCCAAGCCCCTAATGTCGACGTTTCAGAATTCAACGGGAGCAATGATGTGCAGGAGTACCTATTTCCGAACTAGCGACAAGGAGCGTGCAATTTGACGATCCGACACGCTGCGCTTGCGGAATTCCAATGGTTCGAGGGTTTGGGCGCCGCGTGGCTGACTTGTGACGACACATGTGCACTGATGTGAGCTGCTTACTGATGGAGACTGCCGTATTGTAATGTCCAATCACAATGGATCCAAGCTGAGATGGAAACACTCGACAGCGACAACGACGATAAATGCACGTGGAATATATTGCAAAAGTAATACGGGATATATTGCACCTCTACTAAACGAATATAGGGCGCAGAGCAGAACACTGGCCGACCCAACGCCCCACACTCAGCAACATTCAGCCACCAGTTCGTACACTTTATACGCAGCGACTTCCGGGGAGCTAGATGAATCGGGTGGATGCTGAGGACTGGTTAGCGACGTTCGCACATCGACGTTGCAGAACCAGCAAGGAACTCTTCATGCTCAGACAGCCTTTTTAAGTCATTCCCCACCGCCGGCCTTAGATCGTGGCAGCCCAAGACGGAGTGCCGCAATCCTCGTGCTCGAAGACCACAATTACGCGCCGCTGAACAAGTCTGCAGTGCAACTCTACAACTCGTCATCCCAGTCGAAACCAGTAGAGTGTGAGAGGGTGACCCGGCGGCAGATGTCGTTGAATGGATAGACTAGGTTTTCCTCCTGGCGAAAGGTACAAGGGTCGAAGTGCTTACCTTCTACTATGAAAAATAATGCTCAAGCTAAGAAGGGTTGTCTGGGCCAACATGTTAGCGATGCTGTGTCCAAGAGGTGTTTTAACAAAGTAAGACGTATAAACCAAGATCAGACAAAGGTAAGCGGTATGAGTTATCTTCAAAGAAGTTCAGTAGCAGAACTGTAATGATACGTTCATCATTGGAAAAGGCTTTCGCAAAGGAGGAAATTACTCACCCATGTCAGTCGTCTCGTCGTCCATGCTGTTCAGAGTCAGTGCCAATGAAATTCACCGACTGCGTGTCCGCTTCTGACGTGCAACCCTCGCCAGCACTCATTTTGTAACACATCGCGAAAGATATGCTTCCATGACTTCAGAGATCCATCAACGCGGTGTGGGGCGAAGCATCATCTTCGAAGCTCGAATCGACAGATCGCTGAACGTGTCTATGTCCTAACGGCAGCGGTGCACATACAATAGGGTGCTGCCTCGAAGGCATCTGCATCTATGTAAAGTCAGCCAAATGTCGGAATCTAAAATGCGAAACCAGAGAGTGGAAGATCGAGATCAGACGGTGGTGCATGTTGTTCAATGCTCATTAAAGATCACGAGAACGTAATTCAGGGGTTATCAATCATTAAAGGCGAAAAGAGGTAGAGAGAGGGTCTTGATAACATACCTTGTGCGGGAAGTGAGGTGGAAGGAAAGTCGGAGCTCGAGCGAAGGAAAATTAAGCTTGAGCGCGAACTCTTGGCAGCTTAGTCACCCGCGTTCAACTTTCTTGTGAGATCGCAGCTCAGAACGTCACAAAAACGCCTTCGCACACAACTACGATGAACACGGATAGAAGGAGAAACAACGCGCCAAGTGGCGGGACATGTGCGCCTGTCTTTGCGCGCACGATAAAAGAGCAGGGATACCTTCAAAACCTGAGGCCGAAGAGATCAAGAGGTCCGAATGAGCTTCGCAAGATCTGTAAGTGCTTCCATTTCGCCCTCTGTGTGATATGGCTGCTACAATTTCCCTCATTCGAGGGATTGAGGCATTCCACAGCGCTGTCTCGACCATAACGATAGTGGTCACTCATATTACCGCTCCTAACCGGCAACAACAACAGTTCTCCAAACCTCGATAATTCCCTCTGCCTCAGGCTCCGCCTACCTCGAAATCCCCTCGTCCTCTCCCTCTTCAAAATCGACACTTATACCACCAACTTCCTCTCTAAAGATCACTGCCTCCATTCAAGGGCCCAAACCTCTCCCCCGCAGCGCGCCTTTCAGTCCCTCGCTCCTCCTCACTACAACCGTCAAGTTTGCACCGTTTGCTACGCGACACCGACGAGGCTATATTCGCGACTCAACAGAACGGGATCTCGGCGTTCATCTCGAAACCGCACTACGAGGTGTTATCATCGGCGAGCGCTGGCCAAAGAGCGGAGTGGAAGTTGTTGTTACGATCCTCGAGGGCGATGAGGACGGCTGGTGGGGTGATTCTGGGAGCGAAGGAAGCGCAAATGGGAGTGGATGGGGCCTACTAAATGTATTGGCTGGATGCATAACGGTTGCCAGCGCCGCGATCACTGATGCGGGAATAGACTGTGTGGACGTGGTATGTGGCGGGGTGGCCGCAATTACACGGGATACGGCTACGAAGAATGGGCTAGAGTTGTCCAGGATCTTGGATCCATGCCCCGCGGAACACAAGGAAGTTGTTGCAGCATGTGCGGTTGGATATCTAGCTTCAAGGGACGAGATCACAGAAATATGGATGAAAGGAGATGTTGGGGCGGATCCGGATGCGTTGATTGAGGGAGCTACGCATGCCGCGGTAGGCAGTCTGGCGGTTGTCAAGGAAGTCCTGCTTGAGGCGCTCCACGCGAAATTCCAGGGACAGATCGAGGGCAACGAAAGTGGGCTGAAGAGAAAAGCACAAGACGTGGAGATGACTGGATGAAGAACGATGAGCCGACGAGTCGCCTGAGCTCACCCCAGACTCATTGAGGCCAGGTCAAAAGGGTTGGTCACTACCACTGCGATCTAGAGACCATCAGCCTCGCAAGCATTCGACTACGTGGACCGCCAGACGATCAAGAGCAAGCGTGTACGACAAAGGTTCCAAACCTACGAGAGTGCTCTCATAAGGACGGTGTTCCAAGTCATGCATAACGCTGACATTCAGGATAACAAACCAAAGTTGGTACATGCAACCTGGCAGCACGGTACAACAAGCTGTAGGTGCATGCTGCACGGGTCATTAGAGACGAAGCGTTTATCTTAACGATCTTCTTGGTCTTAAGGTTCGTTCCGCGTAGTCAGAACGTTTATAAGACATACAAAAACCACCCATTACGTGATGCAAGCCTGTTCAGACATTTCCGTCAGTTGTGCACTCTTTCAGCATTCATTCAGTAACCCAATACTCGGCTCCCGTGAACTATCGTGTATGGAGAAAGGGGTGCATGATGCTATCAGCTTTCAATCTTACACTTGTCATGTCAAAAGTAAGCGCAAGTTAAACAGCCTGACAGGCCTCCACTTGCTATGGCAGGTGCTAAGCAAACTGTAGCAACTGCTTCGTTCGCGTAGTAGACAGTTCAGGTCGGAGGGTTTTGATGCCTCCTCCATGCCGTGGAGAGCGCAAATCAACAACTGAGATCACTCAGGATGTTTTAGCAAATGCTGCTAATTTCGTATCAGCACGCCACAAGATTGGCGCGGAGGTTTCGGTGTAATGATTGGTGCGCAAATGTGCGACCCCATGGCTCCTGTCATCCCTGCTCCCTTGTTTCGGAAATGGCGTCACAACATTTTGTTTTGGGTAGTCCAACACGGCTCGAGATTGATCTGCTGCGGGAGCCGAGTAGCCTCTGCATTTTGCTAGTTGGAGGACTGCGAGGAATGAGCTGCTGTGGACGGGAGACTGGAGACTGGAGACTGGAGAGGACTGATTCGCATGCTCAAAAGTAGAGCTCAGGGACATTCCACGGTTGTCTGCGGCCGTTGAATGGCAGTCCCAAAGGATGCTGACGCTGTCTCAAGGTCCCGCCTGTCATGAACAGTAATCCCTGCCGAGATTGGGGGACGCACCCACGACTTCCAGATAGGAAGGTTATCATAACTTGCGGCTCCCCTTCTCTTCCCGTTCTCGACGACAATATACTGTGCTGGACGCGCTCTAACTGACCTCTGCGCGACATTCACTTTAATTCTCTTCGCCCTTCTTTCCACCGCAGACACCAAGTCTGCGCGCCGTTCGTTCCATTAGCGTGTGCTCGGTTCGCATTTCCTACTGGTCTCCTCGCGTCCGCTTCCTTGCAGCTAGTTTGGTGCGTCCAGCTATCACCACGATACCAAGACGGCCAAGCTACGACTATAAGGCCTGCAAGTACTTGCACTCGCTCAACCAAGAACTCTTCGCCGCTCGCTCCACACCCACGTTGGTGACAGTCGCCCGCTATGCCATCAGTATGCGCAAAGCCCAATCCCCCACCATTGCTCCCAAACCCATATTTCAACCCTGCTATAGCACCTGATGCTAACCATCGATAGCTCACTCGCGCCCTCGCGCTCCTCCCCGCCCTCTTCTCCACCATCGCGCATGCCGTCCACCCCGTCGAAGTCCGCGGCCAGGACTTTGTCGACACGGTCACAAACAAGCGTTTGATGATCATTGGCGTCGACTATCAGCCTGGAGGCCAAGCCGGATACAAGCCGCAGGAAGGCAAAGATGCCCTGACAGATGCGGATGTATGTTTGAGGGATGCGACGGTTATGCAGAAGCTCGGTGTCAACACGATTCGCGTCTACAATGTGGATCCTTCGCTCGATCACTCAACGTGCGCTTCCATCTTCAATGCGGCTGGAATCTACATCATCCTCGATGTCAATTCACCCTTGTCGGGCGAGAGCATCAACCGCGCCGAGCCATGGACATCGTATCACAAGGACTACCTGACCCGAATCTTTGGCGTTGTGGAGAACTTCAAGGACTTTCCCAACACACTCGCTTTCTTCGCCGCCAACGAGGTCATGAACGATCTGAGCACCGCCGAGTACAATCCTCAATATATTCGGGTAAGTAAGAGACGATTCCTGTCACCTTCTTCGACCAGGCTCCGAGTTCAATAAAGAGCCCTATTAATCGCCAGACATACCCATGTTGTGCTCGAATCCTTGTCGTCCACTCAAGAATGATATGCTGACGAACCTCAGGCTGTTCAGCGCGACTTGAAGAACTACATCAAGAAGCACTCGTCTCGTACCATTCCTGTGGGTTACTCGGCTGCAGACGTTCGTGACATCCTCCACGACACCTGGGCATATATGCAGTGCGATCACAAGGACGACGATTCATCCTCTGATTTCTTCGGCCTGAACTCATACAGCTGGTGCGGTGGAGACGCCACCTTCCAGAGCTCTGGCTACGTGGATCTGGTGAACATGTTCAACCAGTCAGCCATCCCAGTCTTCGTAAGTATTTCTCAGTCATGATAATGCCTGAATAGGCCTTGGAAAGCCCGTAAGTTAGGCTCTCATATGATTCCTTGCTAACCGTGCGCAGTACAGTGAGTACGGTTGCAACAAGGTCCAGCCTCGTGTCTTCGACGAGGTCGCAGCGCTCTATGGTGACCAAATGACGTCGCTCAGCGGTGGTCTCGTCTACGAGTATAGCCAGGAAGAAGCGGACTACGGCCTAGTGTCAATCAATAGCAACGGCTCCGTGAGTCTCCGACAAGACTACGACAACCTGCAGGACCAGTTCAACAAGCTGGATATCAGCCTCATCCAATCCACCAATGCGGAGTCCACCCAGATCAAAGCACCAGATTGCAGTGACGACCTCATCTCGGCGGAGAATTTTAGCAAAAACTTCACGATTCCAGCCGTCTGTCCTGGCTGCCAGGATCTGATTGATAACGGTATCGACGACCCGAAGAACGGCAAGCTGGTAGACGTCACCGATACAAAAGTTAAGCAAGAGGTATATGGGTCTACTGGTGTGCAGATCCAGAACCTGGAGCTTACTATCGTGGCGAACGACGGGTCTAACACGCCCGGCGGTGAAAACACGAGCCCAAGTAGCACGGGCAGCGCGCCGCAACCATCGGCAAGCAAGAAGGGGGCTGCGGGTCGGCTTGCGAGCGGCGTGTGGGTGTGGGCGTGTTTGCTGGTGGGTGCAGTGCTGGTCTAAGAGCCTGTATGAGCCTATTTGATTATAGCTAAACGGCGAGTGGATCGTGCCCTAACGCAGGTGACGAGGTAATGGTTTCGATGTAAGGCCATACTAGGCCAGGATTTGTGGCTTCTCTTCGATGTATATGCTTGGCCCATATATACCCTCCTTTATTGAGCGTTGAGTTGGTGGTTGGGATTTTGCTTCTTAGATAGCTATATATTGGAACGAACCTTGACGAGTCTGATTCACTATGAGATATGCTAGCCTTGACTGATGAACAGTTCGTCAAGGTTTCCAAGCATTAGACACGAGATCATACCGGGACAAGCGCAAGAATAGGGAGTGTGTGCAACACTTAGGATCTTCGATTCCCGGGCTGAGTTTACAAGCTAAATACTTGTCAGGCCAAGATTTCAATATTATGAAAGTTCAAAAACTTGGCCTCTGAGTCTGCGTGCGGTTATACCAACTCTGAGGTCTGCATACTCATGCCATTGGGGTAATCGAAGGCGCAACCGACGTCACCATGGTGCTTGTGTCTTACTGCGGAAAGAGAAGTTCATCTCATCATAGAAACATGTACATCTTATCTTAAGGTTATAGACGGGTATAATATGCGTGTGTGAAGCTGTATGTATCACAGAAGAAAAAAGCACGTTTTACAATTACCCAGCGTGTGTCTTCCCGCTCCTCGCGATGGGTTATCCAAACGAGACCAACGTTATGATCCACCTCTTGTATACTTCAATAACAACTGCTCTTCTCCAAGAGCGGCTTTGTTTCTTCTCGAAGTCCAGCATAATCTACGTTGCCTGTACGCCATTTCTTGAGCCCCGCATACGTGCCACCCTTGTCAATCTCCTTTGTCTCGCCCATTGTACCAAAGCAGCAATGCTCGACCTTGCCAAGCGGACCTTCTCTCGGATTGTCCTCGAGCAAGACACCAAATCGAAGCTTTGTTTCTGTGAGTTCCTTGGGGAATGGATCGCCACCGAGGCAAGCACCAACACTGAGGTGATCAAGCGTCGGGTTCCTCGTAGTAACCATAATGCGGGAAAATAGTACATCAGAAGCTACCCCGTTCTGATGTATGGACCAAGCACCTACCATCATAAACGCGAAGGTGATGGCGATGACTACAGCATATCCTATCCACAGTGACTGGCGATAATAGCGGTATACGACGATAATGCGTGTCCTCTCACAAGGAACTTCTTCCGTTTCGGCAAGTACCAGCGTCGGCTCACTGAGTAGAGTGATGAGCATATCTTCGAAAAGGTGCTGGACATCCTCTATCAGGTTAGACTGCGGATTTGAGGTCCTGCCGTTGAACAACCGAGTTTCTGATATGTCTGATCTCGTAATGATGAACACATCCGAAGTCTTCTCAATGTTACCGCGGAGGAACGTGCGTAGTAGAGCACCCATAGAATGGTAAGCGGCGGTAAGTTTATAAGTCTCCGGATCATCCTTTGGACGGATGAAATTGGAGCTCGGCGTAGCTACCCAGTCACTGTTATTGCCGGGATTTGATTCAAGGGTTGTGTCAACTAGAGGACGAAGAAAATCTCGCTGCTTGACAGTCGCGGACTGACTGGAGTTATACCGCATCTCGAACGTGTAGTTGGTATGCTGCATGCTACACTTGAACATCTTCGGCTCGTGAACATATTTCCATTTCTTCGCATATGGCGAGTCGTCAGGGTAAAGCTCGGAGGTCTTATCGGCGTAACCGATCCAGAGAGTGGGTTCGCTTTCAAACACGCCTAGAGAAGCTGGATATGGCGGCTCTTGTATTGGTGTCCCATCACGCGTATCAATTTGGGGCCTTTTGTACTCGTCTTGATCGACTTCAGCAAAATAGGTGAAGTTGCCCTTCGGTGCAAGCTGATCGATTTGGAATGGCGCTTCAGGTGCATCTGTGTCACTGATGTCTTTGCATTCGTATCCAGGTCCAAGGAAATTGATGGAGTACGTACAGTTCCACCCCTCTCCACAGAAGCTCAGCCG
Source organism: Parafenestella ontariensis (assembly GCA_021596325.1). Taxonomy (NCBI): domain Eukaryota; kingdom Fungi; phylum Ascomycota; class Dothideomycetes; order Pleosporales; family Cucurbitariaceae; genus Parafenestella; species Parafenestella ontariensis. The sequence continues at coordinate 91,996 of JAKGDA010000008.1, read as the reverse complement.
AGCATTCTCGCGGGGTTGTGGCTTCTTCAAATACGCACTACTAAACGCCAAACGACGGGCGTTCTTCGACGGTTGATCGTAGTAGTCGAAGAAGCCTTCTGCTTTGCCATTTGGATCGGTTGTGTTGTAGTAGTTCAATGAATTACCTCGGGCATCCAGCTCATTCTCGTCACGGAAGTTGAAGAAGGATTCACGCGTAAAGTTGAGGTTCGCTACTGCAGGACATGTCGACGAACTGACCATAGTGCTGATTTCAGATGTAAGCGCGGCTGGGGATAAGACGGACGCGATTGGTATTAGCCAGGCGCTGGCAGCCATGAGCGTTGCAAGTTTGCCATTCCTCATCATTTCGAAGTTCAGGAAGAACTGTGTCGGATCCTCCGTTGCGGAGAAGAGGCCATCAATGCCAGTGATAGTCATAGCTTTTCGTCTAAATGTCCTCCATATACGCTGCCGGTTACACATTATCACTGTTCCGACAAGCGTGCTTTTAACGAAGAATGCCAGCGCTGTCCCGTATCTGACCATCTTCAACTGCTCTGTGGCTGGGCGTCCATTCAAATGCGCGTAGAATATATGATGGCCCACGGCTGCCGTTACCCCAGCAATGAACAGAGAAAGTATGAGCGCTGGAGTCGTCCAGTGTATATGCCATTGTGCGATTTCCCCAGACCTCCGATCCACTAAGGCTTGTGTATCGGCATCCATCGTCTTAGAGTGATAAAGCGAGTTCAATGTGTGCATAGACTCTCTTCCAGATCTTGTGGATGGCCGAGGGCTCTCGTTCCGGCCAGACAGCGGTGCATATTGGCCACTGGAGCGCGATAATCCGAAGTAAGAATCTGGGCGTAATCTTCCGCGCGAGACCTCCTCTGGAGACCGACTCGGTGATCGACCGTGTGAACCATATGACTCCCTTTGATCTGAGTTCCGTCGCGAGAGGTGCGCGAGCTCGATGGGATCTGATTCGGAGCGAAAAGGATCGTACGAGTCGTGATGTGTTTCTGGTGATACATCTCGCGAAGAATACGTCGATTGGGGGCCCCGAGCGGACATTGCGAGCGTTAAGATAGGGTCGATGCTCCGAATTATTGCGATTCTAAGATATGTATTACACCGCGATGCTGCTACAGTTTGGTATGCTCGCACAGCACCTCAACCGGCAGGTTTCCTCCCATGTGTCGCGGAATGTAGTGGTTGTGCTAATAGGAGCTCGCGATCAGAACGTGGATAAAGGAGCCATGATCGCAGGCTCGTTTGAGGCATAGCTTTGTTGTTATCCCCAGATAGAGGTAATGTCGACTGCGACGCGCAGTGCGGGCGAGACTCTAGGCTGGCTAGGGCTAGCGACACTAAGCACTAAGCTGCAGCCGGGTGGCTGAAAGCTGAGGATCCTTAGCAGCTGGACGAAAACCCCGTTATCTTGCATGTTGATTGTGGAGGTGTGAGTGGATGGTGGAGACGTTAGAGTTCGATGAGTGAAGGCTGAGGGGCGTTTGGCTTTCCTTTGGTGTTCCGCTACGTGTTCTGGCCAAGGTAGGCCGCTAGGTAACATGCAAATGTGGATGCCGGGCTGTGAGTACGCTCTGCAGCCAAACTTAGCCATGGCATTTCAGTAGAATTGCATGCTACGAAGGCCTTGAGCGAGGCTGTGGCTGGGAGTGTACGTATACACTATGGTCGCCATAAATCTGACAGTACTGAACACCGCCCCTCCATCAAGGGCATCCATGCACATAAGCTTTTGGATTTGTTGTCTCTTGCCGTAGAGCCCCCAAGTCGAGTTAGGAATCTTGTGCAAGGGAATACTGATTTGTGATCGCATGGCACAGTCGTACCCGCTGGCCCAACTATCCACAAGCGGGCCGGCCGGAGAATTCTTGTCAGGAAGGAACCGTGCTACGGCTTCGTGTTTCTCTACAAGACCCACTCTGGGCTTACCAATGCAGATCGTTTATCTCTCATAAACAATCTGCCGATATGTCTAGTGCCGCCCTGCAAGCAGCCGAGCTATCGTGTCCCACATTCTGCAAGATGGCCGGAACTCCGAGCGATCCCCGGCGAGGCTGGAGCATGGAGCTCTGACGTTTGCCTACTCCACATGCAATTATTGGGCGCGAGCAAACTAGAATCAATGCGACGGAAGCCGCTACTGGTGCTTCGTTGGATGCGGCTACTTGCCACATGCACTTACTATGCCTAATTCTAGACCCGGGGTACAGAAGTGACGCGAATTAGTTCGGCCTTTGTTGCGTCATGAATCGGTCCCCGACCCCACATCTACGCTGCAACGATCGATTTCTAATACAGTGTAGAAAGGTTTAAATAAATCGTGGTTACTCACTCTTCACTGCAATTCACTCAAACAGATCGACTCTCGAGTTCGAATACCCTGCTGAACCCTCAGATACACAATGGCGCCGTCAACAATCAAGCAATGGATAGTGGAAGGGAAGACTGGCTTTGATGCCCTGAAGTTCAATGAGAAAGGCTCTATTCCTGACGTAGGCGACAATGACGTTCTCGTGAAGAGTAAGTATGCTCGAATTGAGCTTCCCTTTGCAATCTGAATTATGCTGAGATATCACTAGTTCACGCCGTGTCCCTGAACTACCGCGACTTGATCATCCCCAAGGGTAAATACCCGTTTCCAATGAAAGACAACATCATCCCTGGATCTGACGGAGCTGGTACCGTTGAGTCTGTTGGCAAGAATGTTTCACGGTTCAAGCCTGGAGGTGCGTATTCCACTTCAAGGCCATTTGAGAGTCGGGCACTGACACGTCGCAGACGAAGTAGTTACGCTATTCAATCAGGGCCACCTTGCTGGATCTCTGAATGGTCAAACCATAGCTACCGGTCTAGGCGGCGCACTTGACGGTGCGTAACTCGCGAATCACTTCTTGGATATCTTCAACTCCTTTCAGCTTCTTACTCAATTTGGTGCTTACATTTTTCTTCTCCAGGCACGCTCCGCGAATACGCCGTCTTCAACGAAGCTGGTCTCGTGGCCAAGCCCCAGAACCTCAACTTCCTCGAAGCCAGCACACTTTCCTGTGCCGCCCTCACAGCCTGGAATGCTCTTTACGGCCTGGAGAGTCGCGCACTGAAACCCGGCCAAACTGTCCTTACCCAAGGAACGGGCGGTGTCAGCATATTTGCCCTACAGTTTGCCAAAGCGGCGGGTGCGCGTGTCATCGCCACAACGAGTTCCGCGAAGAAGGCAGAGACATTGAAGAAACTGGGTGCCGACCATGTCATCAACTATAAAGAGAACCCAAACTGGGGCGAGGAAGCCACAAAACTTACCCCCAATGGTGCCGGTGTTCAACATGTCGTCGAAGTCGGCGGGCCAACGACCATGGCGCAGTCCCTCAAAGCTGTCGCCATCGACGGTGTGATTAGCATTATCGGCTTCATTGGCGGCATGGAAAAGAACCAGCCCACATTCCTCGACTGCTTGAACAATCTCTGCACGGTGCGCGGTATCTTGGTGGGCTCAAGGCTGCAGATGGAAGACATGTGTGCTGCCATTGAGGCGAATGATTTGCACCCGGTGGTGGATGAGAAGGTGTTTGAGCTGAAGGAACTGAAGGAAGCGTATGAGTACATGTGGGACCAAAAACATTTCGGTAAGCTCACTATCAAGGTAGCATAGTAGTAGAGTGGGAACGGCTTTACAGACGAATGGAAATGTCAAATATGGAATACAGCGTGCATAAAGTCATCTATGCTTTTCGTCTCGCAGGATAGAAGGCAAATTCTTCGCAGCACGATGTGATTGTCAGGTGCAAAGTAGGAGAGTTCACCTCAGCACTTCAAGTGATATAGTTGTGATACTCTCTATTCTACACGATGCTATGCGGTACAAAGACGGGACAAAAACAAGCCTCAGTGGGCGTCATCAAGGGGGTATCAAGGTCATGAGTCGTGAGCCTCGTAAGCGACCGAACACCATCGCTATGCAAGCATCATAAAGAACCAGCGAAAAAAAAAACCCCCCAATAAACGCCTGCCAGAGAAAGACAAACAAGCCACCCAGCCATGAATCCAATCTGGCGTAGACCATGTAGCACCATTCGAAACCAAACGCAGAAAGTAAAGAGACAAAAAAAAAACAGAGACAGAAACAAAGCCTCCTCTTACTAAAGCTCGGTAGTGGGGTGACCGGCTATGAGAGTAATCGCGATCCGCTCCCGAGCGTCTCCCATGCCGCAGCAAGGGACCACTCGCTGAGCTTCCTCTCCTCGAAGGAGGGTCAAGGCGTTAAGGAGAGTAAAAACTCCACAGTCACTGCCGTTTAGCTGTCGGCTACTGCGCTGCAGTTCGACAGTCCTCCATTCTTCCTCGACCCAGGCATCTCCCAGCTCCTTCTGCAAGTATTCTTTGAGTTTGACCACATATTTCTGGCCATCGAAGCCCAACGAGTCCAAGTACTCGATGACTCTGTCCTTGGGCTTTACGGCAAGTAGACGCCAATGACCTCCATCGCAAATTGGATACAAGATGAGTTCGGCATCCAAATAATGGCTTCCGCCTAATTGGAACCTGGAAGCCCACCGCTCAACGGACTTCGGTCGCTCCTTGATAGTGCTGTACCAGAATGAAGAGAAGGCGTGGATAGGGGGAGCAGGGCCGCCGCGTTTGTGCTCAAACCGAAGCTCTTTCTTCTTGTGGGCCACAAGAATTGTTAGGTACTCGTTGACGATGTTGTCATTGAGCCAGGCTTTTGGATCGCCGTTGAATTGTTCCGGAAGAAGAGTGCCAAAGTCTCGGGCGTAGAGCTTCTCCGGGACAACATACATGTTCGAGTTGCGCCCGTTATCAGTCTTAGTGACAACGGTTTCAAGCGCAGCTAGCTCTTCGGGAGACAGCGGCATCACAAGAGGCTTCAACGACGGCCGCAGAGGCGCAGGTGGCGCGAGGGCCAATTTCTTCTTGAAGTCTTGCTGGAGGTCTTCGAGGAGCTCAAGGGACATCTGGGACTCATCAATGGAGTCTTCTGGATTATCGAATGTATCCATGGAAACACCAAGAGCATCCACTAAGTCGGCCCAGATATCTTTCTGGGTATCGCGTTGGCCTTTATCGGTGTTTTCAGAGTCGAGGGACGAATTCTTGTCTTCATCGTTCGAGTTGGCCTCGACCTCGTGCTCGGCATACCCCAGCCAACAGTCTCCCCCGGGGCTAGATGAAATAGTTTCAAGTGTGGTGTCGAGCATTTCGCTGACCCTATCGTCGACGAAGAAAGACTTTGCGCCAGCATGCTGAGCCCACCGCACAGACTTCCTGCGGGGTAGGGAGGGAGCATCAGAGAGAAACGACAAATCGTTTTCATATACGGATGGCGGGTTAGAGGATACTTGTGATTGGAATGGCGAGGACTCGACGTCTGATTGGAAGGGAGAAGACGATAGGTCTGATTGGAAGGGAGATGATGATGGAATTGGAAGGTCAGAGTCCTTGTAAACCGCAGTCTCGGGCTCGGGTGTCTGGGACTCGGGCATCTGTGCCTCCGCCTCGGCGATGCCTTCTTCTTGAGCCTCTTTGAGCTCATCATGTGCGCGCAGCTGCAGCTTAAGCAGGTGTCGGCGCATGGGTGTGACTGGAGCTGGTTCCGGATCATCGCATTCTGGGCTTGCAGGAGCAGTGGGTAGACCGCTGAACTCTGCCAGGCCATGGGATGGCGGGCTAGGTGAGGGGAGGCCAACAGAGGACCAGATTTGTGGGCTGTCCCATGACAGTTGTGCAGGAGAGCCGCTTCGAGGGCTATAGGGAGGCGTTGAAGCGTAGACGTCGGTAAATGAGATTTGCAGGCTCTCATCGTCGTCTGAATCGTAGATAGCAGGTGGAGTGTTTTGGGGTGTGTCGCGAGAAAGTGTGGGACTCGGACTTGGCGACGGTATGTCCGGTGGAAATATGGTGGCTGGTTGCGAGTGGCCACGTGTCAAGTTCGCGCGCGCGCGCGTAGAAGGTGATGGTGTCGCGGCCTCATCTGCGAGTCCAGCGTCCACAAGTCGTTTCTTGTTCGAGCCGTCTTGACGAACGACAGGAACAGCCTGTATCGTTTGCTGACGAAGATAGCGTTGTGCTGCTCGGACTGGCAGGCGGAAGAGGTGCGTGACGTTGGTGACGGTGGCAGCCCACTTTCCGACCGTAGTGAAGAAGGAGCTACCGCTGGAGGCAGGAGGATTGCTGAGCTGTGATTCTAAAGGCCATTGACCCGGAACATGGCGTGCAGATGTTTGGAGAGGGTGACGCTGCTGCACCTGCTGTCGCGTCAGAACGCGCTCGGGTGAGAAACTGAAAAAGAGAACATACCTGGGGCCGGAGGGCGTCAGAGCCTTTGGCAATGACCATCAAGCCTTCAGAGATGCTAGATGTGAAAGCGGACTCGAAATCACGCTTAGACATGGTCGCAGTTGCTGTTCGCAGCTGCACCTGCTGTTGCGTGAGCTCGAGTCTAGGTGTGAACAGCTGGAAGTCAGCAACAAACCTGGGGCTTTGAGATGTCAGAGCCGTTGGCAATGACTCGCAGGCCGCCAGAGATGCTTGAAGAGAAAACGGGCTCGAAAGCACGCTTGGACATTGTCGTGGTTGCTGTTGCTGATCGCAGTGGTAGTTGCGAAGTGCAGTGCAGTGACAATGGAGTGTGGTGTGGGAAAAGAAGAGAGAAGGCGCGACGGGCCCCGAGGTCAATCGCAGCCCCGCCAAGCGCATCACCTAATCACGGAAGGCTGGTCCAGCCACATACGCAGTTTTATACAGTCACATGACTCGGCGCGGAAAATCAGTCTCTCCACAACGCAGCCAAGCGCTGTGCAGCGGTGCAGGTGTAGTGTGTACTGATTTCACTCCACTTTCATGTGCTGAACCCTGCTGCTGCTCTCGATCACTCTGTACACTCTATATACCCTCGTCCTCTATCTCCCTTCGTCTCTGCAATCCGCCCCCGTCTACAGACTGCGCTCCCGCCCGCCGCACGTCATTCGCCAAGTTTGAGAAGGGCAAGAACCCCTCGACAGCTCCTACATCACAACAAGCAACCGCCCCACCTACCACCCCCAATCCCGCCGCCCCGCAACCATGGACACCAACATGGAGGACGTGAAGATGCCCGAGCCCATGCAGCTGTCGTCTGCCCCGACCTCGGAGCCAACCACAATTCCCACTCTGGACGGCTGGATTGAGAGCCTCATGAGCTGCAAGCAGCTGGCTGAGAGCGACGTGCAGAGACTGTGCGACAAGGTATGCGACAACACATGATGGCTCGCACAGTCGAGCCCTGCAGACGGCAAGTTCTGACGTTATCATTGTGATAGGCCCGCGAAGTGCTCCAGGACGAGTCAAACGTACAGCCAGTGGTAAGTGTACCTGTATCCTTACATTGCGCCTAACCTACTTACAATTGCGCAGAAATGCCCCGTCACAGTATGCGGAGATATCCACGGACAATTCCACGACCTGATGGAGCTGTTCAAGATCGGCGGCCCAAACCCGGATACAAACTACCTCTTTATGGGTGCGTGCTTCGCCTCAACACTCATGTTAATAGACTAACCCACAGTAGGTGATTACGTTGACCGCGGCTACTTCTCCGTCGAGACTGTGACCCTGCTAGTCGCACTCAAGATTCGATACCCCCAGCGTATTACCATCCTCCGCGGAAATCACGAGTCCCGCCAAATCACTCAGGTATATGGCTTCTACGACGAGTGCCTCCGAAAGTACGGCAACGCCAACGTCTGGAAATACTTTACAGACCTGTTCGATTATCTCCCGCTCACTGCGCTGATCGACAATCAAATCTTCTGTTTGCACGGTGGCCTTTCTCCCAGCATCGACACTCTCGATAACATCAGGGCGCTTGATCGGATACAAGAAGTACCGCATGAGGGACCCATGTGCGACCTCCTTTGGTCCGACCCGGATGATAGGTGTGGTTGGGGAATATCCCCCCGCGGTGCAGGATACACCTTTGGCCAGGATATTTCAGAGGCGTTCAATCACAACAACGGTCTGACCCTGGTGGCGAGGGCTCATCAGCTGGTTATGGAGGGATACAACTGGTCCCAGGATCGGAATGTCGTGACGATCTTCTCAGGTGAGCATGCATACTACAAATCCACGCCCCCTCTTGCTCACATACATAGCACCAAACTACTGCTACAGATGCGGTAATCAGGCCGCAATCATGGAGATCGACGAACATCTCAAGTATACCTTGTACGTCAAATTCTGCTATATTTCCTGCCCATCTCTGACATAAGCTGCAGCCTGCAATTCGATCCCTGTCCGCGAGCTGGCGAGCCTATGGTATCTCGAAGGACCCCGGATTACTTTCTCTAAACGAGTCACGATTTTTCGCTCTTTACAATGCCAAAGAGCAGAAATACATCAGAGTATGACCACGAAATATATTCTGTATGGCCGTGTTCTTTGTCACCCAAATTGCCTGCGAGCGCAATGCCAAGCGCATAGCATCCGACATGCTCTGCGGGAGTTGAGGTCATCAAGGTCTATCAGAACTCCGAATAGCCTAGCTTGTGCTACGCACACTAGCGCTGTACATAACACCTAATTTGTGCCGTGTGTAGGTGTGCAAACTGATAATTACATGATTTGCGGCGTTTCCCTTTGAAGCTTTGCAAGGTATTGTGCCTGCTAGACTTTACATGCTTACCGGATGGCCCCTATATGCATTAGATCATCGCCTGCGTCAAGGTACTAACTGATCAGCTGTTTCTCTTGCTGAGCGGGCTTGTCAATTAAATCTCCTAGCCGCTCTGTTGTTCACACTCCTACCTCCGCCTTTACTGTGTCAATAATACACGAAGCATGCTGACTAACGTCGCCCATCTTTCACCGTAGAGCCTACAGCACACGCACTCTTGATAAAATTTAATAAGCGAAGCATCACACAAAGAACGGAGACGACATGAAGAAGGTGAGAAGGTGAGGCTTCCAGGATGAGAGTCACGAGAGTCAAGGTCAGAATCAGACTACACAGAGTTGGCCAATGGGAAGAACTGCATTCCACCCCGCTAATTGACCCCACGCCAAAAGTTCAACTGTGAACATTCTGCTTTGCGTATGGCCCGCAGCAACCATGGCTTCCCTTGAGGGCTTGGTACACTTACCAGCTGGTAAGCAGAGTCGCAGATGCGTCAGACGCGCAAAACATTAATTTTACACAGAATTGTTCTACATTTGGCACACTCACCGAATTCCAATCCTCCTCTCGACAGTCTCTTTGGTTGCAGTCGTGCGCCTCACGGTATACCTACGCGGCCGAAGAAAAAAGGTGTCTGCCTCACCAGCTCTATCTTCGCCAATCGAGAAGCAAGCCGTAGAGCTTAAGCCCGAATGGCTCCCCGAAAATACCACCACAATCCCGTCGGTCTTGAACATTGACAATCATGCCGAGGAGAACACAAATGCCGTAGCTTTGGTAGCAAAGGCGAAGAAAGGGCCCAAGACTGTCAAGGGTAGGAAAATTCCGAGAAAGACTGCAGCACCCGCCTCCGCTTTCATCCACGAGACGGACAGGATCCAACCTCTGGTCTTCTTTCAGTCACTCTCTGGCACTACCGAGCGATACACTACCCAACTCGCTAAAATCCTCACCGAGTGGACTATCGGCTGCGATCAGTCTTCTACGATTCTCGAGCCACAAACACTCGATCTCTCATACATCGAGCACGACGACTACTTCATCAGTCCTCCAAAGGCTGATTCAAACGTCAAACACTTCTATATCATCCTCGTACCGAGCTACAATATCGACACCGTCCTAGACATCTTCATCGAGAGCTTGCAGGAAACACACAACGACTTCAGGATTGACACAGCGCCTCTAAATGGACTGCTCGGATACTCAGTGTTTGGGTTTGGGGACAGGGAGGGATGGCCAACAGAAGAAGAGGGTTTTTGTAGCCAGGCTAGGGAGGTAGACAAATGGATGGCGCGGCTGACGGGCAGGAAGCGAGCATATCCACTGGGCATGGGTGATGTGAAGAGCGATGCTGAAGAACGATTACAAGAGTGGCGGATAGGGGTTCAAGAAGCGCTCGTTGAGATTGCAGAGGGCAGAGGGTTGGGCGAAGGTGTCCCGGGCAGTGGAGACCCAGCTGAAAGTGACGAAGAAGACATAGAAGAGAAAGACAGCAATGGCCAAGCTGCACGTGTGGACGAGATCGAAGACCTAGGTTCCATGGTCACTTCGTCGTCAGATCCTATCCCCGTCGACTTCACAATTTACAAACCTAAATCCAAACCGAAGACCACATCTGTTCCCAAAGAAATGGTTCCAATCACTTCGCCAACACACGCAGCACTCACAAAGCAAGGTTACTCCATAATCGGCTCCCATTCTGGCGTAAAGATCTGCCGCTGGACGAAATCTGCCCTCAGAGGCCGCGGGTCCTGCTACAAGTACTCATTCTACGGTATTGCATCACATCTATGCATGGAAGCGACCCCGTCCCTCTCATGCTCGAACAAGTGTGTTTTCTGCTGGCGTCATGGTACCAATCCTGTCGGTACAACATGGCGCTGGATCACCGATGCGCCAGAGCTCATCTTCGACGGCATCACCGCGGCACATTACAAGAAGATCAAAATGATGAAAGGCGTGCCGGGCGTACGAGCAGAGCGTTTTGCGGAAGCCATGCGCATCCGCCACTGTGCGTTGAGTTTGGTTGGCGAACCAATTTTCTATCCGCACATCAACGAACTCTTGAACATCATGCACAGCAGCAGAATATCAACGTTTTTGGTATGCAATGCGCAGCACCCTGCTCAGCTTGCGTCTCTGGTCCCGGTCACACAACTCTATGTTTCCATCGATGCGTCGAATAAGGAGTCCCTCCGGAAGATCGACCGCCCGTTACACCGCGACTTCTGGGAGCGCTTCTGTGCTTGCCTCGACATTCTCCGCAATAGGCGTTTCGAACAACGCACCGTGTTCCGCCTCACGCTTGTCAAAGGATTTAACATGGCTGAAGAAGTCAAAGGATATGCGGACCTCGTCGAGCGTGCACTCCCCGGCTTCGTTGAAGTCAAGGGTGTAACATACTGTGGTACCAGCGCTGCAGGCTCTGCGGGCTTGACAATGCAGAACGTACCGTTTTATGAAGAGGTAGCAGAGTTTGTCACCGAGCTTGAGAAGGAGCTGAACTCAAGAGGATTGACTTATGGTATTGGTGCTGAGCATGCGCATTCGTGTTGTGTGTTGCTTGCGGATAGCACAAGGTTCAAGAAGGATGGAAGGTGGGCGACGAGGATTGATTTTGAAAGGTTCTTTGATCTGTACGAAGGGAAAATCGAAGGATCTAGAACGGAGGGCGGGAAGGTTGTGGGTTGGCAACCGGAAGATTATGTTGGTGATGAGACGCCTGAGTGGGCACTTTGGGGCAATGGAGGATTTGATCCGAGAGATCAGAGAGTGTGGAGGAAGGGTAAAGGGGCGAAGACTGAGATGGAAGGAACAGAGGGCATAGCAGAAAGGGTAAAGGATACTGCGGCGGTGGCATTGGAGTTTTGAGTGTTGAACAAAACGGGAACTATAATCTCGGTCCAGTAGAGATAACATCCGACCGTAGGACTGCTTAGCTGGTGTAGGTACTCATGTAGGGTGTGTTGCCAATGGATAGCATTTTTTTTCTGGATTCAAAATGCACAGTTGATCTGAGCTTTGCGCAAGACAGTGAGGAACGGCCCACGGTGCAGGTTTGCAGACCGAACTGAGAATCATGACTTAATTATTGATAAAGTCCCTGTTCTCTGAGACTAGTGTTGAGTAGATAAAACAAGTCAATATGAAACATGATGGTCGAGTGTGTGGTCGTAGGGCCGTACTGGTCCATCGATCTCATCGACTGCTCCCCACAATCCCACAGTTGAGATTTGATTCCGAGTATGATGCAAGCTACGATCAAAAGCAGCGAGAAATTAATCTTGAACCCTTTCGCTCTCGTATTACATACTTTAGCGTCAACAGCTCATTCACAGGCGGGCGGAAAGCGGAGAGCGGAACCTTGGAAGAGGGCGCGCTAGCAAGTAGAAGTCTTGGCACGAATTTCGTAGAAGCTCAACCTCTAGCAACCTTCTGCGACCGGGCATAATCGCAACGACATTGATACGTATAAATTTTCGCCAACAACCAACATTGCACCTCCACGCGGAAAGAGGGACGAACCCATACCGCCAACATGAGGCTAACAACAGACCTCATCAACAACTCCCTTTCATTCATCAACTGTCTCACGGAACGTGAACTCGATCTGCGAGGTGCGTTGAAAAGAACAGATACTACACTTGAGAGCTGAGTTAATATCAAATTCGTAACATCTAGGCCACAAGATTTCTGCGATTGAGAACATGGGCGCTGCACGAGTGAGTTCAGCGCATCCTATCATATATCTGTAGTACGTGTCTGATGATCTATACAGGACAACGACGCCATAGATCTCACCGACAACGACATCGCGCAACTCGGTAACTTTCCGCTCCAACCCCGCCTCCGCACATTGTTCCTCGCGCAGAACCGCATCTCGAACATTCAGCCGAGCCTCTCGTCGAGCATACCGAACCTGCGGACGCTGGTTCTCACGAAGAACAGGATTGCACAGCTGGCGGACTTGGATCCACTAGCGGGGTTCAGGAAGCTGGTGTATCTGACACTGATGGGAAATCCGGTCACAAGCAAAGAGGTACGTCTGTCGCGTGCGTCGCTTGACTTTGAGCCTAATTTTGGCAAGCATACATTTGCGCTCGAAGATAGTTGTTGGTAGCTTAAGAAGAGACTACTAAAGTGGGCAGGTTGTGAGATTATGACATGCAACAAGCATAAAGCTAACCGCACGCAGAACTACCGATACTGGGTGATTTGGCGTTGCCCAACCGTTCGCTATCTCGACTTCGTCAAGGTCCGAGACGTTGAGCGTAAGAAGGCGAAAGAGCTCTTCGGGACGGCAGAGGAGCCGACAGACCTTGCGAGCCAGATCATGGGCGACAAGTCCAAGGGCTTCGTGGTTCCGACTTTCACGAACGGCGTCGACGACTCGACCAAGGACCGTATCTACACGGAGGACGAGAAGCAACGGATGCGAACTGCTATTATCAACGCAAGCAGCTTAGCGGAGATGGCGAAGCTGGAAAAGGACTTGGCCGAGGGTCGCATACCGCAATATGTGTTGGAGGGCGGAGACCCTATGGAAACGTAGTGGTGGCAGGCTTTGAGGGACGACTGCAAGGAGAAAAACTCACGGCGTGGTACGGGTGGTGGCAACGGCCACGTTAAGATCTTGAACTCTGCTTAGCTCTCGCAGGGTAAGGAAGATATAAGCGTAGAAGAGGGCAAACACAACACAGCTTGAGGCGTTCAAGGGCGCGTATGCGCTCCAAGGAGTACTAGTCAAAAGGGGATCATGATTAAGCTCATGACACAAAATCTGAGTTCTGCATGCTTGGGTTAGGGATTGAATCAAATCAGGTGTCTACAGTATGAAGCTTGAATTATTTCAATTCTTTACGCCCTAAATCTTTTCCGACCCTTGGTATCGTAGTAGTACACATAGAACGCCAATTGATGCTTTGCATCCCAACCAGCCAGGCCTACCCAAGCCTTTCTCGGAAATTTGAAAGTCAAAAGAAATGCACTTGTATCACCACCCTCTCCCTCTACCCCCTCTTCCACCCCTGCCCCCACCACCGTGGCTACCTTGTTGAAAGCCACCTCCCTGCTGTCCACCAGGGCCACCAGGACCGCCAAAACCACCCATGCCCTGGCCTGCCATCTGCATGAAAGACGCAAAGTCCATCTGACTGGGATCAATACCCTGACTCGCCATTTGCTGGAACATCATCTCCATCTGCGCCTGTTCATTCATGCCCATTCCACCACCCCCAGGCCCAGACGGCGCACCGGTTGGGGCACCGCCCTGGGCCGGTCCCGGCATGCTAGGCATACCGCCCATCATGTTCTGCATCTGTGCCACGTCGTCCTTTTGTTGCTGTATTGTTTGAGCCATGGTTACTTGTCGCTGGCGGTACATTTCCCATGTGAATTCGTCAAAGCCGTAGTTGAAGTAGTCGGATAGGTCTTCGCCTGGTCGGCGCCATATCTTCTGCTCCTCGGCCATGTCTGCTTCCATGTCGACGGAAAGAATCTCCTTGCCCTGGGGTGGGTAGATGGGGTTGCCATTGACGTCGATGGTGGAGGTGCGTTGCGCAGGGTAGGCGGTGCCAGGAAGGAGCTGGGGCACTGTGCCAGTTGCTGTGGATGCTGCCTTTGGGGCTTGCGAGGGGGCAGCGGAGGATTGGGGTGGTGCCTCGATCTTTATGGCTTTGGATTCTGGAGCTTGATGTTGGCTGGGTGCTTTGTTAGCTTGTGAAGCGGGTGGTGGAGCTTGAACAGCACTTACGCTGCAGGCTTGGGCACTGGTGCTGGCTTGTCGATGATGATCTCGAGGTCCTGCAGCTTGGTTAGCTTTGGCGTATTCCCCTGCATGCGAGAGAACAGAGAGAGAGGATGCGACATACCGACTCGCTGTCGTCGTCCTCATCGTCGCCCGAATCCTGTCCCTCGTCCATGGGCTCGTCGCCGCTCGAGCCGTCGTTCTCTTTCTTTGCATCCTTCTGCTGCTCGGCGGCAGTGTCCCCGTAGAGATCGTCATCGGAATCGTCTGCCATGGTGCCGCGGTGTATCAAGTGGGCGTGCGTTCTGGTGAGCTTTGAGCTGCAGCTGGAATGATTAACCGAGAGGAACGCGTTTGGCCGGACCTCCCCATGCAACTAGGAAACCAGGAAAACACCGCGCATGCAACAACCAAACACCGTGACAGCATCCATCTTCCACTCACTTACGCGCACAGCCCCTCCGTCTCTCTCCTGAACCTCCTGTCTCCTGGACTGTCGAGGCACTCTCCGAGCTTGCAGACGCATTGCTGTGCTGACACTGCTGTGCCCTGTAACTCCCGTCTGCGGAGGTAACAGAAGCTGTACATTCCCAGAGGACGGCAGCAAGAGCCAAGGACGCATCTATAGGAACCATGGCGGGCTTTGGGCGATCAAATTCGCTGAGCATCAACACTGGCGGTGGTCTATTGTACGTCCCTCTTCCCTCCCATCGCGCTGCAAGTTGCCATGAGGCCTATAGGTTCATTGCCTAATTCCACAACAACGCGCTGCAACGTGCTATCCTTTCTATGGAGGCGGCATAGCTAGTAAAGCACTGGCTGTGAACAATATGCTAACTACTGCCAGTGGAAACAATGCCTCTCAAGGACAGCAGACGACTCAGCCCCAGAGCAGTGGAGGGCTCTTTGGCTCTGCACAGCAACAACCTCAACAATCCCAGGCAGGCTCGCTCTTTGGCGGCCAGAACCAGACGTCACAGCCGCAATCAGCCGGCTTATTCGGCAACCTGAGCAAGCCTGCGACTACGGCTGCGCCGACCGGGGGACTGTTTGGCGCATCCACCGCGCCAGCATCGCAGCCCCAGAGCGGAGGACTCTTTGGAGGGGCACTGGGAGGGAATACACAGAACCAGTCTCAGAACACTGCCCAGTCGGGAGGCCTATTCGGTGGCCAAGCAAAACCCTCGCTGTTGTAAGTAAGGGCTACCCTCCGCCGTCACACAAAAACTAACTACCTATTGAGCGGTTCATCCACACAACAGACAACGACGACTCCGTCTTTGTTTGGCAACACCAACGCCCAGCAACCTCAAACAACAACACCCTCGCTATTCGGATCGACGCAGCAGGCTCAGCCACAGCAGCAAAACACCCTGTTCGGCGGAATGAATACCCAGAACCGGCCGGCCACTCTTGGTGGCTCTACCCTAGGAGCATCACAATTGGGCGCGAGTGCCCAGCCGGTTCAGATGACTTTGGACTCAATACGAGGAACAACGCGCTTCAACGACCTACATCCGGAGCTACAGACGCTCATCCAGCAGTTCGATGAAGGCATACAACGAAAAATCAGCTACTGCAATCAGATCCGCGAAACGCTACCATCTACCGAGAAGGACATTTCGACCATCGCGCCTGACGTTGCATACATCGAAACATTCCTTTCTACCGTCGAAGTAGGGCTAGACAACGATTCCGCGAACATCGCCCATCTGAAAGGACTTGTCAAGAAGGATGCCGAAGACGCGACGCTCAGCTTCCGCGCCATCGAGAACCAGCGCCTACCAGCACAATTCCACTATCGAAATAGCGCAAATCTCACAGCCTCGAGCGCAAAGACACCAGCTACTACGGCTCTCGACGAAGACGATCCGACTAAGCCAGTGGACCTAATGGGCTATTTCAACCGCCGTACAGACGAGCTTGGCCGTACACTCGATGTGTATCAACGCCAGATCCGCGAGATTGAAGCGCATCTTCGGACCATGGAAGCCGGTACCGTGGAGAAGGCACAGCAATTGACAGGCAGCAGGAGTGGGCCACGCGACCAGCGGCGCGAGCTAGTGGAGGCACTGAAGGCGATCGAGGGCGCGATTCTAGACTCGGCGAAGAAAGTGGGACAGGTCAGGGACGAAGTGACGAAGCAGACGCTAGGGAACGTTGGAGCGGCTCTCCTCTGAGCGACGTGGAAGAGCGGCGAGTTGACTTGCGATGCAACTCCAGGTGGCCAGGCTGGAGAGCAATGTATAACACGACATGAGGTGATGACTTCGGCATCCTGAGAATATCGTTGGCTTGAGTTTTGCGCAATATGTACATGCATTTGATGGACGTCCAAAAGCGTTAGATACCCATGAAACTTGACAACGTCTCAGCAACCTCCAAGGTGTACTCATTCTGTCATTCAAAGTATCACTACTTAATTACTCATAAAGCCAGGTCCCAAGTGGTGACTAGGCAAACCAACCAACCTACCCGTTGTTTCTCAATCCATAGCACACGTTGTTATATTTACTTTTCCCCCGCCCCCGCGTACAGCCCAGCCCTTTTCCTGCCATCTCATTTCTTCAGCGCTGCCTTGACAGACGGAACCTCGTCCTCCTTCTCAAGGATATCCGGCAGCGGTCCAACCGGCGTGATTTGGAACTGATTGATCTGCCCATGGCTCTTTGTGTAGTGCTTCTTGATGTGCTCGAATTCGGTGGTGTCCTTGAAGGCCGGGTAGTCCCAGTACAGATGCTTGAGCCACTTGTGCATATTCGGATAGCCACTTCTGATATCCCGGATATTGCACTTGAAGTGCTGGACATAGACCGGGTCGAAGCGCACAATGGTGGTAAAGAGGCGGATGTCGGCTTCGGTTATGGTGGGGGAGGAGAGGAGGTATGGTGTTGACGATTCGGCGAGGTGGGATTCGACACGGTCGAGAGATTTGAAGAGCTGCGTTACCGCTTTGGTGTATGCTTCTTGAGAACTGACCGCGTTTTGTTAGACGGTGATTGACATTCCACAAACTCATTCAGTAACGGGCGGGGGGCGTTGAACTTACGTAGCAAAACCAGACTTGTACACGCCGTTGTTGATATCATTATACACCCAGTCATTCATCTCTTCGATATCCTTCCTCAACTTCTCGGGGAACAAATCCAATCCCTTGTACTTTTCCTCCACCAAATCATCAAAAGCATAGTAAAACATCCGAATAATCTCACTACTCTCATTGCTCACAATCTTGTTCGTCTTCCTATCATACAGCGTCGGCACCGTGAATCTCCCCTCATACTCTGGATTCTGCTCAAAGTAAATATCGCGTAGATGTGTAAAGTCCTTGTGCAGTGGGTCCGGTGTGGTTTCGCCAGGTACGTCCTCATCGGGTGTCGCGAACCGCCACCCCTTTTCGGCCATGTGCCAGTGTACGCTGTTATACGAGATGATGTCCTGGAGACCCTTCAACTGGCGCACGATGAGCGTACGGTGAGCCCATGGACATGCATATGAGACGTAGAGATGATATCGGCCTTTTTCGGGCGGGAACTCGGCATCGGATTTGTTTTCGATCCAGCTCCTAAAGACGCTCTGCGGCCGCTTGAACTCGCCGCTCTTGTCGCCTGGCTTGACCCAGTCCGTAATCGCCATTGCTACACTTGATGATGCGGAGAGTGGTCGTCGTGTCGAAACTGTCGAGCGTGCAAGTTGATTTGAGATTGATCTTAGTCGCAAGGTCGCAGACAACATGAGATGATACAGGTAGATGTTGTAGGCAGTCTTCTGTTTATATAGCTGTCATTGAGAGCTCCCATATTCTATAGCGTGGGGAGCTGTAACACGTCCCGCTTTCGTCATAGTTCCCTGCCGTTCCGATGTGGCCGAGGAGCGTTCCGAACGTTACTCAGCATTGGAAAGCTTGACAAATGTCCTTCCTTGTGACAAAGAGATTATGAAAACCAGCCCACCCGTGGGGCACATCATTCGCTTGTGTTGATACAGCCCATGACACACGGGATTAAAAAAGTTTATTAGAGAGTGAGCATGCCATAGTAGATACAAATCCTTAACAGACGTGTGTACTGTAAATGATTGTTAAGGGAACGACGGCATAAATTCGAGTGTCGTTCCGCAAGCGTAGATATTGTCATTTAATGGCCAAATGGGCGCAGTGAGCTAAAATATACTACTTATATTCGAGGCCTCGCAATGATATCTACAAGCAGTTGATTTCCACTGTATAGCGGCGGGTTAGTAGCTGTATTAAGGGACAGTGGACAGCGCATTGCGTTCATCACTCGTTCTAGATGGTATCTTCCGTAGTGTAAGTGCTCCTCCCTTCCTCGAAGCCGCTCAGAAGGGCCAAGATCATCCCACTGCCTCTCGCCGCGCGCCTTAACAGACCTCTCCACAGCCTCCGCCAAATCGTTACCCCTGGCTCAAGTCCAATGAGACCTTCATTAAGCCTTGCGACCGGTTGTTAAAAATCGCAGATGACCGCTCATAGCTAAACGACGTGGAGGTCGTATCAATTCGAAGATGCAAAAACAAGTCTAACCAACACCCGCTAAAACGCAGCAAACAAAAGACAATCCTAACATATAATACAATGATGAAGGTTTCGAGCTCAGATGATGTGATAGCCTGGAAAAACACTGCGCAATAGCACGCAAAGTACTTTCATCTCGAGCATAAAAGGCGACAGAGCAACAAATCCCCGGATAGCGGCCTTACTCAACCTCAGTCAACCACCGTCGAACGCCTTCTTTAAGCGATGAATCTGTGGCGGTCTTTGGTCGGACTGTCCTCATAGATTTCTTTTCGTCGACTTCTTTCGACTCGTCCTTCCCGCTA
This sequence comes from Parafenestella ontariensis, assembly GCA_021596325.1. Taxonomy (NCBI): domain Eukaryota; kingdom Fungi; phylum Ascomycota; class Dothideomycetes; order Pleosporales; family Cucurbitariaceae; genus Parafenestella; species Parafenestella ontariensis. The sequence continues at coordinate 72,737 of JAKGDA010000008.1, read as the reverse complement.
CGCTCCGCCGTGACGTTCTTCACGATCGACTCCAATGCATCGAAAATGACACCCTTGCAGTCGGTTTGAGATACCTCCACATATGGGATGGCATCGGCGTCCACACGTGTATCATGTCGACCCCTTCTAGAACTTGATCGAGACGATTGAGTCGAGTTGACACGAGTGGTTTCGCCGGACTGCGCCAACACACGATCGACACCATCGATAAGAGTTGCATCGAAGTCCATAATTTGTTCTTCGATGAACTTCTCAGCGAGATGCACCTCGGTCATCATAGGCGCAACAGTGCCAGCGGTATAGGGGTTTCCATATTGAGAGCGACCTGGTGGCATTCCGGCAATACCCGGAGTCATAGCAGAAGGCTGATACGTTGGCGTAGGTATAAGTTTCACCAGACGCCGCAGGCTAATGCGCTTGATCGTGAAAGCACCCGTATCCGCGACGAGAGCCGAGCACACATTTATCCAACGCTCAAGGGGGCCTGATTCAAGGCTTGGAGTGGTAGCAGAGTTGAGAGGCGTCGGCTCTGCGCTCATTGCTCGCTTGATATCGCGCTCGAGCTCTTGGTAGGGTTTGATGGCCTGGACGGCAAAGTCAGGATGAAATTGGCTCAACCAGCCCGCAGCATTGACGGGCTGTTCAGGCTCGCAGTATGGCATCGAAAGGACAGATGACTCGCCGAAACTGGAACCGTGTTGACTGGAAACTGAGCCACAGCCTCCAAGTAGGGGTGATTGGAGAGGAGATCCGAAATCAGGGAGGGGGATGTCAACATCAATGACGCCATCCTTTTCATTCACTGACAGCTTCATTGGAGTATCAAACGTTCTTTGTCGCTCAGGGATTGGGCGTGCTGCCGACGCTGGTACACCACTAGAACCGCCGATAGCATAGATCTCAGGCGTATCGTTGGTGGCTGTATCGTGGTTCGTTTTCGGAAAGTCGTATCCGTCGCCCTCAAAGACGCGATCCATGGAGAGTTCTTGTACCATCTGCTCAAGCTGAGACCGAGGCCGCTCCTGGCCGCGATAGCCCACCCCGTCGTCTGTTGTTTGAAGATAATCACTTTGGTCGGTGGATGGTGATCGGCGCCCGCTCCAGAAATTCATAAAGCCGCTCCAGCGACTTGTGTTACTCGAGTCATTGCTGGCTATACTTGTTTGCCCGGTGCCGCTTTTGTGCAGGGTGTTGATCAGATTTGCTGACGCCAGACTATCGCTGCTCTCAGGTCTTTGGTCCGGCGTAGGGCCAGATGACTTCGTCCTGGGCAGTGTAAAGTGAGCAACGGGTATTGCAGTTTGAGGCGTTGCAGTTGATGTAGTAGACATGCTACTGGTTGTGGCAGCTGGCCCGTCAGACATGGAAGCAATCACGAGACTTGTGCGTATTGAATGTGCAGAAGACCGACGAGAGTGGCCAACTGGCCTTGCCATATCAGGCGTCTCGCTCAGTCCAGATTCAGAGCGTTCGAGCGCAGTGTCGTTGGTCGCGTGCTGATTACTTTGGGGATTTGGCGGTTGCAATCGCATGTTCGTCATACTCTGCTTAGCCCTCGGTCGCCGATTGATCTGACGACGCAAAGACTGCTTCCTTGAAGGCGGCATGTTGGTAGGAGGAGACTGAGAGTAAGCGCGGAGTGAGGCCGAAGTACTCGGACGCATGAAGGAAGCACTCTCACCAATAGCAGGCGCATTAGGTGGCAGGAATGCAGCAAGCAGAAAGATCAACCTCCGCGCAGCCATTTTGTCAGGGGACACAATGACGGTACGGTTAGGAATGGTCAAGTTTTCGCCAGCGGTCGCCTTCTGCTGTTCACGATGGCGCTTGCGGTGCCATTTCGGCCCAAGCACGTTGAGCCATTCGGTGTGGTTTCCAAGGAAGGCCGTTAGCAGATTGAAGAAGAAGAAGTTCTGCTCTCGGCGGCCAGCCCACCGACCGAGCCATCTGGCCTCTTCACGCCACACGCCCCATTTTCCCTGGCCTGTCATGACGCGAGGAATCCTCATGCCACTAACGACACGATTGCCTGTAAGCTCTGCAGCGATCTGTATCTCCTTATCCATCATGAGAGCGTTGGGCTGCAGTTTCAGAGGCTTGCGTGTTGGGTGTAAGGGTCCGTCTCTAAGGCTAGTGCGTGAAGGCTGCTGCCGGTGTTGATGGAGTATTGGTGGAGAGGCGACATCTGGAGACTTGAAATGGGCTAGGATACGCTCCTGGACAACATACTGAAGGCTAGTGAGGGCGCGCATGATGACATCCCAGTGTTGCCCCACCACATCAACACGGTCGTCGACATCGCTACTCAGGGACGATGATAATAGTGACTCAACTCCAAGATTCGAATCGATAAAGGCCCATCCGGCACGTCGGTCCGAGTCCAAGGAAGAACCGAGCGAGTCCTGGCCAGGGGCAGAGGTGGAGAAGTGAGCCGGAGTTCTTATATTGGCGCCCCTAGATGGAGGTCGCAGAGTCGGCGAAGTATGCGATATGGGTAGATGTAAGATGATTGTGATGGCGTACATGGGACTCTTACGGATATGAGGGAGGTAGGGCGGCTTGGGCGCTCCTGGGTTGTGACTTGTAGGAGGAAAGGGAAAGCCATTGCCCTTGGGAAGCGAGCTCTGCGGGGTGGGGGTAGAGACATCTTGATCGTCGTCTGGAATAGTGACAGAAAACATGCGCGTGATGAAGATGGTGCGTCGCTTGGGCTCCCGGGTGACGCTTTCGTTGGAATCGGCTCGAGGGAGGTCTATTGGTAGGTTTGCAGGTGTGAAGGACTTGGCGAGGTGGCTCCTCCTACGAAGGCCCTCGGCGCGCCCCAGGGAGCTTGTGGCGTCTTGCATGCTGGTGCTCAGGAGCGAGGGATCCGCTGGCTTGGTGTCCAGCGGCACAATGTGTATCTTGTTCGAGTTGCCCCTGTAGTTCATGGCCAGATTGCCAAACATGCAATCGAGACAGACGTTGGCCAGGTCCGTCGACTCCTTGGCTCGCGCCTGGGCTTTGGCGCGGACCTGGGCATGCTCGTCGATATTTGGCATGGACGAGATGGAGCTGCCACGGGTGCGTATGCGGGTGAAGCCGCCCACGGTGGGCGAGGGGGGTGCTGTTGGCTCGGTGGCCAGAGACGATCTCCGGGCGTGCAGGCCTCCAAAGGGCGGCCCTGCGGTGGTGGCATTCGCAGCCGTGGAGCCGCCAAAGCCCCGTGGCCGCGTGCTCGACATGGTGGGAGAGGCGGCGCGCGGCGGGGCGGGCTTGGAGTCGAACAGGATCGTCTTGGGCGTGGCGGGCGTCTCATCCTGGGCAATGATGATGCGGCAGTCGCGCGGGTAGTCGAGATCGATCTCTGGCAGAGGCCCGTCGTGGCCGCTCCCCGGGGTCAGCGGTGCGGCGTGCAAGGGATACGGCTGGCCGTCGGGGTGGTAGAGGGTGCTCGTGTCGGGGTAGAGCAGATGCCGCGTGTGGCTCTCTTCCGTGGCAGAGTCGAGCACCGGCGTGGGCTGGGGGTGCGACGCACTCGCGCTCTTGCGGGTGCTGAAGAGGTGGCCGATCATGTCTGGCAGCGGGCGCATTCCTCCATGAAGCGACGCGTGCTGCTAGATGGAGAGATGCGTCTTGGGCGTGCTATCAAGAGCCCTGGGATGTCTGGCGGGCTCGAACTGGGTGCTGGCGGACTGGATAACCCATGGCAGCCAGATGGGTGCCTGCGTCCAGAGTGGCTGCTTGCGGTGCTGGTGTCGTCACAGGATGCTTGTGCGCGGTGCCAGCCGTCGACGCAGCAAGCAAAGAAGCAGTCAGAGTCAGAGTCAGAGTCAGAGTCAGAGTCGTCGCGTGAGGGTGCGGGGCGCGCGCTGTTGTTGTGGGCTGCGGTGCTAGTCTGTCTCTGTCTGTCTGTCGTCCGAATTGGAGAGGTAAAGTCCGCGGGTGCTTAGTTAAGAGAAAGGCGGTGAGTGCTATCGTGAAGCGCATCGACCGCCGACGTGCATCAGCCCGCATCCCAGTAGCACCAGTTTGCTTTTATTTCTCCGTCCAAGACTGCCATACATGCTATCGCGCGGGACGAGGGCCTTTCCCGCCCGCCCTGCCTGCCGTCCCGGGACGCCAGTTTCCATGCCACGCTCATCCGTGAAGGAAGCTTTGCTCACCTCTCACTTTCCTCGCCCATCACCTCTCACCTATCACTCATTTTTCAACACATTCACAATGCTCTCGACATGCTCCGCCTCAGTCGCCCACCGCGACACATGCAGATCGCTGCCAGGGTACCCCAGGCTCCCTCATGCATCCAGACAAAAGTCCGCTAGTTCCCCAGTACTTCCCCGGCGTATGACAGGCTGGTGCAGGCCATGCTAGGCTCTCGATATCAACAAACTCGTTCGCAGCCTTGACGCGCTTCATGGCTGCGTATCAGCACATGCGGCCTTTTGCATCCCTAGTCATATTGAAGTCGGACTTTGGCCTTCCGTGCACCCCAAGCCTGCATTCTCTAGCTTGGGGTCAAATGCCGTGACCCCGCTGCTCGGACAAGCACTGCTCTGTTGCGCTGACGAAGCCCAAGCCACCAGCTTGCCAAATTCCAAAGTGCCTCCAGCAGTTCACTGGCTCGTGCGCATGCCGAACACTGCACGAGCGTCGAATCCGAGAATTTGGTACATATGAGGCTGAAGCTGGCTACGCTACACTCCACTACAACCCAAGGCCACACCACGATGGAATGAGACGTTTCCAAGACTGTAACTCTTATAGCGTCGCGGGGCCATTTTCACCCGTAATGATGCTGATCCGAGTTACGGCGCCGGGTTATCGAGACAACACCATGACCTTCCACTCGTGACAGGGTGCTTCTATGTCGAATAAGTGCTTACCTGCATGTGAGGAAGGACGAGATAGCACTCTTAATTCACTCAAACTCTTTTGAAAAGTTAACCATGTCGAGTCAACAAGAAGAAGACCTTTCCGTTCAACTGAAAGCAACGACCCAGCGCTGTGCGAATTCTGCCGTCTTACCACTTCACTGTACGTCAATCTGCAGTCAAACTTCAAGCATCATCTTGGCCCACCGATACCGGAGACTTGCTAGCAGTGACTCTCGCATCGAATTTACCCCGGGATATATCGCTGCCCCAATTCGCGTGCCAACCCCTACCAAGATCCTTGCAAAACAACGTGTAAAAGTTCAATGTACGTCCACGCCTTCATTTATCCGCCCTCGTAGAAAGTCTTCATATAAACATCCCGCTGCAATTAGAGGCTTCTGATGCAACCATATCTTATTCGTTCACTGAGGAAGATCAGGATCATCTGATCCACCCCGGATGCGACACTGTCTTAAAGACATCTTCATCCTAAGCACAACGACCTCCACACAGCAATGAAGAACTAACACTCCAAATGCTACTGGTCCTAGCTTCTAGTTCCCACTGGATCCACCTGTTAGGTAGCACCGCCCGGGCTCACCTGACTCTCCTGCCTTCTGGGAAGACTCTGCGCACTAGCCTCCCCAGTACTCCCTTTCTTCCCTAGTGTCGACATGCTTCCCTCGCTCCCCTGCCTTCGACTAGCAATGCCACTCGGCGAGCCAATGTTCATTTCAGAGACGCCACCTGAAAACCCACGCTCGCCTCTCCCGATCAGTGTAGAACTTAAAGCCCACCCACTGCTTGCAGGACTAGCTTCACGAATACTGATTGCGGGTGGTAGTCCTAGGCTTGGTATCCTATCATCCAGAACCGGAAGGATGCGAGGAGAGGGCGAAGGAGCTTGCTTGAAAGCTTCGTTGTAGAAAGCTGAAAGTAAATCTACATTCGAGCAGAAGGCTTCGACTTCGTCTTTGACTTGCTCTGGCCTCAGCGGTATCGTCGTGGCTTGTGGTCTCTCCTGTAAAGCCAGCGCAGTGTGCAACAGACTCGAGTCTTGAACAGGTCGTGCAAGAGGACTTGAGAACGGGCTTCGATGTGGATTCGCGCGCTCAGCGGGTGTGGACGGTAGTCGACTGCTTTGACTCCCGTCCGTTGTTGCCTTCTTATGTTCGTAAGGATCTACTTGTCGAATTCTGTTATTGTCCCTCGCCCGATTATGCGCTAGACGATTGGCAAGCAACAGGAAGTTGCCGTCGTCCGTAATTTGTGCGAGCAGAGCTCCGCTACGATGGATAAACTGGGTGTACTTGTAATCCGGGTTGCCCCAAGAGTAAGTGACTTCCACATTAGAAGGAAATGCACTAGCAGCTTCCACATCCAGTACGAAACTCAACTTTCGTAACAAAGCCTTCTGGTATGCGAACTTATCTGTTCTTGAATATAGTGGGGATAGATGTGCCGAGTCCCAGACAGCTTCAGGTGGAGGCTCTGGAGGCTGCAGCGCAAGTTTAACTGAGTAGGGCGAGCGGAAAGGATGATGGTCGACTATGCTCGCAACCTCAGCGATAGGGACCTCGACGAGCTTCAGGCCATACTTCTCAACACTGGTAGCCCAGGTTACGACAGCGTCTTCGATAAGCTTTGCTGTAACATTCATCCAATCAATACGAATATGGTAACAATTATCGGGATTGTGAAGAAGATCATAATGCAATGAAATGATCTCCGGCCGATACGAGCGTTTGCGAGGGTCCACATCGTAGCGCATGACGCGTGAGAGGGTGACTAGGCGCTTAGGGCTTCCTACGCGTGTAGGTGTCTTTTCGCCCTCCTGTAACGAGCCAGAGTTACTGGACGAAGAGTCGCCGGTACTAGGCCGAGACTTGATGCTCTTTGTTGCGAGGGGTGATGTCCGCGGCGCTTCTGTGAGTGGAGTCGACGGGACCGATTTGTCTATCTTACGCATACCGAACCAACCCATACGTGACTCTGGTCGAGGGGCTCGGTATTCCGCTGCAATCTGAAAGAAGAAATTTCCGTCACGGAAATGATGTCTTCTATGCACATGCTGAAATAGTCCCTTGTTCATAAGTTCGTTTCCAAACACTATGGCCTCGTCACGGGTTTCGATATCTTTGAAGTTTGATAACAGCCAGTTGGTAAGGTCGAACCCGAGAAAGCAATTGTAGTGCAATTTCCAGTGCCAGCGTCGATCCAACATCTGAATGCCCTTTTCGCCTTGCAGATCCTCAGCAAGCTTCTTGATATCGATATTGGACGTATGATACTTCTCTGCGTCGGAGAAGAGTGAGGTCTGAAACTCGCTATTGGCATCGCTGAACAAAGCATGGGCAGAACCGGCTGCTATTATTGCCGAAGGATCCCGAGTATGGTACTCAATTGCAAGCGGATTGGGGTCCTTCTGTTTTGTTGATGTTGCACGTTGGGCATAGCGTTCATCTGGGGGAATATAACGAAACTTCTGCCACACTTGGGTCAACTTCCTAATGCCTTCTAGACGAATTTCCTCTTCTGAATCTTCTGCAAGCATAGGTAACGGCCGTCGATTTACAGTTGGTATTTCGACGGGGATCAAAACGAATCGAGCTCTCCAAAAACGTAGAGTTTCGGATAATTCGTCGTGATAACCGGCCAAGAATGTATCGATAAAGTTCCAGTTGTACTCTTTCCGCGGAGGTCGCAAGATGACATCCCGTGGGTCGTAATTTTGCTCGAATGCAGTGCGGATATACGGTCTGTACGGGAATGGTGTATCAATACCAACGGATGACTCCAAAGCCGTGGTAGGTTTCCGATTGTACCGTCGTACCTCTACTTCTCCTCCAGCCATGCACACCAATTGGTGGATGCTATTACCTACGCTCATGAAGACCGTATCTCCATCAGTCGACATGTACTCAGGGGCCAAAATGCTCGCTAAAGTCTTCTCCTGTCTTCCTGAGAACTCTGCAACCGACGAACCAACAATGATTTGGAACCCATGGGAGAGCCGGAAAGCGATAAGTTCCTTGATCAAAGACTCCCGGCTCTTAGGAGCTTCTAGCGTATCATCGTCATCATTCTGAGTAATCTTGTAAGGGCTCTCGTTATATTCTGTCGCCACCTGTACGGCTGTAGGGAACCACTCGTGGGTTAACGGCACTGCGGCAGGGGAGCAAAGCGACCTCCATTTCACGGTACCGGTTCTGAGGGTTCTTGGAAAAACGTGATGCCAACGGCGGTATTGGTTCTTAGAGGTAAGGCTGTTCTTCTTGGGATTGCTGGGATTCACTAGAACTGCCCACGGTGCGATCGCGCTCGTTGGTGACAAAGTTCGAGGGACTTCTTTCACCCCGCCACTGGAGGATAAATCTGGTTTTAGCCCGTTGTGATCACCCAACGCTCGTGCACCGGCAAGGAGGAATGTGGATCCTGGGGCTTTTAGAATAGAGCTAGGATGGGAAGGTATAGACGCCCCTCCCGACTGGATACCTCTGACGGTCTCGACAGATCGAGTCGCTTGGTAAGACGAAAGCGATTCGGCAGTAGCAGGTCCCCCCCGCGATGCAGTTCTGATTGCTATTGGTTGAGATGGTTTTTCTGTAGTAGTCAATCGTGTGCTGGCTAATCTCTCGGCAATGGCACCCTTTTGATTCTTCTCAACGGTCAGCATCGCAGGCTTCACTTTGCCCTGGCTTATGTCAATGGTAGCACCTCCGATGGTCGGCTTCGCTGCTGCTGCTTTACCGCCGAAGCTGATTTGTCTGAGGAACCAATTAGCTGGCCGACTGTTTACTTCAGTTTTGACTTGGGAAGCGATAAAAGTGCCAGGTGCAGAAGGGAGACCAGCCCGCCTTGGAGGAGAAGGCCCTCGGCTGGGGGCCGGAGAGTGTTTTGGAGTGGATCGCAGAGAGCTGCGGCGATCCTCCGAGTCTTCGGATCCACCTCGTTGATGCATGCTCGAACGATCAACTTCGCTACTGTTCCTCGTTAGAGCCTTCTGTCGTTGCAAGACGTCGGCTCGCGGGGCGATTTGTACTTTGTTCTCAGGAACCCTGTATGCACTACCTCGCGGAGATTGGCTTTCCACATCTCTCGATCTCTCACGCATTAATTGCTGAAACGTAGTGTCCGGTGGCGGCCGAGAGGTCTTGCCAAGAGAAGGCCCAACGCTCCGGAAGGAAGTGGACAGATATGATCCTCTGGATAACTCCGGGGAATCACTGGACAGCTGGGCACTGGTCCTTCGCTGATAGACTTGACGGTGATCATCTGCTGAGCGTCTGTCCATAAGTGGAGAAAAGACTCCGTCGTCATATGCCTCCATCCAAGCTTTGTGGGCAGCCCTGCTTTCGTCAAGCTGGTCATCGCTGTAGTCCTTATCACCTGCAGAAGAGTACGAGCCTGTCACAGTCGTTGAAGCCTTAAGTAAAGGCGACCTGCCATGGGTGTGCTCTCGAGACGATTCGAAGGCTGGGCGCAAGTGATGTGGGTACATGGGGTCCTCTTCCAAATAAGGAATAGAAATGTCGCCCAGCTCATTCTCCATAACGCCCATCATTTGTAGTTCATAGAGCCGACAACGTAGGGAAAAAATCCTACCCTTCTTACGTGATTTCTTGACAATTTTGTCAGCTTTCCTTGGTTTCGTTAGTTCCAGGATCTCTTCAGAGGTCCCAGACCAGAAGGACACATCGACCCAATAAGGCATTGCGAACCTCCAGTCATCCGATGCATCTAAGGGAAGAACAGCAGGTTTCTGTGTCAGATACTCAACCGGCTGTACAATCGATGTACGCGGTATAGATCCGAAGTTGGGTTGATGCTGTCGAGGTGTTTTCTCGTCTTCCTTTCCCAGATGCTCTGCTGGTGTATGCCTCTCTTCGCTCTGTGTAGCCTCCAGGTCTGATATTGAGCGAGGTGTTCGGTACTTGAACAAAGGTACAGAGTGAAGTGGCATCGGTGATAGACATACCAAGTCAATGCCTATCCCCGAGCCTATCAATGTATCCGTGGTCAATTTGAGCATATTATAATCGACTTCGAACACACCGGTCCCTGGCGTAACAACTATAACAGAGATACCTGTCCGAACGAGATCGCGGTCAATGTAATCCTTCGCGAACTGTGCTGCAGCCAGATTGATTGCCTCGAGGATATTACCCTGACTAGCAGAAGACGGTTGTCCGGCAATGATCGTATCTGAGGCCGAGGTTTCTTGATCTGCTTTCCCACTTTCTGGCTCCTGTTTTGCGGGTTTTGCGACGAGTGACACCTCTCGAAGAAACGTCCGGAATTCCTTTTTTAGCTGGTATAGGATGTTGATCCAGTCGCCACTGGACATATCGCTCACGACGACTCTGTAGTAGTCTCGAAATGTACCGGATTGAGCTCCAGAATAGATATGACTCGTCATGTCGTCAGGGCGATCGGACAGAGACTCTCCGTCATACTGCATCCGTGTAAAGAGGATGATCGTAACTACATGTCTAGCATTGATCTTTAACCATCTTTTGAAAAGATCTGGGAGAAAGCCACCGACGACCTTGTTGAACATGATTTCTCCAGCGCCTTCAGCGTCAAAATCCCACATTTCCCGAGACATTTGGATGAACAGGACATATCGTGCGGACTCGCTGCGAAATATAGGTTTTGTTTTGGGCGAGAAATAGCCAGAGTGGACGGATTGCCCGTTGATGTAGATGTGCTTAATGGTCGCTTTGATTGTGCCCATGAACAGCAACTTTTGGTTCCGATAGATAGTACGTTTGCTAAGCTCGGAGATCGCCAAACGCCACATGTCTGCGCGCGCAAGGTATTCGTCACGAAAGACGAGTTCAACATGGTGGGCCTCATGCTTGTCTTCATCGGCCTTGATTTGTTAGCTCTTGAGCCACATCTGCGTCCTGCTTTGCATTACCTCTGTCACTATAACTTGCATTCGATTGCGAAATCCGAACACTTTCGCGATCCTCTCAGAAATCGAAACCTGTATCGCAGGTTAGAACTAACGCGATCTTCTTGTCAAGCATAGCTCACCTGTAAATTTGGGTACTTGGATTTTAGGTCGGTAGGGAGCGCTTTGGAAACGAAAACATACGCTTTCTCAGTAGCGATGTCGCGTCCGCCAGGGATTGTCGAACCATTCTCATCAACAGTTATCGTAAGGGATCCTCGACGGCTTCTCTTTGAATGACTATCTGCGCCAGTGTCTCTACCGGAACTCTCCCGTTCCGCTTGCGACGTGTCATTTTGTGTGTTCTTAAGAGCTGACTGAATATCTCGAATAGCAGTCTCAGAGTTGATGGGCACGATTTGAAGTAAAGATCCGGGTGCTGTAGGAAGCTCGGGAAACCATCCTCCGTTGAACACAATCTCATCCCTCGAGAAGTTATCGTCATGGGTCCATAAGGTGCATACTTTCCGCACCCTGGATTGCTTTATGTTTGACATGGATTTGGGCATATCGTCGCTTGATGTTGTGAGGTCGGGTGTCCGCTTTCTTCAGAGCACTTTCACATCGCTTGCTCATATCTGCACCCGAAGCGTTGAATTGTCATCCTTTCGTTGGTGCAGAGGATCAGTTATCAGTAACCAGTTGGGTGTGTGATAGGAATTCAGTATTTGTGACCAGTGATATCGATGTATGAAGTCTTGATGATGATGCGTGAAGCTGCAAGGTACCGCGTAGCGCCAAGACGCTAGGTTACGAGTGACTAAGCAGGCGCCTCCAGGTTACCGCATCCACATCTTCCCTGTGCCTTGACCAATGCGTTACAAGGACTGACTAGTTAGAGTCTACGGTCAGTAGGGACCAATCTGTCACGAGATATGATCGATTTGCCGTGGCTACATTTCTCAAGACCTATACACCTCACTGCAAACAAAGTACCATAAGCAGCCATCAAAAACATCCGCTCCTAGAGTGCATTACACAGTTTAGCGATAATAGGTCTTTCAGGGGCTCAGGCGCAAACATTTGTTTATACCTCACTACTTAAGTTGTAGGGCTCAACCACGCTTTTGAAGCAATATACCGTGGGCATATCTCTAATCGCTCGCTCAGGCTCGCTACATATGTGATTTAGTCGAAGCTGACACAAGGGAAATGTATACACGCATCCACCTAAGGAGTCATTTCTCCAGATGAAATTAACATGTAATATTGGAAGATATAAACTACCTCGCATTGTTCCGTCTTACCTGGTTCACGTAGGCTAGTATTTCTTCATCCAACCCTTTATGTTATTATGCGCTTTTTCAGAGTGTCCTGCCCTGCTCGTCACTATCCAACCCGTCCGGAAGCATTTCCTGCTGCACAGGGGTGGATAGAACTGAAGATTTGGTCTCTTCCACTGCCACCGGCCTATCGCTCATCCTAAGACCTAATCATCGCAACATCAGATACCGCCTTCCAACACCGCCATCATTCTTGACAAGCCAACTCAATGCCACTCAAAGGTTAGCAATGTTCTCTTTCATTGTCTCCAAGTCCTCCTCATCTACCGAATCCACTCCTTGGTTAGTCAGCCCCTGAATCGCCGTATCAACATCTTCATCTCCATCGACAATGTCGATCCAGCCATTCGCGCCCTCCGTCTCCAATGCTGCGACAATGGCCTCCGCGACCGTAGCGCGACTCGTCTTGCCACCAACTCCAATCTTCCCAACTTTAACACCACCCGCCCTTTCATCAGTGAGTGTTCCGGGCCGTAGACTGATCCCAGAGAAGCGCTGTTTGACTGGCACAGAACCTTTGGCCTCTTCATCGTTACGCTCTTTCGAGAAAACGGTCAGGACCTCGTCCGCGGCGACTTTGGCTTTATAGTAGTTGGGCAACACTTCGTTGTTGACTTTTTGCGCAGTCTCCCAGTCTTTGTCAGTCCACCATGAGGGCCAGCCTCGACGGGAGGAGAGATATGAGACTGTGAGGAACTTCTTGATGCTTGGTGTATGAACGCTGGCTTTTGTGAAGAATATGGCCGCATCACGGTCTATGGCAAAGGTCATCTCTGCACCTCCTTTGCCTCCAGCGCCTGATAGTAATTAGTTGACGCATTTCGTCAGGCCGCTTGAAAACTCAGTTCAACTCTGAAACAGTTGAGTGGTAAGGAATTGTGCACCACAACATACCAGCACTCCAAACTACCCAATCTGGCTTGACTTGATCTAAGATCTTCTTCGCATCCGCCTCGCTCTTCACATCAGCAACGCTGCTGACGAGCACGCTCAGTTTCCCTGGTTGCCCATTTCCAAGCTTCTCAATCGTCGTCTTTTGCTCAGCAGTACGGATCATGCTAGTAACATTCCACGATTTGGCCAGCAAAAGAGGAGTCAAGAGCTGCGACACCTGGTTAATGGTCAGCTTCCTGGCAGAATCCAGGAGAGATTCTTATCGCTTCATTCGATGAAGGGCGGCTGGTAGAAGATCGGAGACTTGCCTTGCCGTGACCACCTACGAGAAGCACGTTGTGGGCCATTGCGAGAAAAGTGTGTCAGTTCAAGTATAAGAGCTTGTGATATGAGAGGAAGCAGAGTGCGCAGTAAATACAAAGGTTCTGATCTCTCTGGAGGGTCTTCATTGATGCCAAATACGATTTCTAAGATGACGTCTTAGCCCGGCTTGGTCCGAGGAATGCCCAGGTGCTACAATGGGCCGAGAATCAACAACACCCTGGTCCAATCCATACACTTCGATTGCGTGATCTGAACTGAACGACTGCAACTGCGCACTCAATCTAATTAAACGCGTCAGATGGTGTAATCAATCATTGTCCAGAGGTCAATAAAAATTGACTTTCGAATAAATACCCACTCATGAATTAATTAAAAAACAATGTTTTTAGGCCTGTTGATAGCTCGTAGAACAGCTAACTATTAAGGTACCAATGTTCACTCGAGCCCATTCATCCGTCACACCAGCCTCGCTCGAAGAAGAGAAACGTCACAGGCCCATTTCCGCATTTCTCTATTCTACTAAAAACAAAAGACTTGAGTAATACAGTGAGCGAGCTTCGCGATCACGCCACCAGCGCTAGTGACAAGGCAGGACAGGTAGGGGTATTTACAGCGGTGTTAAAGTATTGGGAGCCTGCATGGCTCTCCTCTGCTGTTCGATATCCGGATGTTAAAACTCCTGAAACGCCTTTTGTGATGCATTGGAATATACAGTACTGGGAAGGGAAAGCAAACAACCTTAACCCTGAAAGAGGCAAGAAAATTAGAGATGCAGGGGCAATGGGACGAGGGCAGATAAGGAAACACGCCCTACGACCCTAATCATTTCGACTTATCGCTCGTCTCGCTGGCGAAAGGGCCGACTGTGAAATTGGGCGTAGTCTCCATGTTCTGACTTGGGGGACCGCGGTAGTCATTCGGACTAGAAGCCAAGATTGGATCAGTCGATTTCGTGTCAGGATGCACTTCGATACCTTCCTGCGCTTCAAGATCTTGCTTAGTAACGTTGCGACCGAACTTGATAGAGTCATTGTCACCGTTGCCGCGGTCAATCGGCGACCAACCGGCTACACTGCCTGCAACAATACCAGCCATAACAGTTGCAGGACCGAAAGCGGAGTTGGAACGAGACCTTCCGCGGCGGCGGCTGTTGGGAGTAGGCGGAGCTGGAGAACCCTCATCTTGTTGGATGCCGTTGTTCGGAGTGCCGGGTAGCGACTGGCTTGATCGTGACCTGGTGAATATCTCCTTGGGATGTTGTACCTTGAACTTGAGGCTGCTGAGGCGGCCGCCGCGGACCTTGCGGAGGAAGGCAAGCTCGTCGCGGATTTCTAGCATGCCCTGGTTCCATTGGTAATCCTCATCGGATATGACCACCTCGGGAGTGCGCTTGCGCTTGAAGAAGTTGGGAATGCACTTCTCAACGAGCTCATCGGGAATCAACCGAACGATCACACCCACGGGGAGCGAGAGGAAACCCAAAACTATAGAGTAACCCCACTGAGGTCCATTGAGCCTCGTAACGGAGAAGGCAACACCTCCAACGAAGATAATCATGGTCTGACCACCTATCATGATGAGCAGGATAATGATGAAGAACCAATTGTGGGTAATGCCCTCGAAGACGTTGAAGCGGTTATCGAGACGGCGATTGTTCAGAGCATTGAAGATCTGCATCCAGACGAAGGTATTGAAGACAAGAGCCGGCAATTGCTCCTTCTCTCGGTCACTGTGGTAAGAAAGGATGGACTCGCCAGCGAAGTAGAGGATGAATGTAACCGTCAGCTGGTAGATGGCCTGGCCGATAATCATCTTCCACATTCTCAACGTAATCAAAGGAGCAGACTTGGGGTCTGGTTTTCGGTCGAGAAGAGTTCGAGTAGGAGGATCCGTCGCCAGAGCTAAAGCAGCGAATGTGTCCATGATAAGATTGACCCAGAGAAGCTGAACGGCAGTAAGCACAGACGTTTGGTCATCGCTGGAGACTGCCGAGACGAAGGTGAGCATGACAGCCGTGATGTTCACTGTGATCTGAAACTGCAAGAACTTCTTGACAGCGTCGTTCACAGCACGTCCCCACAGAAGAGCCTTGACAATCGAAGCGAAGTTGTCGTCCATAAGGATGATAGCAGATGCTTCTTTAGCAACCTCAGTGCCGGCGATACCCATGGAGAAACCGACATCGGCAGTCTTCAGCGCCGGAGCATCGTTTGTGCCGTCACCGGTAACTGCGACAGTCTCGCCCAGCTCTTTCAGGCGTTTCACGAGCTTGCGCTTATCCTCAGGACTAGACCGAGCAAGAACACAGAGCTTAGGAATCACAGCATCCATGTCCTTCTTCGACAGTTTGCGGAAGGTAGGGCCTTCCATGACAACACCACCAGGAACAAGAATGCCGCAGTCTTCTGCGATAGCCTTGGCAGTCATGACGTTGTCACCCGTGACCATGCGGACATAGACACCGGCATGTTGACAGTCCTTGACAGCTTCACGAACGCTCTCTCGTAGTGGATCCTGAATGCCGACAACAGCAAGGAAGGTCATTCTCTTGAAGATATCCTCAAAGATAGCTTGACCCGGGTCATCCTCATTTTTTCGCGAGTCTGCCGGGGGCCAGCTCTCGAAGTCGCGGTAGATCAGGCCAATAGTGCGTAGCGATCGGGAGGCGTACGTAGTAATGACTTGTTCAAGCGCCTCGCGGTTGTCCTCGGTCATGGGGGCTTCCATGAGCTCCTTGGCTGCATCGGTGACAATCTTGTCGCATTTGCCCAAAAGAATCTCGGAGGCACCTTTGACGTACATTCGGTAGCGCCCATCATTGAGTTTCGCAACGGCCGCCGAGCATTTGATGGCCGAGTCGAAGGGGATCACCTGAACGATATTGGCATTGGACCGCTCCTGAGCAACGTTGCCCATGCCCATATGATCGCGTGCAAAGCCGAGGAGAGCGGTTTCGGTCTTGGAGCCGATGAAGGGATCAGGTCCTCCTGTCTCGCCTTCGAAGGCGGTCGTATTCTGAACAATGGATTGTTGAAGGACATCTTTGACTTCTTTGCTGATGGTAGAAACAAATTCGGTTGCCGATACGTCATTTGGGTTTTCCACAGGGGACTCTACGACCACCTTACCCTTGTTGCCATCGTCTATGGGAGCGGGTGCACCGGAAACCTTCAGTTTATGATCACCAAAGCGAAGAGCGGTCCCAAGGGAGCCAGCAACCACTGTCATCTTGTTTTGCGTCAATGTACCAGTCTTGTCGGAACAGATGGTTGTTGCATTCCCCATAGTTTCGCAGGATCGGAGCAGTCGGACCAAGTTGTTGTCCTTGAGCATGCGAGTGGTGGCGAAGGCCAACGCGAGGGTTACAGCTAGAGGTAACCCTTCAGGAACAGCGACGACAATGACGGTGATGGCGACGATAAGAATGTTGAGGAAGTTCTGGCCCTTTTCAGCAGGTGTAGCACTACTACCCTTGAGGCCAACGAGGAACTCGATCAAGAGAACAACGAAGAGTAACAAGGCAGCCGCTCCGCCGAGTTTGGCAATGTATGTAGCGAGCACATTCAACTTGTTCTGCAACGGAGTTACTTCGCTGTCTTCGCGCAGAGACATCATTGTTTTGCCGTAGCTCGAGTTGACACCGGTAGCGGTAACCAAAAATGATCCTACACCTTCAGAGACCTTGGCACCAGAAAGGATGAACGGATCCACCTTCTTCAAGTTGTCGTGTCTCTCGATGGCTTTGAAGGCCTCGTCTCCAGGCATCTTCTTGAGCAGGTCAGATTCACCGGTAGCCGAGGACTCGTCACACTTGATACCGTGGCCTTGGACAAGGATGCCATCGACGGGTATCATATCTCCAGGTTCTAGGTTGACGACGTCTCCGACCAAAACGTCGTAGACGGAGATCTCGCGTGTCTTTCCAGAGCGAACGACCTTGATTGTTCGGTCTTCCTTCTTCCGGTTGAGCTTCACAAACTGTCGTTCTTTCTGCCAGTCGTTCGCAGCACCAACAACGACGACGATTACAATAGCGACAATAATGGCAACACCTTCAATCCATTCGACTTTCGGCTCGCCAGGCTTGTGTTTGACCCCGAAAGTTTGGTACAGGCCCAGTGCAAGCGAGATGACGGCAGCCGCAGTCAATAAAAGGAGGACCTTGTCATTATAGGCCATCCATGCTAATTGGAAGATGTTCTTCGGCTTTCGTACAGGTAGCCGGTTGTCGCTGAAGACGTGTTTCCGATCCACAAAGCCATTCTCTCCGGCAGTGGGCACGGGATCAGTAGTTCCGACGCCATTGGACGTCAATTTTGAAGGTTTCTGCGTTGCGGTGGGAGTAGTGGCCTCCTCGAAAGACACGGCGCCGTCTAAATGCTGCTCATCGACGCTCAAACCAGCTCTTCTATCCGTCCTAAGGCCCTTTTCGAGACCGTCAAGTCCTCCAAGAGCGTGAAAGGCACTAAGACTTTTCGGGTTGTAAAGTTTTCCTAGATGTCCAGGAGTAAAAGCAAACTTGTTGTTCTCGACCTGGAAGTCTGATTCTGTGCCGGGATCGGGTTTCAAGGCATCCTTAGCATTCATGACCTCAGTCGGAGCCATTTCTCCTCCGAGGTGATCGCCGTTTGCAGAAGTGACATAGGTACCGCTAGAATTAGACTCCCCGTTCTCGGTCGCAGAGTCCATCGAGTTTCCTCGAGACCGCGCGCCGGGTACGCTTAATAGGCCGGCGTTACTCCATGCTTGAATTGGCGAGGAGACATTATGAGGGCTCGTCGGTCTACTTTCTTTGCTATCAAATGAATTTGCGTTGCGAAGCTCTTGCGACGGTTGCCGTGTATGTGTGGGCGAGGCATTGTCCATGTGGGATTGTGTTGATGCCCTATTGTTATCGTGGACTTCTCCTAGCGGTACGGATTCTCCCATATTCATGTCGTTTGTAGCGGATGTGTCGATGGTGATGGTGGGCGCCCTTGGTCGTAAAGGGCCCGGCGAGGGGGTGTTCCTGTCGTCGGACATGGCGGTAGCCTGGTGGGGGCTGCGAGAGGCTGAGGCTGTGTGCTAGGCAGGCGAGGGCTACGGGTGTAGGAATGGTGAGATGAGGCGTCTTCCGGTGAGCTCGGTGGGCTACGAGCAATGCGGCATGCGGAATGTGCAGCCAGGTTATTAAGGGCAGGGGAACGAGTCGAGGCGAATTTGGAGGCGGAGCGGCCGTCTTGCTTCCACGGTTGCGCGTCGAGAGCAAGCGCGGCAAGAAGCAACGGCGGTGTTGTTCCGAGAGACGTGTACGAGAGACTAGAGCAAACGCTTGTCAGTACCACGTCTTCGCTCTCGGCGTTTGCAAGCTGCGCCACGACTGCCCGAGCTGTGGGCGCGCGTGTTGATTCACGGCCGACGCGAGGGAGCTTACCAGGAACCGTGGGATGGGAGTTGCGGGAGAAGGCGAACTGGACAGACAGCCTATGCCTCGCCGAAGCTGAAGCTGAAGATTACTGGCCTGGAGCTGGGCAGAGTGTGGCAGTGTCCGGCGCTGCGCATGCTCATTCGTGCTGGGCTGGGAGGCTGAGGCGGTGGACTCGTCTGGTCGTTTGCCTAACGAGGTACTGGAGAGGGGGCAATTGGGTGACGAAGCAACGGCGAGTGCTCCAAGTTATGAACTTGGGCAGACCAGATGGATAGGGAAGCAGGTTTCCTGGATCTGGCACAACGGAGAAGGCACCGGGGCGCCAGCGCAACCAGAATGTCTTGTTGTAACGAATCGCTCCCAAGACCTACACAGCCCTCCTTGGCGGGCCTAGTCCGCATGCAGCCTAGCAGAGAAGTGTCATTCACATCCGCCTGCCTTGGTGCCTTAGGCTCAAGTGCCCCCCTGCCGCCCGCGGGAAACCTCCACAGAGTCCTGCCTCGAAACCTGGCCGCCGATTCCCCTCAGGCTGTTTACGGGCCCCTTTGCCAAGCGCGTCTGCATCCCAGCTGCACCGCGCTTGCAGGCGGTCAGTCGAGCAGCAGCCCGCCATGTGGTCCCACAGCAGCGCGGGCGACGATAGAGCCTGCCCATGTCCAAGTCAGGTGGCTCCAGTGGGCTACGAAATGAAGCCAAGAGTATGTACGTCCACCCCGCCCGTATCAGGGCGTCGTAACACGCAGCCGCAGCCTTCGCATGGCGAGTGTACCTGTCGCAATAACATACCTCCGTGCTTTCACTGGTCGCCCCTTTCCTCTCGAGTCCGAGAGAGTCCCCGATTCCTCATTTTTGCCGCCAACACAGCCTCGAGCGGCATTCCTGGGCAGCTGTATCTCATCACTACAAGACATCCGCTTGCCACTGGCGTCTTGTTGACCCCGAGCCCACCAAGTGCCTGACCATCATAGCGTCGTCTAGACAGAGAACAAAGGTCAATCTCCGATGGTGCCAAGAGCGCGAAAGCTTGGCCGCTCCGTGCAAGACCCAAGCGCAACTCCCGCCGCCTCGTCATCTTTTGTTCAGTGTCCGCATCAGGGGCGCTCGCCTGCTGTCTTCCTTGCCTACGCTAAGTCCTCAACCTCCGGGGCAGGTTTAGTGATCTTGTTGCAAGACCTGCCATGCCTCTTGGTATTGAACATAGCCTCAATATCTGAGGAACTTGACCCGTGTTGGAATTTGTGCGACGCTGAATGTCCAAGGATAAGTGGACCGTCTGCCGACGAGCATGTGATGGACTTCTTAAAATCACACTTTTCGGTTCCTATTCTGGCAGTTTCAATCAACTGTTAATGTGTGGCGGCTAAACTTGTTTCAGTCTTCGGATGTCAAGCTCGTATGGCTTTTCGTGGCTTGCTACACACAAGTTCGCGGGTGGTGCTTCAGACGACCTCGTCCGCCATGTTGGCGGCTGCATCTCGACCGACTGTAGCACTTGCGAAACGCATGACTTCGTCGGACGTTACAAGTAACACACTCGCATTCCCTACGAACATCTTCGATCTGCAGTGCAGTGTCTTTTCCTCTCGAAACCAGCACTACCAATCGGGGGGTTCTTTTTCGGAAAGCCATGCCTAAGCTCATTCCGTTACCAGCAACCCTGCCTCACAAATGTGCAACAACGTTTCTCATGGAAATGCTCCATCAAATGCATACCCCGCTGATCTAATCTGAGATGCATTCATCTCTATCTGTACTTCGCTGACGTGCAGCTGGGCCCGGCGTTTACTAAGCGCTGTCCTACTTATTCCACCCAATCAGCCTGCACGCGCGACAACAGCTGCTTCCGAAGCAGTACGCCCGTGTATTCTGCAGAAGGATTGGAGTATCACTCGTTCCTTCAATCATGAGAGACGAGATGAACAATGATAAATGTCTGGAAAGTACACTCTCAACGGGAGTTACGAAAAAATGCAAAGCGTGCATGGTCTCGAAAATGATTATGCATATGTACTTACGAGAGAAGGCTGACAAAGGACAGCGTTTTCAAAAGCCTGGACGCTTTTGACATTTGCGCCCTTGAACCCGACGAGGAAATACTTAAACATCTCCTTCGCCAGGTGACAGATATATATATAGTGTTCAGCTGTTTTTGGCAAACATAGAACCTTTGCAGCCTCCATTCGCGAATTTCAATTTGTCATATACCCGTTCTTCACTGAGAGCCCACCTTCTCAGATTTCATTCTCAGACTTTGGCACTATTCTTACTGCCGCCTCGAAAACGGCCGTTCCTGCATATCGTATCCGCCCCGGATCTTCAAGCTCGGACGATCTAGGTCCTCTACTCAACCTTCTAAAGCAACCGATTTTTTTAGTCAACAACATCAAAATAGTAGCCCTATTTCGGACTACCTATCTTCCGTTCCCGAATTAGACGTCGCGCCTCGCTTTTTGCACGAGAGATAATGTCCGACAACACCAACCATGACGAGTTCTCTACAAACGGTTGGGCTGCGGTGTCTCGCAGCTTTGTGAAAAGTCTTGTCAACGTTGACAAGACTCGTAACGCCGAGCTACAAGTCCAGGATGTGAGGCTGCCCGACTCAGATATTGCCAAGAAAACATACAAGTTCGCGAAGGAACAGTTTCAAAGCCTTAAACTTCCCTACTCGACAACGGGGCTTCCAAAGACCAGGCTGAAGCCGTCAGTGAGGCCATAATCCGCCATGCTGACCTTGGTGAGACGGGCACACTTACGAGCTTAGGGCTGTCGATTCAGTTGAGCACTGTATTTGGTAAGCTGCACCTTGGTTCCTTTTCGATTTTGATACTGCACTGCTTGGTATAGCGTACACACGGTCTCGTCATAACTCTCTTGGTTCTTGGTTGGATCTTTTCAGAGTCTTGGAACATCTGGATTGCATTTTGCCTACGTATACTATCGGACCTTCAATACCTTGGAGTGTATCATGGGGACCTTGTGGCAAGATGCACAATGCTGGATCCGGAGCGCGTCCTTTATCCAAACGACCCACAACGTCATTGTGCTTTTCCCACGCAGCTGCCAAAAAGCTTTACCAGGGTCAGATTCAGGCACGATGATCTTTTCGCATAGGAATTGGAGATCGATAATACTCTGCCCATAGTGGAATGTTCGCAGGCACAGTTCGTACTTCCAATGTTACTCTAAAGGCGAGCACCATCCCTAACCAGGAAAAATTGCTCGCGCTACCTCACCTCGCCTACACAGCCTCCCTCTCGCCTTCAATATTCCGCACCTCCCCAGCATGAACAAGTGCAATACCATTCCCGTCCTTGGACGCCACCGTCATTATTCCGATCGTTCTTTAGTCGCGCGAAATCTGCTTTGACGACCGAATCCCACACCGTCTTGGCTTGGAGGCTGTGTAGATGGAGACCCAAATCAAAAAGGAATGGATGTGCCGAGGACGCATGGCCTACCTCCTCAACATCTTGGCTGCAGCGAGGATAGATCTTGGGCGAAAACACAACCTGTGTGACAACCTGCGGCCGAGTCCATTGGCAAGCCAACCACTTACCAGTGATGCGACATAGGTTTACGCCAGTTGACTTCTACAGGAGTTCACTTGATTTTGTTACCACAATTAACCTGCATCAACATCTATCTTCTGTTTCCTGCTAATTCTTGTTGTAGATAACGTAGGTCTCAACCCTCATCTCATTGCTGCATCGACAATCGAAAATGTCGTCTCAGCATTCCCGCGCAAGCAGTGGTCTTCCTGCTTCGCCGAAGCGATGGGAAAAGAAATGAAGCTAAAGCCTTGGTGTCATACCACGTCGAATGAGGTATTCGTCGAGGCTGTGTTGAACAACAAGCTGATGGAGCCGTACGACAAATGAGCAAGACGCGCCGATACCCATTAACCGGGTCAACAGAGCTTCGCGAGGATGCGACCACAGGATTTCCAAGGCAGTTATGAGCCTAAATCGCACACATGACGGCTGAGTTGGCGTAGTGTGGTTCACAGATAGAGTGTGAGACTTTTGTGTTTGATGGTTCTGGGGTTTGACGACAGTAAACAAATTCCATTGCCCTCCTGGCCATACCTGACGACCTTGAGAATACTTGTGCAACCTAACTGAAGTCTGC
Organism: Parafenestella ontariensis; assembly: GCA_021596325.1. Taxonomy (NCBI): domain Eukaryota; kingdom Fungi; phylum Ascomycota; class Dothideomycetes; order Pleosporales; family Cucurbitariaceae; genus Parafenestella; species Parafenestella ontariensis. Next base: position 49,883 of record JAKGDA010000008.1, on the reverse strand, counting down.
CTTGCAATATCGAGTCCTCTGTCCATATCCACTATTCTTTTTACCCTTGCCTGCACACGTCCAATATTTAGTTTCATCTCTTCTACTACGACCTCGCAATTCACCAATAGATTCCGAATCCTTTCAAGAGTAGCTTTTCGCGCCCAATGTCCACCTTGCACAGCCTCGCCGCACCGTTCCGCCGTTGCAGCACGGAACGTGCAACACAGTTTCAGAGTCGCAAATCACGAGCCAGTCTCCCCGTCATCATTGTCCCTTTTTTTTTTCTTCTTCAGGTGCGGTAATTGGACCGCAAAGACCAACACATTGACGATTACAAACATGGCAATCGCCGAGATGAAGACAAGGCGTAAACTCTGGATGTAAGCATCGATTACTAGATGTCGTTAGTGTCTGAGGCTGTGTAGAGTTCGTAAAACGGGTGCATGTCATGGCGATTGGTGCAAGTGGGATTTGAGGTGTGCGATGTCCGTACCTTGGCTTTGATGCTTGGGATCAAGGTCGATGATGCTTCGGACCGACTTGCGGACGCGTTGTATGACCTGCAATTGGTATCAGAATTGGAATGGTACGTGAGGTACCGCTAGAAACTTTACTGTGCAAGACGGCGAATAGTACAAGGCAATATAACTGTGAACGCGTACAACGAGGCGAAGTGTGAGATGACGGAAGCTCTATGCCTGGCCGCAATCTCAATCTCAAGAGACGTAATAGGCTAGTAGGGCAGTGCATAATAGTTTCGCAGCTTGCAGGCTAAGAGATTGTAGTACGTACCTTCGCCTTGTTGTGACCGGTGACAAGTTGCTCCAGATATGCCGTCAAGGCGTTCTGCAGTATCAAACTGCTAAATGAAACGCCCATCACAATGCCCAAGCTGCGCCACAAAATCAACGTACTCGTCATGACAGCCTGGTCTTCTTGTGAACTCGTCGCAAGCACCGCGAGGCTCGTCGCTGGGAAGCTTAAACCTTGTCCAATACTCGAAGGAACAAGGAAGATGGTTGCAAGCCATGTTGGAATGCCGTCCCACATCAACGAGAGACAAGTAGCTCCTACGAGCATACTAAGAGAGCCCACAACGATGAGCCATTTCATGCGTCCAGTAGCTGTCATGATGAAACCTGCTGAGACGCCACAGATTGTTAGGGCTACGGACGGCCCTGCGAGACGAAACCCAGAGATGGATGCGCTTTCGAGCTTTACCGCTTGGAAGTAAAGAGGGGCGTTGAAGAGAATTGTGTTCATGCCGATTTGGGCGAAGAAGTTGTTGAAGACTAGGTTCCCTCGTGGTTTGCTGAAGAGCATCGGGAGGGGCATTACAGCTCTCGCAGCTCTTGACTCAACTCTGATCAGAATGGCCCCGGAAATGACGGCAACGACGAGTGAAGTAATCACGATCGGATGTTTCCATGGATATATGTTGCCTCCCAGATTGAGGCCCAAGATGAGGAAGGCAACGGAACTTGCTAATAGGAAAGACCCAGCAACGTCAAACCCTTTCATAGCATCTCGGATACCCAGTCCCGATCGTTTAGCTAGATTTGGTCCTAGCGAGGACGGGGTTGTGAAGATGGCATTGATCACGAGAACAAAGAGAACAGGGACTTGAATAGCAAAGGTCATTCGCCATCCCAGTTTATCGCAAAGGAAGCCACCAAATGCGGCGCCGCAGGCTGATCCGCCGCCGTAGAACAGGTTGATGTAGGCCTGGTATGTCCCTCGGATTTCAATGCTAACAAGATCGTTGGTCATGACATTACCCATCGAAAGCACGCCAGCGGCGCCGATCCCACAGAGTGCTCTTGCAGCGATAAAACTCCCGATACTCTGTGCGAGAGCGCACCAAGCCGTCGTCGCTGCAAGGAAGACGAGTCCGGTAAGATATATTAGCCGGCGACCAAAAGTATCTGATAGCCGACCCATAAGTGGTTGGAGCGACGTCGATGTAAGCAAAAATGCGGTCGAGAGCCATGATGCGGAGTTTGAAGCATGGAAATAGGATGTGATAACTGGATGACTAGACGCCATGAGAGTGGAGTCGAACATAGCAATCTACAGTTAACGAGTCAGTGGGTTAGGTCGTGGGTGGTTAATCTCGTGGTGAAGATGGTCGAACAGCTAAGGAAAACAACTTGACTCACAAAGTACCCTAACAGGATGCCTCCAAATACAAATCTGAATTTCCATGTACCAACTCCCTCGAGTTTCCCATTCTCTTGAAACCTCACCAAGTTCTCTGACTCCGGTCTTGATGCCGGGTCATCATCGGGCACAACGAGCTGGCCGTGGGAATGACTTCTACTCTTTCCCAAGTCTGGAAATTCAGGTGGGCCGCCCTCACCCTGTGCTGCTACCTCTGCAGATTGAACCACATCCTCTTCGATTGCAGTACCGTTCTCTTGGCGATCCGATAGAGAGCGGAGGAGCGGAGTTTGCTCGGAGGGATGCGATGAACGACCGTCCAGGCGCGCCGTTGAGGGCATTACAACAAGCTCTGCCTTGCTCACGGGTTCTCCACAGCAGCACCTACACACGGGGGAGGCGGTCGAGAAAGACGGTGCTAGAAAGCGTGGGTGGGAACGCAGGGCCGACAAGCTTCCCAAGATGCAGGTGCGTTCGGAAGGCGAGTCCGAAAGCTCTAAACTCTTCGCGGCTAGCACTCCCGAACTCGCCGCCACCTTTCAATGTTAAAGGCGGCCCTATCGCAAAAGTCAACTTTGAGTCTGACAAACTGAAAAGAAAGGATGAAGACACCGTTACGAATCGCGATTCTCCAATGCGACACGCCGCCGCCAGACGTGGTTGCAGAGTACGGCAAATATGACCGTATCTTCACGACGCTGCTCGAAACGGCGGCCGAGGGAATGGGCCTATCTCCGAAGCAGGATCTGGAGTTGAGCGGGTTTGATGTGGTCACTGCACAGGAGTATCCTGATCTGGAGAAGATAGATGCTGTTCTCATATCTGGCTCGAGTATGTTGTTTTGGCGTCTCATGTTCATTTTGCTCGTTACTTATGCGGTGTAGAACACAACTCGTTCGATAACGACGCATGGATATTGAAACTAGTCGATTTCACCGAGAAACTGTTGCAGCAGGACCGTGTTCGAATCATCGGTGTCTGCTTCGGACACCAGATTCTTGGAAGAGCTTTTGGCGCCAAAGTAGGCCGGAGTGATGACGGTTGGGAGATCTCGGTACTGCCCGTTCAGCTCACAGAAAAAGGCAAAGAAGTGTTCCAGCAAGATAGTCTTGTACGTGGTTGTTCTACTAGTCACTGCCTCCATGGCCAATTTTCTGACCTTTGTTCTCTCTAGGCAATGCACCAAATGCACAAAGACATTGTGTTTGAGTATCCTGAAGGCGTCGAGAAGCTTGGGGGCTCTCCACGCTGTCTCGTTCAGGGCATGTACAAGAAGGGCAGACTCATCTCTGTGCAAGGACATCCGGAGTTCAACGAAGGCATTGTGTCGCGTTTGGTCAAGATGAGGAGGCAGCAGGGCATCTTTGAGGAGGAGCAGGCGCGGGATGCACTGGAAAGAGTTGGGAAGCCTCACGACGGGGTCAATATCGCGAAAGCGTTCCTGAGATTTTTGCTTGAGGATTGAGGTTGGCAGTCGGCTCGTGCTCAGCCCATGCGTTTCTCGGGTTAGGTGTAATGGGGGTGTTGTCGTATAGTGCTGGGCCTGAGCAATTAACTTCACATTGAACATGATGTCATGGCAAGGTCGAAGCTTTGCGCAGATAGGCTTGGAGTGTAGGATGAATACGAAGAGTCCAGGTGTCGACAAGCACTTGTGGCTGTTCGCAGCGCAGCGTGGAGCGAGGCATGGGCAGACATGAACGGGGTGGCGTGGGGTGGGCGCCGATCGCTGCGCTCGAAACGGCCAGGGTCTCTGTCTCTCACCAGCAACCTTTTCGGGCTGCCCTCGCATCTTCTTGCACGTCGCTCGTTCGCCATAACGTCTTCTTCGCCTGCCCGCTCCATACAACCACCTGTCGCTGGCTGCTGCATGCATCACTGCCGGATAGCTGCTCCGGACCCTGGCCATCCCTCATGGGAAAGTGTAGGCCATCCCCTCCGGCGGGCTGCCCACCAAGCAATACGTGCTGGACGCTGACGAGACTGTGCGCGCAGGGAGATACGGTGTTGTCCTGGATGCTGGCTCCTCTGTGAGTGTTTCCGGCGCGGCCATGGCACCCATTTCACGCCCGGGTTGCAGCTGACCAGCTCAAAGGGGACGCGCGTCCATATCTATCGATGGCTGAACAGCGACACGGCCCGCAAGCAAGCGACCGACGTGCAGCTGCACGCCCTCCCAGTCATTGAGACGGACAAGAAGTGGACCAAGAAGATACATCCGGGTACGCACCGAGCAGCACCGTGGCGAGGCGCGCGCTGGGCTAATACGGCAGTCTCCAGGAATCTCCACCTTCGGCCAGCACCCTCACAACGTCGGCCCTGAGCACCTCGAAAAGCTCCTCAGCCACGCGCTCAACAAGATTCCCCTTGAAGATGTCCCCAACACGCCCCTCTTTCTGCTTGCCACTGCCGGCATGCGAATACTCCCTCCGCCACAGCAAAAAGCCGTCTTGGACGAGGTCTGCGACTTTGCACGCAGCACAACCCAATTCCAACTACCAGACTGCCATGTACACGTGCAGGTCATACCGGGCGAGACAGAAGGGTTATACGGCTGGATCGCGGCAAACTACCTGCTCGGTGGATTCGACCAGCCAAAAGACCACAACCATGGCAAGGGACACAGCACATATGGCTTTCTAGACATGGGCGGCGCCTCCGCCCAGATTGCCTTTGCGCCAAATACTACCGAAGCCGAGAAGCACGCCAACGATCTGACGCTTCTGCGATTACGGACCGTGGACGGTACACCTCTAGAGTACAAAGTCTTTGTGGCAACCTGGCTAGGATTTGGCGTCAACAAGGCGAGACAACGATACGTCAAGGCACTCATCGAATCGACTTCGTCGGTAGAGCTACCGGATCCATGCCTGCCTGCCGATCTAACTATCGAGGTGACCAAAGACGGCGAATTCCTCCATGTGGATTCGGACGACGAAGACGAACCAAAAGAAAAGGCCGTAGCAAAGCTGGTCGGAACTGGAAACTTCTCCGAGTGTCTGCACCAGACATACCCTCTGCTAGAGAAAGAGAAAGAATGCACGGATTCACCCTGTCTAATCAACGGACAACACGTACCAGCGATTGACTTCGACGTGAACCACTTCGTAGGCGTCTCGGAGTACTGGCATACAACACACGACATCTTCGAGATGGGCCACAAAGACAAGGCGTACGACTTCAAGACCTACCAGGAGCGCGTAGCTGAGTTCTGCAGCCAGGATTGGAAGAGCATAGCAAAAGGCATCAAGAAAGAGAAGTGGGGCGGCAAAGTCGATGAAGAGAAGGCACGAGATGTTTGCTTCAAGGCATCCTGGATCATCAACATGTTGCACGACGGCATTGGCGTTCCACGAGTGGGTATCGAAGACCTAAAGGGCAGCAAAAATACCACCAAGGCTGTCCTCGACAACGCAAAAGCAAAGGGCTTCCTCGACCCCTTTCAAGCCGTCAACAAGATCAACGACGTTGAAGTAAGCTGGACGTTGGGCAAAATGGTCCTATATGCTTCCAGTGAAATTCCTCCACCTTCAGACCAAGCGCTAGCCGTAGGCTTTGGCTCGAATGCGCCTGGTATCCCATCAGACTTCCAATATCCGGGCGGCACACATGTCCCATTTGAATCCGACAATGACTGGCATCGTCTCTTCGTCGAGAACCCCCGCCGCATCCCTGGCTTTTTTATCATGATCTTCATTGTAATTTTCATCTTCTGCATTATCCTGGGTAAAGAGAAGAGGGCGTCCGCACGCAAATCCATCGGCAAACTCTTCACGCGAAAACAAGGGAAGGACCCCCTACGCCGTCGCCGGCGCGGTTTTCTTCCTAGCAAGCTCTTCGGGCTCGGTACCTCATCAGGGCAGACATATGAGCGTGTTGACCTCGAAGATGGAGAGGCTGCGAATGAGTTTGAGCTGGAAGAAACATATCTCGATTCCTCGGATAATGAGTTCTCTGACTCGTCAGAGGGGTCAAGACTTGGAAGAACTTCTGGCTGGGCAACGCCACGGATCAAGGCCGAAAAGGCGAGTACGCCTAGTTACTTTGGTGGTGCGGGGAGTGATGTGCTCAGCCAAGGTGCTGGGTTAGGGCTGGGCCCACAGAATGCATTTGATCGTACTGGTCTGATGTCGAGGACTGATAGCAGAGAGAGGATAAGAAGCAGAGCTAGCAGCCCGAAACGGGGGAAGGGTGGAATGAGCAAGCTGGACGAGTAATGACGGGATTTTGAGCATTTTCAGTGTATAGCATAGGGATTGGAATCGGCGTTTTGGGATGTTCCAAGCCGGCGGGCAGTATTGTCCTTTTTTGACTCGAGGGGATCAGATTTGGCGTTGTTCTACACAGCGGCTATATGTATAGGTATACCCAGTCGTATACCCAGTTGTGGATATATGTGCTTTAGTAATCACCTGCATTTGACTGAATTGAAATTTCAGTACGTTATTGTGTACGTCTGCATGCCAGACTGGTTCTACTCAACCTGCACTCCACTAACCCGTCCTAGCTACTTAAGCTTGTTTCCCAACGTATACACTTGCACCGTTCAAGGATATATTGGCAGGGCTGAAGTATAGGGAGACATGACCGGAGCCTAAATCTGTCGATTCTTCAAGTCGACCCAAGTCGGCTTATATTACGATATTGCCTCAACGTAGATGTCGAAAACGCAATGCACGACACCCGGCGCATACATTTTCACCCTCTCCACATGCCCCACTCTAACTCTCCTCCTTCTCTCCTTCCCAGGTCCCATTCCCATCCTTTCTTCGTCCCACTTATCCAACAGCCCCTGGAAGTCCATCTCTACTTCCCTTGTGCGGGATTCGATGTCTTTCACGCCGACGTTTTCGTGCGCGTGAATCCAGCCTCCGCGTTCGACGTCAAGTACCCGCACGGCAGTATGCCAGGAACTTGCAGACGAAGGGAGAAGACCAAGGTTGATGTGACGAACAGGTGGGATAAGGGGCGGGTCGGGAGTATTCAAATGCTGAATGAACTCACAGGTGCTGTTGTTGCTCATTTGGAAGATCCAGAAATCCTCACTGTTCCCCTTTTCTTTCCCTCTGCCTACTAGCTCCCGTGTCCAAGCCTCCCAGTCCACCTCCGAGTCCGGCATCTCTTTCTCATCCCATATCTTATACGTCCACTTGTTCATCTCTGCGCCTCGTCTCAAACCCTCTACTGACCATGGATTTAGGTCCCAGCATAACACTTTCGAAACCCCGTTGTTCCTGCGTGCTCCAGCTTTCTTGTAAGAGAACGCAAAGTACCCTATTCCAGCATAAAGATCGACAGCAGTGGATGGAACATCGAAGTCCATAGTCTCAGGGGGGAAATTGAGCACTCGAGTCTTCTCGCTGATGTTCTACATTTGTAGGTACCCAGTCAGTACATGTCTCATACGCAGTCCGCACATAGCTTTACTTACTCCTCGGCTGAACATTGTATATAATGGAGCCCAAGTCTGATGGATACCGTTTTGTGTTGTTGTTACCCACAAGGCCTTTTTAAAGTCGGCGTCAGTCGGGGATGAGAGTGTCTGGGGTGTCGGTGAAGGGCCGAAGTCGCCGAAGACTGGGGTAAGATTGACCGGGCTGCGGAGGAAGTTCTCATGAATTTGTGATTCCACTAGCCGTTGGGTAGTGGCAGACTCGGTGCTTGTTTGCAGCGGTATGGGTGAGTTGACAGCAATGTGTGTTGCGCCTACTGCTTCAGCGATGCGTTGCCATACTCGTTGTAGAGGATTAGGATGCGCTGCATGAGCAGATAGGAAAGTCTTCCACGCATTGGAAGCGAATGCATTGTGCGGAAGCAGTAACATGGGTCTGTATACTGAGTACGAGTCCGGAAAGGAAGACACAAGCGCCTCGACTGTAAGACCTCGCGAAACAAGACTTGGCTGCGGGAGAGCTTCTAGAGCTTCCCTCAAAGCTCTTTGAAGTGGCTTCTGCTTTGAGGGAGGAGTCACTGAGCGGGTTGGTATCAACTGGTGTGATATTGATATGTCCTGAAAGAGATATCCAAGGCCCAGATTTCCGAGTATCTTTGATTTTAGCTCTGGATCGTGATTATCCTGCGAGGTATCATCCACTACGACCCGATCCAAAGGGTACGGGATAGTGGTCGGAATGCGCATGCGTTGTTCATCATCGACTGCACTGCCAATAATGCTACTTCGACCCTGCTGTTGTCGTACTGCCGGCTCTACATATTCGCCGCTGACCACGTCGAACTCTAAGGTTGTCTCGAGATCTTGATGCGACTCGTCAAGTGTGGAAGTTGGAGAGTATACGCTTTGTTCATCGTCCGCTGCAGTACTTCGACGTTGGTGTTGTAGTATAGTCGGCTGTACGTATTGGCCGCTAACCGCGTCAAACTTCAGTACTGGGAACTGGATGGTGGCCTCAGGATCTCTGTGCGACGCGGAAGTCGCAATACTGCACTGGAAAGGATGGGAGACAAGCCCATCCTGAACATCTTGACTTTGCTTCTCCGGAACTTCCGGTGCGATCTGGTCCTTGGTTGTGCCTGGAGTGATTCTGCTCAAGCGATCCAGTTTCCCAAATTTCTCCAAAGCTGACTTGACAGTTTTGACATGTGTTTTAGGTACCTCGAGAACAACTGTTCTCTGGACTGGGTCGTCCTCTGGCTGGTCGCTCATGCTGTTCCGCTCAACGCGCATACGCAATGGTGTTCTGGTTTAGGGCGAGACGCGAGGAGGAGCAGCAGCACTTCCGCCATTGTGGGGTTTAAGGGACGGCTATGCTAGGCAGCTACAATTAGGACGTACTCGAGGCCCTGAGCCTTGCGGATGTACAGCGTGAAAGAAAAACAGCCAGCTTATGGCCTAAGTAAATAACGGCCCTGATCTAGCATTCAAGCATTCTCGAAGCGCATGAGCTGTCGTCCGATTTACTGCATATGTACCCCGCCCCCACTAGGCGTCCAACCAAGCTCGCATTTGACGCGCAGCACCAGAGCTGCCCCGGCTCTAACAAGTCAATCTCGTCTTTACTCTACACCCGCAATAATGGCCCTTTCCAATCTTGATCTGGTAAACCAGTGCGATGGCTTCCCTTATCCTGAGTCGAGCACGGAACGTTACCTCGCCAGCATCAACACCTACTACCAGTTACGTGTCGCCGGCCATGACTATGCACTGGGCTACATGCTGCCATCGGTCGCGGAAGTCTTCCGCGGTATCCCCAACTGGGAACTAAATGACGATGAGCGTACCTTGATACTCACCGGCGGCAATAATGCGGAGGAGCGATCGAAAGCCGTCGAGACGACATTGTTGGCGGTGAAGGAGACAGGTCATTTCAAGGTGCTCAACAAGTGGAGGGGAGAGTTGTATGCTGTGTATGGGAAAGGGAAGGAGCTGTTGTTCAATGTCGAACGGAGTGCGAGTCCGCTGTTGGGTGTGGTTTCGTATGGTGTGCACTTGACCGCTTATACAAAGAAGGACGGCCACTTGAAGATCTGGACACCGAGGCGCGCGCGAACAAAGCAGACGTATGGCGGCATGCTGGACAATGCCGTGGCAGGCGGTATCGCATCTGGAGAGTCCCCCTTTGAGTGTTTAGTAAGAGAGTGCGGAGAGGAAGCCTCGCTGGCCGAGGAGCTGGTCAGGTCCAAGGCTGTTGCTTGTGGGACGGTCACGTATTGGTACATACGAGACGAGAGAGCAGGTGGCGAAACAAATCTCATGCAGCCGGAGTGCCAGTACATCTACGATCTAGAACTTGCAGAGGATACTATACCGAAACCTGGCGATGACGAGGTCGAAGAGTTCTATCTGTGGTCAGTGGAAGAGGTGCAAGAGGCCATGAAGAATGGCGAGTTCAAGCCGAACTGCGCTTTGGTGGTGTTGGATTTTCTGGTGCGACACGGCATCTTGACAAGTGAGAACGAGAAGGACTACATTGAGATTGTGAGTAGATTGCATAGAAGGCTCGAGTTCCCTACGCTCTAGTGGGATGAGCAGGAAGTGGAAGACCAGAGGGCTCCTCTTTTAGGGGTATCCGGACGCCGTGTGCCAAATAGACCAGACCAAATGATACCTATACCACTACATATGCCACCATAACGCCGTCCATGCTTGCTCTCTTCTACTTTATAATCGCAATGACCGCGTGCATTATGAGTGCTTGACCAGCATGTAGATGTTGTCGATTTTCAGCCCACCCAGCTTCCGATACGGACCTTCCATGTACAGCAGCAATCCACCGAAACTGGCATAGTATTTCCTATGTCCCTGTTAGCACTCGCACCTAGACGGCCGAATCCCGCGCTGGCGATGAAGACTCACATTTGATCTCCATCTCCATCCTCCATGCGATAGTTCTTCCCGTAGCACACGTAGTCGTACATGTCGGCCAGTGTTGTGACGCCGTGCCTGCCCACGCTCCTCCACATTGTTTCGTTTTGCTCTTTCGACGAGCCGTCTAGAGACAAGGTGGTGGCCAGGACCATGTTCAGCGTCTCGCCTGTCTGTACAGGAAAGAGTTCGTGGTTGATGTCGAGCGTCATGGTGATTTGGCTGTCGGTCGAGGTGCCGAAGATGCGGGATACGCGGTCGTACTTTTCATTGTTGATCGACGTTATGCTGAACGTTTCTTCGAAGACCTGGGCGTCGGCCATGGTGAGTGAGGGTGGTTGCCGTCGAGGCGATTGTGGGCTCCTAGGCGGAAGGCGCGAGCCGATGCTTCTTCGTGTTGAATAGCAAGGGTATGGGCGATGGCGGGGAGAGGTCGAGGAAGGCTTGCGACAGCTTCGTCGGCTCCGAAAGAAAGCTGCGGAGAGGGGTGAAAGAAAGTTGGAGTCCAAAAATGGTAGCGACCAAATGTCGGCGCTCGAACCTCCGGCCGTCTCCTCCGCAGTACCGCAATGCCTCAGCCCAGCCCTGTCGCTCGTTCTCCACCACGCTGCTGCTGCTGCCGCTGCTGCTGGGAGAGCACCTGTGGCTCACACTCCCCCGCAGGTGTACCCGGTTGCTCCTTCCACTCTTGCAGTGCAGCCGCTATAGCCCCCTCCACCTGCGCTTCGGCCACTCGATGAGTCTCTTCGTGCTCCTCGATATGGCGCCTCCGTCGCCCTCGCTGCAGGGCTCGGATTCCAGTCGCGAATGCAGCCCTATGTCTTTCGACCCGCTCAATCTATCCAAGCCCAAGGCGACGGCGAACCAGAATAGCCCGCTACTTAAGCTGCCGGACGACATCTTCAAGTGCATCATGGATTATCTAGACAGGGATGCCGCCTGGAGTTTGAAGAGGTTGTGCAAGGGCATGGCAAACAGCGAGACCGTGAAGCAGTTGCTATACAAGTATCCGATACAGCTGGTAAGCCCGTGCGTGTACGAACTACACGTGAGACATGTACTGACTTCGTAACTAGGGTGAAGTGAGAGACGTCAGGTTAGGAGATTGGAAATATCGAGGTATTGGCATGATGCGCTGGTTAAGCTTCAAAGAGAGCATCAACGACTCGAACCGCAAATACGTACACAAGCTGGCCATGTCTCACTGGGCGAGCATCGCCGATTTCCGCTGGATAGAGGACAATCTACCCTCATTGGCCGCCTTGGACATATCGGCCATCAAGGACTTTGTGTGGACGCCAGAGGAGACGTGGACCTGGAAGATGCTTGCAAAAGCTTGTCCCAAGCTATTTGCACGGCTCGAGGAGCTCGAGGTAGCCAATTGGGCCGACTACACGGCACATTCACGTATCGAGCACAGCTATTCATACAACGACTATCGGTTCAAGCAGAAGTTTAGGATATCGAGGCGGAGAGATGGAGGTTCCATTGCCAACGTCATCTTTCCCATTTGCAAAAAGCTGAAAACGCTCGCCATACGGGAGCGGTACTCAGGCTTCCAGTAGGTAGGCCATGTTCCATCTTCACATAACAGGTACTAACCTCAAGGCGCAGCACGTGGAATGAGTGGGAGGTACACCAACGAGTGTGTTGTTTAGTCGATGGTGTGCAGAAGTACTGTCCACCGAGCATGACCAAGCTCAGGGTACACGACTATGCCCCATATCGTTCCCTTTTCTCGACTGATGCTACAGCATGGGGTCGCTTGACCGACGTTGAGATTGGCCTTTACAGCTGGATGGAGGACCGCCGTGATCGAGACGTCATTGGCCCTATTCCATACAGAATCACACAAGGACACCATCACCGTGACGAGGAAGAAGCCTTCGACGATAAAACTTTCGATACATGCGAGCGCGACCACATGGTCCTAGGCAATCACGTTGTCCAGGGCGTCGGCGCCTCGTTCGAGGACCTGCTCCAAAGTCTCCAGACTATCAGCAAGAAGTATCCGAAAATCAACATCAAGCCGATCCGGACTCTCCAGAACATCACATTGCATCCATTTCACCTTGTCAACGTTATGCAACGCCGGCATCACTTCGGTCAGAACACGCAACAGAACAATGACCAAGCATCAAGTGATCCGAGTTCCAAGCCGGAAGTACAGGAGGCGTTGCGTTGGTTGGCGCAGAAGTGCGATTGGAAACCGATCCTAGCTTGGGACTCGATGATGTGTGATGTCTTCCCAGCAAATCTCGAACCTAACAGGACCTTCCTTCCGAAACCTGACGTCCTCTCCCGCATACAGACTATGGTATCGACTCTTCGTGGCCTGAATATCCCAATCCGTATTTCCATTGGCGACCGTACCAATACTTGCCCTTCCTCGGGCCTGGACGGAAGCCTATACTTTGGAGACTACAAGACTTTTATTGGCGAAGATGAAAACAGGCGTGAAGTGCTTGAACCTACACAGGCCTCCTTTAACCTAACGCCGATCGCATCCATGGTCGACGAGCTTACCATTCAGTATCCTGTCGATGTTCCTGGTGTAAGCGGTTGGCTGCGCGCCGCGAAGCGACCCACTCCGGCCGAAAAAGCCCTTATGCAGCGCGAGATGATAGGATGGCGCCGCTTCTGGGCCCGTTATGCATCACAGTTCAAGAATCTGAAGAAGCTTACGGCAAACGTACCGAATGATATATACGAAGACTGGGGCAAGAGCGAATTAGCTGGTCTACTTGCGGATGCGCGCTGGCAGATGCTAGAGGTGGAAGAACGAGGCGGTGATTATGGCTTTTTCGGCAGTTACTTTCCATTTAGCAGCTCTCTGCGCTACAGCTTCTCCCGTAAGCGTTCTCGCACGAAGTTCGTTCAGCGTGTATTTTTCCGTCTGGACGACCAGCCACTTGACCTTACAGTTCCCTGGGTAGAGCTGAGCGATCAAGAGCGCGAGGAGAAGGAGATTACTGAAGAGCACATCAAAGATAGGGACTTTCCCGCCCATCGCTTCTGGTCGGTAAAGGACGAAGAGAAGGGCGAGAAGAGGAAGAGACTAGAAGAAGGGAAGGAGGAGCAGATGAACAAGAGGCCCAGAGTTAAGCAGGATGAATGACTAGTGCAGCAAGCGGCGCTAGAGTACCTTGATAGGACACTAGAGCGCTTGGGGGGGTTTTATAAAATGTTGGATGACATCGTGCCAATATATCGAGTTCAATCACGGGGTGCTATCAAACCAAGATATTGACTTCTAAAGGCCTGTTGTAGTCTTCAAAGGAGGTTATAAGGAACAAACAGACGCTACCTACGTTACTTGGAGACGCCTGGCAACGTATAACACTATGTGTGGACTACTACAGAGTAGACAGGAAGAGTATATGACGATGAGAAAATGCAAGGGTATCTCATTAGGCAGCCTCCGTTAAGTAGATGCCAGCCAGCTATGCGGGAATATGTACAGCGAAATGAATAAAAGGAATATGTTTAAAAGTAGGGGGGCATTTACGGCCGGACAGCCATGCCCAAGCCGACTAGTTCAAACAGTATAGGGTTACCCGCAACGGCGATCCATGCAATGCCTATCTGATTGTTAGCGATGAGTTCGACTCCGCACTGATGATGATGCACCTACCGGTATACACAATCAACTTCGTAACGACCTCAACATCATAGCGTACACGTGGCTTCGTAAGCTTCATGAAGATCTCCCTTTTCTCGTTCTCCTGTTCTGTGGGTGATTGTGTGAACTGAAGGACGTCGCCGGCGACGTCCGTGTCACTTTCTGGTGGTGTGTTGTTCCTCTCCATAGCATACACTGGTCCCGTGCCCATCATCTGTTCGTAGGAGTGTACACGCGAGGCGATTGGTGTAGGTAGAAGACTAGCGCCTAGGAGCGGCTCCGCTTTTACCATACCGGATGTTTGAGGCTGCAATGCTGGACTGGGCGACCAGCTTGCTTCTTCGGGCACGACACCATCCAGCGAATTGAAGCTTTCCCTTCTTCGTCTGTTCCGGTAGGCGAGGGTTTCGTAGGCATCGGCAGCAGACTGAGGTCCTACCGACACAGATCGTTTACGAGGATGTGCTAGGTTCTTGAGCATGTGAGGCAGTTCGGACGCAGGTGGAATAACGTTGTCATCGTCGGCAAAGGGTTGGATAGACGTGTACTTGGAAGCATTTAAGAAGAAGGCGCGAGGTAGATTTAAACGTGCATGTTCCAAGAGACGAAAGAGAGGCGGCAGCATCTTGAAGAGGGCGGGTTTCATGGTGGCTCTCCAGACGAAGATGACGACGACGCCCAGCAGAATGCGAATGGTTGCCTTGATGATTCCCATCTCTTGCAGGTTGAAGGGGACAGACGAGGGATAGGCATCCTGGAGCGCGTAGCCCGTCTCTGCGTAGTACCATGCTCCGAGGTTGATGCCTATGACGACTCCGGAGAAAGACACGCTATCGTCGAAACATGGACAGTCATCGGCAGGCTCGGGGTGGATGCGGACCAAGATACAGATGAGCAAGGTGGCAAAAAAAATGTCTTGGTAGCTGCCACTGAAGATCCACGAATCTATCCAGTCACCATAGACAAGCTGGAAGGCGGTAATCAGAGCACCCATGATGCTTCCGACGATGACATCGAGGAAGCCATGCATGCCGCAGTACAAGCGGCCGACGATGATGGAAAGTGCGTAAAAGTAGAAGAGGGCCTGCAGGGTGACATTGACGCGCGGGTGATACTCATGGGCGGCTTGGCGGAGCATATAGATGGCGTAGAAGGCGACCGAGACGGCGTTGGCAGAATGCGACGAGGGGAAGCCGTATTCGAGCGCAGCGGAGCCAGACATGGAGATGCGGGCAAGCGGAGGAGACAGAGGCCTAGGCAGGCAGAGCATGTCCTTGAGGAAGCCGGTCCAGTAGACGCCCGCGGCGAGCATGAAGACGGTCCTGTACATGTCAGACGTAGCACTCGACGAGAGTGGGCGAGTGGTGGCGGACGTACGCTCGGCCCAGACTGGTGTATCCGCACCAGAACTGGATGGGGAGGAAGATCATGAAGAAGGTATGGGTGCCCAGGTTGGCCGTGTAGGCAAAGTACGAGTCAAGTGCTGGCGAGCGCAGCTTCTCCTGCAGCAGGGCCAGCCACGGAGTCTCCCAGCGGACGATGGGGATCAGGCGGTTCCGCAGCGCATTCCGCCATTTGGGGAGTCTCTGGGCGTCTGTGGGGGCGCATTGCACGCATTAGCCTGCCATGTCTTGTACGTGTACTGATTGTGGGCACACACAGTGGTCGTGGTGCTTGTTGCCCGCGTCAAGCCTCGGCTCCTTTGGTGGCGGTGATGGCGGTGATGGCGGTGATGGCAGTGATGGCAGCGATGGCAGCGATGGCAGCGATGGCAGTGAATGGGCGCCCGCCATGGCTGCTGGTGGTGCTGGTGCTGGTGTGGTGGGCTCGGCCGTGGACGCATCATCATGGTGCGGACACATGGTGGTGGCAGTCGCAGAGGGGAGCTCGGCAGGCGCGACGGTCGTGCATGTCCTGTCCAGTCCAGCTGCTGTCGAGCTTCACTGAAGCGGGCGTGGATTGGATTATTATTAGATGGGCGCGCACGGCGCATCACCGCTTGGGACTGGGGTACCACACGCTAAGCAGCGAAGCGAGCCGCCGACAGCGTGGTTGCCCTTCGCGACAGGCCAAATCTTGGTAACAATCAACACCGGGCCACTTATTACAACGACGCCTCGTCCACCCGCTTCTTCGCCCGCTCGCCGTCCATATTGATACAGCTTCACACACACACCGCACACGGCAAGACCCATCATGTCCTCCCAGACGGCGCCCTCGCAAAACTACGACTACCTGCGCCGCAAGCAGAGCACAAAGGCGCCCGTCTCGTCGTCCATCACGCCTGTCCGCAAGCCAGTCCGCACCCCCAGCGAGCGGAACAGCAACGGCACCGTGAGCTCCTATGGCACCACGGCCACGCGCGACACGACCATCACAGAGCCGCCTACCTACTCGAAGAAGCTGGTCGTCGTGGGTGACGGCGGCTGCGGCAAGACGTGTCTCTTGATCAGCTACAGCTCCGGCAACTTCCCAGAGGTAACCGCCCCCGCCCTGCTCCAGCCCATGGGCGCTGCATGCTAACATGGAGCCCAGAAATATGTCCCCACCGTCTTTGAAAACTACATCACCCACACCCCGCATCCGCCAACGGGCAAGATGGTCGAGCTTGCCCTCTGGGACACGGCCGGCCAGGAGGAGTACGACCGCTTGCGGCCCCTCTCCTACCCCGAAACCGACATCATCTTCGTTTGCTTCGCCATCGACTGCCCCAACTCGCTAGAGAACGTCATGGACAAGGTATGCGACCTCCTCTCCCTCGGCAGTGCCATGTGCTAACTAACCGCGCCAAGTGGTACCCAGAGGTCCTCCATTTCTGCCCCACGACGCCTCTCATGCTCCTTGGTCTGAAATCAGATCTCCGCAACAAGAAGAACTGCATCGAGCTCCTCAAGACACAAGGCCTGACCCCAGTGACCCCCGAACAAGGCCGCGCCGTTGCCAAGAAGATGGGCGCCATGTACATGGAGTGCAGTAGTAAAGAGCAAGACGGCGTCGAGGACATCTTCGACATGGCTGTGACCATGGCCGTGGGTGACGAGTACAAGACACCGCAAGAGACTAATGCGCCATCGTCATCGAGAGGGGCCGGGCCTGCCTTCCCCACAGGCGGCAAGAAGAAGAAGCGAAGCGGTTGCAAAGTGCTCTGAGCTCAAGGCTCTGCTTGTTTCACGAGTATCGAGAACACTTGCTACTTTGGCACTGACGAAAGCGGCTATATCGAGATTTATGACGCTGGACGACACGATCAAGATGCTTAATGACCATGCACGCCTTGCCGCTCATCGCTACGCCTGAACCCCCCGTTCCTTTCTGCAACCGGTGACTTAGCCCAGGCTGTGTCTTAGCTATCTTGCTCGTTGCTCACTACTACTCATCATAAGGGACTTCCTATACGTACATGGTTGGCGGCGTTTCTGGTTTTGGTTTGAGCGACGGTTGATATAAAGAGCGGCTTTGTCCTCTAGAAGCCCACGCCAGCATTTTCCTTTATTGTATCTGTATTCGGTATCTATTGTCTGCGTAGGGTGGCGTGGGCCCGAGTCGCCTGCGCGTTGGAAGTACATGAAGCATATTTCTGAATCCTTTACCTTGGTACATCGTACTCATTGCTGCCAAGTCGATCATTTATGCTACCTAAACAGGCCGTCCTAACACAACCGTCCATCTCTAGGGTATCATTGAATCAAGTACTAGAACGCCAGACCCCTCCAAATTATCTTCTTACACAGGCCCACCACAACCGGGTTCCACCCTTCCCAATCATCTGCGAACAGATCTCCGCATCTTCTTCTCATTTGTGATGCTCGGTAACCTCTGTCTCCTCTCCCTCATGCTCCGTGGCCCCTTCTTGTGCGTCCCCTTGGTGCTCGTTCGGGTCTTTCGCCATTACATTCTCGAAGTGACTCCACAGTGATTCTACGGGCGCGAACTCATTGCCGACTTGTGTGACTTCTTCGAGGGAGCGATTCAGCTTATTGATATTTTGGAGGACAAGCTCGAGACTCTAAAGCAGCCGTTAGTGCCTTTGCATCGCAGAATCCGCAGTACCGCCTCCGCGCGACGTGTTATAGGCAGAGCAATGGCACTGTTGTGGCGGAGCTGATTGCAATAAAACGTACTTGGGCGATTTCCGACACTAGCATTTCGCGCTGCTGTTCGTAATACGACTTGCCCGGGGCAGCTGTTGTGCCATTGGCAGTAGAAGCGCGGTTTGTCGCCATTTGGGCCTTTGCTGGCGCTCGATATCTCGTCAGTGTTTATGTGTGGGTCGCGTTGCGGGGAGCTTGACATGGCCCGCCGCGCATGACTAAGCGCCACTACAAAAATCAGCGAGCTGGAGACATTCCCCTTGGCCTTCTTCCCATGATGACCTCCATCATGAAACCACACAAGTGAAGGTAAGCCCAGTCGTTCATTTTCCTGCCTCTGCTCGTCATATGATTAACACCCAAATTAATCTGTCAATCCACTGACTCCCCCAAGAGGGGCTCTTGATGACTCAAATTTTTGTATTCACACTATGATTTCACCCTTGACTTAGCTACCTCGTCTGCCCAACTCAAATCCCGGCCCAAGGCTAATCGTTCCTTACTCCAGAAGACAGAGATGGCGCCAGCCCTGGCCCCAAACCCAGTCACGGAACCTTTTCCCATATCCTGCATCGCCGGCCGCTACCTCCTCTTCGATGTGCATGTCATCGCGCACTGTCGACGCGCACACAATATCTGCGGTGTGCTGATTGGCACAATCCCAAACCTCTCGCAGCAAAATGTCTTCCTAGGTGTTCCGCTTGAGCTCATGCCTGAGGAGGCAAGGGTTCTCGTGGAGACGGGCGCGGCCTATGTCCTTGATGATGTAGAAGTACATCGCAAGGGGTTCGGGGAAATGACGAGGCAAGACAGATTGAAGTACTTGGAGGAGATGGATAAGAGGGGAGAGGAGGTTGCAAAGGAGCAATCGGACAAGG
This sequence comes from Parafenestella ontariensis, assembly GCA_021596325.1. Taxonomy (NCBI): domain Eukaryota; kingdom Fungi; phylum Ascomycota; class Dothideomycetes; order Pleosporales; family Cucurbitariaceae; genus Parafenestella; species Parafenestella ontariensis. Next base: position 30,827 of record JAKGDA010000008.1, on the reverse strand, counting down.
CAGAGAAGAGAAAGGATAGAGCTCTGCAGGAGAAGGGGTTGAGGAGGGAAGTGTTGGAGAGGCAGAGCGGGGCAAGTGGTGCTGAGAGCACAGTAACAGAGGAGACGGCTCAACCGTGCAATTCTGGTGTCGAAGGCTCAGATCTCGGCTTCATCCTGAAGGGATCCAGCTTCTCCAAGTCTTCTGCAGACACGAAGCAACTCGCAGTCGAGCAGTCCGCCGCTAGGACCACCCTTTTCGACGCTTCGCCCTCGCCGTCCGCCACAAGCAGCACACACAAAAGGGGCCCCGTTCAAAAACATTTCGTCACATCCACGACCTCTCCAATTTTTCTCCCAACGCTGTCCCAAGGCTCCTCCCTTGCTCTTCCCACCGTACCAAACAGTTACCCCCTCTTTCGATATCTCCACTCGCGTGGCTACTTCCACATGCCTGGTCTGCGCTTCGGTTGCCATTACAACGTCTACCCTGGAGACCCTCTCCGGTATCATAGTCACTTCGCGGCTACGGGCATGGGCTGGGATCAAGAGTTTGACCTATTGAACGTTGTTGGAGGAGGTCGTCTTGGTACCGGCACAAAGAAAGCTTATATGATCGGTGGGGAAGACTCTAAGGCGAGTGGACATGGCGAGAGACCTTTTTCTGGCAAGACGGAGGAGAAGGAGTCGGTAAGGGCGTTTTCAATTGAGTGGGCGGCACTGTGAGTGGTGGTTTTGGAGGTTCGTGCTGTGACCGATGGGAAATGCCCTTGCATCCTAGTGCATGTCTCTTTGATCCAGAGTTGCAATCAATAGATATGATACCCCAATAAACCTCTACGATTCGATGATCATAAGCTAAGCTCTACTACTCCCAAATATGAAAACATGCTTCAGTCTCATTTCCATAGGGTATTACATCGCTTAAAGGAATTGCGTTTCTGATGTTTCACTTTATGAAGTTGCGAGAGGTAAAACGCCCCAAATTTTCCTAGCAACAAGCCCTCCAAAAGCACTCCTAATTTCCTTCTAACTACACCACTCGTCTACTGAAATAGATGGCAAGTATTCCGCCGCCCATGACCCTTGCATCTCAAATCATATCCCAGACACGATCAGCAATGCCAACTCTTGACATGTGCCTCGACTACACCCCCCTTCCACCTCCCTTCCTTCCGATATACACTTCCACACCCCCTAACAAAGCACCTGTCATGTTTCTCGCTTGTTCCATGCCACTGTACATCCTCCATCCTCATACACATGCCATGCGCCTCACACCCCACGGGCAAGTCCCACTGATGATACTCTAGCTTCTGGTGATCTGGAAACCATGTCCTGCATACTGGACACTGTTCACGGTCGAAGTTGGCTTCTGCGGTGAGCGATTGGCCGCCGGATGGTGAGATGGAGTAAGTCAAGGAGGAAATGGCGTGGGCGTGCGAGAGGGTTGTGAAAGTATGGACTAGCGGCTGGGCAAGGGCGGTGTTTGGGTTGATGGGAGTGCCTTGATCATATTGGACGAGGGCGTTAGAGTTGTTGTATTGGCCGTAGGTGTCGCACGTGTCTGCAAAGCGAAGTGTGCGCGGACGGCGGTGCTGGGCTGCGCGGTGTCGAATGCTGCTTGGGTTCGTCGAGTCACTCGAATAGTTGTAAATGTCTTGCCTTCTGATGCTGTGGTGGTAGCTGTTGTGAAGTGCACACTGACTTCCCCGGCCTCGGAAGTAGGTACCGCACACAATGCAATGTGGCATGAGGGTCTGAAAGGGTGGAGAAGGCAACGAGGCTCGGGCTGATTGACTATGTAGCGTAGGGGAGCTGACTATCAAGATATGCATTTCGAACAACTGCAGGACACGCAAGGCTGCATATGCAAGTGAATCTTGGGACCTTGCTGGCGTTCACCGGTCGTCATTTGAAATCCAATCACGATTTGGAACATGGTCAAATGAACCAATGATAAAAGAGACATGACTGCAGTCATTCGGGATGGATGAATAGGTAGTTTAGGCCGATTGCTGTGTCGATGGTGAGGTTTGCGCCTTATCAGCTGCCAAACCGAAAATCCTCAGCAGCGTGGCAGAGAACCGCACGTCATTGACGAGGCTGAATAACTCGCCACTACAAATTGCATTTTACCACGGGGGTACGAACGAACCAATCTTTCTCCTTGCTATTTCTATACTTATATGAACATATTGATGACGCCAGACCGATCTGCCGAAATTACCATGCCGTAAGGTTGCTCAATCAGCGCCACATCCAGTATGTTGTCCATGTGGCTTTTGAGAAGGTGCTGCTGCTGTAAAGAAATTAGGCCCGACCGTGGGGGTTTTTGCGGCGTCCTTCTGCTCGAAGTAGAGCCTATGCTATCCCGCCCATTCGAGACCTGGCTCTGGGGTTGTGAAAGCCTTTCTGTTATGACAACGGTGTCCGGACTCGGCTGAGAGGTAGAGTACTGCGGCTTTGCTTCGTCTGCCTCCAGCCCGCTAACTACCATGGATAAATCCGCGCGGTTCGTGTCCCAGTATCTGATCTTCCAGTCTGGACCAGCTGTGAGAAGGAACGTATGTTTCGATTCACCCTTGTCGTCAATCGCTTGTGTGTGCACTGCAAGCGCGCGAATGCTGCGATCTGCCGCAGAGTTTGCTATAGGTTCTAGATTCGTCGCGAAGCGGCCCAGCATGCCACCCGGCTTCTCTTCGTCAAGATCAATGAGTGTTGTGCTTTTCGTCCCAATGTCTCTGCAGGAGCCTGTGCGGTAAACTTCTTTGCAAATGTATTTCTCGAAGTCCCAGACGGCCACCTCGCCCTGGCCATTACCCCCGGCGATGTACAATCGCGTCCTCTTTGCCTTTGGCAAGAATACTTGGTAGAGGCGGTGAATAGGCGAAGCGCCATGGCATACCCAGGCCCTCAGGCGCAGCTTGAACCGAAGATCCCAGAGGTCAAGGGCACCGTGTGATGTTCCTAACAGTAGCCAATGTGCTCTCCTATCCACGCAGAAACAAGTTGGCGTTCCATGATTTAGCGGATTCTGCAACGTAAAGAGCACTTCCATAATTCTCAAATCCAATGCGATGACCTTCGAGGTGTTGGTAGCCAAAAGGAGAACGGACTTGCTGTCCTCGTTGTAGTGCTCAGACCACACGGCATAATCACCTTTAGGTAATTGATACTCTCGGAGCAGTCGAGGTCGTCCGAACTTGGCGCTACCGTCTTGTCCTTGGTAGTAATCTACGCGCACTACGTGAACACTTCCGTCACTTCCTGTTGCGACGAAGGAGTAGGTTTGCTCCACGAATATAAGGCTTGTCACCTTAACATATTCGCCGAGCCTATAGGTCTGTCGAGACCGCCGAGTGATGTTACGCTCGAGGCGCGAGGTGTCCCAGATTTTTACACTGCCATCGTCCGAGCCGCTGATGAAGAATCCTTGGTCCGGAGATACCAGGATTCGGTTCACGGCTGCTGTATGCTCACCAAAGCTCGCCACCAAAGTACCTTCAGGTCGCCAGGGAGTACCTGCCGGCGATTGGTGGGAGTCTTTGAATTTGATTGGCTGCCGTCGAATGGAGGGCTGAATGCGAGGACCAAATTCAATTTCGCCAGATGGGAAGCGTTCCAATAGCATCGAATCAAGAAGCTTCAAGACTGCAGGGTCATTGCCCGTGTAGTTGTGAGCATTACGAAACCGAATTCGTGACGGACCTCCCTGAGGTCGATCGAGGGCAAGTGGTGAGGTGGGTTGACGGGATCGGGAGGAGTCTCGCACATGTGCTCCGTCAACCATTCCAAACGCATTTGCAGATGTCGTACCAATCTCAGCTAGTGCTTTGTTTTCTCCTTTACCGAGCAGGCCCAAAGCACTAGTCCGATGACGAAGATCATGGATGTGGTCACCGGGGCCAAGAGAGACAAAGGGTGACTGAGCGGTCGGTGCGCCTCTCGAGACTTGCAAAGAGCTCATTCGTGTCTCAGCTTCTAGTGGCGGTGAATCTAGAGCGGAGCGTGCATCGCTCGGAAAGGACAGCAGATTCGGGCGCGATGAAATCGACTTGTGGCGTGTGCTCGTCTCCTCACGGATCAACCGCCCAGATCGACTTTCAACGTCTGGATATCGATCAGCCAGCGCACCAGCTTCGGTTGTTGACGCATCCAGCAGTGCATCCCTGATTGTCCTAGGCTGCATGTGGCTATCTTGCTGAGATTCTGGTTTCCGTGTTTGTTCCACGACTTTGCGAACATCCTCATCGAACAGAACGGTGAGTGCCTTGACACCAAGGTCTTTCAACGCCACAATACTGGTGAACTTCGCGGGTGAAATTGCCAGGTTATCCGAGCGCCGACGATGAGTCACTCTCCATATGAACTCCCGCAATGCCACAAGCTTGAAATCATCCTCTGGTGTCATGCCTGCGTTCCGAAGCTTCTTCAGCCATAACTCATCTTCTTCGTTCTTCGGTAGCCTTTGTAGTACTTTGTGGTCTAGTGCTCGGCCAGAAATAGCTGGTAAGCTATCATCTGAGGATCCAAACGTGAACGTTTGCTGGTGTCTGGCGGGAGCCCAGAACAGCCCTTTCTGCGCCTGCAACGCCCAGTTCGAGGCCATCTCCAGGAGCAACCTTGTCAGGGGGCTCGTCAAGGATTCGAGGATTCGCACCTCGGAAAAATCGGAAGGCACGACTTTGAGATAAGGTCGAATCAGATTGGCTAGAATACTGTGCGTATCAGCCACGGACAGGTACCTAGAGGCTGCCGAAATGAACTGTGCAGCTGCTTCCCGGATCCAGAGATTAGGATGCATCGTAAGCCGGGCTACGATATCGATCAGCTCCCAGGTCTTTGAGCGCTGGAAGAGCCCAAGCTCTGCCATCGAAGAAAGAGCTCGTATGACTTTTTCCACGACAAACTCCTCTGGATCGGTTAACGCTTGAACCATGAGTGGTAGTATGTACCCCTCTAAGCTAGCGCCACCGACAAACACGGCAACCCCGACGATTGCTTCGAAGAAAGCGCATTTGAGCATCCAATCTAGATCGTTCAGATAAGTGTTCAAGTGACTAAGGACAACATCATTCGCTCTAGGGCTACCGAAGAACACGCACAGATCGGAAACGGATCGAAGCATAGCCCGACGAACATAAGCATCTGGGTCTGTAAGAAGTGCTTTTGTATGCTTCTCAAATGCTTCAAGTAGGATACGACGATCCGAGTCAAACTGATTTCGGTGCGCGGATGAAGACAGATCATCTTCCGTCTCTGGATCAGATGCTGGCAAAGACCCTTCGGCCCGTAGTGCCTGGATCATGTCGAGATATCTCGCTGCAGTTGTCGCTAGAGTACCGATGCAAAAAGCGTACTGCATTCGGACGAGGGAACTGATATTGGTTGAAGAATCCGGAAGATAGGCTTCTAGCCGTGGAAGAACATATTCCGGAAAGATGTATGCATTGATGGGAGAGACAACCTGCACCATCGCCAGAATCTGCGTCAATGTGCGCAAAGCAGCAATCTTGACAAGTTCTGATTTGTCAGTCAATAATTGAGCCACGTAAGGGACTACGCGGTCCAGTTTTGCTTCGTCGGTCAAGCGTTCTGAAAAAGCCATCAGAAGCTCCAGTCCTCGAACGCGGGCCGAGGCTCTTGCTGTTCCCCTCAAGCAGGAGACGACAATGGTTAGGAAAATCAAATTGCCATCATCGATAGCTAAGCTTGGCGTAGGTGAGGCCTGATGTTGATAGTTCGGAATATTGACGAAGAGTGGAAACAACCTTGCGTTTGTATTGGGAGGAGAAAATTCCGGTCTAGATAGCTCTTTCCCTCCACTGCTCGACAGCAGGTGGGAGATCTTGTCGTAATCATTGTATATCTGCTCTATTCGCTCATCTGGCTCTCCCAGGTGCTCAGCACCGGTTGTAACGGGTTTCCGGCCTGAGGATGGATCGGTGATTGAATACATGTACTGTTGTAGGAACCCATAGAAATAGCTTGGAAAGACCTTGTCTTTCCAGTGCGTGAGGTAGTCGTCAGCAGACATTCTCGAATTCGGGTCGACTTGGATCATGTGTATGATCAATTCCCGTACATTTACGTCCTGGATTTTGTTCAAATGGGAATGCTCGGGGTTATATTCGCCTTGACGGTACTTGAAGAGCTGGCTTAACGAGAAGATTGGGGCCTCGAGGAAGAGCTCAGCGATAACGCAACCAACACTGAAAACGTCCATGGCCCAGTTCACGTCTCCTTCGCCTTCGGGTTGCTGTCCAGCGGCCAAGAATCTTTCAGGCGCAAGGTAGCAGGTCCGGCGACCGGACAGGTCGAAGTAGAAGGAAAAATCGGCAGGGTTGTCTTCCGGAAGATGCGCTGGCTTATATGATGATGAAAAGTCGGCAAGATACAGCCAGTTCCAGGAGGTGACCAGAACATTTTCGGTTTTAATATCGCCATGAAATATGTGCCTAGCGTGGCAATCCCGAACAGCGCACAGTAGCTGGAAAGCCAGCCACTTCTTCTCAATCTCTTCTAGGAAAGGACGTGTGCTGCATCGGGACGTCAGGACGTTGCCAAACGAAAGATCGATAGGACTTTACCTCAGCCGATCATACAATGAGCTGTGTATATACTGGCGAACCAAGTAGCCACAGGCTGCAGTCTCGATAACGCGATGGTATGCCACAGCATTTGGAACATCAGCGAGCACTTTGCGTTCATCTGGGGAGCGTTGGTGATGGTTCCACACAAATGGCCGATGTGGAGAGTACTTACGGAGCAGACGCTTGACGTAAGCCTGGAAGTCGAACTGAGCATACGGCTTCATGACGACGCGTGCTGCAACGAGGCCATCTTTGTGTCGTGCCCTGACAGCTTTCATGAACCGCGCGGCTCCCAGTGACTTCTCATACTGCAGATCAGCTAGCTCTGGAACATCTATATTGGCCGAGCCGGCGGAAAGCGTGGTGAGCGAGAATCCCTGGCCCATGGCGGTTGACAAATTCGAGTACGGGTGGTGCTAGGGCGCTGGGCAAGGTTGATGCCTCGCCCGCATATTGAGAGCTTCTGCTAGCCGATCCGTCTCTACTTTGCGTTGCTCATATAGGGTCTGAACTGTCTGGCTCAGATTTCAAGATACGCGCTGGTGGTTGGGCGATGGCGATGGCTGTAATATGCTGATCAGGCGCAGGCCGTGTTACGAGGGTGTCTTTCATTCATTGCAAGCTAGAGGTGCCTCGGCTGCTAGTACCAAAACGGCAAGGTCACCTGAGGCCCACTTCCAGGTGCCCAGGTGGTTGCAACACGTTGCTGCGCTGTCTTTCGAGCACGCAGGCCACGAACCATGGCCGACTCGGGACAGCACACTGTGTTCTTCCACCCGGACCTGGGCATCGGCGGGGCTGAGCGTCTGGTGATTGATGCTGCTGTCGGGCTACAGAGTCGTGGGCACAAAGTCACCATCTTCACATCATATTGCGACCCGCGACACTGCTTCGACGAGGCGCGCGATGGTAAGCTCCCGCTGCACGCTGCACGCTGCCCACCGCTTATGCAAGGACAAGGCAGCTGAGACCTGACCTTGATGCAAAGGAACCCTCGACGTGCGAGTACGCGGAAACACGATTATCCCTCGTACCATTCTCGGCCGCTTCGCCATTCTTTGTGCCATTCTGCGGCAGGTGCACCTGATTCTGCAGGTTGCTCTCTTCTCCACCGAGCTTCAGCAGCTCGCGCCTTCCTCCTTCTTCGTTGACCAGCTCAGCGCCGGCATACCCCTCCTGCGACTCCTGCAGCCCCGCCCGCGCGTCATCTTCTACTGCCACTTTCCGGACAAGCTGCTCGCGAAGGAGGGGGGTCTGTTGAAGATGCTGTACCGTGGCCCGTTTGACTGGCTTGAGAGCTGGAGCACGGGCTGTAGCGACACCATCGTGGTAAACAGCAAATTCACCAAGAGCGTCTTCAGCGATGCATTTCCGCACCTAAAACACCGTCAGCCGGGCGTCGTCTATCCATGTGTAGACACAAGTGTAAAGGATGCTGATCACATCACCCCACTTTGGGCAAACAAGAAGGTTCTCCTCAGCATCAACCGCTTCGAGAAGAAGAAAGACATTGCGTTGGCAGTCAAGGCCTACGCAGGGCTGTCGTTCAAGGAGCGTGAGAATGCGCGGCTTGTCATAGCAGGTGGATACGATCCAAGAGTAGCAGAGAACCTGGCAACTTACACTGAGCTATGTGGGCTCGCGGATTCGCTCAAGCTGAAGCACGCGACTGCCCAAAACGTCATCAGTGCCCAGCGCATACCCGATGATATCTCCGTCTTATTCCTCCACTCCGTTCCAAACGCTTTCAAAGCCACACTCTTATCGACCTCGCGCCTCCTAGTATACACTCCACGAAACGAGCATTTTGGTATTGTGCCGCTCGAAGCAATGCTGGCAGGTACGCCGGTGTTGGCAGCAAATGAAGGAGGGCCTACCGAAACGGTCATCAGCGAGCAGACTGGCTGGCTAAGGGACGTTGGAAAGGTGCGGGATTGGACTGAAGTCATGCGTATTGCTTTGGAGGATGGAGACGGCGAAGTGCGACTAAAAGAGATGGGCAAATGGGGCAAAGAAAGGGTAGTCGCGGAGTTCTCAATAGAAAAGATGGCGGAGAGGCTGGATTTAGAAATCCAAACAATGATGCGAAGAAAGACTCGCCCATCATTGACACCTTTGACTGCGATGTTGGTACCTGTAGGTTTAACAGGGATTGTGGCTGCGGGTGGCCTGTGGTTAGCACTGAAGGACAGCTTCTAAGCAACGTAGGACAACGTAGGACAACGTAGTAGTAGTTAATTTGTAAAATAGATACCGCGAGTGCTGACGCGTGTCTTGAGTGAGTGAGTAAAGTACTAACTCCATCCCCGCTGCATAATGCCTTTTGTAGCACAACGAAGATGCCGAATGAGAAAAATAATGTGCAAAAAAACGAGGTCTAACCCAGATTCGAACTGGGGTTGCCGGAACACTTTCGACAAGGAAGATCAAAATCCGGAGTGATAACCACTACACTATTAGACCATTTTGTCAACGACAGTATTAGACCGTTTATTGGGTTTGTGGAAAATTAACCAGTTTATATTCTCATCCAAAAACCTTGTGGAAGGCAAGACTTTGCCACGCACACATCCGAGGTCCTGGTGGGGCTTTCAACACTAACGCCACGACGCTTGAGCATATCTGCCTTGCGCTAAGCGTGTGCATTCTCAACTACAAATGTCATTTTCGGTTTACGAGTATGCTTTCCACACACAATCTCAAACCCCAACCAGTCAAAGCTCTGCGCTCGAAGTCTACTTCATGCCTTTCTCAAGCACTCAACCTAAGTAGGCTGTGCCGCACTCATACGTCATGGATAGGTTCTCCCAGGGGGCGGATAGGGTACCACGACACAGTGCGCCTCGTTCTAGGAGTAACAGCAGTCAATCTCGCTCACATTCACTTAGGGGCGTACCAGGGCTAAAAAGTAGACATGCTTCAACATTCACCATCGCCTAAAAAATGCTAGCAAACAATGCTAGCAAGGTCGATTGGGTTCACATACATACCAAGATGCACACGGCCCTTCAACACTATCGTGGAGTCGTAACGTAATCACAAACATCATTGCCCTCGAAGTACACTCAAAGACCAGCGACAGCTCATCAGCTCCCTGGAGGCGGAGGCGCTCGAGGAATGCTCGCATCCTTTGTAAGTGTAACGGAGCAGGTACCTTTATTTGTGAGGAAACTCCTAAGGCATACAGAGAACACTAACAGCTCTGAGAAGGCTTTAGTAAGGGAAGCATGCGAAGGCTTAGGGATTTAAAAAGTGTAACCCTCATCACGTATGACAATATGAAACCTTAAGGCTATGATCTGCACTGTGATCCAACGATTGAAGAGTGTTTTGGATCTGATGCACGTTGTTTTCGCGCACGATCTTCGGCGATCTTCCAGAATATAGTCCCATCATACACGCCTAGAATATCTGTCTTTTTCATTCGCCCATCTTGTGGCCAAAGTAGAATGTACATTGCGATCCCTGCTAAAAGTCAGTCATTGCGACTTCGATCCTAACTTCCCCCATCAGAAAGACTTACATTCTAAACCACCAGCAAACCAACCAAAGAGATCATTAGCGCAGCATTGGCCTCGCCAAACGTTGTACATGGTCTGCCACGTCAAGTAATCCTTGCCTTCGGCGTACTTGTTGAAGATGGCATCGAACCGCCCCATGTCTAGCTCGGCATCCATGTCGTATGCGCCTGTAGTGCTCCCATGTCTGTTGCGGTCGATGTTGTTTAGGTTGATAGCGAAAAGCGGATGAGGAAGCCAGCTTGCTTGGGTGCTATACGAAGAGCATACGGGCATAGTGACTGCTGCCCATAAGCAGAGATCAACGTGAAAGCCTAACCTCCGGAAGCCAGTAAAAACATTCCAGGGATATATCAAGCCGTACGAGAATCCTGATCGGTATCCCAGAAGTCGCAATGGCGGCGGAGAGCGCAATGCTCACTGTTCGGGTTGTGTTGAAGGCAAAGACATTTGGTAGGTACGATGAGTTTTCCTACACAAAGAGCCCCTTGTGACCTTAGGCGAGGGTCATGGTCGATCTTTTGTCTTTTAGTGTCGTTGCTCTGAACGTCCCTTTCTCTTAAAGTGCCATTACATATATTCCCCACTCCCGCTACCTAATTGACTATTTCGACCGAGCCGAAGTCACCGTCCTCATCCACCAGAGTTCCGTTGGAGCCTGTTCTGAGGGATTCCCGTAGTCCCTCGCCGTGATTCTCTCCACCATTCTCTCCTGCGGGCATGTAATCACCAGTAGCTAGCTTGTTGCTAGTGAGGTCAAAGAGGGGCCTTCTGCAAAAGAATTCAAGTTGGATTGTCATGTCATAATCGAACAGAAGGATAAAATAACTTAACTACGTGCCGACCGAAGCTTTTGCGGCTGCTGAGGGTTTCTGAATTCTCACGTCGCATTCGCACATGCTAGCGTATATCTTGGCGCTGTTTCGGCCAGGTGCTCGCGTATCTGAGCACAACGTGTCGGCCTGAAACCTTATCTTTTTGTTCAACGTACTAACCAAAGATCGTCTACAAGGGAGAAAGTGTGTACTGAACACACCATGACAAAGATGTGGCCAACAAATCTGTCAGTCGCGTGAGTTCAGTCTCTCTCTCTTCCCACTGGTAGGTACGGGCGCCTTCCGCTGTACGCTAGCAGGGGGTGCGGGGCTTGTTGACAACCGTCCCACCATACCCAATTCACTCATATATAGCAATGCGCGTTGCGCGTCGCGACCGCACATGTGTCGCTTTGAGCTATTAAGTCTGCTCATCGTATTCTTTCAACGACTGGCGGCACGCAAGACGCAGTCTCGGAGGACAGCCAATCCGTCTCACTCACCTCGGCCATGCTCCACGAAATTCTCCTCTCGCTCTCCGGACACCCCTCCGCGCTCTTCGATGCCCACCCAGATTCCCAACACGTGACTTCCACTACCAGTCGCTTGCTTTCGCCGCCGGAAGCGGAGTTGCTGTCCTCCATCGGGCATCTTTCACGTCTGTATAGAAGGACACGCGATCATGTTGCCAGGGTCGCAACTTCCCATCCTTCGACTGTTTGTCGGGCAGTTGCTACTTCCATCACCTCATATCACCTCGACAAGTTCCAGCGCAAGATACTAGACATTGAGAGCCGTATACTGAAGCAAGATGCCTCGACTGTTGGCGCGTACAACATTGTGCCCCTGGCTACTGTTGTCAACGAGTTCTCGGAATGGGCCAGGGTGATGGAGTGGCTGTGGGAGATTAGTAGTTTCATTATGTCTCCGGATGCTCCGCCTAATGGTGACCACATGGATCGCAAAGCCGTCTCTGGGGCTAGTCTCATCGATAGACTGCGGACCGAAGCCCAAACAGGGTACCCTGATATCGAAAAAGCCGCTCGTTATCTGAGCAAGATTGCAGAGACATCGTGGCTACGGCAGCTATCTATTTGGCTACTGTACGGTCGTCTTCCCTCATTTGGTGCTTCCGATTTTTTCATCCAGCTAGAAGATACGATTACGGATGAGCAGCTACTCGTATTGCAGAACAAGTTGCTACCCAAGTTTGTCTCACGGCAGACCGCTTCTTCTATCTTGTTTATAGGGAAGTCGCTCAAGCAGATCCGCTCCCTACCTTCGGCTGCCAAGAGCCTGAACGCTTCGACAACAGTTTCAGAACTCGACTTGCTACCCAAGCATGTGGAACAACTCTCTCAGGTTACCACTCCAATCTCTACAGCACAGCTCTCGGAAGCTGTTGCGAGCATCCGAGTTTCACTATCCCGAAATCTCTTGCAACACCTACTACCGCGGGAGAAGATCGTCGAGACACTCGCTCTGTTTCACCAGTTCTTCCTGATCGGCAGGGGCGAGTTTGCAATGACATTGATAGCAAAGGCGGATGATAAGGTTTCATCTCGCCACCGAGTTTCATCAACAACGAAGTCAAGTCAATCCATAAATGGTTCATTACTCAAAGAAGCCGAGATCAACCAGATACTGGCACGGTCTCTTTCTGTTCTGTCGACCTTGGCCGGCGAAGATGATCATACAGACGATATCCTAGATGTGGCGACGCAGCTTCTACATCTTAATGTCAATAACTCGACTGGCCATCGACCTGGAACCCCTGGTCGCGCGAAGGACGCTGACTCCGCACTTCCACAGCTTCCCAGTTCATCGTTTGACGATCTGCTGCTATCCGTTCCAACATCACTCACTATGGACATCCAGTCACCTCTCGATCTCTTCATAACGAGGGCCGATGTTGACGTGTATTCGTCGATCAATGCTTATCTCGTCGCAGTTCGTCGGGCCCATCTGCATCTAGCCCATTTGTGGCGACATAGCTCCATTCGACGAGAGCATCCATGCCCTCCAGGCTACCAGTACAGCAATTCGGCGCACGGAAAGATGATCCTCAGCAGGCGACGGCAGAGAACTGCCCGACGGACGCGGGAGATGCGTAAGGTCTGGGCCACATGTGCGGCTAGCATCTTCTTCCTGGCTGAGAGTGAGGCCTATTTTCATGGCGGAGTCATACAGCAATCGTTCAACCACTTCATTTCGTGGGTGACGACGCCACAAGACCTTGGGTCTGTTGAAACTCAGCTTGCATCTGCAAGCCCACCGCATACGCCCGGATTCCACAAATCTACGATTGAGAGCCACATGCAGCAACAGCATGACCCAGAAGCTCTTGCCATGGCCCACCGCCGATTCCTTTCCTCCGTTGCCTACTCCCTTCTTCTCACTGATATACCTTTCACTAAAATGCTACGGACTCTTTGCTCTCACGTAGATGAACTTGTTGCGTACATGACGCGCCTTACAGGCATTCAGAAGAGCCTAGATCTGGAGGAAGATGAGGGAGTGGAAGATCATGCGCAGAATTATAAAAAAGAAGAGAAAGAAGTAGGTATAGAACTAGACCGCGCGAGGAGGAGACTGGATAGTGACCTCAAAGCGCTGATTGAGCGTCTGCGGGAAATCGACAGTGAGAGGATTAGTACTTCTACACCCGGTCTTGCGAACGGAATTGCGATGGAGGAAGGTACCTATGAGCCGCTTAGAGTAGGAGGCATCGATCGATTACTCATGAAACTAGTCTGGGGTGGCGAGGATGAAGATGAGGAACATGGGGATCTAGTGTGAGCTCCGATGGAGATGATGTGCGTGCGCTTAGGACCACAGAATAGGAACATCTACAACATTCTCTCAAAGAGAATATGGCGGAGGAAGACTGTTAGGAAAATTAAAGCTATAGAAGGCTTCTCGGATCATGCAGGAACCTGACTCCGCCCGAACTCTAAAGCCGTAAGACTGTAAGCTATTTCTGCTCTGCCACTTGCTTGCGAAGTCATTTAGTTATTCCCTATCCAAGACACCCTTACAAACCCCATAGCCCCAATTGCATGCAGTTCCCAGGTTGTTTTGACAAGATCAAAAGCATGATCTTCACCAGGTGCTATGTCCAGCCTTATGGTAGTGTTGGCTAGCTTCTGCTTCACTAGATCAACGAAGTTCTGGATGGTACGAAGATAGACGATACTATCGTCGTCACCTGTAACAATCCATCTGGGACCCTATTAGCATACCATGGCAATGTTCTAGGCACGGGGCCATCTTACATATTCCGCGGTAGTCTTGCACCTGCCCGGATCCTCTCGAGTGGCAAAAATTCGGTTCGTTTGAGATCGCTACTATCAAAAAGATGCGAGTATAAGAGTCCGTAATGAGTTGCCGCAATAGCAAACGGCGCCCTTTCCATCCCTGCCTGAGTTGTAACCACATTTCTCTGCTCATCAACCCAAGAGATAACCGCCTCTTTTGGCAGGAGACTCTCGAGGGGAACGCGGAAGATAGTGGGGTCTGTAGCCTTTGGGCCATTGACTATGACTTCGTCTGCGGGATCAACGAAGGGATAGGCCATTGCCATAGCCGAAACCTCCTCCGGATGCGACAAGGCGACTTGCACCGCGCAATATCCACCGGCCGAATTACCAGTAAGCAGCAAACGGCCGAAGTCAAGCGCAAGGTCTGAGGCACGACGTTCGAGAATACTCGGAAGCTGTCTACGAGTCCATTGCCAGAAGTCCTCGAGATCCTCCAATTGATCTGCTACGCCGTTCGGACTAGGAAGAAGGCGATAGTCTGGTGAGACGACCAGGGCAGATTCCTCCAGAGCTAATTTGAGAACCCAAGGGGCAAAGAAGGGCGCGAACAACGAGTGTCCGTACATAAGAAATCCGCCGTGAAAATTAAGGATTACGGGATGTGGATCCGGGGTGATGTTCTTGGGAATCAGAATGGCGGCCTTGATGTTCTGAGTGCCGACCGTCTTGAATCTTGACACATATCAGCTGAGGGCATATTAGTAGATGGGGCGCTCACGTTTCTTGGAAAACAGTGAAGTGGCTGAACATGGAGTCGTCGGGCCACTGGGCTTCCATTGTTGCTACTATGGAAAGTTGTGAATTGCTGAAGACTCGGGAGTCGTAGTAGAAGCGTCCTGTTGCCAGTACTTTTAAGAATCCGAATGTAATAGAAGTTAAAAATGGCTTGCACCCTAACGCAACTCGTCTGCTGTTATACGTATTTGCAACACCATATCGTACTTATATATCGCACTTGCTTCAATTCAAGATATATCTTTCATCTCGTGCACGCTCATCCCATTGGCTGAAACCAACGTGAGAGCCCCACTTTCCGTCTTAGACTGCAGTTTGCTTTTCCCGCTTACCACACCGATCTTAAGTCCGTCTACCCGCTTAGCAACACATGTACTAGGAACCCACTTTCCGTGTGATGGACATTCTGCGCAGCAAGTTGGGGATAGTGACGCACGTTTTGAGAGAAGTTAAGCCTTTATGACACGTTATATATGGATACTCCACATTGACACCGTGGCCAGTTGTTTCCCGATTGGCGCGGAGTTATCACAGCCCACAAATGTCATGCATCTCAACGGAAGTTATATGATTCTTCTAGGAGATTGTGAATTCGGCAAAGACTTTTAAGAGAGTGAGAGGGAAACATTGGGAGTAAAATCCACCTCCCTGTACTTCGGTCTCGATGACAGTGACCAGACGGCTGCCCCAACGGCTACCTTGACGGCAAGTCTTTTCAAGCACCGACCGAACCTTTTTTTTTTATGTTAGTTGAGCTTCCAAGTCTTCTATCATTTACAGCAGACACCACAGACTCGATTTCCAAAGCACCAATTTTGACACTATGCAATCCGTCCTACAATACCGAAGGCTCCGCGCGCAAGTAGAACGGCAATACAGACGACACATCGAGCAGCAGGAGAAGCCTACAGACCCGTCTTTCCCTGGCAATGATTCAGAAGAGCGAAGATACGACCGCCGACCGTCATCGACGAGCACCGTGTCGTGTTCAAAACAGTTGAATTACCTCAAACCCGCCGAATCCAAGAAAGACGCAACTTTCCCCGGCACAACTCTACTCAGCTCTGGACCGTCCAACCATTGGAACGGCCGCGAAGAGGCACTAGAAGCACAACAGATGCAAGACGAGGTCAAAAACAGCCTGGATATTTGCTTCCGCTATCCCTCCCACGGCGCCCGCACTCTGAGCCGAACAGCCACCGTACGATCCTTTGGAACAAGATTAGGCGTCGCGCTTACAGGAATCGTAGTTCACGATCGTCGTACGGATAAGGATGAAGTCAATGTAGGCCAGATGTTCGTTGTCGGTTTTGAGGGAGATAACGACGTTATGAAGCCACAGAACTGGAGCTATACAAAACGAATGTGTGCAACAGTGATGATAGCTGCGATAGCATTCGTGGTGGGTGCTGCGAGCTCGATCGACTCACTTGCAGCCTCAAAAGCCGCGCAGGAATTCGGCGTCAGTGAGGTTACAGAAATTCTAGCGACAGGCTTGTACCTGGTTGGATTTGGCATCGGAGCACTCTTCGCTGGACCTTTCAGTGAGACAGTAGGACGGAACCCGGTTTACATAATCACACTCACCATCTACATGATCTTTATCATGGCATCGGGACTCGCCAGAAATATTCAACAGCAACTCGTGTTCCGGTTCTTCGCCGGCTTTTTTGGCTCGACACCACTCACTTGCGCTGGGGGGTCCATATCCGATCTCTGGACGCCCATGGAGCGCACTTTCGCATTCCCTGTCTTTGCTAATGGGGGGTTTCTTGGCCCAGTCATAGGTCCCGTCATGGGGGGTTTTATCGCGCAGAGTGACGTCGTGAGCTGGCGCTGGGTAGAATGGACTTCCTTGATCATGTCCGGCCTCGTCCTCGCATTCGTTCTCATCTTCCAACCGGAAACGTACGCCCCAATACTCCTCAAATGGAAAGCACAGAGTCTACGCGAAATTACAGCTGACGATCGCTTCGTCGCTGATGTGGAAATCCACGGTCAACCATTTCGTAAACGGCTCGCTGTTGCACTCCACCGGCCCCTCCTACTTACGTTTCGCGAACCGATCATTGTACTCATCATGGTGTATCTCACGGTCATTTACATTGTTTTGTTTACCTTCCTCGACGGGTACAACTACATCTTCGGTTCTATCCACGACACATCCGTGGCAATAACTGGCCTCTGCTTCCTCAGTATTGCTATAGGGCTATTCGGTGCCTCGCTGTGGGTCCCACTTCTCTATAAATGGGCAAAGCGTGATATTAAAGCTATAAAAGAACGTGGCGGCTCGCGACTACCACCGGAATTCAGACTCTGGCACGCTATGCTCGGCGCCCCTGCTATTCCAATCAGTTTGTTCTGGATGGGCTGGACGTCCTACGCTTCTATTTCACTATGGTCACCTCTCATGGCTGGTGTACTTTTTGGATACGGTGTGCTATGTGTGTTCATCAGCTCGTATCAGTATATCATCGATTCGTATGAGATCTATGCCGCGTCTGCACTGACGTCTATTACACTTGTGCGGTACGTGACAGCGGGGGGGATGACGGTTGTCGGGATCCCCTTCTATAGCAACCTTGGTGTGCATTGGACTTTAACGATTCTAGGTGGAATAAGTGCCTTACTTGTGCCAATACCATATTTGCTCTATATCTATGGAGAAAAGGTCCGGGCATTGAGCAAGTACGCCGTTGTCCATGATGAAGGGACTTCAGATATGTAAACAGACACCGCAAGCATTGCAACGTGCATAGTCATTTGACGTGTAGATAATTATATCAATAAGACTGTTGTCTCGGCAGTATTTTACATGATTCGCCTGTTTCTACACCCTGGAACCAGACTAGTAGCTTTAAAACTGTCTAACCAGCTTGAAGAGAGTGACCAGATTGTTCGCAAACCCATGATGAGTGAGTGACGGTCAGGTTTTAGAGCTAGGTGTATGAAATCAGTTTGTAGTTCAGGAAGCTCGTCTACTACATTATTTGACTTCGACGTGACGTAAAGATATATAATACGCTAGGTTTGACCGGAGAGATCGTTGAATCCGAATATAGGATCCAGATCAAAAAACGACATCCAGTCGGGAACTTCGCCGACCTCAAGGTCAAAAGTGCCAAGTGAGTGAAGATGTGGGACCACTGCATCCACTTCTGTCTGGCAAGGATCTTCTACTACGAGAGAAGCGATCCCTGTTCCGCTCGTCAAGTTCGCAGGCTTTTCCCGTGGCGCTTTGTTCTCATTGGAACACCGAATCAGGCTCTCATCTCCGTTCCCTTCTATCCTCGCTGTGTGACACTCGAAAGTGCGAGATGTGAGCACAGAAACGCTGCCGATATCGACCCTGAGTCGTTGAATCACCAGTAGCAAATTTGCCAGGGCTCTGCGCGGTGCATGACACACCTTCTGCTGTTCAGATAGGATCTCGAGGCAATCTTGGAGGCGACGATGCGCCTCCCCGTGTGGCTTCTGTGCAGCGGCACGCACGTGAATGGTCGCACTCACATAGGTCGCATAAGACAGGAAATAGGGTGCGTTCTTGATGCACCACTGCGTCTTATACCATTGGAGTGTGACGTCGATATTAGCAGCGGCGGATTCGCAGATGGAAAATTCGTCCCGAGCATTCGTGGCAACAGAGCTGAGATGGCCTTCAGAAAGGAATGGTCGATGTAACAGAATGAGAAGAGCGTAGTAAATTAACCTTTATATCGGGTCAGAGACAGGTAGGAGACTAGGAACCAGGCCATCTTACATTAAACAAGTGTTATGTGGCAGAGCTACGCTGCCGCCTGATGCACATAGGCTACCTGTCTCATTAAATCTGATTGACAAATGCACGGGCACAGACTCGCGCCATCGCATGAGATCGGCGTGCAGGGCCTGAGAGGTCTGGAATAAGGCATCAGGATCGCTTTCAAGGCTAGTTTCCGCGTAAAGGCTCGAGAGAATGCGATCTGTCATCAGGCTAAGTTTGCAAAGGTGTTCAAACGTGGACACGCTATGTGTCGGTTCGCCTAAGCCACTCAGCCCAGAATAGCCAACTGGGTCGAAAGGCTCGAGTTCTTCAAACTCATCGAGAAATTCTATAGGAACACCGCAGTCAGTGGTTCGAAGTCGAGCAGTACGTCCTTGATAAATCGACTGCATCTTATCCAAGACTGAATGCTAATCAGTAAGTAGAAACAATCAGGATGGATAAATAATACCAAAAGCCGCCCAGAAAACTCTTCGGTTGACCTCCATTTCTTCTGGCGTCTTGGATCTGAACTTTCTCGAATGGATCCCAAGATCAATGATCATGTTCGTCGCAATGCCCAGATAGTGCCATGACAGACTACTCTCATCACACCAGGAGAATAACCCATCGGACATGAGGAGCAGAGCTTGGATAGTCGGGATGCTGCTCTTGGTCAAAACTTGCTTAATAGGGTCATAAAGTATACGCTCGACCCTTCGCCGGAAACGCATGCCAGAGGCATTCACATCTTCAGCGTCGCACTGGCTTGAAGATGTTGTGCAGTTTTTGGTGGCGACGAAGAACATGGAGTTTAATAGAAGCTCGGAAAAATATGGTCCGCCACTCGCCATATCCCTCATGAAGCATGGGCGATACACAACCGAGCCATATGCATGCTGGCGGCTCCAGAATATAGAGAGGAGACACATCGCATGATCTGGGTCAAGTCCACTGAAGTTGAGCTTGCTCAGTCGTAGGTTGATACGCTCTAATTGACCTGGGAAGATAACTTGTTAACTCAGGTTTCAGTCTGAGACGGAGAACGCACGCTGCCTTGTCGCCTCAGCTAGCAAATGAGATTTCTGCGTGATCGAGGTGACGACACTACTGTTTTTCGGTATATCTTCTCCGTCAAACATGCTGCTTGTTGGGCCATGGAAGTAGCCCGTTCGAGGTTTCGAAGTTGGGTTGACCTTAGCAGGGGTTTCGGAGATGTCTATCATCTCGTCTGCCTTTGCTGTAATATTTGTGCCGTGGATGCTGCTGTGTTGGGCGGAAGTCCTAAATTCCTAAGCACTTGCACCAACAATCACTAAGCCTATACCTACCTTTTCTTGCGAGAAGGTACGGAATAGGAGCAATCTTTGCAATACGCAATGCAGTTCTCACACTTAGGTCTTGCATTGTCGCATCCCAGCTATTGCAACAACGTTAGCAAATCTCGGCTTCGTTACAAGGGAGCGGCATACTTTTCTCTGGCGACAGAAATCACAGGCTACGTCGGCGCGCTGCTTGCGCTTTCGATGGGTAGGAACGGACATAGTAATAACTAAACAACAGGCTGATATGCGTGTAAAGTCATGGAATAGGTGAGTTGATATCAATGAGTGCACTACCTCTAGCGTGAGACAAAAGCGTATTGAGCTATGTACGTGGAGATATTGATCTTGATGAGGGCAATCAGCGATCGGAGATACGATCGGCAACCTCACGTGATCGGCAAAAATGTCGGTGCGAGGCAGCCATCCTCAAAACAAGGCATAAGAAAGAATGTTGGAATCTTATTGCTTGCTGCCGTTGCGAGCCTATCGCTAACTATTTACTATACCTTTGTAGGAAGCTAATGTTCCTAGCCACAAGGTTAAATGAATACAGGTGGCTTTAAGGTATTTCGAGAATCACCCATAACTGGCAACAACACCCACAACCACGCCTGCGCGCCTGCCATATCAACACGCGGGGAAACTTCCAATCAACACACTTGTGCATGGTGCGCTTGGGAATAAGTACGAGCATGATAAAATCCGAAGCAGGGTTGTCGTCTCTACCTGCCGGTTTCGCAAGCTCCTCCTGCGTAGCAATGTTCACATTGTCATATGCATACGTTCATTCATGCGCATGTTGAAGAGAAGTACACTATTCGATAATTCTTCTACGGGCTCCGAGGCAAGACTCAGATCAATTGCATTTACCATATCCGGCCAAACAATGTCCATCAGTACTGCCGCAGCCAGAACTCGAGCAACAGTCACCAAACGATGAGCCCTTTGCATACGAATCCATTCTGCCTTCCACACGAGCCATCTAAAAGTAATTAGCGAGACCCTTGTATAAGGAAGCACTAGTGGCAAGTCTCACCAGGGCTCACATCGCCAGGCTTTGGCGTTGGAGCAACTACGGCGTTTGTGCAATTCCCATATGCTGGCGCATACAGCCCGTGCCACAAAATTGAGCCCCAATGCCACACTTGCCCGTGCTTGCGCAGCAAAATCCAGAAGCCACGTTGCAAACTGTGTTGTCCCTATTGGGGCCGCAGAATCCGTCTGTGGTGTTGCCGGTGTAGTAGAAAGGCAATGGTGTCGTTTCAGAGTTGAGTTAGGTGGTGTGAAGGTGCAGTTGCCATATAGACAATTACCAGCGCCACAGAACAGAAACTTGATCCGGTGCCACACGTGTAAGTACTTCTACCACAACAGTCACCCCATTTGCCACCGCAATTCTTGTTGCCAGTCCCAGAGCCGCCGTCAAAAGAGTAGGTGCTTGGATCGTTTACTTCGCATAAGCCACCAGCGCAGGTTCCTGCGGCGCATTCTGCTCTAGAAGAAGAGGTCGTCAGCTTTGCATGGTTACTCTCCGCGCTCAAATGTATGTGTCTTACTTTGTATTGCCGCAATTTCATGTCTGTGAATTGCAACATTGCCCACCAGATTAATCCAGGCAAGATGTGCTCGAGTCTGGTTTGCATGTACCGTCCGTTGTAGTCGGTACAATATTGCCCGCTTCACAATACGGCTCCCTAGCTTAAATGCTTGTAATCTAGGTTAAGCAGAGAGTTGAGAAAGAAGAATTTCTCAATACTGGTGTCGTACTTTGTGGCCAGATCCGTACAGGTGTAATGCCACACCATTAGAGGTGCAGTTGCATTAGCGACATCGAACTTCTGCCGACACAGGAAGGACGGCTAACAAAATGAAAGATGAAGAGTGACAAATGGAAATTATGGTGCTAGGTAACTGCAGAGCCTCGCCTGTGGGAGCTCTCGCCTATCTACACACAATCTTGAGGTAGCCATTACTTTGTAAATCCATGCAAGTATTCCTTAGTGTCCAGCTGGATGCCAATATGCAGGGTTTACATACCCACTCACCACGAGTCGCATTTCAGCATTCGCGGAGCAGCCCGCATTCGTGCATACACGGGCCATTTCTGCGCAGACTATGGAAATAGAATTAGACTATTTTTTTAGACGATATTTTCATTGCGAGGCAGACTGTTTCTTGACTCTAGTCTCCACATCTTCCCAGATCCATGCACATTTCTCTCCATCACCCGTAGGGTCCTCTACAAAATTGACCGCTAACCCTCGTTTTCCAGGTATTTCTCCTTCGGAACCTCCTGTTATCATGTCGAAGAAGAATCGTGCGCGGCCTTGATTCAACGGGTCGTTTATGTCCGTACATCGCAGAAGAAGATTGCGTAGCGGAAGTGCATAACCGTGAACGGCCTGAATGAATTGCCTGACAGAGATGGGCTGTCCGTCTGCATTCTCAATGAGCAAATGGGCTGGCCGTAGATGCTGTGTTCCCGAGCCGTGCCAGTGCCACCAGCTATGCAATGGTTCAACTGATACCTCCAAGCGTGATTGCGGAGGTTCTATTGCCGCTCCATCAAACAGCGACTTGTTGGACTCATCAGAAATTGGTCGCCATTGCAACACTCCTTCATCATCCCGTCCATAGACCTGCACATCCGATGGAGGATCTAGAACGGACCACTTTAGCCTATTGAAGATCTCGTTCGGCTCTGGACCTGATGGTAATTGCGCTTTTGGAGGTGGTCCGGACATGAGCAGATGAGGTGGGATGTCGACTGCGTTCCACGTGGGCGGGTACCAGTCCATCCGTGGTATCTCCGCAGACATAGTGCTATCTTTGATCTGGTAGATTGGGTACCAGGTAAGGAACAGCAATTTAGCCCTGTCTAATATTGCTTGGCTTCCTAAGTAGAGGGTGAGATTATTAGGAAATAGGTGTCTAGATATAACGTATTTCATAGGCGAACCGCTCACCTAGGCGAACCGCTTAAACGCCAAGCCCCTACTAAAACTATACTATTGCCTATAACGTACTTCATGGGCGAGTGACCCGCCCGGGCGAGTGACCCAGAACGCCAAGCCCCCACCAAAATATATACACCTAACTTCTTTTCTTAATAACTTTTTAGTCACTAGGCTTATTTAGGTAATTTTTAGATAGTTTTAAAGAGTAGGATTAGGGCTTCAAAACTGTCTAAAAATTACCTAAATAGGCCTAGTAACTAAAAAGTTATTAAAGAAAAAGGTTTAAAGGGGTAATCTATATAAACTCTTAACTTCTAATCCCTACTTCTACTATCTAGGGACTATAATAAATTATACTCTTTTAGTATATTATTATAAAGTATAAAAATAGTATTTTAGGAAGTTTATAGTATATATAATATACTTTATAGGTAAGTAACCTACCTAGGTAAGTAACCTAAACGCTAAGCCCCTATTAAAAATATACTATTACTTATAGTATATTTTAACTATAGTATATTATACTATAGCTAATAGTATATAGTATTAATCTATAGTATTTTTTATATTATTTATATATATATATATATTATGCCTAGTCTTATTATAATATTTATAGTGCCTTTAAGAGGGCTTACTTACCTTAGTATATACCTTTTTCTTTAGCTTCTTCTTATTACTATATACCTTAAACTTTTTTAGAGTTATTAGTTAAAGACTATCCTTTATTATAAAGGTTTTTTCTTTCTATACTTACTTCTTTTTATATAATTTATATTATATAGTAGCCTTATTAGTAGCTTAAAGCTTAAGGTTTTATTTTTATATTAATACTATTAAATATACTATTATCTTTATACCTTTAGTAAACTTTATAAGTATATCTACTATTAAAGTAAGAGAGCTATCTAAGTACCTCTAAATCCTCTCTTTTAGTAGTATTAATTATAACCTAAACTTTAAAGTATTACTTAGTATTTTTAACTCCTAGGTACTATCTTTAATAGTAAGTAATAGTAAAGTATATAACTAAATATTAAGCTTTAATATTATAGCCTTTAGGTTAAATAGGACTAAGCTAGTACTTTAAAAGCCTCTTAGGATATTACTCTTTATAATAGTAGTATTAAAAGTAGCTTTAAAGTATAATAAGAACTTAGGTTTAGTAATATAGTTAATATAGTTATATATTAAGAGCTTAGCTTAGCGCCTATATACCTTCTTTAAAAGGGTAAAATAGCTTATATTAAGTAGTTATAGTAAGTATAATAAATATAAAAGTATATAAAAGGTAATAATATTATTCTTCTTATAGTACTAGTAAAACTTAACTAAGCTATAGCTCTTATAGCTATCTATAATTAAGAAATAATATATACTAATAGTATACCCCTTTATATACTTATTAAAGTACTTTATTTATATAAGTATAAGAAAGTAATATAATAACATATAATATATATAAATAACGTAGCCTATATATAGGGCTTAGGTAAGGGTAATATATATAATATATAAAATAGACTTTCTTACTTTCTTATTTTTAGAACCTAGTAAAACTAGATATAAGAAAGACTTAGTAGTATAGCTTAGTAAGGATAAAGGTATATAGAATAATAATATTTAATTTCTAGGTACTTAATAATAGTAGAAGATAAGCTTCTACTTATATTAATCTTTAATAACTATAATTCCGCGTTTACTCCTTTATTCTATAATTTAAAATATATTTTTTATATTTCTAATATAGATTATAAATCTAGATTTATAATCTATGTTTATAATAATACTAATAACTCTATTTAAATCTACTTTAAATCTATTTAAATAGCGTTAAAACTATATAACCTTAGTTAACGCAGAAACAACTAGTTATAATCTATAACTAAAGTATAGAGTTATTAGGATAATACTAACTACTTTAATACTAGTCCTAATATAGTAATTTAGGGCTAGTTTTATCCTCCTATATAATATATTTAATATAAAATTATATAGTACTATGCTATTCTTAAATAGGAATTTAAAACTAAGATTATTATAAATAAAAGTTATAACTAATTAAGTTAAGTTATACTTTTTTACAATAAGACTATACTTATTAGTTATCTAGCTATTCTTAGAAATAGTAATAACCTAATCTTAAAGTAGGCTATCCTTTTTATACTAGGTAGAGAGGTAGTATTTACTTATAAAGATAATATATAGTAGGATTACTTAACTATTTATACTAATACCCTAAATTACTATTACCTACTTTTAATTACTTTATTATACTATCTTTAGCTATACTAGATAGTTAAAGCTTATAATAACTTTTATAGTTAATATTATACTTATTATAAAGCCTATCTTATTAAAGTTATAAATATCTTTATTTATAATACTATACTTAGCTACTATATTTATTACTAGCTAGTATTAGCCCTATATAACCTTAGGATCTAAGTTAAGGGCTCTCTTATAGTTAAAGCCTTAATTAAACTAAATATTAAGCTTAAGTTAGTATTTAATAAAGGTACTAGCCTAGTTTTTACTAATTAGAAGTTAGCTATACTTAGTAAGTAAAAAATTAGCTATAGCTTTTATATTAGTAAGCTAGGGTAAGTATACTTATATATTAAGGTTAAAGATATACTAGATAATTACTTCTTCCTTAGTTAAAAAAAGCCTTATTAATTTAAGTTTATAGTTAATGTACTTTATAGGTAAGTAGCTCACCCTAGTAAGTAGCTTACTCCGCTAAGACCCTACTAAAATATACTATTGCCTATAGTATATCTTAACTATAGTATATTATACTATAGCTAATAGTATATAGTATTAATCTATAGTATTTTCTATATTATTTTTATATATATATGCGTTATGCCTAGTCTTATTATAGCGTCTATAGCGCCTTTAAGAGGGCTTAACTACCTTAGCGCGTGCCTTCTTTTTTAGTTTCCTCTTATTACTATATGCCTTAAACTCCTTTAGAGTTATTAGTTAAAGACTATCCTTTATTATAAAAGTCCTTTCTTTCTATACTTACTTCCTTTTATATAATTTATATTATATAGTAGCCTTATTAGTAGCTTAAAGTTTAGTAACCTAGTTATATATTAATACTAGTTAATATACTATAATCTCTACCCCTTTAGAGAGCTTTATAAAGGTATTAACTATTAAAGTAGGGGAGCTATCTAAGTACCTCTAAATCCTCTCCTTTAGTAGCGTTAACTATAACCTAAACTCTAGGGTATTACTAGGTATTTTTAACTCCTAGGGACTATCTTTAATAGTAGGTAATAGTAGAGTATATAACTAGATATTAAGCTTTAATATTATAGCCTCTAGGTTAAGTAGTACTAAGCTAGCACCTTAAAAGCCTCTTAGGATATTACTCTTTATAATAGTAGTATTAAAAGTAGCTTTAAAGTATAGTAAGAACTTAGTTTTAGTAATATAGTTAATATAGTTATATATTAGGAGCTTAGCTTAGCGCCTATATACCTTCTTTAAAGGGGTAAAATAGCCTATATTAAGTAGCTATAGTAGGTATAATAAATATAAAGGTATATAGAGGGTAATAATACTATTCTTCTTATAGTATTAGTAGAACTTAACTAAGCTATAGCTTTTATAGCTATCTATAATTAAGAGATAATATATACTAATAGTATACTCCTTTATATACTTATTAAAGTACTTTATCTATATAATACTATACTTATTAGTTATCTAGCTATTCTAAGAGATAGTAATAGCCTAATCCTAAGGTAGGCTATCCTCCTTATACTAGGTAGAGAGGTAGTATTTACCTATAAAGATAATAAATAGTAAGATTACTTAACTAGCTATACTTATACCTTAGATTACTATTATCTACTCTTAATTACCCTACTATACTATCTTTACCTATCCTTAATACTTAGAGCTAGTAATAATAGCCTTAGTTAATATTATACCTATTATAAAGCTTATCTTATTAAAGTTATAGGTATCTTTATCTATAATACTATACTTTGCCTTTATATTCTCTACTAGCTAGAACTAGGCTTATATTATATTAAGATCTTTATAGAGGGCTCTCTTATAATTATATACTTAATTAAACCTAATATAGAGTATAAGGTAATATCTAATAAAGATACTAGCCTAGTTCTTACTAATAAGGAGTTTATTATACTCTATAAGTAAGGAATTAGCTATAGCTTTTATATTAGTAAGCTAGGGTAGGTATCCTTATATATTAAGATCTAGTATATACTAGATAATTACCTCCTCCTTAGTTAGAAGAAGCCTTATTAATTTAGGCTTATAATTATATTATAAAAGGGTTCTAGCGCGTTATTTACTAAGGGTATATTAGGGAACTCTATAGATTATAGTAGCGCGTTAATAAGAGAGGTTTATATCTTATTTAATAGCCTAGAGTATAAGCTATATTTAAGCTTCTTTTTAGGCTAGTAATATATTATAGTAGGTAGGCATTATAAGTATACTATAGGTAATAGTACGTTTTAGTAAGGTCTTAGTAGAGTAAGCTACTTACTAGGGTAAGCTACTTACCTATAAAGTACGTTATATTATAAAGGGATTTTAGTATATTATCTACTTAAGGTATAATAAAAGACTTTATAGATTATAGTAGTATATTATTAGAATAGCTTTATATTTTATTTAATAGCCTAGAGTATAAGCTATATTTAATATTTATTTAAAAGGTTTAGAGTGTTATTATATAGAGGTATTATACTATACTATAAGTAATAGTATATTTTTAATAGGGGCTTAGCGTTTAGGTTACTTACCTAAGTAGGTTACTTACCTATAAAGTATATTAGCCTAAACTTAAAGGGGCTAAAATAGCTAGAATAAAAATATCTAGTAAATTCTACTATCTTAATAAATACTATAAATAATATGATATATTATAGTACTAACTTAAAAATATAGTTATATAGTATTATAAAAAGGATTTAAATATAAAATTATATTATAATACTAGTTTAAACTAAAGATATAAGCTTTTATATAAAAATGTTATAGAATAGTATAGTAATCTAACTAAGCAGTAATTATATAAAACTATTTAATTAAGAGGATTAGGTTAGATTAGATAATTAAGCATCTAATTAATCCTATATATATATTTTAAGCTTATTAGCTCTATTTCCTTAAGTAGTAATTAATATAATCCTTACCCTTAAGTTTATTTAGTATTAATAGTTATAAGCCTAGCGCTATAAGGTTATAGATTTAATTCTCTCTATATACTAAGTAGCTATTAACTACTTAATTTAATTACTCCTTTTTATACTTTAATTTATCTCTATAAACCTCTCTATAAACTAATTATAATAGATAGTTATAATTAAAATAACCCTCTAGGTTTTATATTACTAAAAGTATAAAATAACTAGCTAAAATAGTTTATAGCGCTTAAAGTTTATACGCTTATAAAGTAAGTATAGGATTATATTAATTTAGATAGCCCTACTATACTAGATTTAATCTATAAGACTCTAAAATACCTAGAACTTCTACTTAAGCTAGTTACTCTAAAAGAACTTCCTTTAGGTATAACCTAAGAATAACTTAGAGATTATATATACTTAAAAACTAAATATAAGTAAGAGATTAAAATCTATAAAGGTAGAGTTTAAGATTAGCTAGAAATTATTTAAAAATAGAAGGTGCTTATAGCTAAATAGACCTAAAAGGCATCTATAATTACTAATATTTAGGACTAAATAATTAAAACTATTATACTTAATCTTCTCTAGCTAGTTTAGTATAGGCTTATAAATAATAATAATATAAGCGTTTAATCCTAGCTTAAACTACTTAAATAGTAGCTAGCTCTAAGTAAGATAATAATAAAGAACTAGATTAAAGTAGAGTACTATGCTTACCTAGATAAGGCTAGGAATAGAAAGATAGGACCTAATAAGTAGTTTAATAATTAGTAAATAATATATAGCTATATAAAGGTATATAATATACTAGAAGTATAAGGAATAATTACTCTTACTAACTTTTTAAATATAATTATAATTAAATATATGCCTAACTAGGCTAGGTAAATATAAGTAGAAGTAATTAAAAGGAGCTCTTTAAATAAACCTAATCTTAAACTAGATAATATAGCTACTATATTTAATATAATACTTACTAAGCAAGTTAGCGTTTTAGCTAAAGGGAAAGATTACTTAATATTTATAACTCCTTCCTTTAATAGGACTAGTACTAAACTAAGTAAAAATAGACTAAAGTCTAAAATAAAGAAGCCTTACTTATACTAGCTAGGATTATAAGGAGTATATAAGTAAGAGCTAATTACCTACTAAAGACTCTAGATAGTAGTTAAAGGATTAGCTCTATCTATCTTAATTAAGTTAAGTAACTTTAATAAGAAAAAGATCCTTAAATAATATAATAAATCTAATTAGGCTAATCTTTAGAATTAAGTTAAATAGTTAGGATAGAAGATAGTAGATAAATCCTCCTCTATAAGTAGATTATTTCCTTATATAATTAAGGCTACCTTAATAGATCTAGTAGCTTTTAATACCTTTAATTAAGTAAATTACTCTAGAGTATATAGTACTATATATAGTTATTACTTACTCTATATAAGTATAATCCTAGATAATAAAGTAAGTATTTATCTTATAAATAGCTATAATCTTCTTAAACCTAGAATATTTAAAAAAGCTAAAGATTATAAGTATATTAATGCTAGTACTTAATCTCTTCTAGTTAATAGATATAAAGTAAGAGTTATAAGAAACCTACTTACTAGTCTAGATAGTCTAAATATGCTTAATCTAAAACTTATAAATATTAGAGTAATTAAAGGTTTTTATCTTAATATTATTTTAGAAGTAAGGCTTAAGGATTAAAGAAAGGTATAGTATATAAGATATAATTATATACTAAGGTATAGATTAGAGACTAAGAATAATATAGTATTCTATATAATCTCTAAGGAGAATCTTAACTTCCTAGAATATAAGATTATTTCTTATTACTTTATCTTATTACTTATAAAAGTAGTTTTAAGATTATATATACTATAGTTAAGATCTAATTCTAAACTACTATAGTATTAGTAATTAGGATACCTAGGTTAATAAGCTTTATAAGTACTTATATATAATACTTAAAATATTTATATTAATAGAATAAAAAGAGTAGACTATAAAGACTACGTAGTTATATATACTACCTAAGTAATTTTAAGGCATCTAAAAGAATAATTACTAAGGCTATTCTATTATATATTATAGAACTTATTTAATATACCTAAAGGAAGGCTAAATAAGTAATAGTCTATAGTAATTAAGGAGGACTACTTAAGAAAGATTAAGAATAATAACCTACTTATAAAAATACTTCTAGAGATTATAAGGGTTATAGAGAGGTATACTAATTAAGCCTAGAGTAAGTATAACTTAAAGATTATAGAAATTTATTAGGATAGTAATATAGCTATATAACTATAGAGAGGTTAATTAAGGTATAAAGAGTAAGTAAAAGAGAGAGGTATTATAATTAAAGTAACTCTAGCTTATATATATTAGCTAAATAGCTTAGCTAAGTATACTAAAAAGGAACTAGTTATAAAAGTAATTAAGATATATATAAGCATATATCTACTAGAGAAATTATAGCTAGAGATTATAAATATAATAGCCTAGTTATATAGTATAAGCCTATTTATAATTAATAAATATTAATTACTAAATAAAATACTTAACTCTTAGTTTTAGTAATACTTTTACTAGTATAAGCCTAAAATAATTAGATTAAGAATAGCTAATCTCTACCTAGATTAGAGTAGTATATATGCC